>JBBGZY010000190.1:3290000-3890000 GCA_037952925.1 Lithobates clamitans
GTTCTACACCTTCATTTGAGTCCAGCTGTGTTTGCTTATACTGATTGGACTTGATTAGGAAAGCCACACATCTGTCTATATAAGACCTTACAGCTCACAGTGCATGTCAGAGCAAATGAGAATCATGAGGTCAAAGGAACTGCCTGAACAGCTGAGAGACAGAATTGTGGCAAGGCACAGATCTGGCCAAGGTTACAAAAAAATGTCTGCTGCACTTAAGGTTCCTAAGAGCACAGTGGCCTCCATAATCCTTAAAGTGTAAGTAAACACGCCTATCGTTTTCAGCCAAGGAAGCTGCCATCTTTGCCTCTGTTTAATCTACAACTGCCATGATGCTGCACATGTGATCAGTTATGACACCAGCCATTGGATGGTTTTACAGTTTAGTTGAAAGCACAGCCAATGGGAGTGTTACATTTTCGGCATGTGCCGGAAATGAAATTGTTTTATGGATGGGTTTACTTCCGCTTTAAAAATGGAATACCTTTGGGACGACCAGAACCATTCCTAGAGTTGGCCGTCCGGCCAAACAGCTATCGGGGGAGAAGAGCCTTGGTGAGAGAGGTAAAGAAGAACCCAAAGATCATTGTGGCTGAGCTCCAGAGATGCAGTCGGGAGATGGGAGAAAGTTATAGAAAGTCAACCATCACTGCAGCCCTCCACCAGTCGGGGCTGTATGGCAGAGTGGCCCGACGGAAGCCTCTCCTCAGTGCAAGACACACGAAAGCCTGCATGGAGTTTGCTAAAAAACACCTGAAGGACTCCAAGATGGTGAGAAATAAGATGCTTTGGTCTGATGAGCTAAGATAGAACTTTTTGGCCTTAATTCTAAGCGGTATGTGTGGAGAAAACCAGGCACTGCTCATCACCTGTCCAATACAGTCCCAACAGTGAAGCAAGGTGGTGGCAGCATCATACTGTGGGGGTGTTTTTCAGCTGCAGGGACAGAACGACTGGTTGCAATCGAGGGAAAGATGAATGTGGCCAAGCACAGGGCTATCCTGGACGAAAACCTTCTCCAGAGTGCTCAGGACCTCAGACTGGGCCGAAGGTTTACCTTCCAACTAACAAAGACCCTAAGCACACAGCTAAAATAACTAAGGAGTGGCTTCACAACAACTTTGTGACTGTTCTTGAATGGCCCAGCCAGAGCCCTGACTTAAACCCAATTGAGCATCTCTGGAGAGACCTAAAAATGGCTGCCCACCAATGTTTACTATCCAACCTGACAGAACTGGAGAGGATCTGCAAGGAGGAATGGCATAGGATCTTCAAATCCAGGTGTGAAAAACTTGTTGCATCTTTCCCAAAAAGACTCATGGCTGTATTAGATCAAAATTGTGCTTCTACTAAATACTGAGCAAAGGGTCTGAATACTTAGGACCATGTGATATTTCAGTTTTTCTTTTTTAATAAACCTGCAAAAATGTCAACAATTCTGTGTTTTTCTGTCAATATGGGGTGCTGTGTGTACATTAATGAGGAAAAAAAATTAACTTAAATGATTTTAGCATATGGCTGCAATATAACAAAGAGTGAAAAATGTAAGGGGGTCTGAATACTTTCTGTCCCCACTGTTATATTTAAAAATATAAAAATAATACAAATATAACCGAGAATATATGATTTCTAGATGTTTTTGTACAAGGTTCTGCAATGGACTGTTGAATGTCCTCCAGAAATAAAAGAATAGTAATGCATCAGAATCTTTTTGTGTTTTTTTTTTTTTTTTTTTTACAGAAGTACAGAAGATTACATCACTGAGGTAACTTAATGTGTACTTTGCAGTCCTGCAACTGGTCTCCAAGGTCAGGATTGTAAAGAAAGAAAAAAAAAAAACAGCCAATTTCTCATTTAAGCTAGCACTCCCATAATGTCCAGCATGCATACACGCCTTTTAAAATAATCTAAACTGGAAGAGGAAAATGTGGGTGGCAGTGGCACGTTGATGCAAGCCCCACCATCCAAGTGGACATAGAGTTAGATTAGAATTATGCCGAGCAAAGCAATGCTGCGCCCGAAGCGTGGTGAGCGAAGCGAGCCCGAAAGGGGCCCTGTGACTTAGTGGTGTCTTACAACAGTGTTGGAACGCATATGGCAGCGGCGCCGCGCATGCACATTCCAGCAGGTCGCAAAATGTGATGGGTAGCTGAATGTGACGAAAAAGGGGCACTCAACAAAAGGGAGGGGCCAGGAGCACAGAAGAGGCATCCGAGAAGAGGGGAATCCGAGCTGCCCTGTACAAATCCACTACACAGAGATGGTAAGTATAACAAGTTTGTTTTTTGTTTTGTTTTTTTCTATAAAAATGAGACATTACAATCACTTTACTTGCTGACTAGAGTTAATCTGTACTGTACTGTTATTATGCCACACATGGTGGGTTTAGGGTGCTGTATATGCAAGATTTAATTTTAATTATTTATTCTACTGGCTGAACTCATCTTAGTCAGAGTAGCCAACAGCTAGGTCTAATCACTGTCACTAGTGGTCAAGGCAGAAGGTCTTCAGCTCCGTGTAAAGTTCCAACGTATATTGACAGTAAGCTTATACAGGGCTCACTTCATCAGGAAGCCTAAGCCCACAGATATCTTTGGCCTAAATTTTTATAATTCATCTTAGAATGTACCAGGTGGTTTACCATTGTGACTACCTATCTTCGCAAACCATGAACTGAAAAAAGGCACGAGCGTGACATAATTTAAACAACTAACCTGCAACTGTACCTGACAGTTACTTGTAGTATCTGTATTTGAGCCGAGTGTCATATTCTCTTCTGGCTCTTCACTGGGAATTTCAAAAATACTCAGAAGATCTTTGCTGGGGGGTTCAAGCACATCCATTGCTTGGGTTTCAAACACTTCTGGCTTCTGGAGAAATATTTTCATCTAAAATACAATTCAAATACTAAGAAGTGCAAACATAAAGATTCATGAATACAATTTTATTTTTAATATGCTGTTTGAAAAACATTTTGTAAGAAAGAAGATATCATTTTACCATGACCATGAAACCATTCTGGATCCCAGTGGCTTAAACAGGTAACAGGTCATACAGTCTGGAGCAGACTACTTGTAACATGCTCACACTCAGCCATTCATTGACTTTTAGCACCTCTACTGTTTCTTATAGATTTTTATCACCTGTAAGCTCTTTTGCATGTTAAAAGTCAAAAAACAAAAACAAAACCTTTTCAAACACTACACTGGAAAGCAGGCATCTTTGTGTACCTACAAACTGCCTCTCATCTTCTTATATAGGAGCTCAATAACCTAAGATGCTAAAATAGGATTTTTATAACAACTTACCTGTAAAATCCTTTTCTTGGAGTACATCATGGGACACAGAGCCTTAAGTAATTACTTAATGGGTTATAGGCCACCTTCAGGTGATGGACACTGGTTATACCCAATCTAGGAGGTTCACTCCCTATATAATCCCTCCTCCTTCCAGGAGCACATCAGTTTTTGTAGCAAAGCAATATACTTAAATCCCAAAAAAGGAGGGGAGGGACCTCTGTGTCCCATGATGTAAAAGGATTTTACAGGTAAGCTGTTATAAAAATCCTATTTTCTTTATCGTACATCATGGGACACAGAGCCCTAAGTAATTACTTAATGGGACGTCCCATAGCAATGCTACTTGAGGGGAGGGAGACACAACCCGGAGGGTACCCCCAAACTTGAGGATCTATACCAGTGTTTCTCAACTCCAGTCCTCAAGGCGCACCAACAGGTCTTGTTTTCAGGATTTCCCTCAGATGAAACGGCTGTGGTAATTACTAAGGCAGTCATACTGATTAAATACTGATTAAATCACCTGTGCAAAATAATGGTTAGCCTGAAAACATGACCTGTTGGGGCGCCTTGAGGACTGGAGTTGAGAAACACTGATCTATACTGCTGCCTGCCGCACATTGAGCCAGAAGTCGATATCCTCATACCTCCTTACATCCAGCTGATAAAATTTTGTGAATGTATGCACTGAAAACCAAGTTGCGGCCTTACAGATCTAAGCCATGGAGGCCTGATGAGGCACTGCCCAAGAAGCACTAACTGCCCTGGTAGAGTGCGCCTTAACTTGAAAAGGGGGAATCTTACCCCTTAAATCATAAGTTTGGATTATCACTTGCCAAATCCACCTAGCGACAGTGGATTTTGATGCTGCCTGTTCTTTCTTAGGACCCTCTGGCAGAATAAAGAAGACATCAGTCGTACGAATCTGAGCAGTTGCCTTTAAATAGATTTTCACTACTCTCACCACATCAAGACAATGTAGTGACTTTTCTTCCCTGGAACATGGTTTTGGAAAAAACTATGGCAGGACAATATCTTGGTTCAGGTGAAAACCTGAGACCACTTTTGGCAAAAAGTCTGGACGAGGGCGCAACACCACTCTGTCCTCATGACAAATCAAATATGGCTCTTTACAAGAAAGAGCAGCCAATTCCGAAACCCTCCTTGCTGAGGATATAGCAACTAAAAACACCAACTTCCTTGTCAGAAGGACTAGGGGAATATGCTGTATTGGTTCAAATGGCTGTTTTTGTAACACAGACAAAACTAAGTTCAAGTCTCAAGGGTTCAGGGGAGGCTCGACGGGCGGATAAAGCCGAGTCACCCTTTGTATAAAACCCTGGACTAAAGAATGAGTAGCAAGTGGTCTTAGAAGTAAGACCGATAAAGCTGAGACTTGGCCTTTAATAGTACTCAAGGACAATTTCATCTCTACCCCTAATTGTACAAAGGCAAGAATTCTGCCTATGATATATCTCCGAGGGTGCCAACCCTTGGATTCACACCAGGAAACATAAGCCCTCCAGACTCTATAATATATAGTTCTGGAAGCTGGCTTCCTTGCATTAATCAGGGTAGAGATAACTGACCCGGAAAGCCCACGTTTCTTCAGAATGTGGGTTTCAATAGCCAAGCCATTAAATTTAGAGACCGTAAGGTAGGATGGAATATGGGTCCCTGCGAGAGCAGATCTGGCTCTAGTGGGAGGGACCATGGGCCCTCCACTGCCATCTTTACAATTTCTGCATACCATGACCTTCTGGGCCATGCTGTTGCTACCAGGCTTTATTTCCAGCTTGATCCTGCAAAGAAGTCGAGGCAGCAACTAAATAGGGAGAAATGCATAGATCAGGGAGAACTGATCCCATGGGCTCACCAACGCATCTGTTCCGCATGCGAGTGGATCCCTTGTTTGGGCCACAAAGTTGACTAACTTCATGTTGAACCTGGACGCTAGAAGATCTACGTCCAGAGTACCCCATCTTTGGCAAACAGCCCGAAATATGTCGGGGTGAAGAGACCATTCCCCTGGGAATAACTGCTGGAGACTCAAGTAGTCCACCTGCCAATTCTCTACTCCCGGAATGAAGACTGCCGATAGGCACGGAACATTCCTTTCTGCCCAAGTTAGAATATGGTTCACCTCTCTCTGTGCTGAGAGACTTTTGGTGCCCCCTTGGTGATTGATATAGGCCACAGCTGTGGCATTGTCGGATTGAATCCTGTCAGAACAATCCCGTAACCTGAAAGTCCAGGCCTTTAGAGCCAGACGCACTGCCCGAATCTCTAGGATATTGATGGGCAAGGTTCTTTCGGTTCTTGACCACTGTCCCTGGACAGTTGTCTTTTCTAGTACTGCTCCCCAGCCTGAAAGGCTGGCATCCGTACTTCCCACTTTCCAGATGACTGGTCTGAAGGATATTGCTTTCAACAGATTCTGGGTTAGTAACCACCAAGTGAGGCTTTGGGACACTCTTGGGGACAGCCGCATTGGCAAGTCTAAAGCTTGAATTGTTTTGTTCCAATCAGACAGGATACTGTTTTGCAACAGTCTGGAATGAAACCGGGCATAGGGAACTGCTTCGAATGAAGCCACCATCGTTTCTAGCAACCTCATGCAAAGGCGAATGGAGGGATCGCCTTTTGACCTGACCATCCGCACCAGCTCTCTTATGGAGGAGTTGATTTTTGCCTGAGGCAAGAACACCTTTTCCTGAGCTGTCTCTATGATCAGACCCAGGTACTCCAGCCTTTTTAGCGGTATTAAGGAAGATTTCTCTAGGTTGAGAATCCAACCCAAACTTTCCAGATAATTGGTTGTACTGCGTACGCTTTGCTCCAAACGAGCCACCAACTGATCTATTAGTAATAGATCGTCTAGGTACACTACGACTGTTATGCCCTGTGCCCTTAACCCGGCTAAAGGTGGGGCCAGCACTTTTGTGAACACCCAGGGTACTATGGCTAGCCTGAAGGGCAGGGCTACAAACTGAAAATGCTGCTGTTCTAACTCGAACCGCAGAAATTTTTGGTGAGTGGGAAATATAGGGACATGCAGATATGCATCCCTGATGTCGATTGATGCCAGAAGTTCTCCTCCTAGAAGGATAGAAACTACTGACCTGATCGTCTCCATGCCAAAGGAGCGGATCTTCAGGAACTGATTTAGATTTTTTAGATCTAGAATGGGTCTGACATCCCAATTTGGTTTTGGAACCATAAAAAAATTTGAATAAAACCCCAGACCTTGCTCTTTTGTGGGGGATCTGTGTGATCACCCCCTGAGATATTAATCGATCTAGTGCCTGAAACAGAGATTGTCTTTTCTCTGGATCTTTGGGAACGCTTGACCTCTGGAAGCGAGACGGTGGAAAGTCACGAAATTCCAGCTTGTACCCCAGCGTTACCGTGGAGATGACCCATCTGTCATAAATTTCCTTTTTCCAGACTTCTAAAAATGCAGAAGCCTTCCCCCCACCTTGGTGAGGGGGTTTGCCTCTTCATGATGAGCCTTTAGGATTCTGCTTTGCAGGTTTCCGACCCCAGGACTTCTTTTGAGCCTGGGTCTGACCCTGAGGTTTTCCTCTAGAGTCTGACGGCAGAGGCCGTCGCCACTGCTTGGAGGGGGAAGCCCCTGGAGCAGGGGAAAGAGCCCATTTAAATGAAGGGCGTTTATACTTTCTTTTGATTGGCAAAAGAGTACTTTTCCCACTAGAAATTGTTTGGATATATTTGTCCAAGTCTTCTCCAAATAGTCGCTCCGCATGAAAGGGAAACCAGTTAGGGGGTTTTTACATGGTGCTTCAGCTGACCAATTTTTTAACCACATGATTCTACGCATATGCACAAGCATAAGCTTAAGGCGGGACACCTGGTGAATAGAATCTTTAATGGCATCTATGCTAAAGCATAATGCTTTTGGTAGTTCAGCCAATTCCCGAGCTTGTTGTGCAGGAATCTCTCTAAGGGCCTGTTTAAATTTGTCCTTCAGTGATCGACAGATGCCTATTGCAGCGACTGCAGGCTGAGTAAAGGCACCTGCCAAGGAAAAAGCTCATATTTATCTGTATGTATGCACTTCCCTCCAGCCCTTGCCTTTAATTATTTGCCATTATGACGGTCCATTCATTTATTTTTATTCTTTATTAAATTCATATTAAGAATTTATGTTACCCTATATATATATACTTACTTCTTAACCCCTCTTAGTTATTCCTGAGGGTTAGAATTGACCCTCTTATGCTTAGTCTACTGTGGGTACACTTGTTGAGACTCATGTATCCTTATATATACATTTTTTCTAGATATGTTCATGGACACCTCCATACCACCTACCACATTAGCTCCTGCGGTCCTTGCTGTGCTCCCTGGTCTGTCCTGCAGCGTTTGTTGGTTGCCACTCCCCCTCAGCCCCCGTGCCGGCATTGCTCATTGCCGCCATCCTGAGACCCGGTCTTTTGGTGACCCAACCCAGTCAAGTGGTAAGTACGGGGTCGTTTATCACGGACCCTTCGTGCCAACCATTTTGCGTGCCCCGACTCATTAGTTATTTTTCATACTCTTATTACTCCTAATATTTTTTGTTCTAGACATACAAATTATGCATCAGCCCCTGATGAGCGAGAGGAGACTCGCGAAACGCGTAGGGCAATACCGATGCCACATGCATGCCCACTTTGCTGGGTATTTGAAGTTGGTCACCACATGGTCACATACTACTGCTATAGATGCATGTGTAATATGTATTTTACTAATTCAAATGATATATGTATACTTTGTATAATACTTTTTATGGATGTACAAATCAAGTGTAACGAACTGTATTTGTTTTTTACTTATGCTTTAATACTAGGCCACTATGCCGGGTAACGCACACTTATTGCTGATCCCATTTCTGTATTGAGCATTCTGTGAATAATAAACATTTTTTGCACTGATTGTGAAAGTGTTCCGAATCTCTCCCACCTCACTCAAAGTCCCAAGGCCATCCTTTCCTTCTTTCTGCCAAGGAAAAAAAGTAGATTTTAGCCTCCCTGGCGGTATGATTAGGTCAGATTTTTGCGTCTCAAAGCGGTACAATTATTTTGCATAGAAATGTGGCTTTTTATATTGTAGGCCTGTATTTCTTGGCAATAACACACTTAAATCTGTCCACCAAGAGTCTAGTAGAGTAGGTATGATAAAGTTTAAAACACAAAATCATAAATTATAATATAATAAATAATTATTAAAAATAACATAATAATAAATAAAATTAATTTCCCCACGATTCATTATCGCTCAATTCTGCAAGTGTTCTAATTTACTATCGCTATTTTCTAGCTGGTGTAAAACCACTTTTGATGTGAAGGGCCACTTTTTGGTTGCTATGGACAATCTCAGGTTTCCAGGCAGAAAGAACAATATATATAATATAAAACTGCATGCAGGGCATTGGACAAAGCACTGGGGACAAAAGGGATGTGAAATAATTTCATACAGTAATGTAATCTGTAAGATTACAGTGTACTGTAAGTATTATGATTTTTCACTATTTTGAATTTGCTGCTGGGCTCCGCCCCCCCGTGCGTCGCAACGCTCGCAGGGAACAGAGCCCGGCACAGAGAGGCTTCAGGCGGAGAACAGAGCACACGGACACAGCAGGGGGACATCGTAGGATCCTAGGGACAAGGCAAGTATACCGCACCAGGATCATGCAATGCAATCCCGAGTGTGGTTCGGGGTTACCGCTAATAGTGCTGAAATTTAACCTTGAGCCACACTCGGGAAAACCATCAGGGAGGTTAACAGGGATTCCAAATTTTTATCTGTTGGATTCTTAAGCATTTTTGCATTGTCTACAGGACAAGTTAGGCCTTTATTCACACTGGAAATAGCAGCGTCAACTGCTGGTACTTTCCATTTTTTGGAGAATCTCTCCTCCAGGGGATAGAGAATTGAAAATCTCTTAGGGAGAAAATGCTTATCTGGGTGATGCCATTCAGCAAAAATAAGCTGTTCTAGTAATGCATGTGCAGGAAACGCATGCAAAGGCTGAGAAGGTTTTAAAGGAACCCAAGGAAGAAACCAAGCTTTCAGGAGACTGCGTTAGGGGCAGCATGAAAGTGGAACGAACCATCTCCATAAGAGTTTGTATCAGCAATTTCTCAGATTGAGAGGCTGAAAAGGGTTCATCTACCGTTGTTTCCTCCACAGAGGAATCATCGGTTTGTTTTTCCTTCTGATCGACTGAGGGTAACACCTCATCCTGAGCCCACTGTTCCCCTTGCAAAGGTTCTGAAGTGGGGGAGGGGGATCTAGCACGCTTCCTATCCATTTGAATGAAGGATGCGATTAAAGCCGCTAACCTTTCTTCCAGAACCTGCAGGGTGGAGGAAAGGACATCTTCAGTCACGTATACAGGGGCTGAGATGTGAGAAGCAGCTGCACCATCAATTTGTTCCAATGGCTCACCCTGACTTGCCATAACTGGAAATTCAGGCGAGGACGACAGCGTGGAAATGCGACTCAAGATCCTAACGCCTGGGGGTGAAACCTTTACTTTTTTGGTTTTTGTGGTGTCATTTTTGGTAGGCATAGTCCTAAGTACAAAAACAGAGGCACTATACAAATTGCACTTAATCTCTGAATATAGTCATGACATTTAAAGCTGCTATAAAGTTCAGCCTAGTGCTGGGAAAAGAAGTCTTTCCTGTATCAGGAATGCCAGTTTGCAACCCTCAGATGCTCCACCACTCTGTGTCCCTGTGCGCAGACTGCTTTGTTTCCTCCTCGAGGAGAGACTTTCCCAGCTGTGTTTTATTTTGCCTGCCGTGCGTCCTCGTGGACGTTCACGGCGCTGTGCTTAGGCCCCGCCCCCTCCTGAAAAAATCCACCCCTCTGCTTCATTTCTCGTTTGCGGCGTTTTTCAGGCCCAACACGAGGAGGGGGGTCAGAGCCCTGTCAGCAGCAGATCAATAAACAGCATCACAGTAAAAAACATTTAGCGGGGGGGGGGTAATGTAAGTGGGTACAGCGCTGACCTCCCCCTGAACCTCAGTCCCTTTGGGGGGGGGGGGGGGGGAATAGAAAACATTTTGTCAGATTTTTTCTTACCTGTGAAGGAAAAACCCCCTCCACACGCTGCTGCAGCCACACAGAGACTGAGCTTTACAGTGAAGACAACAGAGTAAGGTATGTGCATAGACTCTCTAGTGGAGAATTAAGGCATGACAACAATTTTTCCCTAATAGAAGAATACATAGGTAAACCTTTCAGTTCCTAGGTTTCTTCCCTTATCTTATCCCCGCCGCAGAATTTGCTGAATTAACAGACAATCCAAGCTTCACCCATCACGGTGGGCTGTGTTTAGCAAACCTTCAAGGACCGGGTCCCTAATATCGGGGTTCCAATTCCCTTGGACCTGTAAAGCACCCCACCAGGAAAGCTAGGTAATGTAGCAAGACCAAAGCCCTGGGTTCCTGGGGTCCAGCCCTACAAAGAGAGGCTTACAGGCAAAACCTTGTGCTTCGGACACGAGGCCCCATGTACCATCCTTTTAGGCCTTAATGGTACTTTGGATGGATCTGGTCTTTATGGAGGCCATTTAAATCCAGCATGGATCCCTCCTGGAGCTCCTCAGAGCACATCTTCAGTCGTGACCAACACCTTAGACACTGGCGAAAAAACTGATGTGCTCCTGGAAGGAGGAGGGGTTATATAGGGAGTGAACTTCCTGGATTGGGTATAACCAGTGTCCATCACCTGAAGGTGGCCTATAACCTATTAAAGTAATTACTTAAGGCTCTGTGTCCCATTATGTATGATAAAGAAATAATGATTCCATTGTCAATGGTTCTGCCCCTCTCCACCTTCCCACTTCTAGTGCCTTGCCAATAACCCATAAATATGAAAGATGGCCCCACTAACCAATAACAATGCATAGAAGAGAGTGATGACCCTGGTGGTTGTATGCCTTTACAAAGTACTAAGAGGGTGCTATTCAATGTGATAATTTAAAATTGTATTTCCCACAGAACTACATAAAAAGTATGACACATCATTCTTCATAAAATACACATTAGCACTCAACTGCTTTGGTATAAGGAAAATAGGCAGCTTTTTTTCCCCCTCAGTACTGTCATTACTCCATCAAGTCAAGTTACTGAGCAGGCAGGCTCTCAAACAATAATTAATTTTGACAATACAATATAAGCTTACATGAAAGAATATTTTTTATGTTTTGTGTGCTGCCTATCTTCTGGCCCTCTTTCCACAACTTCCTGGACTCCCTGCATGCTTTGCAGCTTCTTCTCTGTTGTTTACTTTCAATGTCTGATGACTACATATCCCCTGGTACCTTACTGCTTGCCAGCAGTGATTACTGTACTGACTCCACCTCCTGTATTGTAACTGTTCCCTTACCAAACCAATACAGTGCTGTGCCCAGGCTCTATATCACATTTCTAAATATAACCCTGTCCTATCCAACTGCAGAAAGGCAAGTTGATGTGGCTTGGGGCCAGTGCAGTGTTTCATATGTGCTATATAAAATCACGGTGTAGGAACACCATAGCCCAGCTGGAGAGAGAAATACATCATTCATGCATACACAGGTAAATGCCAATATAAAAGAGCTTCTGTATATACACGATTACAGCCATGCACTTCTTTGGCCGGCTGTATGCACCACCTGCAGGAGATTAGTAAACACTGAGGGTTATTTACTAAAGGCAAATCTACTTTGCACTACAAGTGCACTTAAAATTGCAGTCGCTGTAGATCTGAGAGGGACATGCAAGGAAAATAAAAAACAGCATTTTATCTTGCACATGATTGGAAGATAAAATCAGCAGAGCTTCCCCTCAGATCTACAGTGAGCTATGTGACTACACTACAAGTGCACTTGCAGTGCAAAGTGGATTTGCCTTTAGTAAATAACCCCCACTGTGTTAGCACAGGGCAAATGTTCTTTTATTTTTAAAAAGAAAAAAAAAAAAAAAAATCTAAAAAAGCTAAGCTACGATATTCACCCTTTTGAAGCATTCAAGTACAAATAAACTATCAGCTAAATAGGCAAAACTGAGCAGTACAGTATCTACCTGTGAGTCTTCTGGAAAATGAAAAATGCTGGGTATGACGTCATCTCGCAATCTCTTTGTCTGCCCAGTAGTGTCAAAGCAGCTTTGTTGAAAGTGCAGGCTGCAAAGCCTCTGGTACCTGGATGGCATCCACAACTCTCCTGTACTTGTGGCTCTTTTCATAGCTCGACACCATTTATCCAATAAGGCAGGATTTGATCTAGGAAATCTGTAATAACAATATTTAGCTTATATTGTATTTATTTTTAATATAGCAAGCAAAACAATCATAAGAGGATCTTCAGTCACCTAAAAAAAAAAAAAACATTAGTAATAGTACTCGCTCCCGCCACACATCCCCCACAAAATAACCACCAATAATGTTAGAGGAGAGGGGGGGGGGGGTATGGGGAGTGGAACTTCCCATTTAGGGTGAAGTCCTGCTTTAATGGGATGAAAAAGAAAAAGGAAACTGCTACGACTTTTCTATTCAAAAAAATATTTTAATGGCATCTGTATGAAAATACACCCAGAGAATGATGACCGAGGAAAAATTTAAATCGGAACTCCAGGAACAATCTTTTTTTTGCAAACTTACATTGGGCCAGCTTGGCTTCATTAAAAATATCTCTGATATCCTGAGGGCTGAAAGGCTGGGTTCACATATTTGCAGCTGCAGTTTGCAGTCCTGTGCATTTCTGTATATCAGTTCAGGTTAGGGCTGGGAGATTTTCTTAAAAGAAAAAATAAATCTTCGATTCTCTTAAAAAAAACTCGATTCACGATTCGAATCGAGTTTTTTTTTTTGGAAACCGCGCCGGTCCTGAGGCGTTACGGGCATGAGCTTTTAAGCGAGGCCACGGCTTCGGCCTAGTCCACGGCGCCTAAGTTTGCGGACGCGGCCTCACCTAAAAACTCCTTGCCCGCAGCTCTTCAGGCCCGGCGCGGTGTCCTGAGGCATTACGGGCACGAGTTTTTAGGCGAGATTGCGGCTTCGGCCTAGTCCGCGGCGTCCGGCCGTAGCCGCGGACTAGGCCGAAACTAAAAACTCATGCCCACAGCGCCTCGGGACCGGCATGGTGAAAAATAAATAAATAAATAAATCGATTTGCTTAAATTTTGAATCGATTTGACCTCTCAACTCGGTTCAAGATTTAAATCGATTTTTTTCCCAGCCCTAGTTCAGGTGCAAATTTTTCCCTGAATTCACACATGAACCGGAACAAAAACGCAAAAGGACCCTTTTCAAAACCACATCGCAGCCACCCCAGACATGTGTGAACCAGCTCCATTGAAAGCCGGCACAGAAAGCCGTCTGCACTACATAGCCATGATCTTCCAGCTACTGCTATATAGAGGTGCACGATTAATCGTCAAGAATCGTTATCGCGATTTTTTCCCTGTTGCGATCTTGACAAAGGGTTTCCCGATCTTCCCCGATCTCAGCCATCAAAAGTCAAAGTCTGGGCAGTCTGCCAAGTTTTAAAACATTCTATCAGTGGAATGTTAAGTCTAAACATTGTATCAATTTGTCTTTCACATCAAAGGAATAGACTTCTGTATGTAAATTAGGAACGTTTAACCATTTAAACACTAAACCTTTTTCTGACAGTTGTTGTTTTCAAAGTTAAAATAATTTTTTTTTGCTAGAAATTGCTAGACATTACTTAGAATCCCCAAACACACACACATATACAGATTATATATATATATATATACACACACACATATACACATACACATACATACATACATATATATATTCTATTAGAGACCCTAGAGAATAAAATGGTGGTTGTTGCAATATTTTATGTCACACTGTATTTGCGGTCTTTCAAATGCAATTTTTTGGGAAAAAATTACTTTAATGAATTAAAACAAAAAAAAAAAAAAACTAACCAGTAAAGTTAGCCCAAATTTTTTTTTGTATACTGTGAAAGATTTTACGCCGCGAGAATCGTGATCTTTATTCTAAGCAAATCGTGATTGTGGTTCTCATTTTGGCCAGAATCGTGCATCTCTACTGCTATAGCAGCCTTCCCTCTGCACTTTGACTACAGGGGATCGCTTGTTAAGCACCATTGTCATTCAGAGAACACCATGTATTTTTTTTTTTTCAATGCAGGTGTTCTCTGATTGAACAATATGGAGAGGAAGTCGCAATCTCCACCTTTTCCAATCAAAAAATTCCTTGTATTTTTTTGAAAAAAAAATTACAAGGCATTATGTGAATAGTGGGTATGCTGATTGAGTGACACCCTGTGTTCAGTGTGCAGGGAAAATGTTGCTGGACCAGAAGATCACAGCTGTCACTGTATGTAGCACAGACTACTCCATTGAGTTTCAGGAACCCCAGCAGCCCTCCAGATATCACATATGGATACTTACACTGAGCCAAGCTGGACCAATGAAGTTTGCAAAAAAAGATCATTCCTGTAGCTCAGTTTGAAACTGTCCATTCCATACTTCAGGCCTCAGTGACTTCCACAGAATTAATCCAAAATTGTAAACGATCTACACTCAACAGTGGATCCTGGTTGCAATGTCAGGCTCCTGCACACTCTTTCTCCCGTTCTCTGCCCACACCTACAGTATGTACAAGCTTTCAGTTAGAGAGCTGGAGGAAGTGTTAATGGACTATGAGTGTGCAGATTACCGCTCTTGTACTCCAATAAAAAAAACTACAAGTCTGTCTGCTGTAAAGGCAGAGTCAATTTCAAAAGTGACAGCTGCTCATGGGGTGAAAAACCTCTGCATGCTGTCACAGGGGGAGGTGCTTTGTGAGTGGGAGGTTGCTAAGCAACACATTACATGTTACACCCTAAATGTGGCTGTAACATGTACCATGTTGCTAAACCTGGAGTTATCCTTTAAGGTTGTAATGTAGATTACATGTAAAGGCCATTTATGCTAAAAGTAATGTTAGTTTTCAAGAACAATCCATAGAGGCTGCCTTTGCTACTTTCTGAAAGTTGTCTGGCTGACCCTTTTGCTTCAGTGCTTTGAGCCACTAAACCAGAAGAATAATGCAGATATGGCTTCTGATTTTACTTTGAGAATTTCGAAAATACAGAAGTCAGCATAATACAAAGGCAACAAGTATTTTCAGAAGGAGGTCAGATATGGCAGTACCATGCTTCTCTTAATAAAGGCTTACTTTAAAAGTTTAAATGCAGTTATATATATATATATATATATATATATACATACATACATATACACACACACATACATATATATATATACACATACATACATATACACATATTATATATATATATATATATATATATATATATATATATATATATATATATATATATATATATATATATATATATATATATATATACCGTTTCCCCGAAAATAAGACCTAGCGTGATTGTCGGTGATGGCTGCAATATAAGCCCTACCCCCAAATAAGCCCTAGTTAAGATATGAGATAGATCTATTATCCATTATACAATTATAACAATCCTCAGGAAAAAAAAATAGAAAAACGAAGATAAAACAAATATCAAGCAGTATACAAGATAAGGTACCTGTGAAATGTAATTCCTTTTTCTCTTGCCTCAAGGGTATATCTTGATTTGCATCCTGAGGCAGCACAGGATACCGGCATCTTGATGCTGTCCTCTGAAATAAAAACAAACAATTTAATGTGAATGAGTGTCAGAATTTTTCCAGTTCAGAAAGGCCTCACATTCCATGGTAGAGGGAGCAAATGGAAGATGCAAACTATGCAAAAATGGATAGAAAAACTTGCATAGCGCGATACCGTAAGACATAAATTAATTAAAAAGGATAAAATTATATAGTTACATAGTAGGCAAGGTTGAAAAACGACACAAGTCCATCATGTCCAACCTATGTGTGATTATGTGTCAGTAATACATTGTATATCCCTGTATGTTGCGGTCATTCGGGTGATTATCTAATAGTTTCTTGAAGCTATCGATGTTCCCCGCTGAGACCACCGCCTGTGGAAGGGAATTCCACATCCTTGCCGCTCTTACAGTAAAGAACCCTCTACGCAGTTTAAGGTTAAACCTCTTTTCTTCTAATTTTAATGAGTGGCCACGAATCTTGTTAAACGCTCTTCTGTTTAAAGTTTAATTTCTATTGTGGGGTCACCAGTACGGTATTTGTATATTGAAATCATATCCCCTCTCAAGCGTCTCTTCTCCAGAGAGAATAAGTTCAGTGCTCGCAACCTTTCCTCATAACTAAGATCCTCCAGACCCTTTATTAGCTTTATCATTAGAAGGAAGGACCAAGGGGAAACACAAGAGAGTGGTCCCCCTTGGTCCAAAAAGTGGCTACTAAGGATAAGGTGGGCAATAATGGGGAGATGTTATATATAAAAATGTGAAAGTTTATTGAAAAAATTAAAAAAGTACAAAAATGATTTAGCTGCTGACACATGGAATATATATGTAAATGTAAAGCTGGTCCACCAGACTCAAATTAATGGGCCCGTCCTGTGCATGCAGCACAAGGTACGCCCAATAACCAGCAACACAAAAAGAAAAACATCAAACAATTACACACATATAGACACATAAAACCATGCAGTACAGGCGCCTATGATCCCACAGATGCATAAGGTCCCTGTGGCCAGACGCCACATCAAAAAATTATGTAATAAATTGTATCTTTGAAAAAGATGTAAAAAAGAAACAACAATACCAACCAAAAATTTACATATTAAAATAAACAAAAAGAAATAATAAAAATTAAATGTAAGTAGAGATAAAGTTAACAGAAAAAAGGAACAATCCAAGGAGTCTCAATAGGGAACAAGGAGTTTATAGACCAGGGAGTAGGGGGATGTATGGCTGAAGAATAGACGGCACATAGCTCCCAAATAAAAACATCATTTGGAAGCAGGGGACAAGAAAAGAGAGGGAGAAGCAGAGAGTACCTGTATGGAGAAGGGGGGAAGAAGAAAAGGGGGGGGGGGAAAGGGGGGGGGAGGAAAGGGGGGGGGAGAGAAAGGAAAGGGGGAAAGGGGCCGAACATAAAGCATCTTAACGTATTATTCTAGGAAAGGTTGCATACTCAGCTCAGTGTTCATGCCTATGGGCGCTAGGGACTTCAAGGTGTATATCCACCATTTCTCTTTTTGAAGCAAAATGCGGTCGAAGTCGCTCCTTCTTGCTGGTAATTTAAGGGTGTAGATACCTTTCACCTTCAGCCCGTCTAGTTTGCCCTGATGATATCGGGCAAAATGCTTGGCCACTGGTCTCTCCCTCTTTCCCCCCCCCCCCCCCCCCTCTCTCTCTCTCCAGCCCCCTCCCTCTCCCTCTTAATATCCCTCAAATGTTCTCCTATCCTAGTCCTAAGGGTTCTTTTTGTTTTGCCTATATATATTTTAGGGCACGGGCAGGTGATCATGTATATCACTTTCATCGTGGAACAGTTGATCAGATCTTTGATCACATATTCTCCCTGTCCCAAGGCATCCTTAAAAGTATTTGTCCTGTCCACGAATGGACATATCTGACATCTCGTGCAGGGAACCATGCCCGTGTGGCGCGGATAGTCAGACAGCCATGTAGGATCTTGATGTCTTGTGAATTCCGAGTGGATAAGTATATCCCCCAAATTCTTCGCTCTGCATGCCACCATCTTGGGTCCATCTCCCACTATGTTGGCTAATCTTTTATTATTGGTAAGAATATTCCAATGTTTTTGCAGAATTTTTCTCACTGATTCCCATTGGGCTCCATATGTGGTAATGAGTCTTACTGGGCCTTGGTCCTCAGTTTTTGGTTGTTGATCCTTTTCCCTTATATGATCCATAGATAGTAAGCTTTCTCTACTTCTAACCGCAGCCTTACGTTTTGCATTACGAATCTGTCTATGAGAGTATCCACGATCCCGGAATCTCATGTACAGATCCCTGGTCTCTCTACGCAAATCGTTAGTATCTGAGCAGTTGCGTTTGATTCTCATAAATTGTCCTGTAGGGATACCGTCCTTTAGCCAAGGAGGGTGGTGGCTGTCTGCTTGCAATAAAGTGTTTGCCGCTGTTTCTTTATGGAAGGTAGAAGTGCTTATCACTCCCTCCTTCAAGCCAATTAAGAGGTCTAGGAATGACAATTGAGACCGGTCATAGGTATACGTAAGACGTATGTTACGTGTATTAGTATTTAACTGATCAACAAACGACACTGACTATGAAAAAGAGGCCAAACGCCTCCTGGGAGATATCAACACATACAGAAGACTGGACGGGAATCCTTTTCCAAAGCTGGTACAAAACCTTAACAGTAAATTGGATTATGCAGTGGAGGGTGGATTATTGACCAAACGAGAGTGTGAATATCTATCCGTAGAGGACTACAATATACCCACCTTCTACTGTATACCAAAGGTGCACAAATTCCTGGAGAAACCACCAGGGAGACCAATTGTGTCAGCCATACGGGGACCACTTGATAGAATGGGGAAATATTTGGACTCCCTCCTTAAGGGGATGGTAGTCGAACTCAAATCATATGTGCAGGATACACGTCATGTGCTGGCCAGACTGGCCAACCTCGAAGTTCAGGAGGAGGCATGGCTGGTCAGCATTGACGTTGAATCACTGTATACGTCCATTCCGCATGAATGTGGTATCACAGCCGTTAGGAACTCCCTGGAAAGAAATTTTCCCCTCCTAGGGTCACAGAATGAGTTCCTGGTGGAACTCCTTGAATTTGCTTTAAATAACAATTTTTTTCAGTTTGCTTCAAAGTTCTATCAGCAGATTAAGGGTACCTCGATGGGGGCTGCGTGGGCCCCGGCCTATGCATGCCTCCATCTGGGTAGGTGGGAGGAGGAGGAGGTGTTCAACTATCCGATGTACCTCAGCCACGTACACACGTGGCTGAGGTACATCGATGATGTACTGGTCATTTGGACGGGTGATCTGGATGCCCTCCATAAGTTTGTTGATCAGTTAAATACTAATACACGTAACATACGTCTTACGTATACCTATGACCGGTCTCAATTGTCATTCCTAGACCTCTTAATTGGCTTGAAGGAGGGAGTGATAAGCACTTCTACCTTCCGTAAAGAAACAGCGGCAAACACTTTATTGCAAGCAGACAGCCACCACCTTCCTTGGCTAAAGGACGGTATCCCTACAGGACAATTTATGAGAATCAAACGCAACTGCTCAGATACTAACGATTTGCGTAGAGAGACCAGGGATCTGTACATGAGATTCCGGGATCGTGGATACTCTCATAGACAGATTCGTAATGCAAAACGTAAGGCTGCGGTTAGAAGTAGAGAAAGCTTACTATCTATGGATCATATAAGGGAAAAGGATCAACAACCAAAAACTGAGGACCAAGGCCCAGTAAGACTCATTACCACATATGGAGCCCAATGGGAATCAGTGAGAAGAATTCTGCAAAAACATTGGAATATTCTTACCAATAATAAAAGATTAGCCAACATAGTGGGAGATGGACCCAAGATGGTGGCACGCAGAGCGAAGAATTTGGGGGATATACTTATCCACTCGGAATTCACGAGACATCAAGATCCTACATGGCTGTCTGACTATCCGCGCCACACGGGCATGGTTCCCTGCACGAGATGTCAGATATGTCCATTCGTGGACAGGACAAATACTTTTAAGGATGCCTTGGGACAGGGAGAATATGTGATCAAAGATCTGATCAACTGTTCCACGATGAAAGTGATATACATGATCACCTGCCCGTGCCCTAAAATATATATAGGCAAAACAAAAAGAACCCTTAGGACTAGGATAGGAGAACATTTGAGGGATATTAAGAGGGAGAGGGAGGGGGCTGGAGAGAGAGAGGGGGGGGGGGAAAGAGGGAGAGACCAGTGGCCAAGCATTTTGCCCGACATCATCAGGGCAAACTAGACGGGCTGAAGGTGAAAGGTATCTACACCCTTAAATTACCAGCAAGAAGGGGCGACTTCGACCGCATTTTGCTTCAAAAAGAGAAATGGTGGATATACACCTTGAAGTCCCTAGCGCCCATAGGCATGAACACTGAGCTGAGTATGCAACCTTTCCTAGAATAATACGTTAAGATGCTTTATGTTCGGCCCCTTTCCCCCTTTCCTTTCTCTCCCCCCCCTTCCCTTCCCCCCCCCCTTTTCTTCTTCCCCCCTTCTCCATACAGGTACTCTCTGCTTCTCCCTCTCTTTTCTTGTCCCCTGCTTCCAAATGATGTTTTTATTTGGGAGCTATGTGCCGTCTATTCTTCAGCCATACATCCCCCTACTCCCTGGTCTATAAACTCCTTGTTCCCTATTGAGACTCCTTGGATTGTTCCTTTTTTCTGTTAACTTTATCTCTACTTACATTTAATTTTTATTATTTCTTTTTGTTTATTTTAATATGTAAATTTTTGGTTGGTATTGTTGTTTCTTTTTTCCCCTTCCCTTTCCCCCCCCCCTTTCTTGCCCCCTCCCCCTCTCCCTCCCCTTGTTGGAACCTCCAGGACGGATGTCATGTACATGTACCCCTGGACTGATGCCACTGTAACTGATGGTCATTGCTAACATGTGTTATAGACAAGGTGACAACGTATAAACCAACTATCAGTGGCAAAAAACTGACTTTTGCAGAAAATCCACAAATTAGGGGAGAGGGCAGGGGGACTAAAGTGTGTATACAGTAAAGAAATGGGCTCTACTCTGGACTTTCCTCCCCTGAAGCCAATTGTAATAGGCCAAAATATTATTATCATTTATGTGTTTTTTTCTTCTTCCTTATGTCATGAGAACAAAGACCAAAACCATATATACACATCCCTAAAAAACGGAACAAATACCCGGGCTGGACATTGGTATAAATCTTGCCCGTCCCTGTTGATGTTAGGGGTTAAATGAAAGAAGGAGGCGTGACAGCATCTCGGAGTAATAAGAGGGAGAGATGTGTGTCAACTTCCAGTACGTCCTGTTGAAGCTACGTAACAATGACGTTGCGAAACGCGTCGACGTAATGAAGCAGTACGGACGCCGACCTAGTCATCTCCCACAGTGAGGGGAGACGGGGATTCCTTCAAGCGGAAAGTTGAAATCTCAAACAGCGACACCCACGGGGATTCAAGTTGCCGCACAGGTATAGCTATACCCTGCATGCATCCGTGACTGAGAGGATTATCACCCCCCGAGCACCTGGAGGACGCAGTACACCACGGCTGGTAGCGGCAACATAGTTAAGAGAATCATGGAGCAGTGGAGCAACCGCAAGAGTTAAAACATCGCGCTGACCGTCATTCGACAGAGAGGTGGTAAAGTAATCCCTTTAGCTCCTTATGCAGCTGTTATCCTGAATCGCTGACAATTGAAGTGGCATGGTGTGGACATAAGTGGACAGCAGGCTATGACATTCTGTTATCTAGCCTTGTATGGGTTTCTAAAATACCGTCTACACATTCAAAGTCCCGGGAGCCATATAGCCGCTCTGGAACATCAAGTGAACTGCCTCTGACATCTCTAGTATACATCTCCCAGTGCGGCATACATATCCCGCACACTCTATAGAGACACTCTGGTTTACTTATCCACTTTATTAATGACAGCAATGGACTTGAGCTGAATTCATGATTCATGCACGCGCATGTCAAACACATTCACAAGTCCCCCTGACCCATTTATTAAGCCATAGTAGAAATACAACTACAGTGGATTTCAATCAGCGAGTCTTCAGAGTCAGTATATTATCTTTTAACATCCAACCCACTTTCCCTATTTTCCCCATCTCCCCGGGGGACCACGCATGCATAAGGCCCTTCCATTTTTTACATCTTTTTCAAAGATACAATTTATTACATAATTTTTTGATGTGGCGTCTGGCCACAGGGACCTTATGCATCTGTGGGATCATAGGCGCCTGTACTGCATGGTTTTATGTGTCTATATGTGTGTAATTGTTTGATGTTTTTCTTTTTGTGTTGCTGGTTATTGGGCGTACCTTGTGCTGCATGCACAGGACGGGCCCATTAATTTGTGTCTGGTGGACCAGCTTTACATTTACATATATATTCCATGTGTCAGCAGCTAAATCATTTTTGTACTTTTTTAATTTTTTCAATAAACTTTCACATTTTTATATATAACATCTCCCCATTATTGCCCACCTTATCCTTAGTAGCCACTTTTTGGACCAAGGGGGACCACTCTCTTGTGTTTCCCCTTGGTCCTTCCTTCTAATGATATGTTTGATTTAGGTTACGGATACGGCCTCTAATTTGAGGAGAGGCACTGGGTGAGACATTGTGATGTTGCGATTTCTTTAAAATAAAGATAGGAACTTGATGAGTGGTACCCCCTTTTTTCCTTGAACCTTTATTAGCTTTGTTGCCCTTCGTTGTACTCTCTCCATTTCCAGTACATCCTTCCTGAGCACTGGTGCCCAGAACTGGACAGCATACTCCAGGTGCGGCCGGACCAGAGTCTTGTAGAGTGGGAGAATTATCGTTTTATCTCTGGAGTTGACCCCCTTTTTAATGCATGCCAATATTCTGTTTGCTTTGTTAGCAGCAGCTTGGCATTGCATGCCGTTGCTGAGCCTATCATCTACTAGGGCCCCCCAGGTCCTTTTCCATCCTATATTGCCCTAGAGGTTCTCCCCCCAGTGTATAGATTGCATTCATATTTTTGCCACCCAAATGCATTATTTTACATTTTTCTACATTGAACCTCATCTGCCATGTAGTTGCTCACCCCATTCATTTGTTCAGATCTTTTTGCAATGTTTCCACATCCTGCGGAGAAGTTATTGCCCTGCTTAGCCTAGTATCGTCTGCAAATACAGAGATTGAACTGTTTATCCCATCCTCCAGGTCGTTTATGAACAAATTAAATAGGATTGGTCCCAGCACAGAACCCTGGGGAACCCTACTACCCACCCCTGACCATTCCGAGTACTCCCCATTTATCACCACCCTCTGAACACGCCCTTGTAACCAGTTTTCAATCCATGTACTCACCCTATGGTCCATGCCAACGGACCTTATTTTGTACAGTAAACGTTTATGGGGAACTGTGTCAAATGCTTTTGCAAAATCCAGATACACCACGTCTACGGGCCTTCCTTTATCTAGATGGCAACTCATCTCCTCATAGAAGGTTAGTAGATTGGTTTGGCAAAAACGATTCTTCATGAATCCATGCTGATTACTGCTAATGATACCATTCTCATTACTAAAATCTTGTATATAGTCCCTTATCATCTCCTCCAAGAGTTTACATACTATTGATGTTAGGCTAACTGGTCTGTAATTCCCAGGGATGCATTTTGGGCCCTTTTTAAATATTGGTGCTACATTGGCTTTTCTCCAATCAGCTGGTACCATTCCAGTCAGTAGACTGTCTGTAAAAATTAGAAACAACGGTCTGGCAATCACTTGACTGAGTTCCCTAAGTACCCTCGGATGCAAGCCATCTGGTCCTGGTGATTTATTAATGTTAAGTTTCTCAAGTCTAATTTTAATTCTGTCCTCTGTTATCCATGGAGGTGCTTCCTGTGTTGTGTCATGAGGATAAACACTGCAGTTTTGGTTACTGAAGCCCCCCGATTCACTTGTGAAGACTGAAGAATAAATTCAATACCTTCGCCATCTCCCCATCCTTTGTAACCAGATGTCCTTCCTCATTCTTTATGGGGCCAACATGGTCTGTCCTCCCTTTTTTACTGTTTACATACTTAAAGAATTTCTTGGGATTTTTTTTGCTCTCCTCCTTTCATGTTCTATCTTAGCCGTCCTAATTGCACCCTTACATTTCTTGTTGCATTCTTTATAAAGTCTGAATGCCGAGGATGATCCCTCAACCTTGTATTTTTTGAAGGCCTTCTCCTTTGCTTTTATATGCATTTTTACATTGGAGTTAAGCCATCCAGGACTTTTGTTCGCTCTTTTAAATTTATTACCCAATGGGATACATTGGCTAATGCCCTTATTTAATATGCTCTGAAAGCAAACCCATTTCTCCTCCGTATTCTTTGTTCCTAATATTTTAGCCCAATTTATGCCTTTTAGTAAGGTTTGTAGTTTAGGGAAGTTGGCTCTTTTGAAATTCGGTGTCTTTGTATTCCCTTTATGTTTCCTATTTGTGTGATTTATACTGAAACTAATTGACCTGGGATCGCTGTTACCTAAATTGCCCCGTTTTTCCACATCCGTGATCAGGTCTGTATTGTTGGTAATCAGTAGATCCAGTAATGTTTTATTTCTAGTTGGTGCGTCTACCCATAAAATTGTCCTGCAAGACATTAAGCAACTGGCGAGCCTTAAATGAATGCGCGGTCCCCTCCGCCCAGTCTATGTCTGGATAATTAAAATTCCCCATTATGATAACACTTCCCATCCTTGCTGCTAATCCAAATTGTGATAGGAGATCTGTATCCACTTCCTACCTCAGGTTAGGGGGCCTATAGCATACTCCCAGTATTATTTTCCCCTTAGCTTCATCCCTTTGGAGCTCTACCCATAAGGATTCCACCTCCTCCCTAGCTCCCTCAGTGATGTCACATGATAGAAGATAATCAAAAGCATTCATATAGGTACAGGAACAAGAACAGTATATGAAAGTGGGACCCATGGATGGTATGTGAACACTGAATCTCTGGCTCCTATTAGAGTGCTACCCCTATGTTGATGTCCAAGATCATTTGTACCAAGTTGTAGATTCGAACCAGGATCTGTTGTGCCTACCCAGACAGTCGTACCTTTCCAGCTAGTTGGTTTATAAAGTCTTTATGATTTGGGTGGTATAAGCCTATCCAAATCATCAACATCTGGTAAGCCTCCTTCGGTTCATTGATGGTGGCTCACTTACTATCCTAGTTCATCTGAGGTGTTGACGGCTAATGAATATTTGTCCAAGCGTTTTTCAGGATTATTTTCTTCATCCTTGGACTTTTATTTACACACGTCAGCTATATTCTGGACTTTTGTTTTTTACTAGTTGTTTTTTTTTTGTGTCTGCATATTGGCACTTTATTCACATTTATTGTGATATTATCACTTTATTCTCTTATTTTGTCACTTTATTTGATTTTTTCATTTTTCAACTAGGATATGTATATATGTATGCATTGCAGTATATATGTAACAGGTACCACTTCCCTATTGGGTTAGCTTTGTAATAATAGGATTTTTTATAACAGCTTAAGCCTCGGTTCACACCAGAGGCGGCACGACTTGCAGGTCGCCTCACCGAGGCGACCTGCACACGACTGCCCGGGCGACTTGCAAAACGACTTCTGTATAGAAGTCTATGCAAGTCGCCCCAAGTCGCCCCCAAAGTCGTACAGGAACCTTTTTCTAAGTTGGAGCGACTTGCGTCGCTCCGATTAGAACGGTTCCATTGTACTGAATGGGACGCTACTTGTCAGGCAACCTAGGTCGCCTGACAAGTCGTCCTAGTGTGAACCGAGCCTACCTGTAAAATCCTTTTCTTGGAGTTCAAAGGACACAGAGCCTCAAGTAATTACTTATTGGGTTATAGCCTACCTTCAGGTGTCGACACTGGCAATCAATAAAGGAAGTTGACTCCCCTATATAACCCCTCCTCCTTCCAGGAGTCCTCAGTTTTTGTAGCCAAGCAATATAGTTATAGTCCATAAGACAGAAGAGAGGGACCTCTGTGTCCTATGATGTACTCCAAGAAAAGGATTTTACAGGTAAGCTGTTATAAGAAAATCCTATTTTCTTTATCGTACATCATAGGACACAGACCCTCAAGTAATTACTTATTGGGATCTCCCAAAGCAATACCACTTGAGGGGAGGGAGACACAGCCCATAAGGCACCCGCAGACCTGAGGATTTATACTGCTGCCTGCAGCATACAGCGCCCAAAGGCGACATCCTCATTCTTTCTTACATCCACCTGATAAAAATTTGTGAATGTATAGTCGAAGACCAAGTTGCGGCCTTGCAGATCTGAGTAAAGGAGGCCTGGTCACGCACTGCCCAAAAAACACTAATAGCTTTGGAAGAGTGTGCCTTAACCGGAATAGGGGAATCTAACCCTTTAAATCATAAGTTTAAATTATAACTTGCCAAATCCACTTAGCAACAGTGGATTTTGACGCTGCCTGTCCTTTCTTAGGACCCTCTGGCAGAATAAATAAGACATCAGTCTTACGAATCTGAGCAGTCTTTTTTAAAACCGCTTCAATACCGGGCCAATTCTGACACTTTGCTCCTACATGTAAAAATCATCATTTTTTTGCTAGAAAATTACATACAACCCCCAAACATTATATATGTTTTTTTAGCAAAGACCCTAGAGAATACAATGGCGGTTGTTGCAACTTTTTATCTCACACAGTATTTGCACAGGAATTTTTCGAATGCGTTTTTTTGGGGAAAAAAACTGTTTTGTGTTTAAAAAAAAAAAAAAAAAAAAAAAACAGTAAAGTTAGCCCAATGTTTTTGCATTTTGTGAAAGATGAAGTTACGCCGAGTAAATAGATACCCAACATGTCACCCTTCAAAATTGCACACGCTCGTGGAATGGCGCCAATGTTCGGTACTTAAAAATCCCCATTGGCGACGCTTGAAATTTTTTTACTGGTTACATGTTTTAAGTTACAGAGGAGGTCTAGGGCCAAAATTATTGCTCTCACTCCAACGTTCGCGGTGATACCTCACATGTATGGTTTGAACACCGTTTTCATATGTGGGCGGGACTTACGTATGCGGTCGCTTCTGCGTGCGAGCACACAGGGACAGCGACGCTTTAAAAATTTTTTTTTTTTTTTTTTTTATTGTTAATTATATTTATTTTTTTTGACACTTTTGAAAAAAAAAATTGATCACTTTTATTCCTATTACAAGGAATGTAAACATCCCTTGTAATAGCAATATGACATGTCAGGTGCTCTTAATAGTGAGATATGGGGTCAATAAGATACCAGTGTCAACACCTGAAGGTAGTCTATAACCCACCAAGTAATTACTTGAGGCTCTGTGTCCTATAATGTACGATAAAGAAATTATATTTATATCCCTTGCACATTGAGGTACTTCTTGTATTTGTATTAAGGAGTTCATTTACCTTAATAATTTTTTATGGTTGAATAGCGCTACACTTTCATTTTTACAAGTGCCATGATGCTGCACATGTGATCAGTTATAACACATGCCATTTGATGATTTGACAGTTTGATTGAGAGCACAAACAACGTGAGTTACATTCTTAGAACGTGCCGAGAATGTAACTGCTTTTTGAAACTGTTAAATCAATGGATTTAGTTCCACTTTAGGTGTTCTACTGCAGTGTGCTAATGCATATGCATTAATGTGCATTGAGTTAGAGTGGAACTAAACCTTCCTATCCTTTACATCCAAGGAAGCTTCTACCTTAGACTCTGTTTGATCTGCAGTTGCCATAGTGCTGCACATGTGATCAGCTATGACCACCAGCCAATTGATGGATTGGCAGTTCAACGAGAGCCAACATAAGCTCACTGGCGACTGACAGTTATCATTCACATCTCCCGAATGTAATTGTTTTTGGAAACAGTTAAATCGGTGGGTTTAGTTCTGCTTTAAGGCAGGCCAGAGCACCACAATGGATACAAAAAATGTACATGACCCTTTTTCAAAAACAAACCGCACCATGATGCATAGTAATATATGCCTTCTGGTGCACTACTGTGTGTTGGGGAAGATGATGTAGCTTCTTAGACGATCTGCTTGAGAAATGCACTAGTGAGGAGTGCCTGGTCTAGGACTGTCCAGCGTACTGACATCAGCAGCTCCGCCCTATGCGTTACGTCAAAAGACTTCGGCAGGTGCATGTACCTCCTTGTCACTTTGCATTTTTTAAACCTGTGACAGGCATACTTTTAAAAAAGCTACTAAATGTAAAGAAAAGGGTAGGTCTGCATGGTGGCAGTGCTGCAAGGAAACTTTCTTACAGCCAGAAATTACAACTTGAGAAACAATGACTATTCTGGATGTTCATAAGCTCATTCTAATTTTGTCTGTGGTCATCTCTTCTTCCCTGTATTTCTGTCATACATTACAATGGTATTGCACAGTGTGGCCCCTCTTCCTACTTATCTGGGGTCCCCCGCCAGCGCTGTTAACTCCTCCTCTTCTGTGTCTGCCACCATATCAAGCTTCTTGGTACGGGGGCAGACGTGTGGGCACTCTCCTGAGCCTAGCCAGCCCAGTTCTGCCCCACCCCCTGCTAACAAGATTTGACTGAGAACAGCAGGAGCCGATAGCGACCGCTGCCTCAGCAAAGCCTGTGATAGCAGAGAGAAAGGAGAGACCAGATGCAGATGGGCACATCGCTGGACCAATACAGGTCGAAGGCGAGTGTTTGGGAGTGGGGATGCACGGCAAATGGTAAAACATTTGTTACCTTAATGTAGAGAATGTAAAGGTTAAAAAAAAAAATGCAATAATCTTACAAGACAGTTTGACTTTTTTTTACTTGTTTACCCTTTGGCTGCCCACTTCCATAAACTGTAAAACTCCCCCCCCCCCCCCACTGTAATTGCCCCTGCTGAATCGGGTGAATGCCGCTCAGATCATGGTCAGCTTTCACCCCTCTTCACACCTGTAAGATGTTATTGTGCGTGGGGCCAATTCACACCTATGTAATGCATTTTCGTGCAACGTAACACATTTCTAGCCTATAGAGTTGCATGCATAATGCATAAAAAAAAAATAATGCATGAAAATGCAGATGCACAAGGATGCCGAGTCACGATAGCACAATCACACCCCCCCCCCCCCCCCCCCACACACACACACACACACACACACACACACACACACACACACACAAAACCACCCACTGTTTTCCCGTGCTCTGCTCCTGCTACAGACCAGGAAGTGAGCGGCAGGCTGGCTGTGGGTGTATATTATAGATGAGCTTGGTCATCCACCGAACTCATCTTTAGCCAAGCCAAACTCCAAACTAGCACTCTATGTTTATGACCTGTGGGCCAGTGGCACTGACTGATGGCTGGCAGTGGCACTGATGGATGGGCACTGATAGGTGGCACGCACTGATGGGCAAGCACTGAAATAAATGACATGAGAGAAAAAGAAAGGAAACTAAACTATTTTGCTATGCTGCCTGCGACGCCCATCTTGGTACACCCTGCACTCGGCCGCATAAAATCAGCAGCGGACATCTTGTTACACCCAGCCCGAATTATATGAGCTGGGTGTAACAAGATGTCCGCTGCTTGCTTAATGTGGCCAAGAGCAGGGTGTACCAAGATGGGCGCCGGGATGTTCAAGCACAGACGGCAACACAGAGCATCACTTCAGTTACCAAATGCGACAGCTCCGGTCACCGATCCTGATGGATGATGCGGCTGCGCCCTGCACCCCTGCCAGCTTACCTGCTTGAGGACTCGCTCTCCACTCCGCCCGCTGACTTCCTGTTGCACGCCGCCTCTCTCTCCCATCCCAGGCATTGGATTAAGCATCAGGAGCATTTGTGCGAGTACAAGTACTCGCGCAAATGCTTGGTATCGGTACAACCCTAGTCATTAGCGACATCAATATCAGTAAGTAACCCTCCCAGCCAGTGTCTGTCCGCCACCCCATTACAGTCCCACTATAAATAGATACGGAAAATAAGGATGAGGGCGCTCTGGTGGAGGTGGATGGCTGGTCTAGAGGGACTAGAAGTAGCTGATCACCGTTATTAGCGCCTATAGCTGCTTAAACTCCAGTATGCATACTATAGTTTGTAGACACTTTAAATTTCCCACAAACCAATTGGATTTTTATTTCATATTTTACTAAAGACATATAGCAGAATACATTTTGGAAGAAATTAGATTTTAATTATTGGATATATTTTATAACAAAGTACAAAACATTGATTTTCCAATTTTCAGTCTTTTTTTGTTTATATAGCAATAAATAAATCCAGTGTTGATCAAATACCACCAAAAGAAAGCTCTACTTGTGTGAAAAAAACAAATAAAAAATATTTGGGTATAGTGTTGCATGACTGCGCAGTTTCCAGCTAAAGTAGCGTAGTGCTGAATAGCAAAAAATGGTCTGGTTGTGATTGGGGAAAACCTTCCGGAGGGGAAGTGCTAAAAGGAAATAACTTGGCACTTTCACACTGGGATTGTTGAGCACAATTCCATCAAATAGAATGGGATGATATTCTATAATCAGAAGTATTGATCACACAGACTGACCTACACAGAGGGGTCAGGTTCTGTATACACAGGTCATGTGACCCTCCCTCCAGCCATGACCTCATAGAGTGCTGGTACACTTCTATCACTCCAATATTATATCCAATGGGTGATGTGTCGGTGAGATCTCACACAGTCCAATGTTCTGGAGTTTCAGTAAAGAAGCAGTCTCCCTCTCTCCTCTCCTGACACACACACACACCCTCCCATCCTATTACACATGGCAAAACAAACACTCACACATCATTTTCATCACAAACCTGCGATGAGAGGCTCGAGACACTTACCAACCAAAAGATGGCCACCAAACTGCACGTACTGGGAGGGCAACTTGCCCACACACTTCCGTCTTCACGGCTTCTGCCAGCAGTAAAAATGGCGCCCGTGAGGTCACTCAGGTGGTTCGTCAGACTAGGCGACCCCCGGTGTGGCCCAGTGTATAGCAATTGAGGCTCATTAAAAACGTATCGTTCTTAGTAACAATAGACGCCTATGGGTAGTGGATTATCCTCACTGAACGCACTTTCTACATTTGCCTCATACTTTCCAGCTCCAAGTGGAGTTGTTGGAGGGATTGGCGCCAAACGTCATGACGCCCGGTGTGGGCGGGGCGACATTGGATTGTTGGCGGGTATTCTGACTCTGAGGCCAGGTTGTGTTGATTCTAACCGGAGGGTGAGGGAAAGTGAGGGGAACGTGAGGGGAACCCGGGGCTTCTGTATACACAGCCTGCTGAGCACCGCGTCCTGACAGCACTGATAACGAGGTAAGAAGCCTGGAGGGGGGGAGGGCATCCTTCATAGCAGTGCACCTGGATAGTTCCTTCTCACTATAATGTCCATTGAATCACACAAGACTACAAATCCCAGTATGCTCTCTTCTCCCTGGAGTCACAGGTGCAGTGTTCACCCCCTGATTGCTGCCTGCGCCCCCCCAGCGATTAGTTCCCCCTGTCTGCCTCCCCCAGCGATCAGCGCCTGTCAGCCCCCCAGCGATCAGCTCCTGCGCCCCCCTGTCAGCCCCTCCAGTGATCAGCGCTTGTCAGCCCCCCCAGCTATTAGCGCTTGTCAGCCCCCCCAGCTATTAGCGCTTGTCAGCCCCCCCCAGCTATTAGCGCTTGTCAGCCCCCCCCAGCGATCAGCGCTTGTCAGCCCCCCCCAGCGATCAGCGCTTGTCAGCCCCCCCCAGCGATCAGCGCTTGTCAGCCCCCCCCAGCGATCAGCGCTTGTCAGCCCCCCCCAGCGATCAGCGCTTGTCAGCCCCCCCAGCGATCAGCGCTTGTCAGCCCCCCCCAGCGATCAGCGCTTGTCAGCCCCCCCCAGCGATCAGCGCTTGTCAGCCCCCCCAGCGATCAGCGCTTGTCAGCCCCCCCAGCGATCAGCGCTTGTCAGCCCCCCCAGCGATCAGCGCTTGTCAGCCCCCCCCCCAGCGATCAGCGCTTGTCAGCCCCCCCCCCCAGCGATCAGCGCTTGTCAGCCCCCCCCCCAGCGATCAGCGCTTGTCAGCCCCCCCCCCAGCGATCAGCGCTTGTCAGCCCCCCCCCAGCGATCAGCGCTTGTCAGCCCCCCCCCCAGCGATCAGCGCTTGTCAACCCCCCCCCCCCAGCGATCAGCGCTTGTCAGCCCCCCCCCCAGCGATCAGCGCTTGTCAGCCCCCCCCCCAGCGATCAGCGCTTGTCAGCCCCCCCCCCCCCCCAGCGATCAGCGCTTGTCAGGCCCCCCCCCAGCGATCAGCGCTTGTCAGGCCCCCCCCCAGCGATCAGCGCTTGTCAGGCCCCCCCCCAGCGATCAGCGCTTGTCAGGCCCCCCCCAGCGATCAGCGCTTGTCAGGCCCCCCCCAGCGATCAGCGCTTGTCAGGCCCCCCCCAGCGATCAGCGCTTGTCAGGCCCCCCCCCAGCGATCAGCGCTTGTCAGCCCCCCCCCCAGCGATCAGCGCTTGTCAGCCCCCCCCCCAGCGATCAGCGCTTGTCAGGCCCCCCCCCAGCGATCAGCGCTTGTCAGGCCCCCCCCCAGCGATCAGCGCTTGTCAGGCCCCCCCCAGCGATCAGCGCTTGTCAGGCCCCCCCCCAGCGATCAGCGCTTGTCAGCGCCCCCCCCCCAGCGATCAGCACCCGTCAGCCCCCCCTCCCGGGGAACAGCGCCCGTCAGCCCCCCCCCCAGCGATCAGCGCCCGTCAGCCCCCCCCCCAGCGATCAGCGCCCGTCAGCCCCCCCCCCCAGCGATCAGCGCCCGTCAGCCCCCCCCCCCCCAGCGATCAGCGCCCGTCAGCCCCCCCCCCCCCCCAAGCGATCAGCGCCCGTCAGCCCCCCCCCCAGCGATCAGCGCCCGTCAGCCCCCCCCCCCCCAGCGATCAGCGCCCGTCAGCCCCCCCAGCGATCAGCGCCCGTCAGCCCCCCCCCCCCCCCCAGCGATCAGCGCCCGTCAGCTCCCCCCCCAGCGATCAGCGCCCGTCAGCTCCCCCCCCAGCGATCAGCGCCCGTCAGCCCCCCCCAGCGATCAGCGCCCGTCAGCCCCCCCCAGCGATCAGCGCCCGTCAGCCCCCCCCAGCGATCAGCGCCCGTCAGCCCCCCCAGCGATCAGCGCCCGCTCCCCCGTCTGCCCCCCCCCCCCCCCCCAGCGATCAGCGCCTGTGCCCCTCTTCTCACCCCTCCAACCCATCACTGCCTGCACCCCTCTTCTCAGCCCCCCATAGCTCTGCCTTTTACCCCCCTCAGACCCCTGATCCCCGCCTGCAGCCCTCTTGGCCCCATTCACACCTAAGTGTTTTGTGATTTTGCGTAAAGTCAGAGGTGCATGAAAAACGTTGTGCCTTTTAATTGTTAAAGGGTCCCCCCCCCCCCCCCCAAATGCAGGAGGGACACAAACAGGCAAAGCAAAAAGCTATTTTGGTGCATGTGTAGGGCAGCCTATTGAAATGAATGAATGAATGAATTGTATTGTGCATGTGAGAATACACCCATAAATGTGATGCCAACTATCAGTGTAAACAGGGCCTAAAAACTGACATGCACTGCAGCTTGGACTCCTCCTCACCTCTATCTTCACCTCCTTTCTTGGTCACTTGAAAACCTCCCACGGCTTCCAATACATCTCTATGCTGATGACACCCAAATCTATCTCTCTACTCCTCACTTCACTCTTTAAGTCCCCTCTCACATTACTGACACATCAGCATGCATGTCACACCACTTCCTAACCACGCCATATGGACATTTATTTCTTTCATTTATTAATTATGCTATTTGTTCATTAATTCGTTAATTTGCTTCTTTTTGCACATAATTATCTGCACCTTTGGTTGCACATATTAGTTTGTTCACTTATTTGGTTGCGCATCTATTTTTATGTTACACATTATTTTGATCTGAACCGTCACTTTACTGGTTTGATATCAAATACATTTTTTTCTATGAGCACTTGTATTCATAATAGGGGGTAGCGCGGGTTTTTTCCACGTTACAAAACATTATTGCATCTCCACCTCTTCTCCCCTCGCCGATGTTTTCTCAGCGGATGCCAACTGTACCCCACCTCTTATCTCGACTAGCAGTCTCCAAAGTGGTGCCAGCAGCAGGAAAGAAGAGATCTTCAGGCAAGTGAGAAGCAATACACTGGGCATGATAGTACAGGGCTGCTTTCACACTGATGTGGTGCAATTTACCCACACAGCGGGTGCAGTGCACCTGAGCTTTTCTGTGGGTTTGCTGCACTTAGCCATAGACTTCTATTATATCCTGCTATTTTACCACCGCCAACTTTACGTGTGAACGAGCCATAAGTGTGCTGCTGCTGAATGCAACTAAGGGCTCATTCACAACTGCTGCACCTCTGAAAAGTTATTCGAGTGTGTATTGAGGAGGCAATATGTTGCCTCCTCACAACCCGATTGAAGCCTATGATTGCTGTGCAGTACACGCGTTTGCGACACGGTAAGACTGCAATTGGGGGCTCAAAACAGGTGTGAGGAGGGGACACTGTGCCCAGTGATCTTTGACTTCTCCAGTGTTGTTCAGGTAGATCTCTACCTCTTTAATGTTGCCTACCCCTGTTTTAAAGCATTTTGCCTCTTATGCTGATAAAATCCGCCTTTTTTATGGAGATATCTTTTGTTCCAGTTGGTTTTGATAATTTTAGGATGTGGCACGGTTAAGGTCCTTCATATTGAATCTTTAATAATACGCTGTATTTCTTCACGCCTATTACAAATTTATTATTTCGTATTTTTATATTTAGGTATTGCACTTGGTGGAGGTCCTGCCTTTAGAGTAATGGAAGGTGAGCAATCTTTTAGTATTTTTTTTGTTTAATATATATAAATCTCTAATCTCAATCTCGATCTCTATCTTACCTAGTTAATTCAGAGTTTGCAAAGGGGTGGTGGGTAATGCACCTCTGGACAACATGTTAGCTTGAAGGCTCATGCATCCCTTGAGTTCTTAAAATCCAAGTTTGTCAAGTAGCATGGCAACTTTGCTTCCTTGTTTGTGTAAACTAGTTTATATATTGTACAAAGTAAATCGTAAAACAGATATTTTGTTTACCGATTCACTTCCACTTACGTTAGCTATATGTAGGGCTGCAACTAACGATTATTTTATAATCAATTAGTTGGCCAAATATTGTTAATCGGATAAAAACCTCAAAAGTGAGGTGTATAATTTAGGTAATATGTATAGTTTACACAAATTAACTTTTCCTTCAAAAAGTTTCATTTTAAGAATGTTTAATTTTCTAATAGTGGGGTCAAATCGAGGTTTGTTTTCAATTGCAGTGATGGAAAAATTCGAAGGAGCAGGACATTCACCTTTTCCTCTTTCAACCACTGTGTGGTCAATTATTGCTCTGAATGTATGTGTGATTAGGAGCACAGCTGCTGCCCGTAGCAGTGAAACTGCTATGGGGCGGACAGCAGGTGGTTGAACCCATCTTGCATGGCTTAGTCAGAGCCCAGACTTGAACCACATTGAAAATCTGTGGAATGACTTGAAGACTGCAGTCCACAAACGGTCACCATCAAATGTCACTGAACTTGAGCAGTTCTGCAAAGAAAAGTGGGCCAATATTGCAATGTCTAGATGTGCAAAGTTAGTAGAGATATATCCCAACAGACTAAAGGCTGTAATTAAAGCAAAAGGTGATGCAACAAAATACTGACATAAGGGGGGTTGACCCTTTTTCCAACTCAGTGACATACATCTTGTTCCTGACCCAGAAGCTACGTGGATGACGTCACTTCCAGGACCTGGTTGTCGGCGTCCCTGGTCATCGAAGCTGGGAAAGAATGTAATTCAGTGCGATCTGTTCTGCATTACATTCAGTGGAGCACAGAGGAGACAACCAGGGTCTTTTAGACCCTTAATGTCTCATTAACCACTTTAAGACCAGGCACTTTTGCCCCTTCCTGCCCAGGACAATTTTCAGCTTTCAGCTAAGCAGGGCAATAACTTCCCCGCAGGATGTGGAAACCTTGCAAAAAGATCTGAACAAATTAATGGGGTGGGCAACTACATGGCAGATGAGCTTCAATGTAGAAAAATGTAAAATAATGTATTTGGGTGGCAAAAATATGAATGCAATCTATACACTGGGGGGAGAACCTCTGGGGGAATCTAGGATGGAAAAGGACCTGGGGGTTCTAGTAGATAGGCTCAGCAATGGCATTTAATGCCAAGCTGCTGCTAACAAAGCAAACAGAATATTGGCATGCATTAAAAAGGGGATTAACTCCAGAGATAAAATGATAATTCTCCCGCTCTACAAGACTCTGGTCCGGCGCACCTGGAGTATGCTGTCCAGTTCTGGGCACCAGTCCTCAGGAATAATAATAAATAATAATAAAGGGTCTGGGGGATCTTGGTTATGAGGAAAGGTTGCGAGCACTGAACTTATTCTCTCTGGAGAAGAGACGCTTGAGAGGGGGTATGATTTCAATATACAAATACCGTACTGGTGACCACACAATAGGGATAAAACTTTTTCAAAGGAGAGAGTTTAACAAGACTCGTGGCCACTCATTAAAATTAGAAGAAAACCTTAAACTACGTAGAGGGTTCTTTACTGTAAGAGCGGCAAGGATGTGGAATTCCCTTCCACAGGCGGTGGTCTCAGCGGGGAGCATCGATAGTTTCAAGAAACTATTAGATAAGCACCTAAATGAACGCAACATACAGGGATATACAATGTAATACTGACACATAATCACACATAGGTTGGACTTGATGGACTTGTGTCTTTTTTCAACCTCGCCTACTATATGTAACTATGTAGCACTGTCGCACTTTGAATGACAATTGCGCGGTCATGCAACACTGCACCCAAACTAAATTTTTATCATTTTCTTTTGGTGGTATTTGATCACCTCTGGGGTTTTTATTTTTTGCTAAACAAATTAAAAAAGACCAAAAAAAAAAAAGTTTTTCTTAGTTTCTGTCATAAAATTGTTTTCTCCTTCACTGAGGCGGCACTGACAGGCGGCTGTGATGGGCACTGATGGGCGGCACTGACCCTATGATGACCTGGCAGCACTGATGGGTGTTACTACTGGGCACTGATTGGCACTGGTAGGCGATAACGGGTGTTACTGCTGGACACTGGCACTGTGGTGGGCACTGATGGGTGTTACTGCTGGGCACTGATTGGCACTGTGGTGGGCACTGACAGACTTTATTATTGGGACACTGCTGACAGCTGTTGGGCACTGATTGGCATCTGATGGGGGCTGTGCTGATTATCGGCACAGACCCCCCTCTGATAGGGAGAGCCGCCGATTGTCTCTCCCTGTCAGCGCCAACCGAGGAAGGCCGTTTACTGGCATTTCCTGGTTCAGGCAATGATCAGCTGTGATTGGTCACAGCTGATCATGTGGTAAGAAGCCTCCTTACCACGATCGGAGATGCGGCATGTCAGACTGACACGCCGCACCAGCCATCGCCCCGCGCCGGCATGTTATCCTGCTGGACGTCATACGACGCACAGTCAGGATAACAGAACGACTGTCTGGCCGTCAATCTCTTATAGGCCGGGCGGGAAGTGGTTAAAGAGAACTTGTCACCAAAAAATCATCGGAGTATATAATGAAAAAAACAAAATGATAGTTATACCCAAGCACATAATTTTTTTGAGGTCCCCCACATACACACCCGCACAAATGAAAATGCAGGCGTATGCATGAAGACATAGTTTGCGATACACGTTACATCAGGGATCGACAAATCCCAGGCGCAAGGTCGCATGATTACCAGAAACCACGTCCCGGCGCCTGGACCCCCGCCAGTTCACCCACAGCTGGCACAGGCATGAGCAACCCCCACTGCACGATGCCCCGGACATGCAACTCCTGGGCAGCCAACCCAGTTCCAACATCCAAAAACAAACAAAAGAAAACTCCAGCTCTGCTGCTTGCCTGCAGCAGAGACAAAATTTTCCCTTTCCTCTCTGCACACTGGCACGCATCCCCTGAAATCACCCATTGAGAAAGCCGCCCCACCCAGCAGCACCGCAATCAAATGATACAGCCGCCTGACCCCCAGATTAATCACATATTTTTTTTTTTTAGTTATAGAAAACTGGCTCCTGACTTTTTTGTCAAGCCCTGCCTTGAATTACCTCCAGTCTATCAGCTTCCGGCTTGTCTGGGTTCAGGTGCTGATCTTCCCTGCACAGATCCCTTAAAGTGATTGTAAATGTTTGGATTTTTTTTTTTTTTTGTTAAAAAAAAAACTTGTCATACTTTTCTGCTCTGTGCAATGGCTTAACACAGAGCAGCCCTGATTCTTCTCTTCTGGGGCCCTCCACCAGTGCTTCTGGCTCCTCCTGACGACAGTGTGTATACCTAGCCGCAAAGTATAGTGCTACAGCAAGGTAAAACAAACTTCTGCTTTTAAATCACTTCACTTCCTTCTCCTGCCCAGAACTACATGTCCCACGAGAAATTGCTCTTCGCACATTCCAGTTCTCAGGGATTTACTGACCTCTACGGACGATGTACTGAGCTGTATGTGTGTTGCACTGTATTTTCTGATATGTAAAGAAATAATGCATTCTGTTTGCAGGCCAACTAATCGTTAGTTAGCCGACTCCCTAGATTATGAAAATAGTTGACACCTATTTTCATAATCGATTAGTTGTTTCACCCCTAGCTACAGTATCTCACAAAAGTGAGTACACCCCTCACATTTTTGTAAATATTTTATTATATCTTTTCATGTGACAACACTGAGGAAATGACACTTTGCTACAATGTAAAGTAGTGAGTGTACAGCTTGTATAACAGTGTAAATTTGCTGTCCCCTCAAAATAACAACACACAGCCATCAAAGTCTAAACCGCTGGCATCAAAAGTGAGTACATTTTCCTTCCCCGGTGTCATGTGACTCGTTAGTGTTACAAGGTCTCAGGTTTGAATGGGGAACAGGTGTGTTAAATTTGGTGGAATAGCTCTCTCGCATACTGGTCACTGGAAGTTCAACATGGCACCTCATGGCAAAGAACTCTCTGAGAATCTGAAAAAAGAATTGTTGCTTTACATATAAAAATGGCCTAGGCTATAAGAAGATTGCCAAGACCCTTGAAACTGAGCTGCAGCACGGTGTCCAAGACCAAACAGCAGTTTAACGGGACAGGTTCCACTCAGAACAGGCCTCAATATGCTCGACCATAGAAGTTGAGTGCACATGCTCCGCATCATATCAAGAGGTTGTCTTTGGGAAATAGACATATGAGTGCTGCCAGCATTGCTGCAGAGGTTGAAGGGGTGGGGGGGCAGCCTGTCAGTGCTCAGACCATACGCTGCATCAAATTGTTCTCCATGGCTGTCGTCCCAGAAGGAAGCCTCTTCTAAATGATGATGCACAAGAAAGCCCGCAAAACAGTTTGCTGAAGACAAGCAGACTAAGGACATAGATTACTGGAACCATGTTCTGTGTTCTGATGAGACCAATATAAACGTATTTGGTTCAGATGGTGTCAAGCGTGTGTGGCTGCAACCAGGTGAGGAGTACAAAGACAAGTGTGTCTTGCCTACTGTCAAGCATGGTGGTGGGAGTGTCATTGTCTGGGGCTGCATGAGTGCTGCCGGCTGGTTGAGGGAACCATAAATGCCAACGTGTACTGTGACATACTGAAGCCAAGCATGAGCCCCTCCCTTCGGAGGAGCGCAAGGTCTCTAACGTCCACCATCTCAGTGATGTTGTCATGGAGAAGTAAAAGAAGACCCCAGTGGCAACCTGTGAAACTCTGGTGAACTCCATGCCCAAGAGGGTTAAGGCAGTGCTGGAAAATAATGGTAGCCACACAAAATATTGACACTTTGGGCCCTATTTGGACATTTTCACTTGGGGGTGTACTCACTTTTGTTGCCCGCAGTTTAGACATTAATGGCTGTGTTGTTATTTTGAGGGGACAGCAAATTTACACTGTTATACAAGCTGTACACTCACTACTTTACATTGTAGCAAAGTGTCTTTTCTTCAGTGTTGTCACATGAAAAAATAAAATATTTACAAAAATATGAGGGGTGTACTCCACTTTTATGAGATACTGTATATGTCTTTTTAGGTCTCAGGTGTACATTTATCAATGGCCGCTTTCAGCTGACCGTGCAGAAGCCAAACCACGTTCAGGAAGGATCCCAACAAATTTGTTGACAGGAGAATTCCTCCCGTGGAGCTATTTTGTTCTCCTGACGGGGGTGGGTTTGGGGGTGTGGTACTTGCCAGGACAGTGCAGTGATTACTGTTAGGGGCTATAGCTGGTTCGATGGATCAACTTGGGTATCAGCCTGCCTATAGATGGATCAAAATTTAGCCAATTTCAACCACCTGAGCTTCCAACAATCTATTGCCAACTTTATAATTACTACCATGTTTCTGAAAGGACTACATTGGGTTTTCTTTTGAGGCCTCATTCACACTGGACGTTTTTGGATGTTTTTACTGCAGCTGTTTTTGGCTATAGATGTTTTTTTTTTTCTACAGTCAATAAACTCCTCATCATGTTATCCTATGTATCCATCCACACATAGGCTGTTATCAGCGTTTTTTGGCTTTAAAAAAACAAAACAAAACTAGTGGGTTCTGAAAGGCGTTTTTCAGCTGTAAAAATGCTCGAACGTCAAAAAATGTTGACTAACGCCGATAAACGCTCAAAAATGTGGCTCACCAGCGTTTAACCTTCTTTTTTGTTTCATTGGAAAAAAAAAGCTATTGCAAAAACGTTGAAAAACTCACTGCAAAGCTACTGGTGTTTTTTTTAACCTTATTTTAACGTCTAGTTTTGGATGCGGCCTTATCTTTGAGTAGAATTCACACGATCCTTATCTCATCTATTCAGACAACGTGTGGTGTGACAGGAGCGATCGCGGGGGGGGGCCACGAATGAGTGGCCTCCCCTTCATCTCTCATCGCTCCTGACGAGAATCCGACCGCCGCAGGCACGGGGGGGGGGGGTCCAATTGGACCCCCCCGCCCGTGGGAAGGCAAGGACGTACCTGTAAGTCCTTTTGCCTGCCCGTGCCATTCTGCCGACGTACATTGTCGTGCGGCGGTCTGCAAGTGGCTAATTGGCTACTACACTTGTTTATCTTTAGATTTCAGAGTGTCAATTGATTCCTTAACAGATGGTGTATCTTTTTCTTTGGTTCTTTGTATAGGAGAGGTTGGTCTTATAAATAATATATAAATAAACAAAATAAAATTGTAAAAAATAAAGAGAAATAATTCCCTGTTCACATTTGTGCCTTGTGGGAGCGTGTGTGACATCGAGCATGTTGTAGTAAATGATTCCTCCACATTGTAAATACCAAGTTGAAATTTAGCGTGGACATTTACTATCTGGGACATTCAGATCTGGCAATACTTGTACATGTGCAAATAGTTTGAAAATCCTTCAGATTGACAAGCACCTTTTACATCCAGAAATGTAGGCAGCTTGATGTAGGAAATGTGACATTGTGCTTCTCTATTTGTCATAACTCTCATGTCATTGGTATAAGTAATTTGATCAGAGATTTTTGCCTAGGAACAAAGCTGACTTTCAACAAATATTATCTATTGTTTTAAGCGATATAATGGTCTCTGTAGCAATCATTTGAATGTTCTCTGTACATCTCACCAGATAACACTGACTTGGAGCTTTTGACTTCTTTGCTGGAGGAAAATGAAGCTGCTGAAAGCAGTGATTCACACTTTTCTGATGCTTCAAATGAGCCTGATGCATATAATGAATTATTTGATGGCGATGAAGAAGGGTCTTACCATGAAAGTGACAGTGCAGCTGAAGAGCAGGGAACTCAGGTGAAAGAAGATTTGACTACACTGTTTGGTGATATTGAAGATCTTGAAGATGATAAACCTGCTCTTCCAAACAATACGCAATCCCCTTCACCCACTCAGGAAAAATCTAAAAAGGAACTGGAAGGTACGTTTTGCTTATTTCCACAAGTGGAATTGTTTTAGGGTGAACTGTTTCTTGCATGTATTTTTCATACCAAAATGTGAATATATTCTACCACATGCAGCTGCATTGTAGTAATTATGTAATATGCCCTTAGTCTTGCTTTTTAATTTAGCAGGGTATTGTGAGTGAGGCCGGGCATACTCGACTGGCCGAGATTCGAACCGCTAATGGACAGGCTGAATGTACAAAGTTGGTGGACCGATCAGCTTGAGTATAATCAGCCTGCCGGATACTCTTAAGATTATGGCTAGTGGCTGCTATAGCTGCTAGCAATAATCACTGTCTTCTCATAGCGGGGACGGCTTCCCCCGCTCGGAGCAATGGCTCGGCAGGAGGGATTCCCAGCCAGCACTGTCTGTGCTTATGAGGTCATCATGATTGTTTCTTTCCTGCAACCCATGGTTGCAGGAAAGAAATTTGCACCATGTATGGCTGGCCTTAAGCTGGCCATACACCTATAGATTATCTGCAGATTTTCTATGGTTAGATAGAAAATGTGCAACAGATCTCTCCATGTTCGCTAAACTGTGTGGATGGAGGAATCTCCCACTTTTTCCATCTAACCATAGAAAATCTACAGATAATCTATAGGTGTACGGCCAGCCTTAGACTTTATGCAGTCCTTTCTTCTTACTGTAAATGGCCTATTGTAAACAGTGCTCAACTAAAAAAAATGTGATTGTTTTCTAGTCTAGAAATATGATCTTTGTAAACATATAGACAACCCTTAAAGAGAAGCTCCAGTCTGCCCCCCCCCCCCCCACAAAAAAAAAATCAGCAGCTAAAAATACTGTAAAAAAACAGTTGCGCTACATAAGTTGTGTGAACAAAGTCCAACAGATCAAATAAGAACACAGGTGCTGTATAAAGTGCTACTGCAAATGGAATCCAACGATCTCCTCCACCAAGTGACATCACCAGCATATAGTCAGGATGTACTCTTACCCCACAGTGTGGACCCTCTGTTATGGAAGGTCAAATGCACTTTGGGATATATCAGCTCCATGTATCAATAAGGAAGTAGTGCAGGCAGTACATGTCTCTCCAGCCATTCCTCCCACAACAAAATCAAAGCCTCACATCAGCCAAGCAACACCCAAAAGAAATAAAATGGGGCTTCAAATGGTGTAAAACCTTTTTAAGGTGTTTATTAAAATACATGCACTAAACAGAAGGTGCATCAAATGTTTAAAAAAAACTGCAGCATGAATTCCTTTAAAAAAGTCACGGTGACTAGGATAGCGTCTCCTCACCGGACTGGTTTCGTCACGATTGGACATCTTCCAGGGCATGGGGAACGCTTCCTGTCATTGCAATTAAATAGCAAAACAAAGCCAGCCAAGCCTCGCTTTCACGCACGGATGCAGCGGTGTTGTAACCAAGCCTCAATCTGAATCGCTAAATGACTAATGTAGAGCCAGCGAAAGTGATGGCTTAGCCAAGCCTCCTATTCATACTGAGGCCTGGCTAAAACGATTAGTGTAATCGCCTTCAACAGTGTAACCATACTCAGAGGAAGAGGATCTTCCATACCTGGATGTGATATTCTGAGTGTCCCCAAACAGAAAGTAAGAGAAACTAAAATATATTTAAATGTATTCATATAAATTTACAAAAATGTATGTTGGGAAACCAAGACATGGCTAGAATTTAAGCAAGCAATAGATTACAACACAAATGTCAATTTAATAATTTATAAAAATAAAAATATTCTAAAATAAATTTTAATTTAGAATATGTATAAAATATATATAGATATATATCTATCGCTATCTCTCTCTATCAGGAATAGGAGTTATTAACAAAGCAGTTCACATCCCAGTCGACATTCAAACCGTGTGGAATGTAACTTTTAAGGATACTGAATAATGTAGCTGCACTTTACCTGCCCCTGGATCCAGCTCTATCCTTACCCAATCTGATTCTTCAATCTGCTTTGGGTCCAGACGCCAGCATCTTGACAAAGGGAAACCAGCAGTGAAACCTTTCGGCTTCACAGCAGGCTTCCAACTGCGCATGTGCGAGCTGCAATGTGCTTTGTGAATGGTCCTGCAGTCTTCCGGGACCTGTGATGTGTCCCAGAAGGCTGTGGGGGAAGGAGGGTGGACCAAGCTTTCACTCGGATCACAGTGGCGATTAGACCGGAAGTGCGGGACTAGATACCTGTCAAAATCGTGTACCTGCTCCCACCCCATAACAGTTGGTTACAGTTTCGCTGCACTTTAATACCCTAAAATCTTTAGCGTTTGGCCTGGCCAAATGCATTGCCTGCATTTAAGGTAAGCCCGCCCCCATTTGGCTTCTGCTGCTTTCAATCAAATACTGTAAGGAGGAAGTGGGAGCAGGGCCAAGTCACACTGTGTGCGTCTATAGAGCTTGGCCTGTGCAGCCACTGTGGTTATGCTTTACTGGCTTCTGAGTCTGACCATAGTGTTTTTTTGGTTTTTGTTTTTTTTATAAAGCAAGCATAGTCTATAGAATGTTTATAAATATAGAAGATTGTTTGGAGCAATGACTGATGTCAGAGCACTAAAGACCTGTTCAGTTCATCTAACCCTAATGGTGGTAGTGACATACTATTTTCTGTTAAGAGGAGCTACAGAAGATGCAGGAGCAAATGAGAAGGCTACAGGAACAGCTTCAGCATACTGGGATTGCTCAGTCACCAAGCACGGCATTGCCTCGGAAATTGCCAGCCAAAAACATGAGGATAACAGGTGATTTGTGCAGTTTCATTTGATTTATTGATTTTGTGTAATTATCCGGGTTTATGGAATGTGAGATCTAATGAACTATAATATTGTATCATACAATGTATAAATGCTGGAATACATAGCTTGGCAAAAAAGGGAGAAGTCACAACTGTCATATTGCTTGTTTTGTAGAAAAACATCTGTCAGATGTTCACGTCTGCAATGGGCACATTCCAGTTTACATTCTGAGTTTGCAGCTGAACTATCGCATCCAGATTGCTTCGTCTGTACTTTAAAAAAAAATGTGATTTATAAGGCAATAGGCACAGTTCTCAAAGCTTTGCATAAGCATAGGGATCCCCCTCTTCTTTTTTTTTTTTTTTTTTTTTTGCCAAGTGGTTGTAATTTTCAATGTCGCTAGACTCAAATGATAGCTGTAACTATAAAAATAGGGATCCTTATCCTGGTGGTTTAACATCGTGTTCTTGAGCCTATTGTTTGCAAAGTTCTCCCCAAGAAGGTGTTATATTGTGTAAACAAAATGGATGCCTGGAACACCAGCATTTCTGTTAATTGAGCTGCAGCATGGATCATATGAAAACATTCCTTCTAAATGAAGATTTCAGATCCAAAATACCATTAAAGTTTAATGCACTGAAACGTAGTTAAATTGTATGTAAACCCCGTTCATGAAATCTGACCTGGGCGCATATATGTAATGTTTACTTATCTCTCTCTCTCTCCAAAGCTCTGAGTGCTTTGTCTTTCTGCTGCTCTGTTTCTCTGTTATCAGCATGATAACTTCTGACAAGCTCTCCAACACCAGTTAACAGCAGCTGGAAATTTGTGTTGGGGTGGGAGCTTAGAGTTAAGCAGAGAGCTTGTCTATTCAAGCTTCAGCTCTACAAGTTCCTTCTTCCTCTGCCTATGTGCAGGGGGGGGGTGCCTTTCCTCCAATCAGCTCTCACACAGTGTGGGCCCAGACTCCCCTCCCACTGCTGAATGAGGAAGAAATATTTGTGACATGATCTGCACTTTCTAAAGATCATCTCTGTATCATCTGAGGATAAGGGTTTACAACCACTTTAAAGGGTGAAAGTGAATCTCTAGTTAAAATTTTCCAAAAGCTTTGGAAATGTGAAATTGTTAAAACTCCTGTCATGTTTTTAAAATGTCTGTGTTCCATTTGGAAGATGTTCTTCACTTAGTGCCTTTTGTGATCTAATTGTCACTATGGCAAGAAGTTGGGGGAAATCTCTGATGGGAACACAGCAAATATAACCTTAAAAATAACATGTTCTAATTTAAAGCCCCATCCCCGTTCTTTCCTAAAAACCTGCCCAGTCCTTTCATCTTGCCTTCATGCTTGAATGGTCTAAACTCCAATTGATTTCAGTGTAAGGCCATCAACGGGTTTACAGAATGCAGACGACATTCACCTATGTTTGAGGCGGAGAGACAGCTTCAGACACACACGGCTCCAGCATTGTATGAAGAGATATCTTCCCTCTTCCATCCTCCTAGAGCACAGGACTGCCTTCTCCCCCTAGGATGTACACAGGCTGCAGCCTCTCCTCCATCCAGCCTGTGAGACAGGTCCACCCCACAGTCTCTCATCAACAATTCAAAGGAGAACACACATACCGTTAACACACCACATAGAACGTTTGAATGTGGACTGGTATGGAGCTCAGAATAACTAACTATTCATCACAGGCTACACCTTCCAACTAGCCATTCCTTTTTATGTACACATGTTGGCCTACCGGCCTATACAGACTGTGCCCTGGTTCTCAAGGCTCTAATGAAGAGGTTATCCTCGAAACGCGTCAGCCGATTTTAAACACTCACCTTAACATGGGCTTGTGTTACTTTTAACCTATTTTTTTTTTTTTTTTTTTGCATATTTTGTTACCTATTTGCTTGAAATGTAGTATTGGTATTTTTGTTTTTATTTCATTATATATGAATAAATTATACACACTTTGATGTGAGCAATTGATCACGCGCCCTCCATTCACCCTTGTCCATACAGCATTAAATTCAGTCAAAGCCACTAATGTGTGGAATGAGAGACTGAGGCACTGGAGCAATTCTCCTTAAGTACTGTATAACAAGTAGTTGTGATTTGATTTTTGATACTTGTAAATGCTGCTATTTGTCAAATTTTCACCTGAAATGTTTCTTGCTCTCATGAAAATATTTGCTTGTAGCACCAAAATCACAATGCAGTACTTTAAAAGAAAGGAATTTTAAACCTATGCAAGAGTCCAGTACCTTTGCTGCTCAACTTGTTGTTCCATCTACCTCATGTATGAAAAATCAGGATACTGCTAAAAGAAAGCTTCCAATGTCTGGTAAGAACAACACATAGTTCTACATTGCATTCTCTTCCCTGAATTCTAAGATTTGTGCTAATACATTTTTTCTTTTTCGTACTGCAGAGAACAATAGCCCACCACAGAAGAAAATTCCAATTTCATCTCCGGCTGGAAAACCTGTTGATAAAACTAGCCCTACAGCAGTAGCCTCATCTCAGCCTGCCCCAAGCAGACCCCCTTCCAGCCAACAGGTGTCTGTTGAAAAATTCTCCGGACTACGACTCAGGTATAATAAGTCAGGATCTGGGATAACGGTTTTGATCTGGTTTTTCTCTACCACTAATTTATTCTCCTTTTAAAATGGAGAAATACAACCCCTCCCTATGGTATACTATCTTCCTACTTAAGTATTTATGAGATAAGGGTTGCTTTACTAAAACTGGGTAGTACAAAATTGAGTAGATATGTGTATGGTAGCCAATCAGCTTCTAAATTCAGCTTGTTCAATTAAGCTATGACAATAAAACCTGGAAGCTGATTGGTTTCTATGCACAGCTGCACCAGATTTTGCACTCTCCAGTTTTAGTAACTCAACCCCATAGTTCACTGCATATATGAATTGCTTACATGCCCCTGTTCAGGTGATTAGACCCATTGGCAAACCTTCATGTGACCAATACGAACCTTATTTAGTGAAGTTACAGCCTGCTTCTCTTCTGCTTGTACAAATAAGTTTTTTTTTTTTTTTAATTATTTATGCCTATGCAGTCCAGCAGACATCTGCATAGTGTTTTTGTGTGTAAACTTCTTAGCACTGGATAACCCTTGTTTTCCATTACCCCAGCTGAAATGAACAAAAGGGTGGGGGGGGGGGGGTAATAGTCCCTGTGCTATTTACCACTTACCAACTGGACCCGCCCCCGACCAGGCCAATTTTCAGCACTGTCACACTGACAGTTGCACGGTCTTGCAACACTGCACCCAAACAAAGTTTTGGGGTTTTTTTTATCTTGAGACTGCGAGCTTATATAATGACCAGAGCACTTTTTACAATTTTGTCACTGCGTTGCTTTAACCGATTCCTGACCGGCTCTTGCATAATTACTGCGGCACAATGGCACCGCTGCGCGAAACCCTGTACAGGAACGGGGTTACCTTTTAAGAGCCGCCAGAGGGATTTGTCTGTGTAAACGCACAAATCCCTGTTCTGTCAGGGGAGAGGAGACATATCGTTCCTACTAAGTAGGAACAACAATATGTCTCCTCCCCTAGTCAGTCCAATTCCCCACAGTTAGAACACCCCTAGGGAACACACATTTGACCCCTTGATCGCCCCCTAGTGTTAACCCCTTTCCTGCCAGTGACATTTATACAGTAATCAGTGCATAGTTATAGCACTGATCGCTGTATAAATGTCAATGGTCCCAAAAATGTGTCAAGTGTCCGATCTGTCCATCGCACCGTCGCAGTCCTGCTAAAAATCACAGATCACCGCCATTACTAATAAAAAAAAAAGAAAAATTTTATTAAAAATGCCATAAACCTTTCCCATAGTTTGTAGACGCTATAACTTTTTTGCGCAAACCAATCAATATGCGCTTATTGCAAATGTATTTATTGTTACCAAAAATATGTAGAAGAATACATAGTGGCCTAAACTGATAAAGAAATTAGTTTTTTTGTTTTATTTTTTTAAATTGGGGGATATTTATTATAGCAAAAAAGTAAAAAATATTTTTTTTCTTGAATTGTCGCTCTTCCTTTTTTTTTTTTTTTTTTTTTTTTTTTTAAGTTTTATAGCGCAATAATAAAAACCAAAGAGGTGATCAAATACCACCGAAAGAAAGCTCTATTTGTGGGGAAAAAAGGCAACAAATTTTATTTTGGGTACAGCGTCGCATGATAGCGTAATTGTCAGGTAGCCTCCCTGGCGGTTTTCCCGAGTGTGGCTCGGGGTTAAATTTCAGCACCATTAGCGGTAACCCCGAGCCACACTCGGCATTACATCTCAGGATCCTGGTACGATATACTTACCTTGTCCCCAGGATCCTGTGATGTCCCCCCGCTGTGTCCTCCTCCAGAAGCCTCTCTGTGCCTGGCTCCGTTCCCTGCGAGCGGTGCAACGCACGGGGCGGAGGCTGGCGGCAAATTCAAAAAAGTGAAAATTCATAACACATACAGTACACTGTAATCTTACAGATTACATTACTGTATGAAGTCATTTCACATCCCTTTTGTCCCCAGTGCTTTGTCCAGTGCCCTGCATGCAGTTTTATATAATGTATACTGTTCTTTCTGCCTGGAAACTGGAGATTGTCCACAGCAACCAAAAAGTGTCCCTTTACATCAAAAGTGGTTTTAGACCAGCTAGAAAACGACGATAGTAAATTAGAACACTTGCAGAATTGAGCGATAGTGAATCGTGGGGAAATTTATTTTATTATTATATTATTATTTTTTATAATTATTTATTATATTATAATTTTATGTTTCAAACTTCATCATACCCAGGATATCTACTAGACTCTTGGTGGACAGATTTAAGTGTGTTATTGCTAAGAATTACAGGCCTACAATATAAAACGCCTAATTTCTATGCAAAATAATTTTACCGATTTGAGACGCAAAAATCTGAAATCATCTTGCCAGGGAGGTTAAAGCGACGCAGTGCCAAATTGTAAAAAGTGCTCTGGTCAGGAAGGAGGTAAAATCTTCCGGGGCTGACGTGGTTAACTGGTAATTGCACGGTCATGCAATGCTGTACCGAAACGAAATGTGCGCTTTTTTTTTTTTCCCCACAAATGGAGCTTTTTTATCATTTTGTTACCACAAATAGTTTTCTTTTGGTGGTATTTGATCACCTCTGCGGTTTTTATTTTTTGCGCAACAAATAAAAAAAGGCAGAAAATTTCGAAAAAAAAAACAAGTTTTTCTTGTTTGTTTCTGTTAAAATTTTTTGTAAATAAGTACGTTTTCTCCTTCAATGATGGGCACTGATACGCAGCACTGATGGGCACTGGTAGGCGGCACTGATGGGCACTGGTAGGCGGCACTGGTAGGCGGCACTGGTAGGCGGCACTGATGGGCACTGGTAGGCGGCACTGATAAAATATATTGGGGGCATATCTGGAACATAATGGTGCCAATCAGTGCCCATTTGTGGGCACTGATTGGCACAGATTGGGCACATGTGGATGACCATGGGGTACATACCTGGCCATCCACATGTTGCCACTTCCCTGGTGGTCCTAGTGGCGATCCCTGGTGGTCCAGTGTGGTGATCTGAGGGGGGGGCTGCGCTGAAAAACAATTACACCCCCCCCCCCCCCCCCGTCAAGAGAACCGCCGATCGGCTCTCCTCTACTCGCGTCTGTCAGACGCGAGTGAGGAAAAGCCAATCAACGGCTCTTCCCATTGACAGCGTGATCAGCCTTGATTGGACACGGCTGATCACGTGGTAAAGAGCCTCCGCCGGAGGCTCTTTACCAAGATCGGTGTGTCACGTTGACACACCGCTCCACCGATCGCCGCGATGCGTGCCTCCGAGGGCGCACGGCGGCATGTTATCCTGCTGGAACGGAACCACTTCCCGGACGTCAATCCGCTATAGGGCGGGCGGGAAGTGGTTAATCACCTGGTATTTTTTATTTTTTGCGATCTAAATGAAAAAAGACTGAAGATGTTTGAAGAAAAAAGATTTTCTACTTTTTGTTAAAAAAATCCAATAAACTCAATTGTAGTCATACATTTAGGCCAAAATGACGTGATCAGGATATCGAACTGCTGCGTGCCCCCGGGGGCGCACATCGCGGTGATCGTTGTTGCGGGTTGTCAGTCTAACACCCTGCAACACCGATCTAGGTAAAGTGTCTCTGACGGAAACTCTTTACCACGTGATCAGCCGTGTCCACGATGTAAATAGGAAGAGTCAGTGATCGGCTTTTCCTCACTCGCGTCTGACAGACGTGAGTAGAGGAGAGCTGATCGGATGCTCTCCCGACGGGGGGGGGGCCGACAGGGTCTGTGCTGATTGTTTATCAGCACAGACCCCCCTCGGATCCTGCCCAGGGCCACCAGGGAAGCTGCCCAGGACCAGCTGCCAATCGGTGCCCACTCCAATGCCTGCCAGTGCCACCAGGGATACCTATCAGTGCCAAGTATTAGTGCCGCCTTTCAGTGTCACCTATCGGTGCCACCCATGAATGCCCATCAGTTCTGCATATCGGTGCCTCCATATCAGTGCCGCCTTATCAGTGCCCATCAGTGAAAGAGAAAACTTACTTATTTACATTTTTTTTAACAGAAACAAAAGCAAAACTTTTATTTTTTTTAAAAGATTTTCCTAGTTTTTTATATTTGTTTAGCAAAAAATAAAAACCGCAGAGGTGATCAAATACCACCAAAAGAAAGCTCTATTTGTGGGAACAAAATGATAAAAATTCTGTTTGGGTACAGTGTAGCATGACCGCGCAATTGTCATTCAAACTGCGACAGCACTGAAGGCTGAAAATTGGTCTGGGCAGGAAGGTGTATAAGTGCCTTGTATTGAAGTGGTTAAACAATCCTTGGTATGACTGGCACCTATTTAAAGACTAATTCTAATGGCTACAGTTTTTTTTCCTACTTGAGTTGCTTTGCGTATGTAATTTCTATTTTACACAAAATCAGGAAACCCCGGGTGTCGTCTTTAGAAATGGAGAGGAAAATGAATGGACGAAAGCTGATCAAACTCTTCCAATTACAGAACAAAATTGCAACAGAAAAGTTGGAGGACCAAGATTGGGTTACGTTTGGTGTAATTGTCAAGAAGGTTACTCCTCAGAGCTCTAATAATGTAAGATAACCGTTCACTAAAACTACAAGCATTTTTCTGTTCTTGGGTCTGTTTCATTAGGATTGAGTTTGTGGTGCTCCTTTATGTTATATTTTCATTATGCAATCAAGTTAGGAGGTTTTTAATTTTTTTTTTTTCTTTTGACTATCTTGGAAACACTAACGTAATCATGTTGTATTTTACCTTCATATCCCTAGCTTGCTTATTGTAAACAGTTGGTGCTGTGTTAAAAGGGAGTCAGTCTCTGCTCACTGTGCAGAGACGGACCTGTCAGAGCCCCGCTGTCCTCTATGGTGCGATCAGATGAAAACAGACCTAATGTCTGTTTTTCATCCGATCCGCTGGATGGCGAACGTTTCGCCATCCGTTTGTTTTCAGCGTGTCTTATCGGATGGCAGGCGGGTGTCAGCGGACACCTACCCGCTGACATCCGCCTGCCCATAGAAATCAAGGGTGGCCCGATAGGATCTGTTTTTCAGGCGGATCCGATCGGACTGATCATGTCAAAGGGGCCTTGGTTGTAATCCCACAATTCATTCCATTAATGTGGTTAACCCACTTATATAAAATCATCCCATTCGCACTGTAATATACCACTAAATGTCCCTGTGCCTGTGTTATGTAAAAATTATGCTCATCTGTATCTATATCAGCGCGGCTCCCATCGCTCAGCTGACTTCCGCTCTCTTCACTTTCCGGCTCAAAGTTTCGGTGGGCAGGGCCGAGCACTCCTGCTGACTTCAGCGGGGGAGGGGAGAGAGAGCCGCGTGTAAGCTGATCGCTGTGAGTCACACTGATATGGATACAGATAATCATATTTTTTACATAACACAGGGACACTTATTGGTATATTACAGTGCTCATGGGATGATTTTATGTGGGGGGGGGGGGGTATATAACATGCTTTAAAGGAACAAAATCAGTTTTTTGTTTAACAAATGCTTTAAGCGTGTGCATTAACATTTTTAAACCTCACCTATTTGATTTTTTTTTTTTTCTTTACAGGGCAAAACATTTAGTATTTGGAGGCTGAATGACTTGAAAAATTTTGATACATGTGTATCTCTGTTCTTGTTTGGTGATGTACACAAAGAGCACTGGAAAACAGATCAGGGAGTGGCCATTGGTATTTTAAATGCTAATCTCATGAAACCAAAAGATGGCTCAGAAGAGGTATGTTGTATCAAATGTTAAAAACAAATTAGTATGGTCAACCACTAATGCCGCCTACACACGGTCGGACTTTTCGGCTACAAAAGTCTGGCAGCCCGTCCGACAGACTTTCGACGAACTTTTGGCGGACTTGCGGCGGACTTTCTAACGAACGGACTTAACTACATACGATCACGCAAAAGTCCGACGGATTCGTACATGATGACGTACACCGGACTAAAATGAGGAAGTTGATAGCCAGTAGCCAATAGCTGTCCTAGCGTGGGTTTTTGTCCGTCGGACTAGCACACAGACGAGCGGATTTCTGGGTCTGGCGTAGTTACGACGTAAAGATTTGAAGCAAGTTCCAAATCTAAAGTCCGTCACATTTGTGACTGGAAAAGTCCGCTGAAGGTCCGGTGAAGCCCACACACGATCGGATTGTTCACCGGATTTGGTCGGACCAGTCCGGACTAAAAGTCCGACCGTGTGTACGCGGCATTACTGCTTTTCTCTATAGCAATTTCCACTCTGTTGACTATTGGGATCTATATTTTATTTATAATATCTCCATACACACACATACACCAGCATCTACTGCGACTGCTTTTCTGAAAACATTTTTTTAAAGTCTGGTTCATCTGACCCTCCCTTTTTTTTTTTTTTTTTTTTTTTTTTTTTTTTTTTTTATGGTATGACGATCTGCTTAACAATGAGTTTCTGCATAACTGGCTGATGAAAATGTAACATTTTAATGACACCTTTCACTGCCAAAGCTGTTTTTTTTTTTTCCACAGATGTAAAATTTGTGGCATAATTACTAGTTAAAATCCCAAGTCGCAGGATTAAGTCGCAGGATTTTGGCAACTTTTATAATGCAAATTTCGAGTAAAAAAAAAAAAAATACACCAAACTTAATTGTAGTGCACACAAACACAATATTACCCTGTTTTTTTTAACTTTAAGGTTCTGGGTGGTCACCCTGTAAGGGTGCACCAGCTTTTTGTTCAACCATCTCTAGGTTGCTCCGACAGACCGCCATCCAGGGTTATACTCTTAAGGCTTGATTTTCCTCCCTTTCATGTCAAAACATGCATCTAGATCTGTGATTGCTTCTTGGACTTTTTGGTATGAAGCAACTGTTTTCCAGATCTGCAAGGTTGCCACCTGATCTTCTGTTTACATATTTTCTACATTCTACCAGGTTTTTTTTTTAGCTCCATCGGATGTCAGCTTCATGTGCTGCAGGCTGTCCCCAGTTCTGTTCTTTCTTGGGCCTGTTAGCGCTGATAGTGTGCTCTATTGCCCACCCATACGTGGACTGCTTTTAAATTTCCCAAAGGTGACCTTCAATAAATGAGGATGAAAATTGAGGTTCAGATTGCCTTCGTTGTAAGCATATCCACTTTTCACAACAGGTGTGCCTGTCTGTTGACAATCCACAAAAGATCTTGTTACTGGGAGAAGCAATGGATTTGGGAACATGTAAAGCTCGTAAGAAGAATGGTGATCCCTGCACACAAATGGTCAACGTGGTAGGTGGCCAGTTTGTTCTCTGTGTCACTTTCTACATGAAGATCATTTCCAGATCCTGCTAAGTTGTCCTTAAGCACTTCATAACTAAAGGCTTTTTACTGCATCTGTTAAAATAAGATAAACATGTCTGTGTGTATGGGTTTCAGGCTATGTGATTGAAACTTTTAAATAGAGTATTTTTCAGTATGTAGCTAAGATCAAGAGCAACTGAAACTAGCGTGGAGGAAGCTTTAAAACTAACATTAGCAATTTTTGTTTATTAAATGGTAATATATTTTTTTTAATAGCTATTTCAGTAATCTGTTGCTGCAAGAGAGACAGAGCAGGAATGTAGCATGGTTGTTCTGTTTTAGATTATGTATTTATCTGCTTTCTTTAGCTCTGAAATATTGTTTTATTCTAATTAGAATGAATGTGAGTACTGTCAGTATCATGTGCAATCTCAGTATAAGAAGGTGAGCGCCAAAAGAGCAGATCTGCAGTCAAGCTATTCTGGACATGTCCCTAAGAAAATGGCTAGGGGAGGAAACAGCCTGAAAGAGAAACTGTGCCACAGTGGCTTTCACTATGGTGGTGTGTCCTCCATGGCATATGCAGCTTCACTGTAAGTAGATTGCTAACGTATCTGTAATTTTGGTATAAAAAAAAACATTTAATATCTGTATTGTATCAAATTCCAATTGATATGAAAATTGATAGTTTACAGAATTAGGTTTTAGTTTTACACCATACCACTTTGGTACTGGCTTGCAGGGCATACTTAGAGGGAATACAAAAAATGTGCAAATAGAAGGGGTCTGAATATATGTAGTTCTTAAGACTTTGTATAAGGTTCTCTTTTCACTGGGTAATGATCCAAGGTTAAAATTGTCTATCCCTGCCTTACTTTGGACATTTGCTTCTGGAATATACATGTATCAGGTCATTAAAGCAGCTTTTGTAGTCTTGCAAAAACTGTTTAGCTAAGCTCAGCATTGAAAAGTAGCCACTACAAGGTGTCTGATAGCGCCACTAACTCTGCTGACTTCTTGCAGTGACTCTAGACCCCAGTATGAGTTTTTTTAGAAGAGCCCAGTGGCAAAGTAAAGTAGATACCATCTTGTCAATTAACTTTGTGAATCTGTGAAACAGCAGAGTTGCTTTAAAGACCAGTTCCAAACAGGGCCTGTTCATGCCAACCTGCACAGCATATCCAATGATTTTTTATTTTCTTTTGTTTTCTTTTTTATAACTTTAAAGTTGCCAAAAAAATGAACTTCATGCACCTTGTTGCAGTGGTTTCCATTGCACGGTGTAAAATGTTGCTTTTTTACGCAATACACATGCATAGTGTGAACAGCGCACATTGAGAAGAATAATTTTCTACAACATATGTGCCCGTGCATTAAACAATGCAGATCAGTGCAATTGGTGTCAACAAGCCCTGACTGTTAAAGCAGAACACATCAGTTGTCCTTTTCTGCTGCAGCCAGGGGCAGATATATATATATATATATATATATATATATATATATATATATATATATATATATATATATATATATATATATATATATATATATATATATATATATATATATATATTTTTTACTATTTTCATTTTACGTTTTTGAAAGGAAAATAAATAAACTATCAAGGACATCCATATCCCTTAGGATGCACCCGGGTATTCATGGTCTCCGGCTGGGGACCTTGGTGGAGACGGTGAGCCTTTACGCTGATGATATGCTCCTATACTTGGAAGATACTGGCCCGTCTCTCCAGGCTGCCCTACAGACCATTGAAGATTTTGGAAAACACTCAGGACTGAGCATGAACTGGTCAAAATCGAAAATTATGCCCCTAGATATAACATCACCTACACACAGCTCAGCTTCCCTCCCCTTACAAAGAGTGTCGTCCTTTAAATACCTGGGTATACAAATCACCAGAGAGCCCATGGAATATATCACCAATAATATTGAACCACTATTCACATACCTAAAGACGCGCACACAATCCTGGGCAAGACTCCCGCTGGGGGTGATGGGCAGGATCAACCTTTTTAAAATGATCCTACTTCCAAATTTCTGTATGTAATGTGGAATTCACCTGTACTTATTCCCCTAAAAATCTTCAAAGCGATAGACCACATTGTCAACTCCTTTATATGGGGACCAAATAGACATAAATTGGCATGGAATACCCTCCAAAACCTGACCTCCTCGGGAGGAGCGGCCCTCCCGGATATACATGTATACTATATAGCAGCACAACTTTCACATTTCTATCACCTACACAAAACGGACAACATTCGGTATCAAACTCTAACATGTAAGAAATCAAATAAAGCTGCCAATTCCCCCCTACAAGTAATATTCAGAGGCAAGGGTGGCGGATGGGGTTGGGCTGCTCAGAATCCCCTACTATTCCATCACAAAAGTGTCTGGGAAATTGCGATCAAAATGACGGGGGCGGATTTCTTCCACTCCCACACACCCCTGTGGCATAACCCCCAAATGAAGGAGCTGATGCGCCTACCAGGCGCGACAACATGGGCTGCTAAAGGCATTATGTTCCTATTTCAAGTAATTACTCCCCTGGGACTGAGAAGTTTCCAATCACTTAGGGAAGAGTTTGAGCTACCTCCACACATGTTATTTAGCTACATGCAATTAAGACATGCTTTGTATACCCAATTTGATGACGCATTCCCTAATACACAAATGTTACCAATGGTAGATGTGATCACAGGCACAGACCCAGCAAAATTAATATCCATCCTTTATAGTATTATACGTACACGTACGATAGCAGGAATCATCGACACAGCTAAGATTAGATGGGAGGAGGACATAGGGCCAATAGATGATTCGGATTGGGACGAGGTACTGGAAAATGTAAAGAAAGCGTCACCTAGACTTTCTGACCTCCTGACTCAGCTGTATGTTGTTCATAAATCTTACCTTACACCATCAAGGCTAGTTAAATTCTGCTCAGATCAGAACCCAAGATGTTCAGCCAACCCGTGCTCATTCTTCCACTTGATGTGGTCATGTCCACATATCCAGAGTTACTCGGCACAAATTATTACATTCCTACATGACCAAATGGGCTCGCCGGTACAGCTTGACCCCAAGCTGTGCATACTGGGTTTGCTACCAGATGCCACAATAGAAAAGTACTTGGCTACCTTCTCTGCGAGACTCTCTTTTGTGCCAGGAAGGTAATTGCCAAACAGTGGATTAGGGCCATTTCCCCCACATTCCAAACCTGGATCGTTGAAATAAACAAGACACTACCTTACAAAAAGGTGTTTTATAGGCATAGGGGATGCCCGACCAAGTACAATCGGATTTGGGATAAATGGCTAGCCTCTAGTGACACCTGTACGGAATAAATAATAATATTGGGAACTATAGGGGGGAAGAGAGGCCATGTTAAGCTTCGCACCCCACCAAAATACACGTTATGTTGTTTTAAATGTTGGAGATATATGCAAAAGGTTAAAGGTGACCAAAGTACTCAATACCATGTCTTTTTATAGGAGATGCTATAATAGATAGCAAATGTAGAGTATAGTGTGAATATAACCTCTACATTGATATATTGTTTACCTGATTCATGTTGTTTGTTAAATGTAATATACATGTATGTCCTGTATGTGTCTGTGAATAAACGTGTTCCTTTATATATAAAAAAAAAACTATTAAGGACTTATACAGAAAGTGGGAGAGTAGTTATATGCCTCTTGATTTGCACATAAGAGAAACAAAAAAAAAAAGGTTCTACGCTAAGCCACTTTGAGGTAAAGCCATTGCAGCACCCAATGCTGCAGAAGTACATTGCTTCTAGAGATTGTGTGAACTGATGTAGAATTTTCAGCGGAGCACCAGAAGACTACCATGGTAAAACTCTGACTAATGCTAGTTTGAATGTTAAATGGATATTAATCTTTTGTTGGTACTGGAGACAGTTGTATTTCTCCCACATACCTGCTGCAGCCTTTATTACTGCTGAATTTTTATATTCTGGAAAAGAAAGCATGAGGTGGTAGAACATACCAACTTCCTGGTGGGCAAGAACCGAGCTGAGAATTATGGTAAGATCATCTCATGTTTTGAGTATTCAAGACATACAAGGCAAAAGACCCACTCTGCCCATCATGGTCTGTTTATAACTAAATTTTAACCTCTTAGGCCAGGTTCACTCTGTTGTGGTGCGGGAACACGTATGGTACACCTTTGCATGATTCTTTGGAAGTCTGTTCTAAAATGTGAATTGGAAAAGTTTTGCATAAAATGCCTCCATATATTAAGTTTTTTATTGTTTTGTGATTTACAGTGCATCAGCTACAGCGCCTAAGAAATCTGTCCAAACGACTCTATCAAATATGGTAGTTAAAGGAGCAGGTGCCATAGCACTGGAAGCAAAACAAAAAATGGGTATTTGACTTTGTGATCCCAGTACTAATGTCACGTTTCTAGAATAACAATATCTAAAATTAAAAAAAAACTTTGTTCTTCAGCTGCTGCAAGGAAAAACACTGTGCAGTGTTCAGATGAGTTCAAGGAGCTTTTGACTGTACCAACTCCAGGAGCCCTCAATCTGAATAGACATTTGTCTGGTCTGAACACAAAAGGTACAGAACTCTTCCACATCCACTCATTTGTACTTTAGGTATTGGGCAAAAACTTTTTTGTTTTGCATTTAAAGGTTTTTATTTATTTAACAACTTTATTTTTAAGGAACCGCTGCTAAACCTGGATCATCTATTCAGTCTATCTCGGCTTCAGAGCTTTTGAAACAGCAGAAACAACAGTTGTTGGATTCAAGAAAACGGAGATCAGAAGAGATCCAGAAAAGGTTAATTTAGACTATAGTTTGTTCATCACACTTTCCATATACAAGAAAGTGTATCTGTGGCATGTTATTTTACCCCCAAAACTAATTTCATTGACAAAAATTTGAGCCTAATTTAAAGGCTGTAAATATTTAGTACTCTGTGGAATCGGCCACTTAGTAAAGCAAACATTGATTTTTAGCCGCTTAGTAGAGCAAACATTGATTTTAAGCATTTAAGGACTTTTGGTGTTCAAGGTACAACCCCAAAATATTTAAGTTCCTAGGGTGTAACTTTTTAAAACTATTGTTGAACAAAGTAGAACTTTTTTGTTACTACTTTTTTACCAGTGGACTGCTGGGAAATAACATAGATTTTGTAAGGGCATGTTGTTAAAAGAAAGCTGTATATATTAATTTGGCATCATAAGGAAATGCAAAGTTTTTGCTGAATAAGTACGCCCATTGCAAAATGTAAACTTTTCCCTTATCTGTCAGAGGTGTAAGCGGACACCTAAAATGCCAGTTTAAATGACTCAGTTAATAGGCAAATATTGTGTGGTTGATGAATGTAGTCTTCTCATAAAATTAACCATATTGTTTCTTAGGTTTCTTGAAAGCACAAATAAAACGGAACAGTCAAGCTCCACTGCAAGTGCTGGGCAGGCAATATTTCAGTCTCCAAAGCAAGCTGCAGAGTTCCCCAAAGCCCAAAAGATGTCTGCCCCCAAGTTGGGTCGTGGTGTTACTGAGGGTGAAGATGTTCTCTTCTTTGATGTGTCTCCACCTTCCTGCAAATTAAAGGCGTCTGCAGAAGCTAAAAAGGTATAGTAATAGTTCATAGTAAATATACAAATTCTTATTTTAGTGCTTTTATATTCATGTTAAAAAAAAAAAATGGTTAGCGTTTTCCCTAAACCTGCTACACTGCTGACTTCCACCTTCCTTTTTTTCTTTTTTTTTTTTTTTCTTTTTTTTTTTTTTTGTCATCTTCATGGGAGGGGAGGCCTGGAGTCTTTTGCCGCAAGTAGTTGGGCAGAGTGCACGCTTTCCTTTCCTTGATGTATTGGCAGCTAGGGCACAGTGCACCAGTACCATCATCGGGGACTGGCTAACCCATGGCTGCATTCTTAGACCGGGAGAGGAGCACATACGTTTCTGTGCTGGTGGGAGCTCGCTGCGCACCACTTCTAGGATTACTTGGCTATACATGGGCAGTAATCATTTTATATTTTTACCCCAGGGTATGGGTAGAACATCTGTTTTGGGACTTTTTTGGCTGGTGCCAACACCATTGCCCCTCAGCCAGCTGTGGACTGCTTTCACGTCTAGAGCCATGTATTGTCAGCAGGCCGTGTCTCATCGATTAAAAGTGGGGGAGAAGGTTCCCAAATTCTTCTATCAGGCAGGGAGGAACCCAGTCATAGCTCCCCTGGCATTGGCTCCCTTGGGGGGGGGGGGGGGGGGGTCAGTTGGTTTCAGATGGCTCTGATTCTCAAAATTATTCTGTTTTTTGCATTACAAAGGGGCATCTTTCAGTTCCTTTGTGTCAAGTGAGGATGTTGCACATTGTTCCTCTGAGGAGCTTACCCTTCAAGAAGCCCAGTGTTCTCTCAAACCTTAAAGGGCATTTGTTGATTTCCTTGCAGAGGTAGTTCGAACTAAATTTCAACTGATTTTTGCCTCTTCCAGAAATGCCTTCTCAAAAAGTTACCAGACTGGTGTCATGGCGACTGCCTTGGCACCCCTAATCTGTTCTGCTTGCCCTTGCTTAAAGGATGTGATATATACAGATTGGGCTCACCCTGAAAAGATGTGTGTCCCACCAAAGAGATTTACTCAACAGTTCCTTTATAAAGAGCGAGTTCACCAAAAAAATGAAGCATGCCAGCTGTTCTTGCGGTTTCATATCTGAGCAGGACATTGATGGTTTCTGTGGACGAAGTACTGGTCTTTAATTGTTCTTCAGATAAGCGCCTCTAATGCCGCGTAAACCCGAGCGGATTTCTCGTCGGAAAAAGATATGACTGCTTTTCCGACAGGATCCCGCTCAAGTTTGCCTTGCATACAACGGTAACGCAAAAGTTTGCTGAAATTACGACGATCAAGAACGCGGTGACGTACAACACTATGACGAGCCGAGAAAATGAAGTTCAATGCTTCTGAACATGCGTCGAATTGTTTCTGAGCATGCGTAGGGATTTTGCGTGTCAGAATTGCCACAGACTATGGCATTTTTGGATAGGAACTTTTCCCAACCAAAAAATTAAGAACATGCTCTCAATCTTTCGCTGGCTGGAATTCGGGCAGCAAAAGTCTGATGGAGCATACACGCGGTCGCATTTTCCGAGGAAAAACTCTCATCGGTCTTTTGCAGGCTGAAATTCCGATCGTGTGTACGCGGAATAAGACTGATTTAAGCCTCCCTTTGCCTAAAAAGGGGAGTTGTGCAGGCTCTTAAGGTTTGGGCTCCTGGGATGGTGAGCGAAAAGGATTCTGACCAAAGGGCTATACTGAATCTGCTAGGTGCCTGGAGTGTTTACCTTGAGCACTCAATTTCTCAGTGGAAGCCTTGAAGGGATTCCATTCAACAGCTTCCTCGCCTGGGCCCTTTGTACATATGGTCAGAATCCTTCAGTTCCTGCTCAAAGCCGAAACCCAGTTGCGCTAGAAGTCTTGGCCAATGAGGGATTTGCAGTGTAGCATCTTGGGGTTACAAATTGGAATTCCTAAGCTTTCCTTTAACTTTAATGCTCTCGAATGTTTCACTGAATCCACAAAAAAGCAATCTCTTTTCAGGCTCTCGATTGATTGCACAGAAAGTGATCGCTCTAGTCCCAGAGGGAGAAAGGTTTCAGAGTTTTGTTTTTTTTCAAATCTTTTCACAGTAACTAAGTGGCAACGGGTACCCAGTTCTGGATCTGGAGGGACTCAACAAGGTCGTTCATATGCAAAAATTCTGAGGTAACAGACAGATTCCATTCAGGAGTCTTCTGGTGAGAGTCCAGTCGGACAATGCCCCCAATCAATCACCAGGGCAGAATTAGAAGTTGCGCTGTTCAGGCATATGTTCCCACCAGACATGGCTGAATATAGGGGGGGGGGGGGCTTTTCACCCACAGGTGTTTGAGGCATTTTGTTAGCAATGTGGTTGCTGGATGTGGATCTTTATTGCTCCGGTTCAAGATTGCTTTGCTTGCGTCTATCTAACAAGGTTACTTTGTGGTATAAGCAAGGAAGCTGAGACCTCTGCAGTGTGTAAATGGGCTTTTACTATACAAAAATGCTGTATATACAAAACTATTACAATATTAGGAATACAATACAAGACTGACAATATCTATAACAAGCAAAACGCCTAGCAAATAGCCTATGGTCTGTAACAGTAGAAATACACTTAACAGTTACTTAGCTCCAGTTACTGTGTTCATGATCTCCGTTGCTCCTGGAGAACAGGCACCTTCTTGTTCGCTGATTACAGATTTGAGCGTCCTTCTGTGTTAATCCATGTTGAGTGGGCTCCACTATCCGTCTCTACTACTCCTATTATTTGGGCTTTTGGTTACCATTATTACAAACTTGTTTTCAATAACAACCGACTAACAGTCATTCTTTCAGTTTACTGTAGCTATAGAGACAATAGCCTATTCAAACTGTCAATTGAATACAACAATGGTATCTACGTTCCCATTGTATTCAACAGCATTTGTTTGAGAAATATCTACTCAAGCCAAAACCTGACAGTAATCTGATTTCTATGACCAACTACTATTGTAATATTGTCCCCATGTAATGTTATGTCTGAGTAATATAAAAAAAAATCATTTTAACAAATGCAAAATTTTCTACCCTTGATTTTTTTATTTTTTTATTTTTTTCCTTTCAGGCTCCATACGGAAAATAACTTCATTACTAAGAAAACTCTTTCTAAACATTAATTTTCCTTGAATGCAACCCCTCCCATATTTCTCTCATTGAGAAGGTGTTTCAGTCTTTTGGCTAAAAGTTCATTAGAAAGTCCATTCTAAAGTTCTTTAGAAACAAGTCCAGGCTTGTGATACATCAAAGGCCTTGCTCTCCACAGCTCTTGTGGTCTTCCATCATTCTGTCCATCATGTAACCACTTTTCTCTAGTCTTCCTATGGATCAAACCGGAGACAGCCTGTGGAGTGGAAAACAAAGCGGATTATCTGTTCCTTCTAATAATACATACAGTAGATCCTGGCCCTTCAGCAACAACCTCTCCTCTAAATGGCTTCTTGCCTGGATATCTGACCAATACTTTGCCACCTGCCTGTATCCACTTCTGACCCTCCCAAATAACTTCAATAGGGAGGAGAGGAAATATACTGATATTTCCCAGAAGATCACTGCTGTTTATTTTGGAAGGTTTGATGTTATGTAGCCTCACTTTTCGCTCTTGCTGAGAAGTATCCACTAACCAGTCAGAGTCCCAGCCGCTGTCTTGAATCTCATCTGCCAATGCAAATATAACTTCAAACCTTCCTGCCAGATTCCCTCTCATTCCTAGATAGGCTTCAGCTTTAGATACGTCACTCTTGGTTTTGTATGTCATGGGAAGCAGTAACATGGTATCTGTTAAGCCCTGTTCTTTCAGGAACCTTACATAAACACTAAACTCTGCACTCCAGCTGTGGAATCTGTGCCCCAGCCCCTACCATCCTCCCCATATGGTGTGCTTTTGGCTATTGGCCTAGAATTTAACAACATGACTGCCTGTGTGAGGACCCGATTCCACCCCCTTAGTGTATGTGTGGGTGTAAGTTTGCGTATTTATCTGGTCCTTCAATAGCCCGTTGTATCTTTCAATCAAACCAGCTGTTTGTGGATGGTATGGAATGTGTCACAACCAGTACACTCCAGAGTCCTTGGCCCACTGTTGTACTGTTGATCCGGTGAAGTGTGAGCCGCTATCACTTTGGACCTGTTTGAGACAACCATAAGCAACGGCAAGTTTCTGGAGCAGTTGAAGCTTTGAGGCTTGATCTGCATGTTTGCAAGGATGAACAAGCATAAGTCCTGAATATGTGTCCACTGCAGTGCAACAATATCTCAGTCCATTGTTTCTCCGGGGCAGGGGGGACCAGTGAAGTCAATCTGCCATATCTCTGCAGGCCTCTCACCCCTCTTAATCAGCCCGGTGGAGTACTTTTGCATTGGCCATTGTTGCACTTCTCCACACAATGTACAGTTCCCTATTACAGTCTTTATCATGTCCATGGATATAGGCAATCCTCTCTGCTGTGCCCATTCATATGTTGCTTTCTGCCCCAAATGTCCAGATTGCTTGTGTGCCCAGTTGGCCAAGTTCATCAAGACAGGATCAATTGGCACAACTGCCTTCACTTTGGCGATTTCATCTGCAACTCTGTTATAGTTCTCAAAGTCTGGGACTAGGGGCACATGTGCATCAACATGCCACACTTTTATGGTGCAGGAGTGAGCTTCGTTCCAGATGTAGCCCCAGACTTCCTTGCCTCCCCACACCACCTTTCCATGAATCAATTCATTGGACTTCCATGTGGGCATCCAAGTTGTCAGTCCTTTTAAAAAATCACCCAGCTGTCAGTGGATCCTCCTGAAGAGTCATCACTACAGCTTTCAACTCTGTACACTGACTGCACCCTCCAATTCCAGTCTCCTGCAAGACTGTGTCTGTACTTGGGTTGTAGGCTGCTGCTGTCTATTTATGCCCAGACGAGGCGACTATGGCTGATCCATCAGTGAACCACGCTGACTCCTTTATGTCTTCTGACAGGGACTCAAAGGGTGGAGCCTCTTGAATGGGGGTTGACTGCAGCACTGGAATTTCTTCTGGCTGGGTGCTGATAAAAGTAACAAGCCCTGCCAACTGTTTTGAAATGTCTCTAACATCCCCAGCTGCAATACACACTCTTTATTGAAGGTACCACTTCCATTTCATCAATGTCTGGTTCTGGGCTACAGCTGCCCTAGTGGTCAGTCCAATATCTCTCACCCATCCTGCTATTGGCAATGCAGTATGTATGGTGACTGTGTCCTTTTCTGTAATGGTCTCTACATGTTGAAGTGCTGTGTAGGCCCCAAACAGGTACTTCTCTAGGGGCGTGTATCTCTTCTGTGCCCCTGTCAGTTGTTTGGACCAAAATCCAACTGGTATTGCTCTCAGTCCTTTCTTTTCATTTGGCTGCCACAGACTCCAAGATATGATACCCTTCTGCTCCACTACATCCAGCTGAAATGGTACTCCTTGTCTCACCGATCCTAATCCTAATCCCCGATGCTGCAAAATAGCTTCTTTTAGCAGCCATGAATGTGGTCCGCTGCTCTGAACACCATGAGAACTCTTTTTTTTCTGGTGACATTTATATATAGGCCTTAGAATCAGTCTAAGATGTGGGATGAACGATCTCCAGAACCCCACAACTCCAATGAACTTCTGTGCCTCCTCTTTGGTAGTAGGGGCGACAGCTCCTGGATAGTTTTCACTCTGCGTTTTTTGTGTTTTTTTGCGCTATAAACAAAAAAGAGCAACAATTTTTTTGAAAAAAAACTTTTATTTTTTACTTTTTGCTATAATAAATATCCACAAACTTTTTTTAAAATTTTTTTTAAACTAATTTATTCATCAGTTTAGGCCAATATGTATTCTTCTATATATTTTTGGTAAAAAAAAAAAATCGCAGTAAGCATATATTGATTGGTTTGCACAAAAGTTATAGGGTCTACAAAATAGGGGATAGATTTATGGCATTTTTATTATTTATTTTTTACTAGTAATGGCGGCGATCTGAGATTTTTGGGACTGCAACATTGCGGACACTTTTGACACATTTTTGGGACCATTGACATTTATGCAGCGATCAGAGCTATAAAAATGCACTGATTACTGTGCAAATGTCACTGACAAGGAAGGGGTTAACACTAGGGGGCAATCAAGGGGTTAAATGTGTTCCCTAGTTAGTGTTTCTAACTGTATAGGGATAGGAGTGACTGGGGGGAGGAGACTTATCGTTGTTCCTACATAGGAGGAACAACGATATGTCTCTCCCCTGACAGAACAAGACACACACAAATCCCCGTGCTGGTGCTCGTGCGCGCAATCGTGGGTAGCCAGCGACGGCGCGCCTCCTGGCCATGCGCATCGAGACCCCCGCCTTGCAGCAGAAGCGTGCGTCCCCTAGCATCTCTTAAAGGTTTCGACGTACCCATACGGGGTTTCGCCCAGTGGTGCCATTCTGCCGCAGTATATTATAGTCATGAGCCAATCGGGAACCGGTTAAGTATACCATCTCTAAGTGACTGGAGATCAATTCTAAAATATTCTGTGTCCTGTACTGTTTTAAAAACCTGTCTTGGCTGTCATGCTGGTATGTCAAACTATAGCCAACTGAACAAAAGCTATGTACAGGTGGACTGTCAGACATGTTTATTATATTTTGTCTGTTTTTAAAGATAGAAACAAATGTACTCTAAACACCCCTGAAGTTGTTTCCTGAAACACGTCAGGTGTGGTCCATGTGACTTGCCGTGGTGACCCTATCACGGTAGTCCCTGGACCTCTCTAGAGTTTTGTTCTTCTGTTTTTTGCCATATCTATGTGATTCAGATGTCTATAGCCACCTATTGCTTCAAATTTTAAATGTTTATATTTCAATAAACTTTGTATACTCCTTTTACATACTCTGTGTACTACTACTTGGGTCTTTTAAAGTCCCATAAGGGGGAGTTCCTTCTCCACTCTACTTTTTGGGATGTAGGCCCAGCCCATCGGTCAACCATACCACCCCTCTCCTCTTTGTGCCTTTTAGTAAAAGTGTTGGCCTGTGGTCAGGCATATAAAAAAAGAATCTGTGCGCATTCCCTGCGAAGTTACCATGAACACCCTTATTAAGGATGTCACTGGAGGTAAGAATATTCATCTGCCCCAGCAATAGAAGCTTCAAGCTCACACCAAGAAGGTTCACCCCTCCTTGGAGACCAAGAAGAGTTACTTTCATTGCTCCCAGATCTTAACCTTCATAGCCAAACACAAACCTAACAACCTCTTGCTAAGGGAGCAGTCGGCACAGGTTCTGATTGGACAACGTAGCTAGAACCGCCCAGACCTTGAAAAAGTTAGGCGGGGTTCTGAACTTTCAGAATCGGCACTGGAAACAACTTACCACTTGGAATATCTGGGTCTTGTCCTACATACAACTTAAGACTTGGTTTTTCCTTCCTAAAGAAAAACTTCAAACGCTCCAGTCCAAAACTCGGACTCTTTAATCCAAGAGTCACCCAACTCTTCGTTTCTGCTTGAGTCACGAGGCTGCAGGTAGTCTCCTTTGTCCATATCCATTCCATACCCCTTCGACAAAATATTCTGCCTTTTGTGGATACGTCAGTCCAAACCTTGGACTTGACCTTATTGCCTGGAGGTAAACACTAGATTGTTCCTGGCCTGGTGGCTCAGAAATACTTCTATTGTTTGGAGTACTTAGAGAGTCGAATTCTGTCCTGGATACAACTTCACATTTCAGCCTTGTTTCCTGTTTACATCTTGGGTGTGAACCCGGGGGAATAGCCTCCTCACCCATTGATGTTCCAGGAGCTGTGCCATAGTTTGGGGATGCTGGGTGTGGATTTCCTGACTTCAACAACAACCTGGGTAGATATTTCTGCAGCTACATGGATCTTCTGGAAGAAACTGCGGATGCGCTGGTGGCTCCACGGGATCAGTACAGCCTGTTCTATAATTTTTCTCCTCCTAAATCCCTTTCCTTGTCTGTTCCGGCAGGTTTGAAGTGGACAACATCCAGGTTATTTTTGTAGCATTAAGTTGGCCCAGGTGGATGTGGTACTCTCACTTAATCAGACTCCTGGCAAGATATTCTGTGCTCTTCTTCATAGTCTGGATCTTTTGTTCAAGCACCAGTTTACCATCCTGCTTTATAGTCAATAGCTTTAATGGCATGGCTGTTGAAGCCCTGTGTTCTGAGAGACCTACAATGTTGCAAGCTGGAAAGTCTACTTCCCTTAAGGTCTACCATCATACATGGATGGCCTACCTTGCTTAGTGCAGAACAAAGGACTTTCATTCCAGAAAAATGTGTGGGGTGGATCCAGGAGGGCCTGGATCAGCAATTTTGCCTGGCGTTCAAACAAGAATCAAATTTCAGTAGTTGAAATCCTCTTCCAATGATCATTAGCTTCCTGTTTCTTAAGAATGACATACAGGGTGTCTCACATGTGATTCAATGGAATCTGAATTCTTCTTTCCCCTGATAAACTACAAGAAATGGATTTTACAGCAAGTTCAAAATTCAAGTTTTTTTTTTTTCTTTTTACAGATTGCTGCTCTCCGAAAACTACAAGCAAAAGGACAGATGCTCACAAAAGAGGATCCTAACGGTATCAAGAGAAAGCGTTTCAGCTCAATAGACATTGATCAAGTGGCCGAAAGGGCGGACAGAGATGCCGCATCACCTGAAGGTAATCTGCCCTAAATGGCTGTTTTGCAGTTGCATTGAAGAGAAGTTGTCAGAGCACAATATCTTTTCCAGATGTTTCCAATAGAAACTTCCCTTGTTTTAGGCTTGTATAGTTTCTGCCCCAGAACTACTATGCAGCCCGATGGTCTGTGACAGGTATTTTATGACAAACCACTCTACACCCTTAAATCCTATCTCAGGGCAGCTATGACGTTCTCTTTATAGTACATCCCAGAACAGAGTGTATTCATATCCATTATTATAGGGTTATTCTGTCACCCTCAGGTAATTGAACACTGTCAAAGCAAGGTAGGTATTCCTGCCCATGCATAACAGGAAATCCCCCTCCTAGGCAAAACCCCTCCCAGCTAGGCAAGGCTTCGCTTTTTTTTTGCTATTCGTCTTAGGTGATGGTCATGTCTGTGCAGTCTCTATAAATGGCTAGCTTCTCGATGGTTTTGCCCTGGTTCACATTGATGCTACTTTGAAATCGTGCTACTTCACTTGAAGTAGCACAATTTCAAAGTAACAGGTCAGCACAGTAACAGGTCAGCGCAATTTCAGATGCTACTTGACTTTCAACCTGGCTTACTTTTATCAATATTGCTTCACATACCTGTGCCACTATGATGCTCGCTCCCAGGGTATTTGCATTGATATTTTGCTTCCAGCAGTAGTAGTGGCTCCTTCTACCACCTTTTTAAAGCAGACTCCAACCCTCCGATCTGTTACAACCAAGGAAGCTCTGTTTGTCTGCAGTTGCCGTGCAACAATCCATTTATTAGCTTGACTGTTTGGTTGAGAGTAAACATATTAGCCACTGTGACATTTATTATTTATGGCATGCCTCAATTTAACTGATTTGGAAAACCATCACATTTGAGGGTTTAGTTCCACTTTAACCACGTCAATACTGGGCACTTAAACGTCTTCCTGCCCAGACCAATTTTCAGCGCTGTCATGCTACACTGTACCCAAACTAATTTTTTATCATTTTGCTCTCAGAAACAGAGCTTTCTTTTGGTGGTATTTGATCACCTCTGGGATTTTTATTTTTTGCTAAACAAATAAAAAAAAGACAGAAAATTTTGAAAAAAAAATGTATTTTTTTTGTTTCTGTTACAAAGCTTTGTAAATTAAGTACCGTATTTATCTGCGTATAACACGCACCCCAAGTTTAGGAGGGAATTTTAAGGAAAAAAACTTACATTTAAATGCCCATCAATGCAGCGTTATCAGTGTCCATCTGCAGCCTTTCCTGTGTCATTGCAGCCTTTCCTGTGTCATTGCAGCCTCGTTTATTTTAAAATTGGCGCCGATCGAGATACACAAAGCCGAGTGTACTTCAGCTAGACTCTGCTCTGCTCACAGTCAGGGGCGGGACTGCGGGAGGAGCCGAGTCCAGCCGAAGTACACTTGGCTTTGTGTATGTCGGCTCCGCTCGCTCCTCTCCTCACAATCAGCGGGGATCGGCGTATAACACGCACCCACGATTTTCCCCTGATTTTAAGACGCGAGTGAGGAAAAGCCGATCAACGACTCTTCCTGTTTACATAGTTATTGGACACGGCTGATCATGTGGTAAAGAGTCTCCTTCATAGACTCTTTACTAGATCTGAGTTGCGGTGTGTCAGACTGACACACAGCAACAACGATCGCCGTGATGCGCGCTCCCGGGGACGCGGAGCGGCTTGATATCCTGAAAGACATCATATGACATCCGGTCGGGATATTGAAACCACTTTGCTGCCGTCATTTTGCTATATGGCAGGTGGCAAGTGGTTAAGCAGTTAAGGGCTGTACAGTATTTCTATGACCAATCACCAGTTTACAGAGCTTCTGGGGAAGCTTCAGTGTCCCGGTCTGTGTGTTACTATTACAGCTGTGTGCTTGTTTTAAAACTCTCATTGCATGATATGTGGGACATGTTTGCAGTCAAAAGGGTGTAACGTGAATGTAGGTTGAGTCACACAAATATTTTTATGTTTAATTTCCCACAAATCTTAAACTATTAACATGGTGTATTTATAGTTTTGTGATTGATTTCTCCAGCTGATGACGAAGAACCAGCCATGAAGAAACACAAGGAACAACTTGCATATTTACAGTCTGAGGAGTTCCAGAAGATTTTAAATGCAAAATCAAAGCACACAGGTGTCCTGAAGGAGGTAATACTAAAAATCTTTTCTTGCTCATGCATCGCAGAAGAGAGGCGTGACTATTTGGTTGTGTTACCACCTTCGGGTGAATGTACACTGGACAAAAAGGAGGAATCCCTGTCCAGGCATAACCCTTCCCAGCTCCGCTAAGCTTCAGTTTTTTGCTGATGTCCCTCTCTGTTTATCTCTCTGAAGTTATCTCTTGTGGGCTTTGTTTTCATTCTTGGCCCGTTCCTCACCGCTGATGGAGCAGAAGTGGGTGCCAGGCTGGTTGCTACGGCCAAGAGGTACTTTGCCTGGACCTTGCATGCAAGAGTGGGGAGGGCCTGTAATGTAACTTATATTGGTCAGAGCTGGATGCTGGAGGCAGCAATCTCCAGCGTACAGTGTAGCTCTGACCTTGCTTGCAGGGTGCCATACAGGTCCAGGGTAGTGATTCCCCTGGAGGGCATTTTAGTTCTTTGAGGCCTTGGGGGAAACCTGTCGTGATATCTGAAGACTGGGCCTACTGGCCTTTCAGCTGAACTGAGGAGTGCCTTTGGGCTATGGAATAATATCCCACTGAGTGTTCCCTGTGACTTGTCGGTGTGCTTTGAATTGTTCTGTCTGGGCAATTCTTGAGGCACTATACAGTGGTGCAGAGTACCATAAGGGCGGTCCAGCTCAGTGGCAGTTCTCAGATGACTGAGCCGTCAATCGCGGCGCCACTCGCGCATGCACAGTGGGTGCCCGGCGCCCACAGTTGCAATGCCGGCGCCGCCGGACGGAGGGGGGGACAAGCTGAGGTGGCTTCTATCCCTTGCATCGCTGGACCGTGCGACGGGTAAGTGTCCGATTATTAAAAGTCAGCAGCTGCAGTATTTGTAGCTGCTGACTTAATTTTTTTTTTCAAAAATGGGAACTCCTCTTTAAGAAATTAGGAAAAATCCTTTTCTTGGTGTACATAACAAGACAGAGACCCCCCCTCCCTCTTTTCTGTTATTGCTTGCTACAATACAGACTGTGTAGAGCTGAGAGGGGTTATGCCTAGATTTAGATTCCTGACCATCCATTCACCTGAAGGTGGCAGCATAACCCAGGTATTCATGACTAACTCCTATGTGTCTTGTGGTGTACTCCCAAGGATATAGGTAAATCAAACATCAGAAATTTTAACTTTTCAGCATGTATGAAATTGTGCCCTGCAGTGTTTTCTTGAGTATAGTGGACTTCAGAAGTTTACTGGATTATCCTATTATTAATAATAATTTTTTATTTTTTGTCTGTCAGATTGTGTTAAAGATGTTGTGTGTTTGTTTGTTTGTTTTTTGGGACAAATTTAAGACATCTAGAGATAGACCACAATAAGACACCACCTAAATAAATAAAAATCCCACTGGATTGTCCTAATAATGGACATATTCAATCTCGCTTTAGGTCTAATTGGCAGATTAGACAATAGTCATAAGTTTGATTTAAACGTATTATTTTATTACAGTATCGTTCTATTTATTAACGGATGGCTTATGCAATCTCTGAATATGAGGACTAGTCAAGAATGGAAATTTGGTTACAATCTGAATCTCAACCCTTAAACTGTTATAGTGAATTCTTACCTTTCAGGGATAGGTGTATGCACTGTAATTTTCTGTTGGAGTAGAATTGCCAGGCTAGGAGGTCCCAAGTGGCCTGTTTCCTGCCTGGGGTCAGGGCGGGTGACAGGCATTATCTGGGCTTCAGGAGGGGGAAACTGTCACTTTACAAAACTGTGGGTTTTTTTTGTTCTTTTTCTCATCACTAAGCTCAGGCAATGATGGTGAGAGTTAATTAATCCCTGAGTGGTTTGTTAGACTGCTGCTTGTTCTAAATTATGAGTGGTGATCTTTGGTAACTGATTCTATTTAGGAGTACATTCAAGGTAACCTATTAAAATGAATCCTTAAAGTGCACTTACTGTTTGTCCAGGTGTCACAGTACTGCACCAAGTCAACTCCATGTCTTGCATTTGACCATCTTTATCTGGGCAATGTAATTGCAATGTGTGAAAATCAGCCCAGGTATTCCTAGTCCCAGCCAATGTATTTTTGCACACATGCGATGAGGAGCTCTGTCCTGCCCAGCCATACATGTCAATATCTAATGACCGCAAGGTCCAGTTTTTCTTAAATAGACCTTGGATGTGGAGGTTGACTAGCACAGAAGTAGTTTGTTTTTTTAATAAGCATTATCAGATTTCACTTGTTGCCTAAAGTTGGCTCCTAGGATTTAACTGGATTTTTAATGATTTAAGGCTGAAGCAGAATTGCAGGAACAATATTTTGAGCCTCTTGTGAAGAAAGAACAACTGGAAGAAAAGATGAGGGGCATAAGAGAGCAAAAGTGTCGTGCAGTGACCTGCAAAACAGTGAGTGTCCTGACTAAAGGCCTTGTATTCCTCATAAACTGAACAATTTAGAATGCTGACTAACATTGTTCTTTGTAAATATTTGTCCCTGTCCTTGTAATGGGGTGATCTTGAGTCATAATAATGAGTTGCTCAGAAGCTATTCGAGCCCATTCACACTTTTGTGTTTGGTGCAATTTTTTTTTTTCTTTCTCTCTGCTTAAGAAACACCATAGAAACGCAGTCCGGATGCATTCCAGATGCTTTTCTGCATGCGTGTTTTTGATGCTTTCCAGTGATGATCATTCTCTTTCTTTCAGTAAAAAAGGGCCTTCTTCAGGTTTAAGTGCCTAAAGACATTGAACTTGTGTAAGCTTTGACGGTGTTCCTCAAACATTTTTCCATCAAGGCATTCTTTGTGCATGTTTTTAATCTTGAGGCTCTAAAATGTAAAAGGTTAAATGCAGCAGCATCCACACACAGGACACCCAGCATTAGAGGTGATTTATTTTTACAACGCAGAAAACTTTTTTACACTAGTACTGACTAGTATTCCAATGTTTCACTTCTCAGTTTCTCTTCCGCACACAGCTAATATGACCCCAGTGCTGATGAAGAGGGGGTAAGCAAGCATGCTGTGCAGACACCCAACGCTCTTCAATGACATTGGTTGTTAGGATGCCTGCACAGCACAGTTCCCAAGGTTGTAATGCTGCACAAAAAACCCTTTTGGCTTTGTGTAACAAAAAAATAGATGCGTTTCACCCTTCAGCTTGATGACCATTTTGAGGAATAAAGAAATTAATATGGATAATCATGCACCAGCAACTGTTGTTTTTTTTTTTTCTACTGTAGATCTGTTAATGCAGAAGTCCAGCCTGAGCTTGTTTAGCTGGGCTTCTTCTATGGGTCACAGGAGTACAATTCGTTCTCAGCAGAGAGCGGTCTGAAGTCCGCTCTCTGCTGACGTCACTGGAATCAGTCCAGGCATTGCGTCATCATGACACAGTCTGGATCCGCCAGGTGCCTGGACTGATGCCTTTCTAAGCCTCACAGCAAGCCCCAGAGAGGCTGAGACTGACGCTCCCCGCCCCTCCACAGCTCAGCGCTCTAGTGAGCGTGGAGGAGCAGAGAGGAGAGCTTATTGACTTATCCTTTTCCCCTTGAGCCCCTTTCACACATACGGACCGTTCATTTCATCAGTTCAGTCATGTTAAAATGGATGAAGTATTCTTCAGTTTTTCATTTGTAAAAAAAAACTACCTGAACTTCAAACACCGTGTATCTGGTTCCTAAGAAGGGGCCTGGGAAGCTGAATGTAAAAAAAAAAATTTGCCGGGAAAAAAAAATCGCAAAAAAAAAATTTGAGTTTAGTATGGATTCGGAAGGGACCCTGCCATGCCAAAATTTTTTTTTAAAAATGGCGTGGGGTCCCCCCCAAAATCCATACCCGACGCTTATCCGAGCATGCAGTCGGTTGATGGAGACAAAGAGCCTCCTCCCGACAACCCTGTCGGGGTCTGCGGGTGGGAGGCTTATAAGAATCTGGAAGCCCTCTTTAACAAGGGGCGAAAACACAATAGAGGAAGACAGCCACAGAAGAAGAGCAACTATTTATATTTAATTTTTTTTTTAAGCGTGCAACCGGTAGCGGGAGAAGACAGCTATTTTTTTAATAAAGGACTTGTCAAAAACCGTCTCTTGGGTTTTTTTGCATTTCACTGCTTTTTGGGGTGAATGGGTGTACCTGATACCCATTCACATAGGAGGGTATCGGGTACAGGAATGAATTTTTTTTTTTTTTTTTTAATTCGGTTATTAAGAATGCGGTGGCCGGCTTCCCAGCCCCCTCCTTAGCAATTAGCTAAATACAGTGTGTTTAAAGAGGGGGGGGGGGAACAGATGTAAGCAGATGTCGTCCACTTTTCGTCCGTTCCCTTTTTTTTTTTTCTTTTTTTTTTTTAACTGATGAAAACTAGGGCTTTCATCCGTTCAAAAAAAAAAAAAGGTTGACGGAAGACAATAAAAATGGGTGCAAAGGAATAATCATCCGCTGTCGTCCGTTTTATCATCCGTCAAAAGATGGATGAAAAACGGACAAACGGTCTGTATGTGTGAAAGGGGCCTTACTACTTGTCCTGGCGATACCTTAGAAATAAGCAGTAATTTCCAACACTAAGCACATGAAATCTGTTCTATGCCTTAACCACCCTAGTGAAAAAAAAAAAAAGTTGCATCTGATTTTTAAGTGCAGTCATTTTGTTTCAATAATATGTGGAAGGCAAAACTCATAGACTTTTTTTTTCCACTTGTATTAACAGTGCAAGTACACTCACTATAAACCCCTAGACACTTGTGTAAGTGAAAACCATGATTTCCACTGGCATGATGCTGTGAAGCGTTTCTTCAAATGTCCATGTGGCAACAGAACAATCTCATTGGACAGACTTCCCAAGAAGCACTGCAGGTATGAGTCTTACAAACCATATTTCATTTCTTTATGCAGGATGCTTTTTAATCTCAAAGTGGTATTAAATCGTAAAGCAACCATTTTAATTTATTGCAACTTACCAATCCTTGGTGATGACTGCACTGGCTTGCTTTTAGACCCCTTTCACACTGTAGCGTTGCCGCGTTAGCGGTAAAGCGCTGCTAATTCTAGCAGCGATTTACCGTAGTTTTAGCTGCACTTAGCTGTCTGGCGGAACAGATATGATCAGATGAAAATGGACAGGCGGTACGTTTTCACTCAATCTCTCCATAGAGGAGAATGGGACTGTGTCCGTCTCCGCTCTGCACAGCGGACCTGTCATCCGGGGGATTAGCAGACCAATCCCCTGCTGAGCAAGCAGATTCCGTCCCAGGGAGGTGCCTGTGTGAAAGGGGCCTTGCTATGATTTTTATTTTTTTTATGGAGGGGGTCCTTTGGAGAGACATCAGGGGTCTAAACAGACCTCAAATGTGTTCCATACACTGTATAATACTATGCAATTTTATAACAAAAAAATTTGATCCTTGGTTCACTCATGGTGATGTATTATTTAATTTTATGGACCACTAAGTCGTTCACAATTTATTCTATCGTAATATAACATATTGATGATTTGTTACTTAAAGCGGAGTCCCACCCAAAAATGGAACTTCCGGTACCCCCCCCGTGTCACATTTGGCACCATTCAGGGGGGAGCAGATACCTGTCTAATACAGGTATTTACTCCCACTTCCGACAATAGATCGTTGCAGATTCCGCTGCAATCCACGTCATGTCCGGCACCTCCGCCGCCCCCCCCCCCCCTTTCTGGGAGACACACAGGTCCCAGGAGACAGCAGGGACCTGTGAGGACGCGCAGCGCGACTCGCGCATGCGCCACAAGGAACCAGGCTGTGGAGCCTTGCGGCTTCACTTCCTGATTCCCTTACTGAAGATGCCGATGCCTTCACCCGGGAACCAAGGGACAGATTGGCTTTCGGTGAGGACATCGTGGGTGCCCTGGACAGGTAGGTGCCCTAATATTAAAAGTCAGCAGCTGCAGTATTTGTAGCTGCTGACTTTAAATTTGACTTTTTTTTTTCCGGCGGAACTCCGCTTTAAACTATTTTTAATTACTACATGTTAGTTCTCTGATATATTTACCTTTTCCCTTTTACGCCAGAAGTATTGTAATAACACAAGTATGACCTATCTTTTATTATTATACAGTTGGATATGATGTATATATTTATACTGTATATTGTCTATTTACTTTTTTTTTTTTTGTACCACAATTTTTCTTCAAAAGTTTGTAAACAAAAAAGAAATCCTTCAGATTAAAGTAACATGCTGGGGTGCTAGCTCTGCCTCAGTTTTCTGCACTAATATTGTCTACTCTGAGTAAGATTGCCTATTGCTTCATATAAACTTTGACTTTCTTGATTGTGTTGTTTAACTGTATTTGTAATGGAACTATTCAGAGCTAATTGTTTTGTTTTGTTTTTTTTATCTCCACTAGCACCTGCGGGTTGTTCAAATGGGAAAGAGATGGCATGCTTAAGGTGGGTGTACTTGATCAAATGTTTGAATCTTCAGCTAATGTTCATTCTCAAGATACAGGGTGAAAATACAATACTGGCAAATGTTTTGGCTGTACATAGAAGTCCCATTCTTTCAACCTGAATTGGATAATGTGGGGCTTAAAACTGTAAATGGTCCAAAGTAGTCACTGTTATTGTACTGAACATTTATGCCTTTGGTCCTCAGAACTGTTATCAGTGCTTCATTCCTCTATGTGCACTAGTACTATGGTGCTAAAGCTAATGGAGGGGTGTGTGCAATATATCAGAGAAAGGTAAATGTTTTACCGTGTTTCCCCGATAGTAAGACACCCCCGATTGTAAGACGTATCGGGAGTTTCAGAGGGGTCAGCTAATATAAGCCATACCCCGAAAGTAAGACATATGTCTTACTTTCGGGGAAACACGGGGGGATTTGCCTGCAGTGAAGTGCGGTACCCCTCCTTCTCTGTCCCCCTCCGTTCTCCCCCTCCGTTCCGCTTTCCTCCTCTGTGCCTCCCCGCTGTCCCCTCCGTTCCCCCCTCCTTCTCTGTCCCCTCCGTTCTCCCCCTCCGTTCCGCTTTTCTCCTCTGTGCCTCCCCGCTGTCCCCTCCGTTCTCCCCCTCCTTCTCTGTCCCCTCCGTTCTCCCCCTCCGTTCCGCTTTCCTCCTCTGTGCCTCCCCGCTGTCCCCTCCGTTCTCCCCCTCCTTCTCTGTCCCCTCCGTTCTCCCCCTCCGTTCCTCCGTCCTCCCCCTCCTTCCCTTGTGAATAGACAGAGTCAGCTGACTCTGTCCATTCACATAACTGAAACATTGTAATCTCCTGTGATTACAATGTGTCAGTTTATGAATGGAGAGAAGCCGCTGTCTTCTCTCCTTTCATTCTCAGAGCAGCTGACGCTGCAGAGAAAGGGACTGGGGAATCTCTATCCTCTGTCTCTTTCTCTGTCTCAAGGGGGAGATATCAGAGGTCTGTTAAGACCCCTGATATCTCACCAAAGCCCCCCAACAGGGCTGATTAAAAAAAAAAAAAAAAAAAAAAAAATATTGCAATAAAAAATAAAAAATTTTTTTTTTTCCCAATATAAGACATACCCCGAAAGTAAGACATAGTGGGGCTTTTAGGGATAAAAAGAAAGTAAGACACTGTCTTACTTTCGGGGAAACACGGTAGATTATTAAAGATCATGCTTTTCATCAAATACATGTCTTGTTTTCTAATAATCTGGAAGACCTTTATGTTAAGATTTCTTGTTGCAGTATGTTCTTGATTTTTATTATTATTTTTTTTTTTTTGCCAATAGGAAAAAAGAGGTCCAAAAATTGGAGGGGAAACGCTGTTAACAAGAGGAGAGGAACATGCGAAATTTCTCAATAGCCTTAAATAAGATGTCTTGCATAACTCCAGTTAATGGACTGGCTGTCTTCAGACTGTGTAATTGGGTTTAAAAAAAGCATTTGGATGGAAACCTTGAACAGCCCCTGGAGCCCTATCACACTATTCCCACCATGACTGTTGGAGACAGATATTTTAGTTTGTTTTTCTAATGGAGAGCACAAGTCTGCCAGTATGTGTAATGGGCATTTTCTACCTTCCCTTACCTGTCAACACTAAAGTGAACTTGATAAATAGACAAGCCTGCCTTTGCTAAACTTCTATAAATGATGGTGGCCTGACTGTCATGCTTATCCAATGGCTTCAATTTAAGTCACTGAGCCAGAACAAGTGTGCATATCCTATAAGTTGAGCAGGGTATACACAGAAAGTTGATGTATGTTTGTACAAACCGCTGGTAAAAGAAAAAAACAAACGCCCAGCATCCACGCAAGCGATGTGGAATCAGAATGCACACACCAGGGCTGCGGTTTTCCAGCCAAAGAAGCTGTTCCAAACATCCTCTTCTATTGAACAGAGGAATACACAAACATCACAACTCGTCCTGTTCCTGCTAAACCCACCAAGTTTTATTATGTGTATACCCTGTTTTAGAATTGCTTATCTTGTTCGGTGTCAGGACTGTGCATCGAATCTGCAGGATTAGTGTGACTGACTGGAAACTAATATTTTCAGAGGTTAGCAGTGGTAGTCTGCTCATTTCTCCTATGACTGGTGTGTTACCCTTTTTTACATTTTGTTTTTCCTTTTTATGTTTTTACTGTGTGGTAAGCACATATGCTAGCAGATCCTTGTTTACATTGTGGGAAAAATATCAATATTTGATGTCGATTACCCAGAAAACCTTAATGTATGGATGTCAGAAAGCATTTTACCTTTTTTATTGTTACTGTGAAGCAGTGGACTTGTATAGGAAAACCAATGTAAATATGTATGTGTTCTTTTTGTTTTTTTTTTAACTTATCATGCATGCTGCAAATACAGTGCACTGCCACCACAAATCTATTTATTCATACCATTTTGAATGACAATAAACTGTTTCAGATAGTACTTTTTCCTGCCTGCTCTTCTACTGCTGCTAGGCTCAACCTCTGCTTTTCACCTTAGGTGGCCAGATCATTTTTCACATTACCATTTTTCACTCACAACTAAAACCATACCATACATTTTCTGGACAATAGGAAGGACCAATACACAGAACCAATATAATAAGAGGATGGTGCTACAGATTTTTTTTTTAGGTCCTGTGATAGTTGTGCAAATGTTTTATCAAAATAAAAATACACTAAACCATTATTAGCACAGACACAACATAACTTGCGCAATTGCAACTAAATCTAAAAATTAGAAAATACATGTAAGTTTGTAACTGTGCCTTATTGCAGACATTAAAAATTGAAGGTATGCAAAACTGTAAAATAAGCAACTTGCACTAAAAATCTTAACATTGGCTTTACACCTACTTGTCATGGTGATGCCCGATCCATAGTGGTGTGTGTGCATTTCGATGAAGTGAGTTGTGATAAAATGATCCAGGTAAGTGGGTTTTTTTTCCTATTTTTTTATTGGCGCAATTGGGCATGTACAGATCTATCGCTGCAGGAAATCTTCTTTTGACAGTAAAAGATAAATCCAGAACATGAGATGAATGCAATACTTGCACTGAGCAGGATTGTGTGACATATTGCAATGCAGGTTTTGTCCCACAGATAAAGTCCCATTTCACACCTGAGCATTTTATAGCTTAAAGCTCCAAGATGCTCAATAAGCAAAATCCCAATCATTTTAATGGCTTCTGTTCACATCTCAGTGTTTTGTTACCTGTAGCAGAACGACTGTCGCTCAAAAGAGTAAATTGGCTTCTTTTCAGGCAGATTGGAGTGTTTCTGGCCCCATAGACTTCAGTGGGAACGCCCCCTGCCCCTAAATCTCCTCCTACTACTCCTATGTAGTGATGGCTAAAACAAAAACACCTAACGCTTGAATACACATGTAAAATGCTGCAATACACTTCTAAAACCCTCGTATGAGCTTGCAAAACGATCAAACACCTGAAAATTGCTCTGCTCAGGAGTGAATGCAGCCTAAAAATCTGAAATCCCCAAAGCGGCAATGGCTCCAGTAGTGAGCTGAGCTATCTGGCAAGGGAAATCAGTGGATGGATGAAATATCTTCTGTCAGGTCATAAGTCTTTTACTAAGCTATACGAAGCTGCAAAATTAGGCTAGTATGAAAAACGGCCTGCTTAGTAGTGTATATAAGAGGGGCAATTGACGGTTCACAAGTGTCAATAATATCCATTCATTCTGCTGATATCTTTCCAAATTTCCCAGGGCATCCTCTGGCTTCTAACTCGGCCTGTATAGCAGTAAAGCTTGGTTTATCAACCTCCTAACAGTCAAGATTTGTATGGGAGAGCAGTATTGGTCCACTGTAAGACTTGTTTGTTTGTTTTTTTTATAAAAGTAGAGTAAATGGGTAAATTGCTTTTTTTAGCAGAGCTCATCTCAATCTCTCCCAAAAACCCAATAAGGATTAGGGGTGAAAAAGTTATACGATCTGAATTCTATGACTGTTGACCAAAAGGGTTTAATTTTGCTACAGCTCCAAATCATGTGCAACAAGTCATACTCTACTCATTGACATTTATGACAAACAGGTGTGTCAAATTAAACATTTAAAATCTGGATGTAGTGAAGTAGACTGAGTATCTGAGCTGAATCAAGATCTGCTGTAAAGCTGGCCATACACCATACAATTTTCCTGTTCAACTTTCCTTTAGATTTACCAAAACCATATAATATGAGGTCAAACCTAAACCCTTTCAATTTGTATGCAATCAGACAGGCCCTTGCACTACATAGTTGAAGGTAAATCTAAAAGAAATTGAATCAGAAAATTGTATAGTGTATGGCCAGCCTTACTCTCCCATTGATCTCTAACTTTTTGTTAGAAGCTGGACTCTGGATATTTTGTATGGAAAGGCAAAGGTATTATGGGTTCCAATATAAAGTTCTGAAGAGTGTTTGTTTTTCTGAAAGCCAAACTAGGCTAAGGTGGCGTGTCAGACGCACAGTATTCTAAATAGAACACATCAGGTAGGTTGTAATTCTGCAGGTAATGGTTGGAGTTCTCTTTTATTGTATAGTTGATGTAAATATTTTATTCCCAGTCTTCCCCATTCAGTGCTATCAGGATTAGATTGGGATTATGTTGTTTTGGGTTGTTAGGCGAGGTTGATGTATCTGAACAAGTCAATGCTTGGGAGCAAAGCTTGAGTATTTTTAAGGACATTTTACATAACAAGAAGCCAATGATTGGGGGTAGAATACCTATATAGTATATTTAGGCTTTCATAGGATGAAACAAGGGCTGTTTCTGTAACCATGGCTGCATTGTTTAGGTGCAGTAACAGTCACCAGTGAATGTATACCAGTTGGGAAGCAAAGTAATGGAGGAGAAGGTTGGACAAGGCTAATCCACCATGTGTTCTTTGCAGCTGCAGTATGGTCAGTGAGAATTGAGGAAGTTTAGAAACCCATGAACATTTTATTGAGAAGAGGACGGATTTCATGTGTTTGTTTTTTTTTTTTTTTTCTTTTTTTTTTCTTTTAGCTTTAGGGAATGAAGTTGGGGAGTTAGAAGATAGAATAAACTTGGGTAGAGTGGTCATTTTTTAAAAAGAGGTTCACCCAGCCCATCAAGTTTAGATTACTCCAATTGTATATCCTGTTTTTAAAAGTTGTTATAAGTGGATTCTGGTTTTTAATGTACTGTACTTTGTCCTAGATATTGGAAATGTTTCATTAAATTATAGTAGGCACACCTCACTTAAACATAGATCTGCATCCTCGTCAACCGAAAAGATGTTGAACTTCCCCCAATGTATTTTAAATGCAGAATAGGTTCTGAATTCTTTTATCCAGAACTTACCTGCAGGGTGTGTTTTTGGGTTGGATAAATAAGCATGTCATCTGAATATAATTACTCTTTCCAGGTGCCTCACAATGTCACTATGAATGTGTAAGCTCCACCCCCTAGACCGTCAGGACAGCTCCCTTGATTAGCTATACCCTCCTTTGCAGCCGATGTTTCTGTTTTCTGTCTTGAGACCTAGTGGAAGGTTCCCTGTTGGTTGGGATTTCAGGATTTGTCTGAAAGATCCAGGTGGGGTTATGGAAAACGTATCTGTGTTCTTAGCAGTACTAAATCTAAGGATGTTGCAATACATGGACATTCCTGCAGAATGCACTCCCCTTGACCTAAGGGGAAGAGCCCGAAGTCACCTCATCATGGCAATGACACTTCTCCAAAGCACTGATGTCCCTGCACAGATCTGAGACTCATGTGGGTTTATTTACTAAAACTGGAGAGTGCAAAATCCTGGTGCAGCCAATAAGCTTCTAACTTCAGATTGTTCAATTAAGCTTTGACAAAAAAAAAGCCTCAAAGCGGATTGGTTTCTGTGCAGAGATGCATCAGCTTTTGCACTCTCCTGTTTTAGTAAATCAACCCCTCGGAATATTCTAGTGTTTGGCGTTCACAAAGCTCTATGATCTCCTGCTCATCACCCCACTGTAACGCCTCAGGAGGGATTTTTGCAGAGCCTGTCAAGAGCAGGTGATGCTGGGAAAGAAAGGGCGGCTTGTTTCATTCAGGCAGCCCAAAGCTCGGTTACAGTGTCTGGAGAGGTCAGTTAGCTCATTAAAGAGGAACTGCGGTCTACTCACATAATTTGTAATAAGAACATCTTTGCCATTCTGAAGCTTCCCTCCAACCACTTTGCATATTTTATATATACTGTGATTCTGTACTTGCCAAATATGCTGCAGAAATCTCCCTCCACTGAGTCTGGCTTCAACCATTTTAACTGGGCAGCTGAAGCTGCTGCCTGTTCACTTCCTGGATTTACAGAGGCGCACACTGCAGCTCTCATTGGCCCTCTTATGACTCATCCCCCCTCCCTTTCTGGCAAGAGAGTGGGAGAGAGCGCTTTGTATGTAGTGTTTTTTGGGCTTTGGCTGTTTTTTTTTTTGTTTTGTTTTTTATTACACCAATAGAGAAAACTTAAATGTTGCAGCATTTGTTGCTAGGTATTTCAGCTTTTTTAGCTTATTCATTATCTTTTATTTTTTTATTATTATTCATTTATTATGTTTTTTTCATTACAGTAAGGGGTTTGAGTTTACTTTAGGGTTATTTTATTAATTTACTTTTTATTTTATTATATGAATAATAAATAAATGTAAAATAAATACACAAATACAAATCATAAAAAAATAAATTCAATAAATGAATACTAAGTAACAAATAAATAATTAACCCTTACAAAAAATAAACTAATAATAACTAAACACCCTAACAAAATAAATTATTAATAATGTATTTTTTTTGTTCGAGTTTGGGTGTTTATTAATATTAAATACATTGTTATTTTAAAGTTAATGTATTACATAATTTATTTTTAGTTATTTGTGTATTTATTTTACGTTTATTCATGTATTACTACTATTTTATTTAAAAAAAAAAAAAAAATCATTTGAGCAGAAAATCGTGCGAATGGCACGTTTACATTCATTTCTATAAGAATACAAACATGCAAATCTGCAGGATTCGAGCTACAAAAAAAAAACAAAAACTCCAGAACTTCAGGCGCCATGGAGTGGATATGTGAACCATCGCCATAGAGAGTAATTGATTCTAGTTCTATTGGCGCTGTGCAGGAGGGAGCGGGGTGCTTTTAACCCCAAAGGTGGTTAACAAGGGGTTAGAAGGTCCGCTGCCAAAGTGCTGCCCATTGACTTCAAGGGCAGGGGCGCTTTAGGAGCGGTGTATACACCGCTCCCGCACCGGCAGATTAGTGCTCGATTTTATGGTGGTAGGGGGATTTTTGCTGACACATATTTAAACATCTTGGGGAGGGGGCGCAATTTGGCATGTTCGCCCTGGGCTCCAGATGACCTTGTTCCTGCCCTGTCCACCACTATATTTCAAAATATCTCTTTATATTGATTTAATGGATTAAACAATGATTTGTTTTTCAAGGCACTATTCCTCAAATGTATTTTAGGTTCATTTTCAAGGCCTTATCCAGTACTTTTATTCTTTTTTCAGGGTCTCTTTATCTAAATTATATATACCATCCCCTAAATTCATCTTTTTTTGTTTGTAACCTCTTTCCTGCCCTTTTACTTCTACTCTTCTCCATCCTCTGTTCTCCTTGAATGTCTTGTATATTTCTCTCTCTCTGGTCTTCCTCTTCCCAAAAAGAAGCTGACATTGATGTCATCATCATATTTTCCCTCTCCTAACGGGCCAAATCTGTTGTAAATTTGCAATCCAGTACAAATTTCTTCTGTCCTTTTAATTTTCATATCTTTTTGGTCTCTCCCATCCAATATAAATTTCAATTACTTGCCTCACCAAGTGAAGGCTAAGAGTGAACTACTAATCCCAGAGCAATTGTCTGGCATCCCTTTAGGTTGGCGTATCACATCTGCCTGGAACAATGAGGAACATCGGAATGCCTTCCATCCTGAACATGCGAGACAGCTAAACTGTAAGTAAACCCCCCTTATCGTTTTCAGCCAAGGAAGATGCCATCTTTGCCTCTGTTTAATCTACAACTGCCATGATGCTGCACATGTGATCAGTTCTGACACCAGCCATTGGATGGTATGACAGTTTGGTTGAGAGCACAACCAATGGGAGTGTTACATTTCTGGCATGTGCCGGTATTGAAACTTTTGTGGATGGGTTTACTTCCGCTTTAAGTGAAGCAATGGGTCAGGAAGTACTGATCCCATAGATTCACCAGAGGACCACTCCCCCGAGACAAAATTTCCTAGTCTTCAGTTTGACCTGAGGGCAAGGTAATCAACCTCTTAAGTTGCCTACCTGTAACACCCCTCCAAGGAATAGCGCTCACAGGTTTAGACGCTACTGTCTGATGCAGTCTGCCTGCCACTGTGTGTACCTGGAATGCTCATGCCTGACAAGCCTGATGTTTTGCTAAGGATACCAATCTATCTTTTTGGTATGGCAAAATTCTGGATCCACCTGACAATTAATGTACGCCACCTTCATGGCATTGTTTGCTTAACAGGAAGGGAGGACGCCCTCCCTACCGAGTTGCAACATTGAGCCTCAGCGATAGTCCTGACATACTCTTCAGGTCATAGTGCTGGGGTTTGCAGTCTGGAGGAGGATTTTTCTATACCTTGGGTTGTATTTCGGGTTCTTCTTGCATGGTATATTCCTGTCAGTAGGAGAGGCTAGGCTCTTTAGCCAAGGGAGAGGCCTGTTAACACCTCAATCCACTCTTTTAGTAGTACAATGCCTACCTTATGACCCTTACCTATAAGGAACATGTATATCTTTATTATGCAGTAAGCTCATGCAGGGCAGCTGCTATACTGACATTTAGGCAAGTATAATAATATTGTAGCACTGAAACATGAGTAAGGGGGTACTTGGCGGAGAAACCCTTGTTGGCAAGCACAGACGTTTGTTGAAGTTGGTTACCAGGTTTGCACACATCTCTGGAGGGATTTTGGTCCACTCTTCTTTACAGATCTCAAAATCCCAAGGTATTCTTGGCTGTCACTTGGCAACTCGAAGTTTCAGCTCCCTCCGTAAATTTTCTATTTAAGGTCTGGAGACTGGCTAGGCCACACCATGACCTTAATGTGCTTTTTCTTGAGCCGCTCCTTTGTTGCCTTGGTGGTATGTTTTGGGTCATTGCCACACTGGAAGACCCATCTTCAGTGTTCTGACTGAGGGAAGAAGGTTCTCATGCAAGATTTTACAATACATGCCCCTTCAATGTAGCAAAGTCGGCCTGTACCTTTAGCAGAGAAACCCCCCCAAAGCAGAGTGTTTCCACCTCCATGCTTGACTGTAGGGATTCTTAAGGTCACAATCAACATTTTCCTTCCTCCAAACACGGCCAGTCGAGTTAATGCCAAAGAGCACTCAACCCATGGCGGTGTATCTTGTTACCAATGGTTTGGTGACTGTGGTCCCAACTGTCTTGACCGTAGTTGCTTCACAAACTCCTCCCATGTTGTTCTGGGCTGATCCCTCACTTTTCTCATGATCATCCTTACCACATGAGGAAAAATTTTGCATGGAGCTCAAGACCAGAAGGGCAATTGATGGTTATTTTGTATTTCTTCCATTTGCGAACAATCGCTCCAACAGTTTTCTCCTTCTCACCAAACTTCTTTCTGATGGTCTTGTAACCCATTTCAGCCTTGTGCAGGTCTAAACTTTTGTCCCTGACATCCTTTGACAGCTCTTTGGTCTTGCCCATGATGGTGAGATTTGAATAGAAAAAAGAGATTCTGTGGATAGGTGTCCCTTTTTTTTTATTTTTATTTTTTTATATTTTTTACACATAACGAGTTGTCGTTAGGAGCACCTTCTTAAATTGACACGACTAATCTGTGTACCACATGAGCACACACTGTAGCCAGTCTGTAGGAGACAGAATTATTGTTGGTTGGTAGGGGATCAAATACTTATTTTACTGAACTGCAACTCAATCGATAACATTTGTTTCATGTGTTTTTTTTCTGGATTTTTGGTTGATAGAGACAGAATATCATTAAAATACACCTATGATAAATTATAGACCCCTCATTTCTTTGTAAGTGAGCAAACTTACGCAATCTGCACGGGATCAAGTGGTTATTTTCTCCACTGTATCTGCTGGTAACAGAAAATGGTCCTTGATGTGGGGTTTCAGCTATGGGCATGCTATCCTAGACCATGGATGCCGCTGGCTCTTTAACTAGCCGAGTGACACGTACAGTGAGTCCGTCATATAATGGCCTCCCGTGATTGCGCCCGCTGCAGGGTGCGCCCTGTGATTGCACTGGCCGGAGGACGTGATGATCACGGATTGAGGTAAAGAGACAATCAGTGGCTCTTTACCAAGTGATCAGCTGTTTCCAATCACAGATTGTCACGTATGTAGACAGAAGCTGGTTATCGGCACTCCTTTCCTCATGCTCACAGCATGAGGAGAGGAGAAGAGAGCCGATAACTGAATTCTGTAAAAGGGACATGTACACTGATAATCAGGGCACTGATTATCAGTGCAGTCCCAACAGTGGCCACCAGTGCAGACTCATCAGCGCACATCAGTGAAGGAGAAAATTTACCTGTTTGTTAAATCTTATAACAAATTGAAAATGTTTTGTTTTCTTTCAAAATTTTCAGGCTATTCGCTTATTTAGCAAAAAATAAAGAACCCAGTGGTGATTAAATACCACCAAAAAAAAGCTCCATTTGTGTGAAAAAAATAATAAAAATTTTGTTTGAGTACAGTGTTGCATGTCCACGCAATTGTCTTTCAAAGTGCGACTGAAAGCTGAATATTGGCCTGGGCAGGAAGAAGGTAAAAGTGCCCAGTAGGCAAGTGGTAAAACCATTTTCCACCATGTTTCTGCCTGCCTCTAACTCCTGGCAATCTTCTCGCTTCACCCGTTTCCAAGATGGCTCCTGGGCAGTTTATCCACTTCACCTGGTCATCATTATGCATTATTTCCTTGAATGTAGACACTTAAGCCTTGTACACACAGTCAGATTATTGGACGAATTTTTGTCAGATTTTTGTTTGATGCTACTCTCAAATCAAAAGTGAAGAGGTTTTTTTGAAAAGAAAAAAGAAAATTTTCTGAAGACAGAATTCAACGTCAGAAGTGACGTAATGTATTAAATTGTTTTGTGTGTGTTCTTTCATATCTGAGCATGCCTAGTCTTGCTCTTCAGATTTTTTTTTTTTGGCAGAAAACCGTACTAATGAAAAGAAAATCTGATGATGATGTGGTTACATCAGACAAAAATTTTCAAGCCTGCACATCCAGTTTTTGTCTGCCGCAAATTTGTAATCAGCTGTCAAAAGCAGCATACTAACGATCAGAAAATTGGCAGATCGTTCATCGGACAAAATGTATCTTCAGATTTTCTGATCGTGTGTACGGGCCTTTAGCTTTTCTTTCCAAAATGGACACTAGAATGCAAACTGTAACATAGTGCAACTGCAGCCCATCTAATAGGAGATGTAACACAAAACTTTTGAGGACATTCACAAATAAAAAAAACAAAAAAACACTTCTTTTGGAAATATGGTGTCATAGTTTTATGAAACCACTTCACCACTTCTTGGAAGGCAAGCGCCAGCCCAGAAGAGCACTTCTGATGAGAATAGTCCTGGCTGCACTGCTGTATGTGGGGCTACTTAGCACCCAATTTTTCACCCCCACTGTTCCAGAAAAGGGGTTACTGCCTTATCAGAACCTTCGCACCTCAAGGTCAGGGACTGCCCAACAGAAGAGGCTGAACCTGCTCTAAAATCCACCAAAGGTGGCAGGTAAGGGTTTCTCCTCTTCACGTTAGCTGTGATTTCCATGAAAACAAAAAGGGTAATGGATTATAGTGTGGGTGTCAAAACTTTTTTTTAAAGCTCTACACCAGTCTTGTGAGCGGAAGTAGGTAGGGCTGCTGCCACCATGTTGGTGCCAGGAAAATTACTTAAAACCCCCAGAACATTACTTTCTGAAAGCAGAGGACCCGTAGAATAAAAAGATAGTTGTTGCATGACATTTGCGCAACTATTTAACCCGCAGTATGAGTCTTCTGCAAGAGTCAGCTGTGACATTTGTCTGCATGAAACAGCATCTGAGTGAGCAGCTGAGCCTGAGAGCAGTCTACAGGCAGCACAAGGAGCAGCATTGCCTGGGAGCCGGCTCAGCACTGTGTGTGCATCCAGGGATATCCTGCTGGGGACTGTACAATCCATTCGTCTTACCCATGTGCACATTGATGTCCTGATGATATGTGACCATCTGGCCTTTCCCATCTTTTGGCTGTTTATGATGGAGTGTCATTCCGAGTTACTGCTGAACCCTGGCATCATTTGATTACATTGCATGTTTTTCACATTGTTCTGGTAAGCAGATTGGCAACACGAGGGTGCGGTGTGCTTTCTTTGTGCACACTGAAGTTTGGTGGAGGCTTCACGTCATCTCTACTTTAAAAAAAAAAATGTTTATGGACTAATATTCACACAATCACTTTGTTTATTTAGCGCTGCATTGTGTTCTATTGTAAAACCTGGAATACATGTATTGAGTTTGCATCACAAAGTAGCATAGAGACCTTCAAGCCTTCAGTATGAGATTTCCTTGATTTTCTTCAGAGGGCAGTAAAATTGGGCCTATCCTTGAATGCCATTAAGGGACAGATATCTGCTCTTTCCTCACTGTTGTAAAAGAGAGACAACTGAGTTGCTAGGAGTTAATTTTTTTTAAGATCAGAAAGGAAATTACATTTTCCAAAGTGGTAGTTTTCCATTGTTTCAAAGTCTTTTAGAGACAACTTTTGAACCTCTGTCAAAGGTCTCGTGGTATCTCAATTTAAAGGCAGTTTTTGTATTTGTTGTGACAGCCAGCGAGGTATCAAAGCTACATGCTCTATACAGTCAAAAATTATTTTGTGGAACTCATGAAGACAGGATTGCTCTCAGACCTTCTTTAGACATTTTTTTTTGGCTGAAAGTTACGTCTAAATTCAGTTTCAATATTGGGTGGTCTTTTCCAGTATTTTTCCTGCACCTGAAATTGAAGAGGAGAGGAACTGGTGCATGCTGGATCTGTAGCAGCTCATTGGCTGTTACCTGGAGCAGATGACCTCAGTAAGTGTAGTACGGGTCTATATTCATAATTGATTTACAAGGAACTTGGTATTATGAATTATTAACTATGATAGTTTTAAGATGATTATTTCTATATATGTAAAAATGTATGTTTCTGAGCTAACAGACGGTCATTCACAGAGGGTCACATTGTCTCTGGACCATTCTCTGGCTAGCCTGTTGTTAGTACCAGATTAAACCAGCTTTTCGCGCCTTCCATCTAGCCTTTAAAAGGTCAGACAATGGAGCAGGCCAGTGAACTTCGCTGAGGACGTAAGAGGTCCTAGATCTTGAACAGGCTGTCGGCTTCCAGAACTATCTGAATATTCAGAAGTTGAGGGGTTCCCTGGATTGAATGCTGAATTTATCCTGTATTGTAACATCTGTAATACATCTTTAATCGAAGCTAAGTAAATCTCTTTTATTACATTCTTTGTTTTGTGTGTTTTAATCATTGCATTTACTGACCACATATCTAAAAGGGTAAATATATAAATGAATCTATGAATAAATGTAACACAGAATTTAACCCCTTGTTACAGTAAGGAAAACGGATAGGTTTTTTATCCTGCCATTAGGTGCACATGAGGGTCAAGCGGCTTCATCAAGGACCTTCGTAGCTTGGTTTCTGTGGACCCTCAAAGTCTTCTACAGTGGCAGCGGGAGTTCTGGTGTCTTGTCGAATACTGTCCCCCATCGGATAGTGTCCGCCCTGTACTGCGCAGGTGCAGTACGGAGGACAAACGAGACGCCAAAAGTCTCCGAAGTTCAACAGCTGATCGTCAGCTGTACACGGCGCCCTGAGTCCAGGTTCATGCCCCACTATCCAGGTGGATATAGAGTTAGAATAAAAAGATGCCGAGCGCAGCGAGGCCGCGCCCGAAGCGTGGCGAGCGAAGCAAGCCCGCAAGGGCCCCTCTTCACTATTAAGTGCCCAAGCGCCGTGTACAGCTGATGGTCAGCTGGTCAACTTCGGAGACTTTCGGCGTCTCCTTCTCCTCCGTACTGCGCAAGCGCTGCGCCTGCACAGTATGGGGTGGACACTATCCGATAGGGGGACACTTCTCATCAGAACACCGGCAGGTGTCATGTGCAGAGCTGTGAGTTGGTCTTCTCAGAACACAGTTGTTACCCAATATCATCTGGATGTGATGGTGGTTTCTCATTCTGATTTTGGTATGTTTTCTTCACACGTCCAAGTAAATGTTAATTATGAGCAGCACCCACCCATGTTGCTTTATTGCTACATACAGTATCTCACAAAAGTACTTCACTTTACATCTTAGCAAAGTGTAATTTCTTCAGTGTTGTCATATGAAAAAGTACAATAATATATTTACAAAAATGTTAGGTATGTACTCACTTTTTTGAGATACTGTATGTCCCATTCGTAGTGACATGGTAAGGCGTCCAGCAAATAGAAAATGCCTATCAGATACAGTGCATCTGGAAAGTATTCACAGCGCTTTACTTTTTCCACATTTTGTTATGTTACAGCCTTATTCCAAAATGGATTCAATTCATTATTTTCCTCAAAATTCTACAAACAATACCCTGTAATGACAACGTGAAAGAAGTTTGTTTGAAATCTTTGCAAATGTATTTAAAGTAGAAAACAAAAAAAATCACATGTACATAAGTATTCACAGCCTTTGCCCAATACTTTGTTGAAACACCTTTGGCACCATCTACAGCCTCAAGTCTTTTTGAGTATGATGCTACAAGCTTGGCACACCTATTTTTTGGCATATGGGAATATTCCCCCCCGAGGCAGATACGATAATCCTGTATCGACACTAGTTGGGGAGGGGTCAGGACGGCACGACAAGACATCTTGTAAGCTAAGGAGGACGCTTGTAACATCCTGATACCACCCTGGTATAATCTGCTACATGTTCATCATAGAATGGTGCACCGACGCACCTGATATATGTGAGTACCCCAGATGGGGATCTTTGCTTTAGTGAAATAAATTGTTTGAAACGCCATTGCATCATCGAGTTTTTCCTTTCACATATTCCAGATAACTATGCTGAGGAACCCAGGAGCCTGATATTCTAAAGAGCCCAGAGGTGGTTCACATGCATGCTTTGACTTAGCTTAATCGCAAAGTCGCACGCTCTAAGGTGAGCGTTTACTACCTAAGGGGGCACCTAAGGGAAGACACCCCAGCACGTCTTGGATCACACTATTTATTGTTCTTGAATTACACAAACTTTTATCACGTTATTAGAGACGCAGTTGGATGTGATTTATATGCACATGAGCACTTTGTCTTTATGATTTGAATCACATATCCCCTGCAGTGTTGTTTATATTCAGCACGGTCATTCACGACCTATTTGGACACTATATATTGCACAGGAGCACTTTTTTCTATATGTTATTTGTTTATGTTTATGGTTTTAAACACAGTTATGCACGAGGCACTTTAAATTGGTTTTGTGTCTTTATCATATCCATTTATTAGTTATATTAATTTGATTAATTTTACTTAGTTTTAGTATACACTACAATCTATATAATTTGAAGCGTAGCGTATTCAATTATTGTATTAATTTTGGAATACGGCTGCAAACAGGAGGGGAGAAAGGGGACACTTCTGCCTGATGCCCCTATATATAGGAAAGAGATTAGTAATGATACTGTTAATCCATAGCTGGGCAACCTGTTTATCATATAGCGTATCCAGCCAATGAAACCACAACCAAAATGGAACTTACACATGATCTGGGCCATGAAGTGCCATTCAATGGAGTCAAATGCCTTGTGTGGCTAGAACAGCATGTGGCCCAGAAGAATCATGTTTGTTGGTAGGTACAGTTAGCTTACCTGCCACTAGATGGCCCTGGCCTCATTATAGTATGGTAAGACAAAGTTCTAATTGGGTGTTAGGTCCACATTTAGAAAAGTCCCTCCTTAGTGATGTCATGGGTGTTGTTAGTGCCCATATAAATGGTAGTGCGGGGGGAGCCTATAAGTGGATGCAGTGAGGGGAAAAATGTATTTGACAAAGAAATGATCATGTCAATAATTTTAATGGTAGGTTTATTTTAACAATGAGAGACAGAATAACAACAAAAATATCCAGAAAAATGCATTTCATTTCAAAAAAGTTATAAATTGATTTGCATTTTATAAATATTACATATTAATAAGTATTTGATTCCCTATCAAACGGCAAGATTTCTGGCTCCCAGGTGTCTTTTATACAGCTAACAAGCTGAGATTAGGAACACTCCCTTTAAGAGAGTGCTCCGAATCTCAGCTCGTTACCTGTATAGAAACACCTGTCCACTGAAGCAATCAATCAATCAGATTCCAATCTCTCCACCTTGGCCAAGACCAAAGAGATGTCCAAGAATGTCAGGGACAACATTATAGATCTACCCAAGGCTGGAATGGACTACAAGACCATCGCCAAGCACCTTGGTGAAAGGGTGACAACAGTTGGTGCGATTATTCGCAAATAGAAGAAACACAAAATTGCTGTAAATCTCCCTCAGTCTTGGACTCCATGCAAGGTCTCACCTTGTGGAATTTCAATGATCATGAGAACGGTGAAGAATCAGCCCAGAACTACACGGAAGAATCTTGTCAATGATCTCAAGGCAGCTGGGAACATAGTCACCAAGAAAACAATTGGTAACACACTATGTCGTGAAGGAATTAAATAATGCAGCACCCGCAAGGTCCCCCTGCTCAATGAACATCTGAATGATTCAGAGGAGAACTGGGTGAAAGTGTTGTGGTCAGATGAGACCAAAGTCAAGCTCTTTGGCATCAACTCAACTCGCCGTGTTTGAAGGAGGAGGAATGCTGCCTATGACCCCAAGAACACCACCCCCACCGTCAAACATGGAGGTGGAAACATTATGCTTTGGGGGTGTTTTTCTGCTAAGGGGACAGGACAACTTCACCGCAAAGGGACGATGAATGGGGTAACATACCGTCAAATCTGAGAACCTCCTTCCCTCAGCCAGGGCATTGAAAATGGGTCGCGGATGGCATGACAATGACCCAAAACAGGAGTGGCTCAAGAAGAAGCACATTAAGGTCCTGGAGTGTCCTAGCCAGTCTTCAGACCTTCATTCCATAGAAAATATGTGGAGGGAGCTGAAGGTTCGAGTTACCAAATGTCAGCCACGAAACCTTAACCACTTCAGCCCCGGAAGGATTTACCCCCTTCCTGACCAGAGCACTTTTTACAATTTGGCACTGCGTCGCTTTAACTGCTAATTGCGCGGTCATGCAATGCTGTACCCAAACGAAATTTGCGTCCTTTTCTTCCCACAAATAGAGCTTTCTTTTGATGGTATTTGATCACCTCTGCCGTTTTTATTTTTTGCGCTATACACGGAAAAAGACCGAAAATTTTGAAAAAATAATGATATTTTCTACTTTTTGTTCTAAAAAAAATCCAATAAACTCAATTTTAGTCATACATTTAGGCCAAAATGTATTCGGCCACATGTCTTTGGTAAAAAAAATGTCAATAAGTGTATATTTATTGGTTTGCGCAAAAGTTATAGTGCCTACAAACTAGGGTACATTTTCTGGAATTTACACAGCCTTTAATTTATGACTGCCGTCGTTTCTTGAGGTGCTAAAATGGCAGGGCAGTACAAAACCCCCACAAATGACCCCATTTTGGAAAGTAGACACCCCAAGGAAATTGCTGAGAGGCATGTTGAGCCCATTGAATATTCATTTTTTTTTGTCCCAAGTGATTGAATAATGACAAAAAAAAAAAAAAAATACAAAAAGTTGTCACTAAATGATATATTGCTCACACAGGCCATGGGCCTAAATGACCCCATTTTGGAAAGTAGACACCCCAAGCTATTTGCTGAGAGGCATGTTGAGTCCATGGAATATTTTATATTTTGACACAAGTTGCGGGAAAGTGACAATTTATTTATTTTTTATTTTTTTTTTGCACAAAGTTGTCACTAAATGATATATTGCTCACACAGGCCATGGGCATATGTGGAATTGCACCCCAAAATACATTCTGCTGCTTCTCCTGAGTATGGGGATACCACATGTGTGGGACTTTTTAGGAGCCTAGCCGCGTACGGGGCCCCGAAAACCAATCACCGCCTTCAGGATTTCTAAGGGTGTACATTTTTGATTTCACTCTTTACTGCCTATCACAGTTTTGGAGGTCATGGAATGCCCAGGTGGCACAAACCCCCCCCCAAATGACCCCATTTTGGAAAGTAGACACCCCAAGCTATTTTTACCACACATGTGGTATTCCCGTACTCAGGAGAAGCAACAGAATGTATTTTGGGGTGTAATTCCACATATGCCCATGGCATGTTTGAGCAATATATCATTTAGTGACAACTTTGTGCAAAAAAAAAAAAAAAAAAAAAAATTTGTCTCTTTCCCGCAACTTGTGTCACAATATAAAATATTCCATGGACTCGACATGCCTCTCAGCAAATAGCTTGGGGTGTCTACTTTCCAAAATGGGGTCATTTGGGGGGGTTTTGAACTGTCCTGGCATTTTATGCACAACATTTAGAAGCTTATATCACACATCACCCACTCTTCTAACCACTTGAAGACAAAGCCCTTTCTGACACTTTTTGATTACATGAAAAAATTATTTTTTTTTGCAAGAAAATTACTTTGAACCCCCAAACATTATATATTTTTTTAAAGCAAATGCCCTACTGATTAAAATAGTGGGTGTTTCATTTTTTTTTTCACACAGTATTTGCGCAGCGATTTTTCGAACGCATTTTTTGGGGAAAAAACACACTTTTTTACATTTTAATGCACTAAAACACAATATATTGCCCAAATGTTTGATGAAATAAAAAAGATGATCTTAGGACGAGTACATGGATACCAAACATGACATGCTTTACAATTGCGCACAAACGTGCAGTGGCAACAAAATAAATACATTTTTAAAAGCCTTTAAAAGCCTTTACAGGTTACCACTTTAAAATTTACAGAGGAGGTCTACTGCTAAAATTACTGCCCTCGATCTGACCGTCGCGGTGATACCTCACATGCATGGTGCAATTGCTGTTTACGTTTGACGCCAGACTGACGCTTGCGTTCGCCTTAGCGCGAGAGCAGAGGGGTGCTTTTTTTTTTTTTTTTTTTTTTTTTTTTTCTTTATTATTTTTTTGCTTTTTTATCTTATTTTTAAACTGTTCCTTTCATTTTTTTTAATCATTTTTATTGTTATCTCAGGGAATGTAAATATCCCCTATGATAGCAATAGGTAGTGACAGGTACTCTTTTTTGCAAAAATTGGGGTCTATTAGACCCTAGATTTCTCCTCTGCCCTCAAAGCATCTGACCACACCAAGATCGGTGTGATAAAATGCTTTCCCAATTTCCCAATGGCGCTATTTACATCCGGTGAAATCTAAGTCATAAAATGCTCGTAGCTTCCGGTTTCTTAGGTCATAGAGATGTTTGGAGCCACTCTGGTCTCTGATCAGCTCTATGGTCAGCTGGCTGAATCACCGGCTGCATTTTCAGGTTCCCTGTTGAGACAGGAGAGCCAGAGAAAAACACGGAAGACGTTGGGGGGGGGCATTCCCTCCCACTGCTTGTAAAAGCAGTCTAGAGGCTAATTAGCCACTAGGATTGCTTTTACATGAAAGCCGACCGCTGGCTGAAAAGAATGATACCAAGATGATACCTAAACCTGCAGGCATCATTCTGGTATAACCACTCAAAGTCGTGAATGGCGTACCTGAAGACAAAAAAATGGTTAACAATAAAGCACAGTAAACGGTAAGGTATAAAAAATTGCATACCTGAAAAGCAAACATGATAAAACATAACAACAATAAAACATTGCAGAATAGAATACAGTAAAAAAGAGCAGAACAATAGAGAGAATAGAGAGAGAGAGAACAATAAAACGACAACTATTATTTTTTATTTTATATTTTTGTTTGTGTTTTTTTTTTTTTACACTTTTTTTGTAACTGTAACTTTTATAACTGTAACCGGTTCCAGGTTCGGGTCTCTCAAAATGCGATGGCATCTTGGGAGACCCTGTGAAAGTGCGCCTAGTCTGTGCAATGCTGTACCCTACGCTAATACTCAACTAGTGAATGGTAGCGTTCAAAACATTCACCAATGCAAAGACCAGGATTGTCAGGACAGGAGGGACAATAATAGGGGGCGTCACGCCTATATCCGCACTTGCTGCAGACACGACATCTTTTTTGGGGGGGGTTAAAAATGCCTCTCATAGCCGACTGCATTTGGTTGGCGATGTGAATGGGGGAAGTACGGGCGCTGCAGAAGTGGTGGGTTCCCAATTAGGATTGGCGAATGCAGCAGGAAGGGCACTATGGGCACGACGGGCCTGTGTTTGTCTTCTTGGTGGCAGCAGGACACTACTTGTGCTTGCCACCTCACCAGCTTGAACTGCACTTATGGGACTCGCCACGTCACCAAGTGTTACTGCAGTGCTGGTTTGACTACGACCGGGGTGTACTAGGCCGCTGGCGCTTGCCAGTTCACCAAAACGCTACCAAAAAAACTGTTAGCGATCGCAGGGATCAGGCCTGACTCTGCGAACGCTGCAGTTATGCGTTTAGTGTTTTGTAAGTGACAGTGATCGATCGATACTGCACTTGGGTGGGCTGGGCCGGGTGGAGGGGCAAAACGCAGGTGCTAGCAGGTATCTGGGCTGATCCCGCTAACACTGCGTTTTCGGGAACCCTAAACTGCTGGGGACGCTAGTATAGATCTGATCGGATCAGATATTGATCCGTACAGATACTATACCACTAAGGGAGGTGTACGGTGCATGCGTGGGTGTTAGCGGTACTGGCACTAACCTGACGCTGCCTGGGGCTGGTGCTTGCCAGTTCACCAAAACGCTACCAAAAAAACTGTTAGCGATCGCAGGGATCAGGCCTGACTCTGCGAACGCTGCAGTTATGCGTTTAGTGTTTTGTAAGTGACAGTGATTGATCGATACTGCACTTGGGTGGGCTGGGCCGGGCGGAGGGGAAAAACGCAGGTGCTAGCAGGTATCTGGGCTGATCCCGCTAACACTGCGTTTTTGGGAACCCTAAACTGCTGGGGACACTAGTATAGATCTGAATGGATCAGATATTGATCCGTTCAGATACTATACCACTAAGGGAGGCGTATGCTGCGTGCGTGGGTGTAAGCGGTACTGGCGCTAATCTGACGCTGCCTGGGGCGACGCATATCACCGCCGGGCAATCAGGGGGCTAAACCTTTATTCGGTAATAAACGGCGGGTGCCCTGACACTATAAAAAATAAACGAACTAACCAGCGTCACCCGTAACACTTATACGGTGATCAGTGGTGAAAGGGTTAACTAGGGGGCCATCAAGGGGTTAAAACATTTATTAGGTAGTATATGGGGGTCCCTGTCGCTATAAAACGCTGACGGCGAACCTAAATATTTACGTCCCTAACTAGCGTCACCAGCGACACTAATACAGCGATCAGAAAAATGATCGCTTAGCGACACTGGTGACAAGGGGTGATCAAGGGGTTAAAACTTTATTAGGGCGGGATAGGGGGGTACCCTAGACCTAAAGGGGGCCTAACACTCACTGCCCTAACACTGTAACTGTCACAAACTGACACCAATACAGTAATCAGAAAAAAAAAAAAAAAAAAACCTGCTTGGTGTCAGTTTGTGACAGGGGGGGGGGGTGATCGGGGGGCGATCGGGGGGGGGGATCGGGGTGTAATGTGTGCCTGGCATGTTCTACTGTGTGTGTGTGTGCTGTGCACTCACAGTTCAGTCTTCTCTCCTCGGCCCGGAACGGAAAATACCGAGCCGAGGAGAGATGACATCATTTCCTCTGCCTCCGTGTACAATACAGAGGCAGGGAAATGATCCCATTGGCTGGGAGCGATCGCGAGGGGGGGGGCCACGAATGGATGGCCTCCCCCTCACCACCGATCGCCGGGGGAGATTTGCCGGCCGCCGCAGGCACCGGGGGGGGGTCCGATCGGACCCCCCACCCGCGGGCAGGCAAGGACGTACAGGTAAGCCCTTTTGCCTGCCCGTGCCGCTCTGTCGACGTGCATCGTCGTGCGGCGGTCGGCAACTGGTTAATGACATGGAGACAGTGGCAGCCCATCCATAAGAGGCGCAGGGGGCACCCCCCTAATCCATGCGCCTGGCCCCTAATCTACATGCAGGGTGCCCAAAGCATGGATTTCACTGGGGTTTTTTTTTTTGAAGCACAATTAGAGCTTGAGGCTCTAATTGGCTTAAATAAAGGGTGTGCTCGGGGCGCAGAGAACTGCGCCTTGAGCCTGCCCAGTTATGTGAAATAGCAAATTAATATTCGCTATTGTCTAACTAATTCTCCTCCCGACCAATCAGGAAGCAGGTCCTGAGATCAGATTGACCAGGGAGTCTTAGGATTCCTGGCCAAATGGGTCTCGGGATCCACTTCCTGTTCGACTGGGAGGAGAAGCCCCGACTCTTCCTGGATCCTCCTGGAGCGAGGATCAGTAGCCCTCCATGTTGTTGCCTTATAAGTTTATGTGAAATATCCATTAATAACTGTAAAATACTGTAATAATGAATATATTTCAAAAAGGGTTTCATTTAAGCTTTTGCTGAGAGCATAGAATGTGGGCCAAGGCTTGTATATGCAAACAAGGGAGAGCCAATTCCATTGTTCTACACCTACTCCTTTGAAAGGGTGCCATGCTGGGATATGCAATGGACCTAACTTCCTGGGGAAATGCAATTAACACACTTGGCCAACATAGTCACAAGATTTGCATGAAAGGGGGCCGACTTATGGAGTAAGCCCTCCAATCATGATCCAAGCTAGGCCAACCAATGAGACATCAGCTTGGTTTGATATACTCAGAGCCAAGGGGGAGATATTGGGCTCTTTCTGATAGACCAGCGAGCTGAAAGGAGCTTTGGTAAGGATGGGTAATTATGGGAAAGGAATGCCCTTTTACTTGTAACTGAATATGTGTGTAGATTACTGTATTGAGGAATATACTCTATATTCCTTCATGTAAATACTTTATTTCAACCTAATATTTTCTTCCTGGGTGTAAGGCGATAGATAGATGATTGTGTATTAGCTAGACTTTCAACTGCTTCCTAATAAATGTTATTATATTTTAAGCTTTCACTCTTCGTCGAAAAGAACTCTTATTTAACCCACATCATATCTATGAGATATGAAAAATCTTAAATATAGATTTTTCGGGGTAACAGAATGGCGACCACGAGAGTAGATTACAAGACTGAAAGTATTTAATATAATACCGAGATTTGTGTAAGGCAGATTAAGGTTATTGGGGGGAATTTAAACTGAGTCAGTTTGTCCCGGAAATTGGAGGTCACAACAATTTTATCTAGGGAAAAATATAGATAATTGTTTGTTTCATTAGTGGGTATTAGATGAACTCTAAAAAGGAGGGAGGATACACCACATATTTTGTTTTGCTTAATATCCCGTAATTATACTTGAAAAAAGTACTTTGGATGTACCATTATAATCCGGATTAAATGTAATGGGGAGGAAGTACAGAGCGGGAAAAATTTTTTTTGTTTTGTTTTGTTTTTGTTTCTTTTGGGCTCACCAAGCTTCATTGCTCTCTATCTAACCAGGGTTTGAGTGTGCTGTATGGTGAGTACATGTGTTTTATTGAAAAGACACCGATTAAGGGTGGTCTTAGTTTTGTTGAAAAGGTTCAACAAATTTTTGTTTTTAATTTAAATGGTGTGTCCACTAAAGGCATAGTATTGTGTGTAGGACATTGGAAATGAGCTACAAGAGAGTAGTTTGGTTTATTTGTTTTTTTGTGCTGTGAGAATTTACAAGCAGTAATATTTTCATTGGCATGAGTTAAAGTACAAAACGGTGGACGTCTTGTTACTGAAGCTAATATTTGATTATTATTATTATAGGGTATAAGGTGCCTCTAGCATACTCTATTATACCTTGAATTTTTTTTGTTAAGGATAAACCCTATCCAAAATAATTTGATAATCTGAGTTTGTGGTAGATTTTTTTTTTTAAACTGAATTTGGTTTAACATTGGTGTAAACACGGCTGTGTTTACCTTTCTATTGTAAACCTAGAGGGCTACCCACCCTATTGGATCCTGGTGGCCTTACTATTGTTCCTTTTGTCCCCCGGGCCTATTGTTTTGCGGGTGTAGGCTCAGACAGGGTAAACTACAGTCTATTGTGTGTAGGCTACAGGCTAGTGAGTGTGTCTCCACTAAGCTGAAAGATTGTGTTATTGAGAGCTGAAAATATCTTTTATTTTCTACACTTTACTGTATTTTCAGAATTTTTATTCTACTTGAGTTTCTGTTTATTGTTTTTTTCCCTCCTTCTATAGTGACTGTATAGTACAGGGGAACATCTAACTTAATCTAGCTTACAAATTGTGCATATTATTTGTTGATAATGGCAGCCATGTCCTCTCTAGAAAAGTTTGTAGCAAGTTATACTCTTAAATATAAGAGCAATGAATTTGCATGTGATGCTAGATTACAAAGTTCGCCTTGGGACTATGTCCAAGAGTTATTTGAAGAACAATTTAAAACATGCAAAAAGGATAAAAAGCTCAAAGGTTTAGCTGTAGCAGGCATGTATGCGGCTTGTATGGCTATGAATGCTAAAATACAGCAATTGGAAGATATAGTCAATAATAAAAATATTACAATTTCTGAGAGGGAAAAGGAGAATACAGCTTTACATAACCAAATACAAACCTTAACTACCCTTAATCAAATGGTTAATGCCTCGCAGAAGGAAAATGTAAAAAATTACAAATTGGCTCAAAAAGAAGTGGTACATTATAAAAACATGCTAACCAAAGTGGAGACTGAACTGGACCACATAATTACTGCATATAAAGTGATCCAAAATCAGTTACATGAAACTAAGAAAGGAAAATTTATAGATCACACAGAGTGCACACAAACAGAGTCACAGTTGCTACAAACAATTTCAATTCTCAAAGGACAGGTGGCTGGGGCTAGCAGATGTGAACATGCTAATGCTACGACACCTACTTGTGCCTATAAAATAGGGGACACAGAGGAATATGAAAAATACTGGGGAGGTGAAGATATGGGTCCTAATTCTACTTTTCCTGTGGCAATGGGAGAAATCGCTGAGCCACAGGAAAATCGAGAATGCACCATGGTCACAGACCCATTAAACAATGGGGGCCAGCTATCCACAAATGAGGAGCAAGACAAGTTCCCCATCATGGGTAGAATCCAGACCCTCTCCTCTCCTGAAGGAAATCAAACACGTTTGGGGTTTGATAGTAAAGGAAATGAGGGGATTTCAGAGGTATATCCAATTCAACCAGTAAAAACCCTCAAGAGTGTGGCTGCTTTCACTGGCAAAATTAAAATTAATGAACACATTCCACACGCAACTAATGTACAACAGAGCTGTGAGCTCTTAGATGGGAGAAGGCCTAGTGGCCAGGTTAAGGCATCTTCCAGCCCAGGGCAGCGTGTGCAATCTACACATACCATAGATTGTAATGCAACCAGGTCGAGTATTTCTAGAGACAACAGGAAGTTATCTCCTCCTGGAGAAGTTGTTAATTTCAACAACTCATTAAAAGGCGAGAGCTCTTTTGTAAATACCCCTAGACCTCCTAGGAAGACAGGAAAAGTGGTTAATCAAGTTGGAGCCATGGAATATTCTCGGCCTAAAACCACACCAGTTGTTAAGAGATGCTTTAATACTTTACAAAAGATAAAGTGCTACACGTGTGGGTTATGGGGGCATATTTCGCAGTTTTGTTTGTCTTCTGGGAAAAAGTTATTTAAACAGAAGCAATATACAACCAAGAGGCGTGATGTGGAAGTATACTCACCGCGCTGGGGTGAAGGGCCTAGGAAATATGAAAATGCAAAATCATACATCCCTTCCTCAACTATTAAAGCTGAAAATGAGGCTTTACAGCAGGAGATTAGGCAAATTAAACAGGAACGGGATGAGTTTGTGAAAGAATTCCAATCCTTTAAAAGAAACGTTATTGACTCCTTGAATTGGAAAAATGGAGGGAGTAATTTGTCCATCGAGAAACAAACCACTACACTAAAGCCGGGGTGGCAATACAATATATAAGTTATGTTATAGAGTTCTATGGCATTTAAGTGTCACTATATCCAGACAGGAATGTTATGGACCATTTACCAATATACACGTATGAATGATGTATTGTTTGCTTTAAATAAAGTTAAAGAGAAAAAAGAGGGGGATAGAGTTAATAACTGTTTTCTACAAGTTTTTTTCAGGTTAAGTGAGTTCCTGAAAATAAATGTACATATAAAGCAGCTGTATTGTAGGTTGCTGTACATATGCGTAAAATACGCGCCGAACAAAGGTAAGGTGTAACAGTCCATTGTGTTGGTTTTTCTTTCTCGCTCTTCTTTCCTTTGTATTCTCCCAGAGGACTGAAACACCTAGCTATTCATTTGTAATTAACAAAGCTCTATCCACAATGTATGGGTTCAATCTAAATGAATGTGTGTGTCTGAGTGATGGAATGCATGGGTATGAACTGTCCATGTGTAAAGAAAGATTTTTTTTTTGTAGGGGTGTACATTGTTTTTATGGCCATCAATAAGTGTGATCACACTAATGCGCATGCTTTGTACTGTTTATGATTATTTTATTAATTTTTCTCGTTTGTAATGAGCTCAATACTGGTACCAGTTTAAATTAATACCTTTTTACAAGTTTATATGTATTCGCGAATAAATAACCTGTGCACAGCTAAGAGATCTCGATCCCTATAACTCTGAGAAACTGTAGGGATTTTGTTTTGATAATTTTTCCTTTCCTGTGGCTTAGAGTGAAGTTTCATTCACTCTGATACGTGGAAAATACATAACAATGCATTGCTTTGCACCTTGTGGCATCTTATGGATTCAGTAGATCTGGTGTTGGTTGTCCTTCCAAATTGACGCATGTGCTGTTAATATGTGTAAAAAGTTTTATGTCTACAGGTTGTCTTCTTAAACTTTAAGTACTTACAAACACACCAGGTTTTCCTATAACTTTTTGTTTGTCAGAGTACAGATATGTGGGTGTGTCTGTACATTTTTGATGGTACTTACTGTGGATGGACGCATTATCTCAGCTGGAAGACTGTTCCGATCATCCACTACTAGTTTAGTCCATTATGAACCTCTCAGAGAGGTACAGTGAGGTGTTATTAATTTTTGAGTTTTGTATTTTAGGAGACATACACAGACAAGGACAAATGATTGGACCCAGACTGGACAAAGTACTTTGAAACACAGAGGACCTTGAAACATAATTTTTATATTTTTTTTGTTTTAAGGAGAAGCCTTGAATCCAATTAATTGCAGTCAGGCCCAACTAAATTCTAAAAAGAAAAACATTTAAACTTTTTTTTTAAAACAGAGATCCTGCTCTCTGTAATACAAGTTCTTGTGGCCTGATTGAATTGCAAATAGATTTGCACTGAGAGTCAATTAATATGTTAATCACCACCGACAGAGGGTGTTGCCTTTTGAATAGCTACAATGTTTGAAGGCAGTTTCAATGTTTTTTTTTTTTTGTTTTGACAGAATACAGATTACATTTTTTTTAATTTGTTACATTTTTTTTTCTCTCATTTTTATTCTTCTTTTTTCTTAACAGTCAATGGTTTTTTTTTGACAGAATACAGATTCAATTTTTTTTTTAAATTTGTTACATTTTTTTTTTTCTTCTTTCATTTTTCTTCTTTTTTTTTTCTTAACGGTAATTTTTTTTGTTTACAAAAAAAAACAAAGAGGGGAAGAAAGATTTTTAATTTTTTAATTATTAATTTTTTTAATGTTTACTATTTGTTATTTTTCTTTTTTTTCCTATAGTACCTTTATTTATTTTTTTATTTTATTTTTTTTGTATGGTGATTCTTAAGTTTGGTGTCACTAGGGTGAAATAAATAAATAAATTTAAAAAAAAAAAGAGGGGAGTAGGGGGGAACATTATATGGAGAACATTTAAAATGGTTAGAAATGTTGATATAGAATATTAAAGCTTCCCTATAGCATTTTGGGGATGGACCAAGTTCCAACAGTTTTTCTTCCCTCTTTCGACATTGGATAATTGTTATATAAATGTATGTGATTGTAGCTATTACCAACTATGACAGTAACATATGGGTGTTAGCAACAGTCATGTGACTATTTTCTGTGTATATGTGACATACAATCCTCTCTACAGTTCTAATATTGGGCAGTCATCATATGTGGTCATTGATCAAATTTTTTTTTTTGTTTGTTGGTCAGTTTTCTTTTTTGTGCCATAACTAAGTTCAAAGAGCATTGCGTGAATATCATATAGATATACTGGGACTGGTGAGACTCATAGTGATTGGCAAATAGCAGGGAGTATAGTACAATTGTACTTAAGAGTAATTTAGTTTGATTGTTCCTGAAGCCACTAGTGACTGATGACATCACACTCATCCGTATTCCGAATTATTTTTGTCTGCGTAGGCGACACTGCCTAATCTGCACGGAGAACTCTTAAAGTGATGACCTCTTCTGTAGCCTGCTAAAGGCAGGACGGAGCTATATGCCCAAAGGTTGGGCACCAGCCAAGGGTGAACGGAACACAGTTTCAGTAAAAGGAGTTAGTGGTGAGTTGCGATGGCAACAAAACTCCCCGGAACACGTGAAGGGTCATACACGCACACACAACGTGGTATTCCACAGAAGGTGGGGCAGAGGTACTTGCAGGCATATGACAATGGAGGAAGAAAGATGGGGGGATGAAAATCAGACACCTGGCTGAAGGGCGTAACCATTCAAATTGTTACACATGTCACTGGGAAAGGGTTCTCATTAGTATGTCGCAGTATATCTATGACAATTCTAATCAAAGGTCCTTACAGCTCAGACTTACCAGACAAGCATTCAGTTGAATGCATATGTTTTAAATGTGCTTGTGTTTTTATTTCTCTACCTTTGTCCACATTAATAAAGTATAATCCTAGAAAGCCAGGAAAAGCTGGTCCCCAGGCTATTATTGTATGCTGTATCCACTTGGAATCACCAGTGAAGGCCGTCCCAGAAGCAAGGACAACAGGACCAGATTCGCCTTATGGACTTTCGTACTATTATTATCGGACTATTGTTATTATTGGACTGTTGAGAACAAGGATCCTCATGTTTTTTTTTTCCTTATTGTTTTGTTTTGGTGCTGTTTCTCATGATTTCTATTTTGGACTTATGACATCCAGAACAAGTGATGACTACCAATACTGGGATCCAGAAGTGTGAACTGTAGAGATGGAGAGTTTAAAAGTTTTTTTTTCTTCTCAAAGTGTTTTATTTCATTTCAGAGTGTAAAGCCGAAAGTGCCAAATATTAAAGGAGATTGCACATAAACCATTATTCTAGGTGTGGCCCAGTCTCATATTCTCAACTGGCCACAAGGGGCCATCTGTTGCCTTATAAGTTTATGTGAAATATCCATTAATAACTGTAAAATACTGTAATAATGAATATATTTCAAAAAGGGTTTCATTTAAGCTTTTGCTGAGAGCATAGAATGTGGGCCAAGGCTTGTATATGCAAACAAGGGAGAGCCAATTCCATTGTTCTACACCTACTCCTTTGAAAGGGTGCCATGCTGGGATATGCAATGGACCTAACTTCCTGGGGAAATGCAATTAACACACTTGGCCAACATAGTCACAAGATTTGCATGAAAGGGGGCCGACTTATGGAGTAAGCCCTCCAATCATGATCCAAGCTAGGCCAACCAATGAGACATCAGCTTGGTTTGATATACTCAGAGCCAAGGGGGAGATATTGGGCTCTTTCTGATAGACCAGCGAGCTGAAAGGAGCTTTGGTAAGGATGGGTAATTATGGGAAAGGAATGCCCTTTTACTTGTAACTGAATATGTGTGTAGATTACTGTATTGAGGAATATACTCTATATTCCTTCATGTAAATACTTTATTTCAACCTAATATTTTCTTCCTGGGTGTAAGGCGATAGATAGATGATTGTGTATTAGCTAGACTTTCAACTGCTTCCTAATAAATGTTATTATATTTTAAGCTTTCACTCTTCGTCGAAAAGAACTCTTATTTAACCCACATCATATCTATGAGATATGAAAAATCTTAAATATAGATTTTTCGGGGTAACAATGTCATCTTCCTCCTGAGTTGTTCTCCCCCCTCATCTAGCTGAGTTGTGCTCCTAATTGCTTGGCGTCTGTTCAATTGTGTAATGATGCTTTTTGTCTTCTGATAATGTCTCCTTGCACATACATATTTGCTGTCCACTGCCTTACTATTGTTCTATACTGTTATTTCTGTTAATGTATTACAGTCCAATGTTTGACTTCTCTAACCGTTTTTTACTTTTATAGATGTTATTCGTTTCAACTGTCTCTGACTAAGGCTCTATGTCTCTGGCCTGCGGTGGAGAACCTTCTGGCATCATTATCTGGGCTCCTATAGCGTGCTGGTGTTGCGAGCTACATGTACAGCCGGGGGGCCGCAGTCTGTTCCCTGTTTGGTATTGACATTGCGGCTTAGGGTCCTGGTCTGCTATCCTCCCACTTGTGGTTTCTTGCCCTTTCCCCAGTTATTTCATCACCCACCTATAGGCTCTCTATATCTGCCCCATACATCGCTTTCTGGCGCTGTCATCTTGGAGTGTTCACTTCGGGGAGCTCCCAGCCCCGAGACCTCTAGGGCTGCGCTCTTCCCGCACGGCTGCGCCTATCGTAGTCGCTGTTGTGTACTATGCATGCGCGGCCGCGGTGTGGTTGTGCACGCAACCCTTCCCGGCCGAGTCAGGTGATGCGGAGGTTCCGCACACCTGATTGGGACGTGCATATAAGGCTGTTTATTTAGCCTTATATCATGGCACCTTTCTAAGAAGGTCGTCCATCTCTGGATCCCTTTACAACTTACTACCATATCTACTCTGGAAAGGTATCGATACTCTACCCTTTGTTTGCTGAACTCCTTTCGCTGGGCTGTTTAATTGTATTGATTTTAGATATATTTTTCTCCCTTTCCAGATGGCTTGGAGCTGTCACCTGTTAATCTAATGTGCTGCTTTATTATAGATTTCTGCTAAGCCTCCCTCTTTCTGGCAGTCCATTTGAAATATAATCCCCTCTTTTTTGATATAAAGTTCCTTCATACAATTTACCACGATTATAAGGTGAGATTGTGTAACTTAATAACACCATCTAATAATGCTACAAATAGACCACTTCTAATTAGTTTTGCTTTCTTACTACCGTATATACATTTTACAGGTGGCGGTGTTTATCACCAAATACAGCTCCATCCCTCAAGCTCATAATTTATGAGCATACATCATCTATCTACATTTATTTTTTGTTGTTCTACTAAGGTAGGCTGGATAGTTTTTATCTGACTACACCTTTCTCCCTTCTCCCTGCATGGGGTGAGCTTTTTGACCCATCTTAGTTAACCCTTTATGGGTCTCCTGCCTATTTTACATTTGGCAGTGAACACTTACCTCACCTCTGTTACTACCACTTTCTTTACACTCTAATGCCCCGTACACACGGTCGGACTTTGTTTGGACATTCCGACAACAAAATCCTAGGATTTTTTCAGACGGATGTTGGCTCAAACTTGTTTTGTCTACACACGGTCGCACAAAGTTGATGGAAAATCCGATCGTTCTAAACGCGGTGACGTAAAACACGTACGTCGGGACTATAAACGGGGCAGTGGCCAATAGCTTTCATCTCTTTATTTATTCTGAGCATGCGTGGCACTTTGTCCGTTGGATTTGTGTACACACGATCGGAATTTCTGACAACGGATTTTGTTGTCGGAAAATTTTACCTCCTGCTCTCCAACTTTGTGTGTCGGAAAATCCGATGGAAAATGTCCGATGGAGCCCACACACGGTCGGAATTTCCGACAACACGCTCCGATCGGACATTTTCCATCGGAAAATCCGACCGTGTGTACGGGGCATAAGATGTTTATCAGGCACGTCCCCAAGTGTGATTTGCGTCGCCACATGCATGCTGTGTCTGGAGCCCTCTTTTTGACTGCCTTTCAGTACTCCCTGCAAACTTTTGACATCCTTTACCAAGATTAATACTGTTAATGTTGTTGATTGCTTGTACTTTTCTCTCTCCTGTAGAATAATTAACAAAGCTCCTGAAGAAGCAATCACTTGCGAAACATGTAGAGCTTTTCTGCATACCATAATCCAATACAGGGATATACTCCTGTAAATGTTATGCCTTTGACGTACATGACCTATATTGGAGAGATTTAGCTAGCATTTTTGCATTTTACTTGCAATGTTTTAATGATTTTTTGTATCACATGTTTAATAAAAATTACATATATTTTTTATAACTGGTGCCTGCAAAGTCCATCCTTACTGCTTTTCTATTTAAATCTTCCTCCTCACAGTAAGGCCTCTAAACCCCTACCTTCCCATCCGTCTCCTGCGTGGGGGGTTGGGGGGGGGTGGTGTCGGCAGTGTGAGTGAGGGGGCAGGTTTGTTTGCCGCCCCCAAAATATTGAGCACCAGCCGCCACTGCTTGGAGAGGATCTGCAAAGAGGAGTAGGACAAAATCCCTCCTGAGATATGTGCAAACCTGGTGGCCAACTACAGGAAACGTCTGGCCTCTGTGATTGCCAACAAGGGTTTTGCCAGCAAGCACCAAGTCATGTTTCGTGAAGGGGGTCAAATATTTATTTCACTCATTAAAATGCAAATCAATTTATAACTTATTTGAAATGCGTCTTCTGGATATTTTTGTTGTTATTCTGTTTCTCACTGTTAAAATAAACCTACCATTAAAATTTTAGACTGATCATTTCTTTATCAGTGGGCAAACATACAAAATCAGCAGGGGATCACATACTTTTTCCCTCACTGTAGGGGCATGGCAGCTAAACACCCCGGAGCGGTCAAGATGTAGTCTCCTGCAGTACTTACCTAAAGGGCCCTTAGCCGAGCTGAAGTCCTACATAAGGTGGAACAGTATTTGTGAGTAGTGGTGGAAGCTTGAGAAATGTATGCCATCCGGTAGAGTGCCCATCTGGGCAGAGCCAAAGAGGGATATTGGAAATAGACTGGTATACTATAGAAGTCCCTTTGATCCCCCAGACCCTCAGGTGTGGGTCCTGTGATGAGGTGATGGAAGCTAATACTGTGGACCACATGGGGAAGCAGTCCCAAATTTGTGGTGCTCTCAAGAAGGGGGAAAGGAGGTGTAAAGGGAATATGGCTTAAAAGATATATGCTTGCATTCTAAGCAAAAATTACGACCATAGAATGTCTACTGTGTGTGAAATTCTGCACCCAAGAATTCTTATAGTCAAATGTGTTGTCAGATGAAAATCTTTGTGAAGTTACAGTAAAGTGTGGATAATGCATTTTATGTGTAGACATTCCTTTGTTCTGCAATATTAAGACCACTGACCGGGGATGTTGGGAGCTGGCCTAGAGCCAGGAGTATAAATTCAAATTCCACCAGAAACAAGATACAAAGCAAGGTTGACCAAATGATCAGACAGGGAGCTGTCCAGCATCTCAGGTGACACATGAGAAGAGCTACAGTCAGACACCGCAGAGGTCCCAGGTTCAGGTCCGGACCCTGACACAAAGGATCCTTCTCATCAGTGGCGACCGGTGTGCAATATTTTTTTTGGGAGGAGGGGGGCGGCAGCAAACTAATGCCTCCACCCCCCCCTACAAATGGGTGGGCTCAACATGCAGTGCTCTGCGCCCTGAGCCCACCCTTTTTTTGAAGCCAATTAGAGCCTCAGGCTCTAATCATGTACTTAAAAAAAAACAAAATATTTAAATCCATGCGTCCAGCCTTGCATGTGGAATAGGGGCCGGGCGCATGGATGGGGGCCCGGTATGGGCGGGCCGCCACTTCTTCTCATGTAGACTGTCATGGTGCCCTGCCGTGAAGGCTGTATTTCAAGGAATCCACCAAGAAACCCAGAGCTCTCAGAAAGTCTTCCAGGATCTGCCAAATTGTAAGAACTTCTGGATCTGATTCCTGGAACGGAGCACCCACTTAGTACAGAAAGAGCACGTCTTACCTTTCATTCACAGCAGGTGTATCAGGGTCGTCTTTAAATAGGAAATAGCTGGAGAGCCCCATCTCTTGTAGATTTTTTTCTCTGTGGATTACCGGTGAGCAAATCTGTTTGTTGGTGAAAACATCATCTCTGGTTTGGCTCAATCTGCATACATCACTTATTATAAGTGATGGCACACTGAGAAAGACTTGGGAATTTTTGGTTGGCCATAACTAAAAACTTTTGGGGAAGAAGATTTTGGTAGTGATAACTTAAAGTTAGTGCATACAGTATCTGCCAGGTAGCCCTCCATGATTTTCTGTGTCTGAGATCCCCTGAACCCTGAGACGCCTCCTGTGAGGACTCATCTATTCCTGATCCTCAAAAGCTTCCACTTCTTCCTCATCCAGAGGAATTTTCTCTTATGCCTCTTCCCCCTTCAAAAGGGGAGGAAGGGAAAGAGAGAACCCACATTTGCATCACAGGTGTTCCAGTGAGCACTCCAGAGAGCTCATCCCATAATCCAGATATGGCTACAGACAATTTCTCTCTTGACACAAAGAAAGCGGAGGACTGTGCCCCTGAAACGGTGGAGATTCCGGATAAGGGCAGGGATCCAGAGCTAATCTGACCTTTTTGGGGAACAATTGCAAGGGGACCTCCCAACCTGATGAACGGATTTGGGAGTCCATCCTTTTGACCTTCTCCCCACCTTACTGTCTGTGCAAGGCCCTGGCTTGCTGGGGGTTAATCAGGCTTGTGTACCCCAGAGGAAACCAGCCACTCAGCTGACAGAATGTTGACCTCAACCTGAACACCTGAGGCAGTCACTGCCCAAAATAGATAAGTGCCCTGGTACTTGCTGTGCCCAAACATAGGGATCACTGCAGCTGGTAGGGGTTGGAAGCAGGATGGTTCTGATTCAGGATTCTGCATGATGTCCGTGTAGGGCACAGGAGAGTAACACATGTACTCTGGAACCGTAACAAAATGGAGAATGTGCAGACACGCACAATGATATAACGCACGTCACACCAATTTTATGTATTGCCACTAATAAATGCCATTTTATAGTGGAATCACTGTACCCAGCTGCCCAAAAGCTTTAAAAAGCCCAGAGGATACTGCCAAGGAGAAACTGTCACAGCTACACACATAAAGAGGCACTCAACAGTCTACAATGCAGGGCCATTTCAGACCCAAACTTCAGCCATCACAGTGAGTGCCCCACAGGCACTCAACTCTTCTGAAGGGGGGTCATTGTCAGCATGGCCACTCGGTACTCTGTAGGGTCCAGCACTGAACAGCAGACATTACAGGTCATCCTCATTCTGGCATGCGGGGTCCGGGTACCGTTTCTACTGGCCGTAGTGACTGATCCAGATAGAGCCCACCTCTGCCCCAGTAGGGTTGTAAAAACTGGCCATTACATGTGGGAACAAAGTTCTTCAGAGATTTTCAGAGAGGCACAGGGAAGCATCCATCACCTACAGACACTAGCACAAAACTGAGGCTTAGCTGAGCTGGGAGGGGTTACACCTGTGTGGAAATACCTGCCTTTTTTTTTTGCCCAGTGTCCATTCACCAGAAGGTGACAGCACAAGTAGTCCCAAGTATTAACTCCTCTGTGTCCTGTAATGTACGATTAAAAATGCAAGCATGTCATTCACATTTTCGATCCCATACTGAATACTCCTGTGTTAATTTACAAAAGTCAGAGGCACAGTAAATATAACAGGCATATTTACTGATCCCTGCTCTCCATCCTGAACCGTGACAATCCTCCCCCACTGTTTGCCTGCAATACTCTGGAACCCGCTGTGTTCTGGTACAGGCAAGAGTAGAGCAGCAATGATTCTAGGAGACACGGGCACACAGACATGGGGAGGAGTTCAGCCACACATTAGGAATGGGGGGAGTGGCCAAATTTAACAAATTGCTGCAATTAGCTTCTCAAATGCTGATAACAACTATTAATTTGTGAAGAGTCTAGTGGACCCTTTTGCTATAGTTACGTGGTCACTGAAGTGACCATGAGCCAACCTAAGGCTTACTGAGCTGGCCAGCTGTCAATGGTTCTTGTTCCACTGTAAGCCTTTACGTCTGTGGCACTGAAAAGGTTAATAGCCATGACTGTGTTGATAGATCATGGCCCACACCCTTCTTGGTTTATTTTACATCTACCATTACAGAAAGCTGCTGCTAAATGATCTTGGGAGATGGATTCTTATTTATCCCAGTGCAGAGCAGGTCTCCTGGCAGTGGCTTTTAATTGTAGCCAGCAGTAGCTTTCTGTGCAGGAAAGGTGATAATAGGGAGTGACCTGTGCGTAATGAGGTGGGTAGATTTTACTGGTGGTATGGTGACTGACCAATGAGTTATGTGCGCCAATGTGGGGATTTAACTGGTAAGGTGCCTGAGCATCCAATCAGTGCCTGTGCCTTACTCAAAGGCATGAATTAAATTAATTTTGTATACAAGAATTAAAATAATTCCAAAGTACATGTTTGTCAACTACAAAAAGCATTTGGTTGCATATAGCTAATAAACTAGTTAGTAAATATAAGGGTTCACATCTTTTAAAAATATAGCACCATAAACGTTTTCTGTGTTTTGCATGTTTTTGTTCGACTATGATTTTTTATTAATCTAGATTTCTACATTGAAAGAGAAAAGAAAAAAATAATAACATTTATACTTTATTTATTTACATTTATATGTCCCTCGCCGGCTCTGTAGCAAGAACTGAGTGATCAAACACTCCTGATTGCTCAGTTCTCCCCCTCCGCTCTGAGCAGAGAGCCGTAACTGTCAGTCAGCAGCTCTTTGCTCAATCCTCCAGTGCTCACTGGGCTGCTTGCTAGCACTGGGCTGTGGAGGGGTTGTCTCGGGCTGTTGTCAGATTGCTTAGAGGCTGAGCCAGGTGCTGATCCAGGATTCTGGGTGGATCCTGACACATCAGCTGAAAATGGATCACAGGAGTGCAGAACGAACTGCACTCCTGTTATCCACAGGAGAAGTATAGCCAAAAAAGGCTAAGGTTTAAACCTTTTTTATAATTTTGAAGAGACTAACATTTAACTTAATTCTAGCCAGCTGTTAAAACTAAATATGCAGCTTATTGCTTGCATAGTAAACACATTTACAGGCCCAGTTTTATTCTTTTTATATGGGGACTGAAAGAAGTATAGAATATCATGTGGTCCTATGTGCAGGATGTGCTAAACAGCTTTGGATGTGGCCATCGTGTGTCCTATGAGAGATGAGCAAAATTAAGAGTATTCATTCCCTTGAAATGTCAAAGACTACACGCATTGGAGTCAATGTGGAAGGCAAAATTAAAATGGGCAATGGGGGGAAAAAACTAAAAAAAAATTTCAGTAACAGTATAACAATGCACACAAAAAAATAAACTGGACTGCTGTAAATTAAATAACAAAAAAATGCCTAACCAGCTCAATGAGGGAAACTGAGAGTCTGAAATTCCCATGATGAAAAATGTATACAGTGCCTTAAAAAAGTATTCATACTCTTTAAAAATTTCACCATTTTGTCATGTTATAACCAAAAACGTAAATGTATTTTATTGGGATTTTTATGTGATAGACTGACACAAAGTGGCACATAATTCTGAAGTGGAAGGAAAATGATAAATGGTTTTCAAAATGAATATCTGAACAGTGTGGTGTGCATTTGTATTCAGCCCCTTTTACTCTGATACACCTAACTAAAATCTAAATCCATCATCCGAAAATGGAAAGAGTATGGCACAACTGCAAATCTAACAAGACACGGCTTTCCACCTAAACTGGCAGACCGGGCAATGAAAGCATTAATCAGAGAAGCAGCCAAGAGGCCCATGGTAACTCTGGAGGAGCTGCAGAGATCCACAGCTCAGGTGGGAAAATCTGTCCACAGGACAACTATTAGTTGTGCACTCCACAAATCTGGCCTTTATAGAAGAGTGGTAAGAAGTAAGCCATTGTTGAAAAAAAGCCATAAGAAGTCCCATTTGCAGTTTGCGAGAAGCCATGTGGGGGACACAGCAAACATGTGGAAGAAGGTGCTCTGGTCAGAGGAGACCAAATTTTAGCTTTTTGACCTAAAAGCAAAACGTTATGTGTGGCGGAAAACTAATACTGCACATCACCACACACCTTCCGCACTGTAAAACATGGTGTTGGCCACATCATGTTGTCTGAATCCTTTTCTTCAGCAGGAACAGATAAGCTGGTCACAGTTGATGGGAAGATGGATGGAGCCAAATACAGGGCAATCTTAGAAGAAAACCTGTTATAGTCTGCAAAAGACTTGAGAATGGGGTGAAGGTTCACCTTCCAGCAGGATAACGACCCTAAACATACAGCCAGAGCTACAATGGAATGGTTTAGATCAAAGCATATTCATGTGTTAGAATGGCCCAGTCAAAGTCCAGACCTAAATCCGATAATCTGTGGAAAGACTTGAAAATTGCTGTTCATAGATGCTCTCCATCCAGTCTGACAGAGATTGAGCTATTTTGCAAAGAAGAATGGGCAAACATTTCACTCTCTAGATGTGCAAAGCTGGTAGAGACATCTCCAAAAAGACTTGCAGCTGTAATTGCAGTGAAAGGTGGTTCTACAAAGTATTGACTTACAAATGCACGCCACACTTTTCCGATATTTATTAGTAAAACATTTTGAAAACCATTTATTATTTTCCTTCCTCATCACAATTATGTGTCACTTTGTGTTGGTCCATCACATAAAATCTCAATAAAATACATTTATGTTTTTGGTTGTAACATGACAAAATGTTAAGGGGGTATGGAAAGGGGTATGAATACTTTTTCAAGGCACTGTAATTTCACTCATCCTTACTTGTAGCAAATTGATTTCTGTAGCATTTAAAAATGTTGTTTTTGGTGTTTGAGGCCTAACTGCATGTGTTAATTTATACTGATAAATGACTAAAAATTCCACAGTGCCAGCAGCTTCTTAAACAGGTGTCATTTATAATTGTTCATCTCATTACATCGCTTTTTATGACAACACTGCTTTCTGTTTTGTCTTTTTCAATCCCATCCATACAAAAAAACAAATAAAAGAAACACTGTGCTTACTATGCAATGGCAGCCAAACAAAATGATTCAACCATTTTAGTTATTATCCATTTTTTTTTCTGAAACAATAAGGATTGGAAGAGTTCTGTTTGATTAAAACTAATGACTGCCATTTTAAATACATCACACTATAATAGCACACATACTACAATCCAACTGTGGTGAATGCAAATTTTACGACTCTGCTTATCCTCATATATGATATGATCATAGGTTTACCATCATACAGCTATGTCTCTTCCTTCATACAATTCAGTCTAAACTAAGTTGATTGTGCAATCAAATTGCGCTGTGTGTGGGGCAGGTATTACAAGAAGCACTGGCGAGCTGTTATATGTCAAACGTGTTTTTTTCCTGCATGCAAGATTCAGAGAGAGAACAAATTTTACAACAGAAAGAAGAAAGAGCCTACAAATATTATAGAAACCTGGCAAGGAAAGTACAGCTTGTGCTCATTGGATATTAGAATTGCTCTGAATTGAAGATTCTGTTACGGCAGAATTTTCTTTGATTGAAAACTTATGTACATTTATTCTACATTCTCTTAAATGTTTTGTCGCTGGTAAATGTAGGAAGGAGAAAGTCCATCATAGTGCCATTGGCGCCACTGTTCAACCTGTTCACGAGTGCGTTCTTCTTGTTCTGTAGGCAGATTTGAGAAACAAATATTAGTAAATTATTTATACATATTTGGCTTTAGATTCAGTACCATTTATTCACATGGAAGATGTGTTTGGTGAAAGCTAAAAAGAAGAGGAGGGTTTTTAAAAAAATAATAATAATCCACCCAAAATCTGATATTATACAGTGGGTATAGAAAAGAATCACCCCCTTTAAAATAATCACATTTTGTTGATTTGCAGCCTGAAACAGACAGACACAGTTTTTGTTTTATCTATCTGTATTTACTCAGTGCAACTTATAACATCCAAGTGAAAGATATAACCTCAACATGTCAGGATTAAAAAAAATCAAAAACAGAATCACTGAGTTGGAAAAAGGATCACCCCCTTGTCAGCATTTTGTTGAACCATCTTTTGATTTAATTAGAGCCTTTAGTCTGTTGGGATATGTCTCTACAACTTATAACATCCAAGTGAAAGATAACACCAACATGTGAGAATAAAAAATAAAAAACAGAATCCATGGAGATGTTATGGTCACATGAGACTAAAATTGAATTAGTTGGCCTCTTCACCAAATGATATGTCTGGTGGAAATCCAATACAGCTCACCATCCAAATAACACCATTCCTACAGTATAGCATGGAGGTGGTGATATCATGTTATGGGGAGTTTCTCTGCACCAGGGACTGGAGCGTTTGTCAGGATAGAAGGAAAAATTAATGGGGCAAAATACCATCAAGTTCTTGAGGCTAATCTGCTGCCCCATAGTTGCCAACATTGTAAAAAAAAATTCGGGACACTTTTTTGGCTGTAGGCGGAGTAACCTTATAATTAGGGGGCGGGGCATGCATTAGTAGGTGTGGCATAGGGAAAGAGGAAAATGCCGCGCGAGTGGCGCGCCGTGCTGAAAAATGGGTGTGGCTTGCGTGAAATGTTAGGCGTGGCTTAAAGGGGCGTGACTCAAAGGGGGTGTGGTTAGAGTCTGAGATAAACAAGGGATGGAGGGAGAAACAAAGGGAGAAACAAAGGGAGAAAGAAAGGGATAGCGGGCCCAGATCCTACACCACAATAGAAATATGTGTATTTCAGAAAGTTTAACAATCAGCAAATAAAGATACTCCAAACACCTGGTGTTAGCGCTTCAATCATCCCGGCACCATGGTTGTTATGGAGTCAGGGTGATTGAAGCGCATTATTATTACATTGTAATATAAAATTAAATAGTTAAACTCACCATAATGCAGAACCAGTGGGAGCCCCGAGTGTGTCACTTGTCACGTCGCCTGCCACCAGATGACATCAGGTGTCCGCAATAGAGTCCCTCCTTACATCTCAGGTGTCCCCAGCGTAATGCTTCTTTACATCTCAGTGTCCCCAGCAGAGTGCCTCCTTACATCTCAGGTCGGTCAGTATGTAGTGTTGCAGTGTAGGGGTCCCTCTATGATAGGGGTAGGTGACTGTGGGGGTCCCTCTGACAGGGGGTAGGTCAGTGTGGAGTGTAGGGGTCCCTCTATGACAGAGGGTAGGTCAGTGTGGAGTGTAGGGGTCCCTCTATGACAGGGGGTAGGTCAGTGTGGAGTGTAGGGGTCCCTCTATGAAGGGGGGTAGGTCAGTGTGGAGTGTAGGGGTCCCTCTATAACAGGGGGTAGGTCAGTGCAGAGTGTAGGGGTCCCTCTATGACAGGGTAGGTCTATAACAGGGGGTAGGTCAGTGTGGAGTATAGGGGTCCTTCTATGACAGGGGGTAGGTCAGTGTGGAGTGTAGGATTCCCTCTATGACAGGGGGTAGGTCAGTGTGGAGTGTAGGGGTCCCTCTATAACAGGGGGTAGGTCAGTGTGGAGTGTAGGGGTCCCTCTATGACAGGGGGTAGGTCAGTGTGGAGTGTAGGGGTCCCTATATGACAGAGGGTAGGTCAGTGTGGAGTGTAGGGGTCCCTCTATGACAGGGGTAGGTCAGTGTGGAGTGTAGAGGTCCCTCTATGACAGGGGGTAGGTCAGTGTGGAGTGTAGGGGTCCCTCTATAACTGGGGGTAGGTCAGTGAGGAGTGTAGGGGACACACTGACCTACCCCCTGCCATAGAGGGACCCCTACACTCCACACTGACCTACCCCCTGTCATAGAGCCTCTATGACAGGGGGTAGGTCAAGACACATCTGAACTGGTGCACTCACTCACAGGGCTGCTGTTAGAAATTATCGGGGCCCCGTACAGCCTGAGGAGGGAAAGATGGAGGTGAGAGAGAGGCAGAAGTGAGGGGGATGAGAGAAAGGGGGGAGAGAAGTGAAAGAGGGGGGTCTGACAGAGAGGAGGGGGGGGTCTGACAGAGAGGAGGGGGGTCTGGTGCACTCACTCACAGGACTGCTGTTAGGCTGTACGGGTCAGACAAAAAAAGAGGGGGGTCAGACAGAGAAGAGAGGGTCAGACAGAGGAGGGGGGGTCTGACAGAGAGGAAGGGGATCTGACAGAGAAGAGGGGGGGTCTGACAGAGAGGAGGGGGTCTGGTGCACTCACAAGGCTGCTGGGTCAGACAAAAAAAGAGGGGTGTCAGACAGAAGAGGGGGTCAGACAGAGGAGGGGGGTCTGACAGAGAGGAGGGGGTCTGACGGAGAGGGGGGTCTGACAGAGAAGAGGGGGGGTTCTGACAGAAAAGAGGGGGGTCTGACAGAGAAGAGGGGGGTCTGACAGTGGGGAGGGGGGGTCTGACAGAGGGGAGGGGGGTCTGACAGAGAGGGGGGGGTCTGGTGCACTCACTCACAGGGCTGCTGTTAGGCTGTATGGGTCAGACAAAAAAGAGGGGGTCAGACAGAGAAGAGGGGGTCAGACAGAGAAGAGGAGGTTAAACAGACAGAGATGGGGGGTCTGACAGAGAAGAGGGGGGGTCTGACAGAGAGGAGGGGGTTCTGACAGAGAGGAGGGGGGTCTGACAGAGAGGAGGGGGGTCTGACAGAGAAGAGGGGGTCAGACAGAGAAGAGGGGGGTCAGACAGAGGAGGTGGGGCAGACAGAGGGGGGGTCTGACAAAGAGGGGGGGTCTGACAGAGAGGAGGGGGTCTGACAGAGTGGAGGGGGGGTCTGACAGAGTGGAGGGGGGGTCTGACAGAGAGGAGGGGGTCTGACAGAGAGGAGGGGGGCTGACAGAGAGGAGAGGGGGGGCAGCTGACAGAGAGGAGAGGGGGGGCAGCTGACAGAGAGGAGAGGGGGCAGCTGACAGAGAGGAGAGGGGGGGCGGCTGATAGAGCAGATGACAGAGACACACAGCACTAGTATAGGACACTCCGGGAGCATGCATGGCTGGCGCGATTACTCACAGACACAGTCCAGCCCTGCATCCACATGTCACTAGCTCCTCCAGGCGAATCATGTCCTCCTCTGTCCCGCACATGACCTGTTCGGCCAATCACAGGACACCCACCGCTGCCCATTGCTAAGCTCGGCTCAAACACAGAGGACGTTCTGGTCTTCTGGAAAATGGCGGCCGGCGGAGACATTATCTCCGCCGGCCGCGGACTTCTACCAAAAAAAAAAATTGTGAAAAAAGGGATTTCATGGGACATTTCCTGGAAGACACTAAAATCGGGAAAAGGGTCTAAATCCCGGGAATGTCCCGGGAAATTCGGGACTATTGGCAACTATGCTGCCCTCTGCCAGAAAGTTGTCAATGGGAAGAAGGCTTACCTTACGACATGACAATGATCCAAAGCACACAGCAAAAATGACCACACAGTGGTTGAAGAAGAAAAAGGTGAATATCCTTGCATGGCCTAGTCAGACCAGACTTAAAATCCATTGAAAATCTGTGGAATGACTTGAAGCCTGCAGTCCACAAACACTCACCATCATATCTAACTGAACGTGAGCAGTTCTGTAAAGAAGAGTGTACAAATACCGCAAATTCTAGATGTGCAAAGTTAGTAGAGACATATCCCAACAGACTAAAGGCTGTAATTAAAGCAAAACGTGGTTCAACAAAATACTGACACAGGGAGGTTATGCTTTTTCCAACTCAGCGACTGTTATTTATTTGATTTAAAAAATTTTCTAACGTGTTGGTGTTATATCTTTCTCTTGGATGTCATAAGTTGTCATAAATTGTCATAAGTAAATAAGTGGATAAAACAAAAAGTTAATTTCAGGCTGCAAAGCAACAAAATGTGATTATTTTAAAGGGGTGTGATCCTTTTCTATAACCAGTGTAGGTGGTGCTGATTCGGTCCATGGCTTTTTATATGAATATTCCATCAGCAAGATCTTCTTGCACTTTAAAATATATATTAATTATATTCACTTCATTAAATCTTTTTTTCAGAAAGAAATCTCAGTCGTGAGTTAATTTTTAACAAAGCTAGTCCACCCAAAACCGATATTGTAGTTTTGGATAGATGCTGGAAGGTGAAACCACCAGACCATTTCTTATTTCACAATCATCCTATTGGACAAGATCACTTGGGAATTATAGCAGGGGGGTCTGCCCAAGACGTCGGAAGCCAGAGTCTGACTCAGTCCAACAGGTTCCACCTATAAAAATATAATTTTCAGGTGGACTGAAGCTTTAGAATTCACTTTTTATTTTTGTGCCTTAGAGGAAACATGTACTGAGTAAATATGTAGGCTGCCATTGCTGAGTTTTCCTTTTGAAAATACTGGGCGTTATGTTAATCAAGCAACTTCAATAGTTTCTGAGTCACTAACCCAGATCAGGAGTTCAGACTTTTCTAGACGCATGCTTGTTCCAGAACAGTGAATGTATTGAGGCCAGAGGGACAGAAAACTAGTTCTTACAGATGAGGATAAGCAATGGTGTCCTTCTTATATCTCCTTGTAGATATTTTCTTTAAAAACATTTAACTAAAAACCAGATCCTTTCAATCATGACAGACCTTGTCATCAATAAGGTAATGAACAATTATAAGGAGAACTTATTTGTGCAGGGTCCCAAACAGCTGTTGAGATGTTTACAGACTACGATTTAGTAAATATCCTTCACTGATTTGTTAAGAAATGATTGTGACGTAAGAATAGTTGGCTTCCAATAAAATGTTTTTAAAGCATATCAACAAAAAGTAATTTTCCGAAAACAGAACTTTACCCATATTGGCTTGATAACAATAATGTTCTTTAAGAAAAGCACATACATTCCACATTAATAATTATGCTACGAAAATTAGTAGGAGGGTGATGGTTTGGGGCTGAAAATGTTGAATTTGGGGGCTGCAGAGTGTTGACGGGGACGGAGAAAGCGGCAGTTGGTGGGTGGTAATTGGAAGAGTATGCTGGGGAAGGAAGAGTTTTGAAAGTGGTGGTGGTGGTGGGAGGGGGTTGGTGAGTGGGGGGGGTGGGGCAGCAACAGACAAGCAAAAAGAGTTGCTTAAACATCCATGCTCCCAGATGGCTGCCATCAACATGGCGGTGTTATGCACACATGTGCAGGATATTGCCTCCATATTACTGCTAGCTTTTCTAGAACACAGCCGAGATCCTGTACTCCCATTGTGTAGGTTTTGTTGTCCAAATGTGGCCAGAAACTATACTCTACTGTACAGGCTTGGGGAAATGCAATACATGGTGAAGAACGGAACATGTAGGAAAACACATTGCGCTTGGTCAGCACGAAGGGTAGTGGAAACAGAAACATAATTTTTTGCAACAAAGCTGCCATTTTGAACCTGTCCCAAACGTTGCCAGAGTCTGGGGAAAAATTATCTTTTTTATATTGCCCTAAGTAGAATTTTACTTTAAGCAATCATTTCAGATTTACAATCAACTAATGTATTGATTAATCTATATATTTGTTATGAACATGCATCATGATGAAAAAAAAAATTATATATATATATATATATATATAGTGGGCAGAAGGGTGTGCTGCTTACAATAAAAAGTTCCACTCCGGAGCTCCTACCCTAAGACCTCTTATATTTTGCTGGTTTTTAGGTGATTATTCTGTTAGATGTCATATAAATACAGTCTAACGGATCACAGTGGGAGAGGTGGTTTTTAATGCTAGGTTTGTGTGTTTACCTTCTAGTCGTGGTCCACCAAAATGTTAGATTCCAGTTTCCGCTACCTTCTTGATGATTAACTGCAGAGCTCTGGAGCATTTCCCTGAGGTTTTAGGGCATTGAGATTTTGTTATTAAACTTTAAGCTGTATATGTGGCATTGGTGGTCACTGAATATTAGAATATGTTTTTACCAAACTTGTTTATTTATTTCTGCCCAGCTGTGGGTGGTGCATAATGCACGGTGCGCACCATATAGGTTACTGGAAATGGAAATAGAGCACTTTTTGCTTATTTCATATAAAATATGTAGGTCCTTTATCATGCTAACTAAATTTTCCCCAACCCTTATACATAAATAAGCAATATGTTGGCAGTTTGTAATTAAAGAAATAGTCTCTGTTCCATCGAGAGGATCCGCCGTTCAGAGACCATTGATATGAGCTTGTCTGCACTATGTTTGTCTGGTTAACCAATAGTGTTTGCCTTTAACTGCTTGCTTTGAACCTCTGTCTGGTATGCAAAGTAATAGGTCATACTAAACGATCCATCCTCATGATCTAGAGTGTATTATGACATACAGGATCTCACAAAAGTGAGAACACCCCTCACATTTTTGTAAATATATTATTATATCTTTTCATGTGACAACACTGAAGAAATGACACTTTGCTACAATGTAAAGTAGTGAGTGTACAGCTTGTATAACAGTGGAAATTTGCTGTCCCCTCAAAATAACTCAACACACAGCTATTAAAGTGGTTGTAAACCTGTACAACACACTTTTTGCTACAGGTAAGCTTATAATAAGGCTTACCTGTAGCTACCCTGGATATCTCCTAAACCTGAACGGTTTAGGAGATATCCCCTGTATTTGTATGTGCCGACATCATCAGCACATGCACACTGAAGCAAACTGAAGCAATGGCATGTATGTGCCATTGCTTCAGTGAGTGTGCCGTTACCAGCAGCTCCCGCGCACATGCAGAGCCCGCGATATCCAGAAGTAACTCCGGGAGCGATGTCGGCCGCCAGTGCGGTGTATAAGGACGGCTGCGGGGACTTCGATCTCAGGTAAGTAATTCATAATGAGCTAGTATGCTATGCATACTAGCTCGTTATGCCTTTGTCTTGCAGGATTTTTTTTTTTCTTGGGTTTACAACCACTTTAATGTCTAAACCGCTGGCAACAAAAGTGAGTACACCCCTAAGTGAAAATGTCCAAATTGGGCCCAATTAGCCATTTTCCCTCCCCAATATCATGTGACTCGTTAGAGTTACATGGTCTCAGGTGTGAATGGGGAGCAGGTGTGTTAAATTTGGTGTCATCGCTCTCACTCTCTCATACTGGTCACTGGAAGTTCAACATGGCACCTCATGGCAAAGAACTCTCTGAGGATCTGAAAAAAAGAATTGTTGCTCTACATAAAGATGGCTTAGGCTAGAAGAAGATTGCCAAGGCCTTGAAACTGAGCTGCAGCACAGTTTAACACCATGGTCGACCAAATAAGTTGAGTGCACATGCTCAGCCTTATATCCTGAGCTTGTCTTTGGAGGAGATACTTAGGAGTGCTGCCAGCATTGCTGCAGAGGTTGAAGGGGTAGGGGGTCAGCCTGTCAGTGCTCAGACCATATGCCGGACACTGCATCAAATTGGTCTGCATGGCTGTCGTCCCAGAAAGAAGCCTCTTCTAAATATGCGCAAGAAAGCCCACAAACAGTTTGCTGAAGACAAGCAGACTAAATACATGGATTAATGAAACCATGTCCTGTGGTCTGATGAGACCAAGATAAACTTATTTGGTTCAGATGTTGTAAAGCAGGTGTAGCGGCAACCAGGTGAGGAGTACAAAGACAAGTGTGTCTTGCCTACAGTCAAGCATGGTAATGGGAGAGTCATGGTCTGGGGCTGCATGAGTGCAGCCGGCACTGGGAAGCTACAGTTCATTGAGGGAACCACCAATGCCAAAATGTACTGTGACATACTGAAGCAGGGCATGATCCCTCCCTTTGGTGACTGGGCCGCAGGGCCGTATTCCAACATATAACGACCTCAAACACACCTTCAAGACTACCACTGCCTTGCTAAAGAAGCTGAGGGTAAAGGTTATGGACTGGCCAAGCATGTCTCCAGACCTAAACCCTATTGAGCATCTGTGGGGTATCCTCAATTGGAAGGTGGAGGAGCGCAAGGTCTCTAACATCCACCAGCTCTATGATGTCGTCATGGAGGAGTGGAAGAGGACTCCAGTGGCAATCTGTGAAGCTCTGGTGAACTCCATGCCCAAAAGGGTTAAGGCAGTGCTAGAAAATAATGGTGGCCACACAAAATATTGACACTTTGGGCCCAATTTGGACATTTTCACTTAGAGGTGTATTCACTTTTGTTGCCAGCGGTTTAGACATTAATGGCTGTGTGTTGAGTTAACAGCAAATTTACAATGTTATACAAGCTGTACACTCGCTACTTTACATTGTAGCAAAGTGTCATTTCGTCAGTGTTATCACATGACAAAATATAATAAAATATTTACAAAAATGTGAGGGGTGTACTCACTTTTGTGAGATACTGTATATAGAATGATATTTGATTCCTTCTATGTGACTTTCATGGCATCTGTTTGTTTGTTACTTTCTCTTAATTTATTTGGGACTAAAGTGGATTGGAATATGCCACTGGGGAACAGAATAAATTATGTCAACTATATGATGGAGATTGCGAGATCTCATTTGGAAATGGAGGAGGGCTACGATCAGTTGTACACTTTACAATACGGAAAGGATAAGGGGGGACTTGCTGTTTGTCACCCTAAACTATACTTTTTTTTTCTTCACAAATGCAGCAATTAGCGGGATGGGGCCGGGATGATAATGATGACCCCATAGTACATTTGGTGACCCGGTCCTGCCCAACACTAAAAGCTGGCTCACATATGGAGATGGATCTGCCTAGCCTACCCCAGTCCTCCCCAACAGCGGATCTCCTTAGAAAGGTATGGATGGTTTATCTGTGGAGGGCCTGTTGGGGTTTACCCCTCTTTGGAACATTCCCAAATACCTGGAACTAAACAAACTACAGGGGTTTTTTATATGGCGACAAAAAGGGATATGGTTCTTCCCTCAGATTTATTCAGGGACTGTACTAAGTCCTACACACAATTATGCGTAGAGTTTTCTATGCCCAAGAGATGCTTCTACCAATACCTGCAGCTTTGACACGCTCTGCATACCCAAAGGCAAACACTCCCTTCTAGAGGGGTCTTCTTCTTCTCTGCTGCTAGAGATCCTCCAGGCAGATGTTAGGAGGGGTTTAATCTCGAAAGTATACTCAGTACTATTGTCTTCTATCCAGGATCATGCCTCACTAAAATGTAGAGCTTGATGGGTGACAGACATTGGAGATATTGACGGAGACCAGTGAGATATGGCCTTAGAGTCGATTCCAGACGTTTCTATTTCAGCGTCTAACAGGTTATCACAGCTATTTATACTAAACAGAGCCTATCGGACACTTGAGAGACTATACGCCTGGGGTTTGAAAGACTCCCCTATATGCCCAGAGTGTAAAGTTCAGCAAGGAGATTTCATACATATGATCTGGAGATGCCCGAAACCTAATCGCTATTGGACCGAGATCATACAGTGTGTATCTCGTCTAGCCCAGGCACCGGTACCTCTAACTCCATTAGTGTGCCTATTAGGTGCAATTGATGAGGAAATGTACCAGAAGGGGATGTATAATATGATTACTAGACTACTGTACCTGGCTAGAAGACTCATAGCTCATTATTGGATGGCTTCTACAGTACCTTCTGGGAAACAATGGTTTGCTTATGTTAATTCCCTTCTTCTCAGGGAACAACTGGTCTATCGGCATAGAAATGCTGTGTCTAAATTTAACCTTATCTGGCAGCCTTGGTTAGATGACCCTAGCCTTGCCCCACCACAATTAGTTATGGATAGGTTATTGAGACTTTAGCCCACTAGGAGTCGTAAGTGGGGATATATTGAAGTAGAGAAGAGAATACTAATGTATGTTTTAACTTTGTTTTGTTAAGTACCTAGTTTATGATGTTTTTTTTTAAAACAAGAAAAAAATCTTCCAAATGACGATTTAGAACTTGCTTCAAGTGCTAATTTTCTACTAATTGTTATGTCATTGTGAATGTTAATCTATATCAGGGATATGCAATTAGCTGACCTCCAGCTGTTGCAGAACTACAAGTCCCATGATGCATAGCAAGACTCTGACAACCACAAGCATGACACCCAGAGGCAGAGACATGATGGGACTTGTAGTTTTGCAACAGCTGGAGGTCCGCTAATTGCATATCCCTGATCTATATGATGTGACCTATTGATGCTTAATCCATATGCTGACAGATAGTTTTGAACACCTGATATGACTATAACTAGGCGCAATTGTACAGTCACTTTATGCAACCACAAATAAAAAAAAAAAAGTTTGGATTAAAAAAAAAACCGATATGATGGAGATAGAACATGAAGATTCAGGCTCCAGTTCATGATCCTAGATGATGTATCCAGGTCACAAGGTTTGGTGGATAAACAAACTTGACACTTAAGAAGTGAATGCTACAAATGAAAGAAAAACTAGCAGCACAGCATTTATCAAATGTTTATACTGAATATGCAATTACAAAAAAATATTAATATACAAAAATACAAATGTAGGGACCTGCCTTCAAGAGCAAAAAAAAAAAAAAAGAAGCTAAACTTCAACTTTAAAGCCTAACTCCAGGAATACTATGACTTGAAATAGTTTGTTTGAGCCAAGCTGGCCCAAACAAATAATTTTCTTTACTAATTGATACAGTGGCTGTCAGTGCTGTAGTCTCTTCCTTTGCTTAGGTGGAGATTGTGATGTTATCCATCGCCTCTCCACTTCAGCCAATCAGTGGAAGCCTTGTATTAATTCGGAAAATTGCAAGGCTTCCTAACAATGGCTGCACAGAAATTTTGTTCTCAGAATGGGCATTCCCCGTACAGCCCCTGAAACACATCTCTGTATACTGTATGTAGCTGCGGTGGCAACCCGTCCATGTGCCCGACCCCTAATCTCAATGCTGGACGCATGGATTTCAATGAGGGTCTTTTTTTTTTTTTTAAGCACGTGATTAGAGCCAGAGGTTCTAATTGGCTTCAAAAAGGGTGGGCTGCTCTGCGCCCCGAGCCTATCCACTTGTGTGACATTAGCAAATTATTATTCGCTAATGTCTTCCTGCTTCTCCTCTTAGGACAGGTCTCAGGACCCGCCTCCTGTTCGGCCGAGAGAAGAAGCAATGTTCCTGGCAGCAGCAGCCCCTTCTAGGAGCCCTGGATTCAGCAGAGCATCACCAACTCAGCCTCCTCCCCGCACCACTACCGCAGTAAGGTAAGGCCATGGATCGGTGGCAGTGAGAGAGGATCGCGGCCTATTGAGCACCGGGGAGGGGTTTATGTAGTGGATCGCCTCTTTGATGTATCGAGAGCCGCATGCCACCACTGTGATGCTGATGCTACCTACAGTTTATACAGCGATGACAGCCACTGCATTGATTAATAAACAAAATCATTTGTTTGGGTCAGCTTGCACCAAACCAACTGTTTACGGTCATAGTTTTCCTTGAGTTAGGCGTTAAGCTGGAGTGTGCCTAGTTTTAATTTAGTGTAGGCAGCTAGGCTGTGGACAACCTGAGCACTGATCGTTTACGTTATCTGGGTTTGTTCAGTTCTCCCTAAGCCCTGGACATTGTTTGGTTCTGCCTGCTTCTGGGGAGAGTTCTCCAGTAAATATAATGATAAGCTACACTGTTGTAGGTTATAAATATTTATTCTACCTTGGTCAATCACTGTGCGGTTTATATCAGTGATACTAGTTATAAAGAGAATAAATATTTTGGGAAACCTCCTAGAGAGGTCCTTGCCTCCCAGGCTTTCCCTGGTAAGGATGTGTGTATAGGAGAGTCCGGTATTTCCCTCCCAGGCTTTGCCTGGTAAGGATGTGTGTATAGGAGAGTCCGGTATTTCCCTCCCAGGCTTTGCCTGGTAAGGATGTGTGTATAGGAGAGTCCGGTATTTCCCTCCCAGGCTTTGCCTGGTAAGGATGTGTGTATAGGAGAGTCCGGTATTTCCCTCCCAGGCTTTGCCTGGAGAGTATGTTTGTGTGAAGGCTCCAGAGGTTCATGTTTCTCAGGACTACTAAATAAATAAATGAAAACAACACTTGCACTACCTAAAAAAAAATTATTAACTCAGCTGCTGCTGCTACAAGGTATCCTTAATACGTTGAAAACTAAATATACAAAACCCAGTGCAACTTAGCCACCATAAATAAAATCACAATATGCATCAATTCAAAATGCAAATACTGTCCATTTAACATAGTTAAGATTATATGAGGTGCAAATAATATAAAGTGTTCAGTGCTATGTATTCTTCCTGATCAATATTTTGCACATAACTGCAGCCCCGGTGCAATCCAGGTGACCCCCAACTTTACCAATATACCAATTTACCAATATACAGATCTTTGTTACAGAGAGTATGCAGGATAGGTAGGATGGGTGATGGAACATTTTTTTAAAGAATAGTTATATTTAGGCTTTTCTTCCACGTTAATTTCTAACTGCTAAAAGTAACCCTAAAGCCAACCCTTACCCTTATATAATTGCTAAACCTTTCCATTGACTCTGTCTACTTTTGCACAAAAAAAATCCCTCTCTTTCTTGTTTTTGTTTTTTTTACTGTACACTGGCTATGGTGCACTCTAAATTTGTAAATTTTTAGCATCTATAAGATGCCAAGAATGGAGCAGGGTGCCGAGACAATGTCATTTCTGCATCCAAAAGGTGCAGCTACATTATACGTGGCCGCCCAATAGGCACAGAGAAAAGATGCCAGTTGTGTAAGAAGATTCCAAAATGGTAGTGGGGGCAGAACTGTGGCACCTCACCACTCCTATGCTGGTCTGCACTCACACTGTGCTATAGGGAAGTGTTGCCGGGTGACATCATCACCTTTACCAGCTAGACCACAGCGATCCCTGCTTCCATACTCAGTGATCTATGGAGAGTTCTGTGCTCAGGCCCAGTTTGTCCTCACATTAAAAGGAACCATTTTAGACTACAAATGAACCTAGGCATAGTATGCTTAACCGTTCCCAGGCACAGTTCAGAGAACTCACACTACATAAACCTGACCAAGTACGGGAATCGTGTCCAGAAACGATTAAAACTGTTACAACAAAACAAAACAAAAACTCTTGCGTATAAATGTATAAGCCCGACAGTTCAAAGTTCTCGATGGATGGTAGCTTTCAGCCTTGCTGCCCTCAAGGATAGGGAAATCCTAACATACAGACAAAAAACAGAAAAGAGAGGGTGCACCGGCCTAGTGCATTATCTTTAAAAAGGTTTATTAAAACAGAAAACGGAAAAGTACTACTCACAAGGGTAGATAAAAATCACGCATAATAGTCAAATGATGGTAGCAGTCTCCAGACCTATGGACAAGACGTGCAGACCGCTGCTGGCTGACGCGTTTTGAAGGTAGCACCTTCTTCTTCAGAGCCTTCTTCAGATTAAAACTGTCAGTGTGAGTGCTGACAGGAGCAGGGATCACTGCGGTCTAGCTGGTAGAAGTGATGATGTAATCGCACCTCCTTATAGCACAGTGTGAATGCAGGCCAGTGGGGGGGGGGGGTGGATAAGGGGGACAATCGAACTTGGGCACAGTTCAATTCAACCACACCTAATTAATATATTACCGTGTAAAAACAAGATTGTGCTGAAAGATTATTGTGATCCAATCTATGTCATTCATGCTCAGTGCAAATAATATGTTAGCTGCACCCTCAGTATATAGAAGATTGCCCCTATTGCCCCTTCTCCACCAATAATATGGCAGACTTATAACAGCAATGCAGTTTTACAGTATTTCCTATCATTACCTGGGCAAGAGTACTAAGGAAACTAAACTGCCAGACACAGATGTTTCTTACCATCCTGTTGTTCCTCCACATAGTTCTCAAACTCATTCCTCTGCTCCTCGTAGTACTCTCTCCTGCGCTCATCTGCGGACAATCTCTGCCTGTTCTCGACTGAAAGAAAATTCATTTTTTGTTACAGAATACAATCCACACATTTGTTTTGCATTTGATTGTAAACCTCAGCAACAATATGAGACACGTAAACACCAATGGGGTGTTCCAAATAATCAATTTAGTAAGTCATCTATTCCACGGTAGTTGCTCACAGAATGTCACAAAACATATGCATATTTCTAAACATTAACTGCTGTCTACACTAAAGACTAACCAATATTTTGAGTGACAGAACATCATACACATTGATAAGATAATTTGGCCACCCAAGCCTGGATCAGGCTGCTTGATTTTTTTTTTAATTGTCCATACACATAAGAAAGTACTTGTGTGATATTTAAAAATAAGACTGAATTGATAATATTGGAACACTGATGTAAAATATTACTTCAGTGTTCACCCAAAACTGATATATCAGTTTAGGTAGATAGATGGGGGCCTTAATTTACCCAGCAGCAAGGTCTTCTTACTCAAGCTCCAAGTCAGCTCACACAACAAGGCCATAACAGTGGGCACTTTAGAATTCGAGTGGTAGAGTGTTGCACTCCGGTTTTAATGGACATTGGACATTGATTGTATCTAGTGGTTACTATAGGGCATTGGCTAGTGTTTCAGAGCTGCTAACTTTTGTTTTTTGTTGCATTTTAGCTATGACGATGAGGAATTTGTGTAATATCCCCCGAAGGTGTTGGCTGTAAACTCTTGAGAGGCTTTTTTAGTAGGAAAAAATAAAAACTATATCTGGATCAGTTTCTATGAATTGACACTCATCTTTTTTATTTAACATCAGATGGTGCCACAGTCTTGCTATGTGATTTTTTTTTTTTTTTTTTCACATTAAGCATATTGCAACTGGAAAAGAGAGGCTACTGGCTACAGTAGGAGAACCAAACTGGAGTCACAGCTGGGAAACCCACTAAGGAGATCTCTCAAATCTGTTCATGCAGATATGTTAATACAAAGGGCATGTGGATATTTCAGCAAAGTCCACCCACAACTTAGTTGAAGTCAACTGACCCTTTCAAGACATTTCATTATTAAGAAGGGCCTAGACAGAAAGCTTTATTGGACTCACACTTAAAAAAAAAGATAACTTGTACAACTTCAACAATACCAGTTTTATATACACAAGTTCAATAAAGATGTAACGGAAAAAACAAAGCCTTGCATTTAGCAGTAATGCTCCGCTTATGCTTTAATGACAGCTATAGCTGAAAGAGAGTCTTTTGCAAATAACTGTGTTGTCCTTGCCCAGATCCTATGAGCTTTGTAACATGAGCTGAAGGTGAGAGCACTAAACCTCTTTTCTCCATGCTGCCCTGCACCTCCTGCAGCTGCCCAACACACAGCACACATATTCTGCTTCTGAGTCCAGTAGACGCTCTAGGAAGAGAAAGAGCCCTTCATTGTACAGTGTAATGCAGGCAGCCCTGGAGGTAGGAGGAAGGCTTCCGTAGCTATCAGACCATGCACAACATGTCTAAATGAACTGTCTATACTACAGTACAGGTTTATTTCATTCCCCTTCCACCTCACTTTAACGGGGTAGTTGGCAAAGAAACCAAATCCATCAGACAAAATATAATTGGCAATTAATTTTTATTTCTGAAGGTTTTATAAGTGTGTAGGACAGTGGAGAGAATAGATTCTCCTCTGAAATTGTGTTAATTAGTAGTAGATCACAAGAGATGGTAAAAATGATGTGGATATATGTATAGTTGTACAAAATAGTAGCTTTCATTTTGTGCACTAGAGGAATGATCATTGTAATGTGGTTGCTAAAATCTACAGCTCTTCTTTCTTCCAGTTTTTATATACTTAAAACTCACTGCCTACAATGTCCATTGCTGGTATCAGATAATTTGTTGAAATGATTCACTAATACTGGAACATATGGGAATCTGAGTTCACTTAAGGTATTAGTCTTCAAAGTTACCTTAAAGTGCATTTGTCACTTTGTTTATTCAGGAATCTCCCTTATTGCCCACCACCCTCCAACTGATTCTTGTCATCTCCATGCTCCCCCACTCCCTTGTTCACCCAGCAAAGGCCTGAGTCAAGAGGCCTGGATGTCAAAGCTGGCCCTTGATGAAGCTTACACAGGGTCTATCTCCCCCCACACCACACCACACACACACACACACACACACACACACACACACACACACACTCCAAAATCACAGTACCCAGTTCTGTCAATTGGTTGGCCAAGTGCTGAGCACTGCACTGTGGGAAAAAGGGGAGAAGGTCACATGCTCTATCATACCCTGAAGTACCTAGATAATCTCTAAGGACCCTGGCAAAAAAATGGAGAAGCAGGGATAGCAGCAAAGGTATGTTTTAGCTGGAATGGGGGTGTCTTATATAGAGATGTTACAAGGTATATGAAGAAAATAGATGTTACTGTAATTCGTGTATGTGCCTGTGAATATTTTGTATTGAGCCTGGGAAGCCTGTAACGGCCAATACAAAATCTGTAAATACCTAGTACAAATTACTTGGAATGGGGGTCTGTTGTATGGTATACTTAAGCCGCGTACACACGGTCGGACTTTTCGTCTACAAAAGTCCAACGGACGCTGACGGACTAAAGCTGGCTGGTAATCCGATCGTGTGTGGGCTTCTCCGGACTTTCAACTGACTTTTTTAGCCTCAAATCCGACGTACTTTAGATTTGAAACATGCTTCAAATCTTTCCGACGGACTGGAGTCCGGTCGAAAAATCCGCTCGTCTGTATGCTAGTCCGACGGACAAAAACCCACGCTAGGGCAGTTATTGGCTACTGGCTATGAACTTCCTTATTTTAGTCCGGTGTACGTCATCACGTAAGAATTCGACGGACTTTTGTGTGATCGTGTGTAGGCAAGTCTGTTCGTTAGAAAGTCCGCCAAAAGTCCGTCGAAAGTCTGTCGGACAGGCTGTCGGACTTTTGTAGCTGAAAAGTCCGACCGTGTGTACGCGGCTTTAGAGAAAAGTCATACACTTTATTCTTATATTAAAATGAAATCTTCTGGCACCCTTCTAGGGCATTAGGCTCATTTAGAAACATCTTTGTAACCAAAGGCAAGGCAGGAATGCAGTCTAGTAATATATCCTTACAGTGACAGCAGGAATCCTGGACAATTTCAAGGAAACTGTGGGACAGAAAAACAAACAAAAGTTTCCACAAAGCTAACACCCTCACCATTGATTTCATCCTGGGATTTTGTTGATCTCTTGCCACGTTTTTTGAAGAAGTTGGAAGCGTCAGATTCCTGCATGAAGATCTTGTTCAAGCCTGGAGTGAAATTTATATAAGGTTCAGTTTGTAGAATGCTGTATTTTACCAAAGTTTATTGTCCCTGTAACAATATCATGTAGATGAATCCTTGTCCATTATAAAGAACGATTCTAAAGTGTTAACATAGTCTAAGTCTAGTGTCTTTAATTCGTGTACTTACTTTCTTTTTTGTCAGCTTCCCCATCATCACGGCTTCTCACTGCAGCACTTTCAGCCACCTGGGAGACTAGAGAGAAAAGCACACTTACTGAATATAGTGCTAATATAGAAAATATTCTCAATTGCACAACACCTGAAGATAATGCTCAACAGCTTATTACCAGTAATTCTAAACGTTTGAGTTTACAACTGTTTCAGTAAGCCTAAATTGCAAGCATGCCAACTACCACATCCTAAATTTTACCAGCATTAACTATACAGAGCTCTGCTACTTAGCAATGTAGGGATTTGGAAACAAGAAATAGTAAGTCTGCAGCTCGCGTTGGCTCCTTCAACATTTCTTACACTGATCAAGTAAAATTAATTAATCCTTCCAAATGACGTACATAGACTATAACTGCACATGCTATTAAAAATTATTGCAGTATGTGCAGGATATCTGGAAATAATTAAAAACATTTTTGTTGCATTGATATCTATTATTTGATGTGTACTGCAAGCAGAAGAAGCCTCATGCAGGAAATTATTTTTCACATGAAATATCAGTTTATAAACATGCAGATTTTTTTTCATCCAAGCCTACATTTTCATTTATTGTGCAGGCTCCCTCCACTCCCCAACATTAGTGTTATTTCTGGAAAAGAAAAGCACTCAACCAGGAAATTCTAAACTAGGCAATCAATTCTTTCTTAGAAATCTTCTGGCAATGATTTATATGGCAAATTGGGTGGTATCAAAATATATGCTATCATCTCCAGAATTGTTGGATTGGGCATCTATGGAGAGCTCTAGTACACAATCACTGCATGACCAAGGGAATTGTGTTTTAAAATACAGATGTCATGCTTTAGCGTATATTTAAATAGTGGTGCATTTTACTATATGTGATAATAAGTTACAATAAAAAAATCCCTTTAAAAAGCACACAAGGATCACTCTAAATTCAGCATCAGAAGAAACAAGTTGCATGTTTATTCCAAAATAAAGGTAGACTTTTCTTACCTGCTAGAAGCACGACTGCTGCAGCAAAAGACAGAAACAGGACTTGTTTCCAGTTCATTTTGGCTGAGATTTCTTGCCTTGTCAATACACAGCAGAACACTGAGAAAAAGTAGCAAATTCCACATGTGTCAGATAGGAAGGTGAGGCAGGCAGCTGGGATGTTGGGGAGGAGGAGGGGCATGACCAGCCAAATATTCTGCACAGAACTTGCCCCAAATATCATAAATGAGGGGGGAACATAAGGAAGTGATCATTAGACTTGTAGCCGAAAACAAAAACAACGTACCCAGCTGCTCATGTCTTTTTAAACACAGTCATTTGATTTTTGAACTTCGTATTAAAGTTTATGATGTCAGGAGTAGTAAGGGTTCAGTATATTTTGAGCTTTTGAAAATTAACATATTTCATTTATTACAAGTACTTATATAGCACCATCATTTTACACATGTATATTGAACATTCACATCAGTCCCTGCCCTCAAGGAGCTTACAATCTAGTCCACACTCACATTCATACATACACATCCTAGGGCCAATTTAGACAGGAGCCAATTAACCTACCAGCATGAAGTGTGGGAGGAAACCTGCACAAGCACAGGGAGAATATGCAAACTCCAGGAAAGTGGTACCATGGCTGGGATTTGAACCAACGATCCCAGTGCTGCTAGGAGGAAGTGCTAAACACTTAATGGCTGTGCTGCCATTGAAGTGTGGTGGCACTATTACTGCATTGGCATCACATGCATTCTTTTGCCTTGAAGCTCTGGGTTTGAATTTTACAAGGGTTTTTTTAGAAGGGGCACTACAATCAGACCATAGACCTTGGTAAATCTGGTGCTTCCGCAACAAATGACAGCTGGCTTTCCGACACAATTTCCACAATCCACTGAGTGTGTCACTGACGCTTCTTCTAAATATCAGTGACATACCTAAAAGACACACTGCATGGAGTTTGTATGTTCTCTCTATGTTCATATGCCCATCCTCCTTGGTATGACCATCGCATAACAATTACTGGTAGGTTAATTGGCACGTCACCAATCTGGATCTAGATTGTGTGCTAGGGTACTGCACTACAGAAATCAGCAGGATTCACTATGCAAAAAATAGCTTGGGCCAAGACAAACACACAGGTGAGAAACTTGATTCAAGGTAATGGAAAGCAATTCAGCTTTACTTTGTATGATACAGTGGGCAGAGAAAATAATCACCCCCTTTAAAATAATCACATTTTGTTTCTTTGCAGCCTGAAATGAAGACAGATATAGCTTTTGTTTTATCCAGCTGTATTTACTCAGTGCAACTTATAACATCCAAGTGAAAGATATACTGTAACACCAACATGTCAGAAAAAAATGTATGTGAATAAATTCAAAAACAGAATCAATGAATTGGAAAAAGGATCACCCCTTGTGTCAGTATTTTGTTGAACCACCTTTTGCTTTAATTACAGCCCTTAGTCTGTTGGGATATGTCTCTACTAACTTTGCACATCTAGACTTTGCAATATTTGCCCACTCTTCTTTGCAGAAATGTGCCCCATCATATGCAGCCACTTGTGCCCATCATATGCAGCCATTGTGCCCATCAAAGGCAGCCACTGTGCCCATCATATGCAGCCACTTGTGCCTATCATATGCAGCCACTGTTCCCATCAAATGCAGCCACTTGTGCCCATCATACACAGCCACTGTGCCCATCATATGCAGCCACTTGTGCCCGTCATATGCAGCCACTTGTGCCCATCATGTGCAGCCACTGTGCCCCATCATATGCAGCCACTTGTGCCAATCAAATGCAGCCACTTGTGCCAATCAAATGCAGCCACTTGTACCCATCATATGCAGCCACTGTGCCCATCATATGCAGCCACTGTGCCCCATCATATGCAGCTACTTGTGCCCGTCATATGCAGACACTTGTGCCCATCATATGCAGCCACTGTGGCCCATCATGTGCAGCCACTTGTGCCTATCAAATGCAGCCACTTGTGCCAATCAAACGCAGCCACTTGTGCCCATCAAATGCAGCCACTTGTGCCCATCAAATGCAGCCACTTGTGCCATTTAAATGCAGCCACTTGTGCCCATCATATGCAGCCATTTGTGCCCGTCAAATGCAGCCATTTGTGCCCATCACATGCAGCCATTTGTGCGCAGTATATGCAGCCACTGTGCCCATCATATGCAGCCACTTGTGCCCAGTATATGCAGTCACTTGTTCCCATCATATGCAGCCACTTGTGCCCAGTATATGCAGCCACTTGTGCCCATCAAATGCAGCCACTTGTGCCCAGTATATGCAGCCAGACGCGTCCCCCGGCTCGACTGTCACTTGCTTCAAAATACACACCCCCCGCCTATCCCTGCCATAGTATTTCATGTGTCCGGCGTCCTGAAAGGGGCCGGGCACATGAGTAGGGAGGGCAGTGGAGGTGTCATGGGGCGGCGCCCGTGCGCCCACAATGCACGGGCCGCCACTGCAGCTTGTATAACTCAACAGCCGTTAATGTCAAAACCGCTGGCAACAAAAGTGATTACACCCCTAAGTGAAAATGTCCAAATTGGGCCCAATTAGTCATTTTCACTCCCCAGTGTCATGTAACTCGTTAGTGTTACAAGGTCTCAGGTGTGAATAGGGAGCAGGTGTGTTAAATTTGGTATTATCGCTCTCACTCTCTCATACTGGTCACTGGAAGTTCAACATGGCACCTCATGGCAAAGAACTCTCTGAGGATCTGAAAAAAAGAATTGTTGCTCCACATAAAGATGGTCTAGGCTATAAGAAGATTGCTAAGAGCCTGAAACTGACCTGCAGCATGGTGGCCAAAACCATACAGTGGTTTAACAGGACAGGTTCCACTCAGAACAAGCCTCGCCACGGTCGACCAAAGAAGTTGAGTGCACGTGCTCAGCGTCATATCCAGAGGTTGTCTTTGGGAAATAGACGTATGGGTGCTGACAGCATTGCTGCAGGGGTTGAAGGGATGGGGGTTCAGCCCATCAGTGCTCAGACCATAAGCTGTACACTGCATCAAATTGGTCTGCATCTGCATGGCTGTCATCCCAGAAGGAAGCCTCTTTTCAAGATGATGCACAAGAAAGCCCGCAAACAGTTTGCTGAAGAAAAGCAGACTAAAGACATAGATTACTCTAACCATGTCCCGTGGTCTGATGAGACCAAGATAAACTTATTTGGTTCAGATGATGTCAAGCGTGTGTGGCAGCAACCAGATGAGGAGTACAAAGACAAGTGTGTCTTGCCTACAGTTAAGCATGGAGGTGGGAGTGTCATGGTCTGGTGCTGCATAAGTTCTACTGGCACTGGGAGCTCATTGAGGGAACCATGAATGCCAACATGTACTGTGACATATTGAAGCACAGCATGATCCCCTCCCTTCAGAGACTTGGTCGCATGGCAGTATTCCAACATGATAACAACTCCAAACACACCTCCAAGATGACCACTGCATTGCTAAAGAAGCTGAGGGTAAAGGTGATGGACTGGCCAAGCATGTCTTCAGACCTAAACCCTATTGAGCATGTGCAGGGCATCCTCAAATGGAAGATGGAAGAGCGCAAGGTCTCTAACCTCCACCAGCTCTGTGATGTCGTCATAGAGGAGTGGAAGAGGACTCCAGTGGCAACCTGTGAAGCTCTGATGAACTCCATGCCCAAGAGGGTTAAGGCAGTGCTGGAAAAAAATGGTGGCCAGTGGCGGAACTACCGCCATAGCGCCACACGCGGTCGCTATGGGGCCCGCAGCCAAGTTGGGGCCCACATGAGTGGCGTTGCCAGACTGGTGCGGGCCGCACCGGGTGACACCCACTAGAGGGGTGACACCCTTGGGTAGCGTAGCGGCAGCTGCACCACCAACACCGCTCGCTGTCCCGCTGTCCCTCAACAGCGCGGACTGAAGCCGCGTCCCTTCCTCTCTGTTTAGGTCTGCACTGAGGTGGGGGGTGTCTGTTCTGCTGGGGGGGTCTGCACTGAGGTGGGGGGTGTCTGTTCTGCTGGGGAGAGGGGTCTGCACTGAGGATGGGGGTGTCTGTACTGCTGGGGGGGTCTGCACTGAGGGGGGTCTGCACTGAGGTGGGGGGTGTCTGTTCTGCTGGGGAGGGGGGTCTGCACTGAGGTGGGGGGTGTCTGCACTGAGGGGGGCCTGTAATGCTGGGGGGGGTCTGCACTAGGGGGGGTGTCTGTACTAAGGGGGGTCTGCACTGGGGGGGTGTCTGTACTGATGTGGGGTCCGCACTGAGTGGGGTCTGTAATGCTAGGGGGGTCTGCACTAGGGGGGGTGTCTGTACTAAGGTGGGTGTCTGCACTGCTGGGGGGGTCTGTACTACTGAGGGGGGTCTGTACTGAGGGGGGTGGTTTGCACTAGGGGGATGTCTGTACTGCTGGGGGGTTGGGTCCTGCACTGAGGGGGGGTCTGTAATGCTGGGGGGGGGTCTGCACTGGGGGGATGTCTGTACTGCTGGGGGGGTTGGGTCCTGCAGTGGGGAGGTCTGTAATGCTGGGGGGGTCTGCACTAGGGGGGTGTTTGTACTAAGGGGAGTGTCTGTACTGAGGGGTGTCTGCACTGAGTGGAGTCTGTAATGCTGGGGGGTCTGCACTAGGGGGGTGTCTGCACTAAGGGGGGTGTCTGCACTGAGAGGGGTGGTCTGCACTGGGGGGGTGTCTGTACTGCTGGGGGGGTTGGGTCCTGCACTGAGGGGGGGTCTGTAATGCTGGGGGGGTCTGCACTGGGGGGGTGTCTATACTAAGGGGAGTATCTGTACTGAGGGGTGTCTGTACTGGTGGGGGGTCTGCACTGAGGTAGGGGGTGTCTGTACTGATGGGGGTATGCATGTGTGTCGTTCAGGGGCTGCATACTAGGGCTGGGGAAAAAATCAATTTGAATCTTGAATCCAGTTGGGAGGTCAAATCGATTCAAATTTTCAGCAAATCAATTTTTTTTTTTTCACCAATACCGACGCAGACAACGCTCCGGTCCTGAGGAGCTGTGGGTAGGAGTTTTTGGGCAAGGCCGCGGCTTCGGCCTAGTCCGCGAGGCCGGACGCCTAAAAACTCCTGCCCGCAGCTCCTCAGGACTGGCGCGGTGTTCATAAAAAGAACAAAAACTCGTTTCGAATCGTGAATTGAGTTTTTTTTTTTTTTTAAATCGCAGATTTTTTTTGGGAGAAAATCGCCCAGCTCTACTGCATACAGTATACTGCATACTTTGTTGTTCGAAATTAATATACACTGTTGCCTGGGTACTGTGCCACATGGGTGTGGTAATCTGTTGTTCAATGGCATAGCCTATTTTTTTTGGGGGGGGGGGGCATACAACATTTTGCCATGGGGCCCTGTGATTTCTAGTTACACCACTGATGGTGGCCACACAAAATATTGACACTTTGGGCCCAGTTTGGACATATTCACTTAGGGGTGTACTCTCTTTTGTTGCCAGCGGTTTGGCTTTGTGTTAAGTTATTTTGAGGGGACAGCAAATTTACACTGTTATACAAGCCAAGCTGTACACTCACTACTTTATATTGTAGCAAAGTGTCATTTCCTCAGTGTTGTCACAGGAAAAGATATAATAAAATATTTACAAACGTGTAAGGGGTGTACTCACTTTTGTGAGATACTGTAAATTCAGTTTTCACATAAATTGATCCCTTAAAAATATGAAATCTTATCATGAATGTTGATCTGGAAAACGTCTGAAGACACTGTAATTATACATTTAGTATACTATAGCCTTATTATCACACTAAGAAAAGATCCTCAAGATACTACCTCCTATAGATGAATTCTTATAAGATATAAAAGTATCCACATACGGGTAACTACCTGAAATGTGTCAAAGAAAAAAGAGAGAGACTAAAGGGATGGGAGCCATCGGTAAAAAGATAATGCCAAGACTACAAAAAAAAACTGATTTGGCTTAACCATCCCTGCTGACAAATAATATATATAAATATATATGTACAGTATCTCACAAAAGTGAGTACACCCCTCACATTTTTGTAAAAAAACTTTTTTTATCTTATCATGTGACAACACTGAAGAAATGGCACTTCGCTACAATGTAAAGTGGTGAGTGTACAGCTTGTATAACAGTGTAAATTTGCTGTCCCCTCAAAATAACTTAACACACAGCCATTAATGTCTAAACCGCTGGCAACAAAAGTGAGTACACCCCTAAGTGAAAATTTCCAAATTGGGACCAAAGTGTCAATATTTTGTGTGGCCGCTATTATTTTCCGGCACTGCTTTAACCCTCTTGGGCATGGAGATCACCAGAGCTTCACAGGTTGCCACCGAAGTCCTCTTCCACTCCTCCATGACGACATCACGGATCTACCTTCCGTTTGAGGATGCCCCACAGATGCTCAATAGGGTTCAGGTCTGGAGACATGCTTAGCCGTCCATCACCTTTACCCTCAGCTTCTTTGGCAAGGCAGTGGTCGTCTTGAAGGCGTGTTTGGGGTCGTTATCATGTTGGAATACTGCCCTGAGGCCCAGTCTCTAAAGGGAGGGGCTCATGCTCTGCTTCAGTATGTCACAGTACATGTTGGCATCAGGGCCGTCTTTAACGCAGGGCAAAAGGAAGAGCTGCCCTGGGCCCTGTCATTGTTGGGGGGCCCAAAGCAGTTGCCCCTTGAGCCCATGCTGCTGCCCGCTGGCCGCCGGGGACTGGAGTTCTGTCACCTCCAGCGCTAGTCACGCTGGCTACTCGCTGCTGCCCTCCGGGAGGGGAGCACTGCTTCTGTATTTACAAGTAACAGCGCTCCTCTCCGTACGGACGTTCAGACCCCTCCCTGCTCCACACATCGATCTCTGTGAGAGCAGAGGAGGGAGGGGATGGGGCATCCATACAGGCGGAAGCTCCTCCAGAGAACGGTAGCTGCAGACATGATGTGAGTTGAAGTTGCTCTTCTGCTCTTGTTTTCTAGTTGGTGGGAGAGTATTCGGAGGAAAGTTGGGGGGAGGGGGGTGATCTCTGAACTGGAGGGAGGAGAGCTTTGTACCTGGGGAGGGAAGGGGGGGGGCTTGGATGTACAGCACATCTCTCATCCATGCATTCTGTACATAGCGCACCCCCTCATCCATGCATTCTGCACATAGCGCACCCCTCAGCCATGCATTTTGCATATAGCACATCCCTCAACCCTGCATTCTGCACATAGTGCGCCCCCCCAACCATGCATTCTGCACATAGTGCACCCCCCCAACCATGCATTCTGCACATAGGGCACCCCTTCAACCATGCATTCTGCACATAGCGCACCCCTCATAAATGCATTCTGCACATAGTGCACCCCTCATCCATGCATTTTGCACATAGCGGAACCCCTCATCCATGCATTCTGCACATAGCGCAACCCCCTCAACCATGCATTCTGTACATAGCCCCCCTCATTCTGCACATAGCCCACCCCTCAACCATGCATTCTGCACAAAGCACACCTCTCAACCATGCATTCTGCACATAGCACACCGCTCAACCGTGCATTCTGCACATAGCGCACCCCTGGACTCTGCACATAGCACACCCCTGGACTCTGCACATTGCGCACCCCTCAATCCTGCATTCTCCACATAGTGCACCCCTCAACCCTGCACATAGCGCACCCCTCAACCCTGCACACTGTACATAGCAGACCCCTCAACTCTGCACATAGCACACCCCTCAACCCTGCACTCTGCACATTGCGCACCCCTCCATCATGCACTCTACGCATAGCACACACCTCAACCCTGTACTCTGCACATAGTGCATCCCTGAACCCTGCACTCTGTACACAGCGCACCCCTGAACCCTGCACTCTGTACATAGCACATCCCTGAACCCTGCACTCTGTACACAGCGCACCCCTGAACCCTGCACTCTGTACATAGCACATCCCTGAACCCTGCACTCTGTACATAGTGTACCTCTGAACCCTGCACTCTGTATATAGCGTATCCCTCAACCCTGCACTCTGCACATAACGCACCCCTCAACCGTGCACATTGTGCACCCCTCAACCCTGCGCTCAGTACGTAGCGCACTCCTCAACCCTGCACTCCGTATGTAGCGCATCCCTTAACCCTGCACTCCGTATGTAGCGCACTCTTCTGTATATAGTTCACATCTGAACTACTGGTATGTAAAAATGCTTCAATGTTAGTGCAGTTTGGCCAGACCCACAATTTGATGCAAAGATGATAATGTGCAGTAACCTCGAGGAACCTATCAGTAAACAGTAATGATCTGCTGTAAACTCTAGCAACCAATCAGTGAGCAATAATGATTTGTAGCAACCTCTAGAAACCAATCAGTTAGCAATAATGATGTACAGTAACCTCTAGCAACCAGTGAGCAGTAACCTCTAGCAACCAATCAGTGAGTGGTAATGATATGCAGTAAAGCAAACAATCAGTAAGCAGTAATGATGTGCAGTAACCTCTAGAAACCAATCAGTGAGCGGTAATGATATGCATAAACCTCTAGCAACTAATCAGTGATCGGTAATGATATGGTGTAATCTCTGGCAACTAATCGCAATTGCTGCCTGATCTGCTGCAGTAAATTGATTTTGAGGCTAGCTGCTATTTATTGTATGTCCCAGAGCTTCAGGGGCAAGAAAATGTTTGCCCAGGGTCCAATCAATATTAAAGAAGGCCCTGATTGGCATTCAAAGTTCCCTCAATGAACTGTAGCTCCCCAGTTCCGGCAGCACTCATGAAGCCCCAGACCTTGACAGATGTCATGAACAGGTGTGACCAGAACCGTGTGATCTGCGACAGAGGACACCAAAACGTATATAAGTGAAAATATATTAATTTATTAAGGAAAGTGAGTAATATAATACAACCAACTCCAATATGACACAGTGCAATAACCAACCACAGACAGAGACCCACAAATAACAACAGACAGATAAGTGCAATAAATGGGAAATACCAGGTTCATAAACAATAGCCAGGCCAGGGTCATACACAGCAGATCAGCAGATGGACAGGGGATGTTCCAGAGACATAAACGTAAGCCAGGCCAAGGTCATACACAGGGAGGTCAGCAGATGGGGTATGGAACACAGCACAGGGAAAGGATGGATGGGTCAGACTGCAGGCAGGGATGCAAGGTAACAGGTGGGACAGGATAGGGTCCCAGACAGGGAGACAGGATCAGGGCACAGGATCAGGTTCAGGGCACAGGATCAGATTGCTAGCAGGTCAGGAGGCAATGAAGAAGTCAAGGCAAACATGTAAATGTTTGCCGGGTATTTATAGGCTTGTGATTGGCCTCAAGTGACACCTGATTGCAGGAGGTACTGTCTGCTCCACACTGCCAGGCTCCATCCGCTGGTGGACGCCAGTACTGCGGCCCAAAGATGATATACTATTAACAGGGAAAAGCTCTCCTGACAGTTCCAAACTGCCAGGAGACACCTGCTGGTGGACCCCAGTACTGCATGCCAAATAACAGGTATTACCAGCGGATGGAACATTTCCTGACAGTACCCCCCCTCAAAGGAGCGGCCTCCGGACGCTCCAATTGGTTGTAATTGTCCATAGTCTATGGCATCAAGCAGAACAACAGGTGGTGGCGCAGCAGGCAAAACAACAGGTGGCGCAGCAGGCATGGGCACTTCAAGCTGGGCGGCAGCAGGCATGGGCACTTCAAGCTGGGCGGCAGCAGGCATGGGCACTTCAAGCTGGGCGGCAGCAGGCATGGGCACTTCAAGCTGGGCGGCAGCAGGCATGGGCACTTCAAGCTGGGCGGCGGCAGGCACCCGGACATCAGGCTGGGGGGCGGCAGGCACCCGGACATCAGGCTGGGGGGCGGCAGGCACCCGGACATCAGGCTGGGGGGCGGCAGGCACCCGGACATCAGGCTGGGGGGCGGCAGGCACCCGGACATCAGGCTGGGGGGCGGCAGGCACCCGGACATCAGGCTGGAGGGCGGCAGGCACCCGGACATCAGGCTGGAGGGCGGCAGGCACCCGGATATCAGGCTGGAGGGCGGCAGGCACCCGGACATCAGGCTGGAGGGCGGCAGGCACCCGGACATCAGGCTGGAGGGCGGCAGGCACCCGGACATCAGGCTGGAGGGCGGCAGGCACCCGGACATCAGGCTGGAGGGCGGCAGGCACCCGGACATCAGGCTGGAGGGCGGCAGGCACCCGGACATCAGGCTGGAGGGCGGCTGGCACCCGGACATCAGGCTGGAGGGCGGCTGGCACCCGGACATCAGACTGGGAAGCTGGAACATCAGACTGGGAAGCTGGAACATCAGGCTGGGAAGCTGGAACATCAGGCTGGGAAGCTGGAACATCAGGCTGGGAAGCTGGAACATCAGGCTGGGAAGCTGGAACATCAGGCTGGAAAGCTGGAACATCAGGCTGGAAAGCTGGAACATCAGGCTGGGAAGCTGGAACATCAGATTGGGAAGCTGGAACAGGATCAGGTTCAGGGCACAGGATCAGGTTCAGGGCACAGGATCAGGTTGCTAGCAGGTCAGGAGGCAATGAAGAAGTCAAGGCAAACATGTGAATGTTTGCCGGGTATTTATAGGCTTGTGATTGGCCTCAAGTGACACCTGATTGCAGGAGGTACTGTCTGCTCCACACTGCCAGGATCCATCCGCTGGTGGACGCCAGTACTGCGGCCCAAAGATGATATACTATTAACAAGGAAAAGCTCTCCTGACAGTTCCAAACTGCCAGGAGACACCTGCTGGTGGACCCCAGTACTGCATGCCAAATAACAGGTATTACCAGCGGATGGAACATTTCCTGACAACAGACACTGCTCCCACCATAATGCTTAACTGTAGGCAAGACAACTTGTCTTTGTACTCTTCACCTGGTTGCCACCTCAAACGCTTGACACCATCTGAACCAAATAAGTTTATCTTGGTCTCATCAGACCACAGGACATGTTTCCAGTAATCCATGTCCTTAGTCTGCTTGTCTTCAGCAAACTATCTGCGAGCTTTCTTGTGCATCATCTTTAGAAGAGGCTACCTTCTGGGATGACAGCCATGCAGATGCAGACCAATTTAATGCAGTGTGCGGCGTATGGTCTGGGCACTGACAGGCTGACCCCCCACCCCTTCAATCTCTGCAGCAATGCTGGCAGCACTCATTCGTCTATTTCCCAAAGACAACCTCTGGATATGACGCTGAGCACGTGCACTCAACTTCTTTGGTCGACCATGGCGAGGCTTATTCTGAGTGGAACCTGTCCTGTTAAACCGTTGCATGGTCTTGGCCACTGTGCTGCAGCTCAGTTTCAGGGTCTTGGCAATCTTCTTATAGCCTAGGCCATCTTTATGTAGAGCAGTAATATTTGTTTTCAGATCACTGGATCAATTGAAATGATATATTTATTGTCAAAAGAGATACGACATATAAAATGGTACCACAGACAAACTACACTTATGTTTAAAAAACTCTCTATCCACCTCACATATCCAAAATACCATTTTGTTAGACCCAATAAAGTATATCATATGAAGTATGATTTCCCCTAACTTGTCAAACTTCAAGTATAGAGGAGGGAAAAGGCAAATAGTCTGTAAATTAGATTGTATCAGGGATCAGGGATTGAATTCTTGGTAGCAAGAAACAACAGTGGCCTGTCCATATGTTCCGTATTAGGCAAGAGATGGCTGGAATATATGCATAGTTCTTTGTAAAAATATGTTCCAAACTCAAAAGTCACAGATCCATTGGAATGGTATACTTATCAGGTTTCACTGCCTGTGGAATGAATCTTAGTCAGTAAGTGGGTCATCCAATATGGGGTTCTCTCCATCTCTGCATAAGTCCCTGGTGGGTCAAGGATTGGAGGTGGATAGGTATAATCCATGCCTGATCGGTTTCGCCAGTCTCTGCCGGCCGCTTCAGAGGCTCGACATGAACTGAGATCATATACTATAGCCTTGCTGAGGGTCTATTCACATGAATTTCCCCGCTGGTGTGTTTTCCATTAAAAGCAATAGAAATGCATAAAAATACTGTTTGATGAATTTTTTACGCACATTGTTAAGAGTTTTAGTGCATTTTGCAATGCATTTCTATTGCTTGTTAAAGTGCATCAAAACACATCATGATGCATTGACGTGTGTCATGATTTGTGTTGACATACACTAAAATTACCAAAAGTATTGGGACGCCTGCCTTTACACGCACATGAACTTTAATGGCATCCCAGTCTTAGTCCGTAGGGTTCAATATTGCGTTGGCCCACCCTTTGCAGCTATAACAGCTTCAACTCTTACGGAAAGGCTGTGTGTCTATGGGAATGTTTGACCATTCTTCCAGAAGCACATTTGTGAGGTCAGGTACTGATGTGGACGAGAAGGCCTGGTTCGCAGTCTCTGCTCTAATTCATCCCAAAGGTGTTCTATCAGGTTGAGGTCAGGACTCTGTGCAGGCCAGTCAAGTTCCTCCACCCAAAACTTGCTCTTCCATGACTCTATGGACCTTGCTTTGTGAACTGGTCCAAATTATTTGGTGGAGGGTGGATTATGGTGTGGGGTTCTTTTTCAGGAGTTGGGCTTGTGCCCTTAGTGCCAGTGAAAGGAACTCTTAAGGTGTCAGCATACCAAGACATTTTGGACAATTTCATGCTTTCAACTTTGTGGGAACTGTTTGGGGATGGCCCATTCCTGTTCCAACATGACTGTTCACCAGTACACAAAGCAAGGTCTATAAAGACATGGATAAGTGAGTTTGGGGTGGAGGAACTTGACTGCCTTGCACAGACTCCTGACCTCAACCTGATAGAACACCTTTGGGATGAATTAAAAAGGAGACTGCGAGCCAGGCCTTCTCGTCCACATCAGTGCCTGACTTCACAAATGCTCTTCTGGAAGAATGGTCAAACATTCCCATAGACAAATTCCTAAACCTTGTGGACAGCCTTCCCAGAAGAGTTGAAGCTGTTATAGCTGCACAGGGTGGGCCAACCCAATATTGAACCCTACGGACTAAGACTGGGATGCCATTAAAGTTCATGTGCGTGTAAAGATAGGCATCCCAATACTTTTGGTAATATAGTGTATGTCGTAACACATGCATTGACGTGTATTTTTATATGTTCCCATTGATTTCATTAAAGAAATAATGCATAGTTATGAATCCAGCCATAATCAGACAGTTATATAAAGTAACATTTTTAATAGATCTAAATACAGTTAACATGCTGTGCTCTGTTTGAGAAGTTGAAGTAATGGAATATAAATTAGCGTATTTATACAGTCTTAATGCTTCATCTGTGTGTGCTCCCCTCTTCCTAGGGGAGGTTTTCACGGCAGTGAATGTATGGTCTGTGTTTGCAGCACTGGCACAGACTTTGTACACTCAATACGAGACTGTGGAGTCACTGAACCATCTGAAAGCAGCTATATCCTCTAAGGCTGTATTATCACAGTGTCAAGACCTTCCAGTTATTACTGCTAAAGAATGTATCATTCATCTGTGTATTTCAAGTGCCTTACCTTCTGAGGTTTTATGCAATGGAGATTTAATATTTCACACGCCCTCTAAAATTTTCCAGTAAACAAATATGTTAGAACTTAAGTAACTCAAATGACTCAACCAACTCTTTCCACAACACTGGATATAATAAAATCTGTAAATAATCCGTTCCTAGCATACTCCCTTGCTAACGTTTGCCTGCATGGCATGCACAAGTGTTCAATGCATCTGTGTGCAGGCAGTGGCCATTCGTGTCAATTGGTACACAGTAGTTGCATGGACACAGTCACTGCTTCCAATTTGTCATTCACCTGGGTAAGAGTGTGTGTCTGCATGTGCAGACATTGTGAGTTCAGGAGCAGAAACCCACACACATGGATGTCAAAAGAAAATCAGGTGGTGGCATAGCACAAGGATTGAAGGATGGATGCTACGTGCTGTAAAGGCCTTAAAGTGGAACTTTAGGCAGAAAATAAAGTCCTACTAGATCACTTCAGGCTGGCCCCTTTTGCAGGTATAGAGTGAAAAATTTCAATTTTCAAATTTTCTGAATGGAAGCATCTCCCCTCTGATTTTGGGCATAGGCAACAATTCACATACCATTCCTAGGATTCAACTTTTTGTGGGGATTTTTGTCTTGGTGCCTAAAGGCCCAGGATGCTCCAGCAGATCTGGCGGAATGTGCATGTAACATATACATAAGCTCTAATGATCAAAATCCTTATCCACCTAGACGGCCTCTGAAGCAGGATGTCCTTTGTGTGGACCCAAGAAGAGTCCAAACAGGAAATCAGTTGAAAGGAAGCCATAGCTTTTAGGTACACTCTAATGGCTTTAACAACATCCATGCAATGTAGAAAGATTTCCTATGGATGCTTAGGCACAAGGCACAAGGATGGCAAAACATTCCACATCGAGATGGAACACTGAAACCACTTTTGGAAGGAAAGATGGTCTAGGGCCCACCGGTCCTTTACATGCAACCCACGGGCTGTTGGGCACCAGTCAGATTGCAGAGTGACTGTGTTCCAGCACCTACAACTGAAAGACAGAGACTCTACTGTGTCTGGAATTATCTCCACCCACAGTACAAGTAATCCCAGACTAGAGAAAGTGGCACAGGAGTGTGTGATGGATAAGTGATCAACAATGGGGCAGGGTTAACAATTTTACTACCATGACAACCCATGGAGGTGGTGGAATGGGGGGATTAACACTTTCACTGCCATGTCCACCAACATGAGCGGGTTACAATTTTCACTGCCATTACCACCAATAAGGGGGGGGGATAGGATGTTAACACATTCACTGTCATGACCACCAGTATATTTGGTTAACTTTCACTGCCAGGACCACCAATGCAGGGAGGGAGGGGATTAACTTTTACTGCCATGACCACCTATGCAGAAGGGATGGGGGGTTAACTTGCAATGACCACCAGTGCAGTGAAATGATCTCTTAGACATAGCCAAGGAAACCTGGGAGGGAGAGCAGACACCCCACAAAAGTGTCAATGAGCATATTGCTCAAATGCAGGAGAGGATTGCAGCGATCATGCCTATGGTAAAAGAACACTTACTGCAGGCCCATGCAGCCTAACAGAGCATATACAACAGGGTGGCCCAACTCCGTGTTTTCTCACCTGGTGACAAGGTCCTGATGTTAGTTCTGTTGAAAGCAAGTTACTGGCTAAGTGGCAGGGTCCCTTTGAAGTAATTGAAAGAGTTGGGAAGGTCAATTACAAAGTGTATCAACCAGGTAAAAGGAAGCCCAAACAGATATACCATATTAACCTGTTAAAGCCCTGGAAGGATAGGATGGCACTGACTGTGAGGTCCATCCCTGTAATGCCTAGGGGTACTATGTCCCCTCTGGTCCCTGAAGTTGCGATTTCAGACACTCTGTCTTATTCCTAAAAACATGAAGCTATAGAGTTCCTGATAAGAAATAGACACATTTTCAGAGTTACCTTGTACGACTTCAGCGGTTCAGCAGGATATTGTTACTGAACCTGGGGTCCGTGTCAAGTTAAAACCATACTGAATTCCCAAAGCTAGGAGAAAGGACATCAGTGATGAAATTAAAAAGATGCTGGAGCTAGAGGTCATTGAGGAATCCAATAGTAACTGGTCTAGCCCCATCGGGTTAGTCTCAAAACTGGATGGTACGTGGAGGTTTTGTAACGACTTCAGAAAGCTTAATGCAGTGACAAAGTTTGACACATACCCAATGCCTAGGGTAGACAAACTTATAGACCGACTTGGCAAGACCCGCTATCTGACCACTTTGGACTTCACCAAAGGATATTGCAAATACCCCTGACTGGTAGCGCCGAAGAGAAGACTGCATTTGTAACCCCAGAGGGTTCGTTTCAGTACAAAAAAAATGCCTTTTGGGTTGCAAAATGCCCCTGCCACATTACAGAGGGCCATGGACAGTATGCAGCAGCATATCTGGACAATATAGTGGTACATAGCACTGACTGAGAGTCTCAATTGCCCCGTGTCCAGGCTGTCCTCGATTCCCTCTTCAAACAAGGTTTATGGCGAATCCAAAAAAATGTGCCATTGGTTTAGGAGGAAGCCAGGTATTTGGGCTACACTATTGGCCGTGGTGTCATAAAACCTCAGTTGAACAAAGTAGATGCCATCCAAGAGTGGCCATGTCCTGCAAACAAGAAGCAGGTCAGAGCCTTTCTTGGGATCGCGGGATATTATAAAAGGTTTATCCCGAATTTTGCAATTATAGCTGCCCCACTGACGGACCTTACGAAAGGAAAAGGTTCAGTAATGGTGAAATGGTCCCCAGTAGCAGAGGAGTCTTTCCAAGTCCTGAAGAAGGCGCTTTGTGCAAGCCAGTGCTGTACTCCCTCGATTCCTCCAAGGATTTTTTGGTTTTGTAGGTAGCGGGGCAGTATTGTCACAGGTACACAATGGGAAGAACACCCTGTGGTGTACCTGAGCAGAAAGCTGAATGAACATGGTAAAAAAATATGCAGTAATTTAAAAGGAATGTTTAGCCATAAAGTGGGCCTTGGACGCGCTAAGGTACTATTTGTTATGGCGCCAATTTGATTTAGTAACGGACCATGCTCCCATGAAATGAAGGGCTCAAAAAGGAGACTAATAGACGGGTGAACCGTTGGTTTTTTGCTCTACAGGAATACTCATTCATATTAAAACACAGGCAAGGTGTCGAGATGGGGAATGTAGATGCCCTGTCCCTTTTTGACTGCTGTTGGGCCACAGGTGTTCCAACCCTGGGACTGAAACCAATAGAGGGGCATATGTAGCAGAGTGTCCCAGAGAATCGGGAAAAGTCCTATTCGGGGTTTATACATTTCCCAGGCTCCTCTCATATACGTTCATGGATCTCTGATCCACGATCCAGTTCAGATCTTGGTCCTCACCCCAGGCCAATATAAACTTACCTGAGACAGCCAGTGCTCTCTGCCTGGGAAAAATCAGACAACTCCTGTCTGTGAGAGCAAAAGGTTGGTGAAAGCTATCAAGCTATATATGTGGAAACTGACAAGCTGTAAGCTTGCTCAGCCTGGTAGTGAGGGTAGATTTTGTATAGTTAGTGCCGAGATACAGATAGGCTTTTGTTTTGCCATTTTTTTTCCTGTTCGTTTTCTGAGACAGCGTACAGCACTTGTATATTTCACCAATAAACACTGCACTGTTTTGCCACTACCTCACTGGATTTGGCATCTGTGCCTGAGAGACTGTTTATCCCATGGAGCGTTGTACCTGTTACCCAGCTTACAGTATACACACACACACACATACATACATACATATATATATATATATATACATACATACATACACATACACACACACACATACAATGGGGACGGAAAGTATTCAGACCCCCTTAAAATTGTTCACTCTGTTATATTGCAGCCATTTGCTAAAATCATTTAAGTTATTTTTTTTCCCTTATTGACAGAAAAACACAGAATTGTTGACATTTTTTTGCAGATTTAAAAAAAAAAAAAAAAATTAGAAAAACTGAAATATCACATGGTCCTAAGTATTCAGACCCTTTGCTCAGTATTTAGTAGAAGCACCCTTTTGATCTAATACAGCCATGAGTCTTTTTGGGAAAGATGCAACAAGTTTTTCACACCTGGATTTGGGGATCCTCTGCCATTCCTCCTTGCAGATCCTCTCCAGTTCTGTCACGTTGGATGGTAAACGTTGGTGGACAGCCATTTTAAGGTCTCTCCAGAGATGCTCAATTGGGTTTAAGCCAGGGCTCTGGCTGGGCCATTCAAGAACAGTCACTGAGTTGTTGTGAAGTCACTCCTTCGTTATTTTAGCTGTGTGCTTAGGGTCATTGTCTTATTGGAAGGTAAACCTTCGGCCCAGTCTGAGGTCCTGAGCACTCTGGAGAAGGTTTTCATCCAGGATATCCCTGTACTTGGCCGCTTTCATCTTTCCCTTAAATGCAACTAGTCGTCCTGTCCCTGCAGCTGAAAAACACCCCCACAGCATGATGCTGCCACCACCATGCTTCACTGTTGGGACTGTATAGGACAGGTGACGAGCAGTGCCTGGTTTTCTCCACACATACCGCTTAGAATTAAGGCCAAAAAGTTCTATCTTGGTCTCAGCAGACCAAACAATCTTATTTCTCACCATCACCTTGGAGTCCTTCAGGTGTTTTTTAGCAAACTCTATGCGGGCTTTCATGTGTCTTGCACTGAGGAGAGGTTTCCATCGGGCCACTCTGCCATAAAGCCCCGACTGGTGGAGGGCTGCAGTGATGGTTGACTTTCAACAACTTTCTCACATCTCCCGACTGCATCTCAGGAGCTCAACCACAGTGATCTTTGGGTTCTTCTTTACCTCTCTCACCAAGGCTCTTCTCCCCCGATAGCTCAGTTTGGCCAGACGGCCAGCTCTAGGAAGGGTTCTGGTCGTCCCAAATGTCTTTAAGGATTATGAAGGCCACTGTGCTCTTAGGAACCTTAAGTGCAGCAGAATTTTTTTGTAACCTTGGCCAGATCTGTGCCTTGCCACAATTCTGTCTCTGAGCTCTTCAGGCAGTTCCTTTGACCTCATGATTCTCATTTGCTCTGACATGCACTGTGAGCTGTAAGGTCTTATATAGACAGGTGTGTGGCTTTCCTAATCAAGTCCAATTAGTATAATCAAACACAGCTGGACTCAAATGAAGGTGTAGAACCATCTCAAGGATGATCAGAAGAAATGGACAGCACCTGAGTTAAATGAGTGTCACAGCAAAAGGTCTGAATACTTAGGACCATGTGGTATTTCAGTTCTTCTTTTATAATAAATCTGCAAAAATGTCAACAATTCTGTGTTTTTCTGTCAATATAGGGTGCTGTGTGTACATTGAGGAAAAAATAAACTTAAATGATTTTAGAAAATGGCTGCAAAATAACAGAGTGAAAAATTTAGGGGGGTCTGAATACTTTCCGTCCCCACTGTAGAATGTGAAGTCTGTCACAACTGGGTCACTGGGTGGCTGGTCGATTGCGGTCTAGGCTTGCTAACCCGCCATTCCCTAGCATCAAACGGAGTGCAATGCAGAGAGACTACTTGTAAATTTGGAGCTGTAGTAGGGAGCAAGAGCCACATAACCTGCCTGATGCCTCTTCTGTAGTGCTGGCTCCTATCCCATGCAGAGTGATACCAACTGCACTCCACCTCTTATCCCCACTAGTGGTCTCCAGAGTGGTGCCAGCAGCAGGAAAGAAGAGAGAGATATTCAGGGCAATGTGAAGCAATACACTTGGCATGATAGTATAAGGCTGCTTTCACACTGATATGCTGCAGTTTACTCACACCGTGGGTACCGTGCAGTGTACCTGCGCTATAGACTTTAATTATATCCTGCGGTTTTGGGGCACCTTTCTGAAAGCAGGAGTTTTGGTGCGCTTTCACAAAGTGCACCACAGCTGCAGGATATAATAGAAGTCTATGGCAAAGCACAGTAAGGATTAATTTACATTTTTAGTTTTTTTTTGGGGGGGGGGTAAAACCCCATAGTTAAGATTTGCTTCTACCACACCTTCCCCAATCGCACCCCTTTAGCGGCAGTGGCCAGGGGTGTACAAATGTTGCAACAAGAGTTATATGCTCAGTCATGGTTGGTGGGTGTAGCACCTGCCAAGCATGACCCATTTAAGTGAATAAGGCTGCTCTGCAAGTGCCCTGCAACCTTGTGCAGTAGTCATAGTTACATAGTAGGTGAGGTTGAAAAAAAAAAAAAAAAAAAAAGACACACGTCCAACCCATGTCAGTATTACCTTGTATATCCCGTATGTTGTGGTCGTTCAGGTGCTTATCTAATAGTTTCTTGAAACTATCGGTGCCCCCTGCTGAGACCACCGCCTGTGGAAGGGAATTCCACATCCTTGCCGCTCTTACAGTAAAGAACCCTCTACATAGCTTAAGGTTAAACCTCTTTTCTTCTAATTTTAATCAGTGGCCACGAGTCTTGTTAAACTCCCTTCCACAAAAAAGTTTTATCCTTATTGTGGGGTCACCAGTATGGTATTTGTATATTGAAATCATATCCCCTCTAAGGCGTCTCTTCTCCAGAGAACAAGTTCAGTGCTCACAACCTTTCCTCATAACTAAGATCCTCCAGACCCTTTATTAGCTTTGTTGCCCTTCTTTGTACTCGCTCCATTTCCAGTACATCCTTCCCGAGGACTGGTGCCCAGAACTGGACAGCATACTCTAGGTGCGGCCGGACCAGAGTCTTGTAGAGTGGGAAAATGATTGTTTTATCTCTGGAATTAATCCCCTTTTTAATGCATGCCAATATTCTGTTTGCTTTGTTAGCAGCAGCTTGGCATTGCATGCCATTGCTGAGCCTATCATCTACTAGGACCCCCAGGTCCTTTTCCATCCTAGATTATTCCTAGTCCATCATTTACAGATACTAACAAAACACTCACAGCGTAGGTTGGGGTTATAGGGAGGGTGCCTCAGAGGGCGTGCCCTCAAAAGCCTGCCAGGTACAGAAATATAACCCACGGTGAATAAGTTGCCTGTGCCCTGATATGTTTGTTATAGCATCTCCGTTATAAATAACATCTTACTGATAACATGTTTGACAGCTAAAAAAAAAACTGATAAACATGTTGTAAGTGTTGACATTTTCAAAGAAGTAAGAATTAAAATGAACACTAGCACTGCATCTCCTATTACTATGAACTAATTTATAGTAAGAACAGATGTTTTAAGGTAGAAAACATGAAGGTGACAAATTTAGACAATGAAATGTACCGGTAATAAGGAAGACTTTGAAAGGCCACACAATGAATATAATTTCTGTTGATATACATTCGAACATTATACATCTGTATGAGAATGGAATAGCTGGAGAAAAGGCATGTCTACAGTTAGAATGCTTTATTACAATTTAATTTTAGATACATTTACATTTTTACACGCTGTGCATTAAAAACCATGGTGTATTCAAAAGAAAAATTACATTTGGATTAGCAGATTTTTCTTCATCACAGCTTTGCAATATGCAATCCAAAGTTTTATTCAAAAGGTCACAGTAGTATTCTACCTTGGTTGCCATCTAGTGGGATGCGTTTGTAAATCATGGGAAGAGGCAAAAATTAGGAATTGAACAAATGACAAAGCTTAAAGACCGCCTGTCTTAAAAAGTGTAAATTCCAATATTTCAACATTGTCAAAACTGATGCAATTATTTATGAAGGACAAGGATTCATTATTATGAAAAGGAACTAAAAAAAAAAAGCAATGAGAACAGGCTGGCTCTTAATTGCAGAAGAGACACTGCACGTGTTTCGTGTATAAAACACTCATCAGGAGCGGATGCTCCCAAATATCTAGAAAGATTGAAGTATAGTTAATCTAATGTGATACTAAGTATAACAGGAAAGGTCAGATATGCCAGTCCTGGATACTTACAAGCAAAGAGTAGATGATGGGGGTATGTTGAATGTGAGACCAGGGCCACAAAAAGGATGTCCGTCACAGTGGTGGGTCTGCCTGAATGTTAACTGAGCTACATAAAGCAGGGGTCCCCAACCACCGGGCCGCGGCCTCTTGTGAGGCAATCCGGCGGGCAGCATGAGAGAGCTGGTGGGCAGAAGGGCAGCATCGTTCTGTTCTGCCCTCACTGTGCATCTGTGGGCAGAAGAGAGATTACATCATCTTTCACTGCCCGCTCTCTCTCTGGGACACAGTCAATGCACAAGTGCTGCACCTGGTGGTAGGTGACATGGCAAGTGACAATCTGCATCAGGTGGCAGGCGACAAACTGCATCTGGTGGCAGGTGACAAGCTGCATCTGGTGGCAGGTGACATGGCAAGTGACAAGCTGCATATGGTGGCAGGCGACGGTGGCAAGTGACACGCTCAGGGCTCCCACTGATTCTGCATTATGAGGAGTTGAACTAAATTTCATTTTATATTACAATGCAATAATAGAAATAAATGTGCTTCAATTATCCATATCAACACGGTGCCGTGATGACTGAAGCGCCAACACCAACCATTGTTCCGTCAAATTACACATTTACATTTTCCAATGTCGATTAGTAGCTCGGGTCATAAACCACATATAAAAAGAGAGGCAGATTAATCCAGGAAAACATTCAATGTAGGAGGTAAGTTTTATCAGGTCTGCATTTTCCATCAAGATTTCCTTAAAGGTCTTAAACAGAATTTTATACTTTTCCAAATAGAAATCACAGAAATTTTTAATCAGGGGGATTTCCTCCTTCTCATTGATAACATTAAAGATTTAGTCTTTCTCCATGCACACAACGTGCTTTGGCCATCCATGCATCCTGAAAAATAAAAACAGTAAAATAAAATGTACTAACACAACAGAAAAGGGGAAAAGAACCTCAGATTTAAAATATAGAATTGTATCTTAGACTAACGATATTAGGTACCTGTGGATCATTCCTATTTACCAATTTTATGCTTCAGTGCTTTTCGGAGAACATGGAACCATTCCTCGCCCATGAAAACACATAATTTCACTAATCCAAGGATAAACACACATGGTAGGGCTGATTTTAGGTGCAAGCCAATTAATCAATCACAATAGTTTCAGATACCGTATTTTCCGCACTATAAGGCGCACCTAAAAGCCTTATATTTTCCTCCAAATCAGCCGTGCGCCTTATAATCCGGTGCGCCTTATATGTGCACTGAGTTTGCCCACACCCTCTGCAGTCTGCATTCAGTGCTGTTATATACAGGATGTCACCTCCTGTTCTCTGCTCCCCCTCCCCTCCTGTCCCCTTTGCAGTTTGCATTTACCCCTTCTGTACACAAGAACTCACATTCCAATCCAACCATGTGCTCTTTTTCTCTGCTCCCCCCTCCACAGTGTGCAGCACTGCTACCGTTCAGACAGGATCTCACCTTCTGATCTGCTGCCCGCATCCATTCTCTGCTCTCTTCATGGCTCCCTCTCTGTTCTCCCTGTCTCCTCAGTCTTCTTTTTTGGCTCCCATTCTGTGCTCCTGCCTCCACAGTCTTCATTCTCGGCTTCCACGGCTTCAGAACTCCCGCACTCTGCATTTCTCCTGACTCCGCCCACTGAGTTCTCTGAGCCAGGACTACAGAGAGGGCATCAGGCATTAATGTGCGCTGACAGTACTAACTGTCAGCGAACATTGGGAACACTTGCACTGTTCTGTAGAAAATGTAGGGTAGGGCATTTACCCCCCCGGCTTTTGTTTGCTTGTTTTTTTGTAGACCATATGTTTTAGCATGCGCCTTATAATGCAGTGCGCCTTATGTATGGTCAAGTACAGAAATAATCCCCGTAATTGAGACTGCGCCTTATAATCCGGTGCGCCTTATAGTGCGGAAAATACGGTACTTGGAGAAAACTCCAAACAAATATGGGAAGAACATACAAACGCCATTCAGACAGGAACCTTAGTGCGATTCAAAGTTAGGAGATTAGCACTGAAAGAGAAAGACGCTAAATGATGCCATTTCTAAATGTAATTGCAAATGCAGACACACCACATCTAATATCTATGTCACACCTCTTCAGGTGTCTGAAAAATAGAACAGTCCAAATGACTTGCCCAAATGAAAACCTCTACAGACTACTCAATGCCTCAATTTTGCCTGGGGCACAAACATTGCTACTAACATAAGTACTATATACAATACAATTCAGGGCTCATATGACATGTTCTCCAAATTCCTTCTGCCCTTCAGCAGTCTCTTTCACCTGCCTGCTCCTGCACATACGTTTCTCCTTTTAAAAATGATATAGAGCATTAAAAAGCAATGCAATTGTGGTGCGCAGGAAGGCACATTCCTCCATCTATGGTGATACTGTCCAAAAATGAAAAGATTCTGGGAGGAAATTTCACCATGGATACAAAAAACAAAAAAACAAACACACAACCCTGAAGCCCATTCAACATAAGCCCCTTCACTATCTTTTCCATGATGTACCTACATCTATTAAATGGATAAGATAATGAAGGCGGAGAGGTGGGTTCTCAACTTACAAGGTAAGCAAGAAAAATTCTGAGACATTTGGTCAGCATATACTATTCAAATAATAGCCTGTAACATTCTTTTCCCACAACTTTTTATACAATGATCAATTCCAGGCAAGCCCTGTTAATGTGCGGCTTGATTAAACTGGAGACGCCATTTCTATGCTGATTATTCTTTCTTGTACCCTTATGCCCAGAAAAAAATGAAAGTCAAAATACTGGGATGATTTATACATACTTCCTGAAAACCCCGATACCTACCTAATTCACTTGCCCTGGTATCAATTTATACATTTACCCTATGGTTGATATTTATTCTGGGATTTAATTTTTCTTCCTGTTTTTTTTTTTGCTCTTCTCTATTTTTATATTTAGAGAGATAAGCAGGAACAAGGGTATACCATAACCCAAAATGGTGTAAAAAAAAAAAAAAAACACCACACATCAGCACTAGAAAGAGAAGGGGCCCCTTCCCACCAAGAAGTGTTCCAAGGGCATGAAAACCACATTGCAACCTGCCTAACATCTTACCAGCTACAGTTCCTTGAAAAAGTATTCACAACCCTCGACATTTTTCAAATTTTGTCATGTTACAACCAAAAACGTACATGTATTTTGTTGAGATTTTATGTGATGGCCCAACTCAAAGTGGCACATAATTGTGAAGTGGAAGGAAAATTATAAATGGTTTTCAAATTTTTTTACAAATAAATATCTAAAAATTGTGGCGAGCATTTGTATTCAGCCCCCTTTACTCTGATACCCATAACTATAATCTAGTGGAACCAATTGCCTTCAGAAGTCACCTAATTAGTAAATAGAGTCCACCTCTGTGTCATTTAATCTCAGTATAAAATACAGCTGTTCTGTGAAGGACTCAGGTTTGTTAGTTAGAGAACCTTAGTGAACAAACAGCAATCATAAAGGCCAAGGAACATACTAGACAGATCAGGGATAAAGTTGTGGAGACGTTTAAAGCAGGGTTAAGTTATTAAAAAATAAATAAATACTATCCCAAGCTTTGAACATCTCACAGAGCACTGTTCAATCCATCATCCGAAAATGGAAAGAGTATGGCACAACTGCAAACCTACCAAGACATGGCCATCCAAGGAGAGCATTATTCAGAGAAGCAACCAAGAGGCCCATGGTAACTCTGGAGGAGCTGCAGAGATCCACAGCTCAGGTGGAAAATCTGTCCACAGGACTATTAATCGTGCACTCCACAAATTTGGCCTTTATGGAAGAGTGGCAAAAAAGAAAGCCATTGTTGAAAGAAAGCCATAAGAAGTTCCCTTTGCAGTTTGCGAGAAGCCATGTGGGGAACACAGCAAACATGTGGAAGAAGGTGCTCTGGTCAGATGAGACCAAAATGTTTTTTAGGCCTAAAAACAAAATACTATGTGTGATGGAAAAGTAACACTGCACATCACCCTGAACACACCATCTTCATCGTGAAACATGGTGGTGGCGGCATCATGTTGTGGGATGCTTTTCTTCAGCAGGGACAGGGAAGCTGGTCAGAGTTGATGGAAAGATGGATGGAGCCAAATACAGGGCAATCTTAGAAGAAAACCTGTTAGAGTCTGCAAAAGACTTGAGACTGCGGATGTTCACCTTCCAGCAGGACAACAACCCTAAACATACAGCCAGAGATACAATGGAACGGTTTAGATCAAAAGCATATTCTGCTAGAATGGCACTGTCAAAGTCCAGAACTAAATCAAATTGAGAATCTGTGGCAAGACTTAAAAATCGCTGTTCACAGATGTTCTCCATCCAATCTGACAGAGCTGGTCTCGCATACAAACGGTAGACAATTATCGGCCAACAAAACACGAACGTAGTGACGTACTAAGTGGAATTTCAGCTCTTGAGCGCCACCCTTTGGGCACCTTCTGCTAATGTCGTGTTTGGTGAGCACTGATTCCGAGCCGGACTTGTGTACACACGATAGAAAAATCTGACAAGACCGCTGTCCGCCGAAAATGTACTAGCCTGCCATCCAACATTTGTTGGCGGAAAGTTGGCCAACAATTGTCTGATGGAGCGTACTAACGGTCGGATTTTAGGCAATTAGTCTGTCATCACACAATTCCCTGACGGAAATCCGATCGTGTGTACGAGGCTTAAGAGTCTGGTCTAAAAAAACTGTCTCTTATCCACAAATTACCATTAAAATATCTACCAGCAAGCTTTAACTGGAGCATTTTTCTTTTAGAAGGCAGGGTTTTCTCTTATTTGGCAGGCATGTTTATGATTACTATGAGCATGATGTTCTCTTTGCAGCAGATCACAGGTATTGCAAAAAACACTACACAAGAGGGCGTTACTCCTTGTGCATTACCATCATATAATTTAATAAATTCCAAATAACAAATGGATACTCACAAGCATAAAAGATTAACAGACTTGTAACTCATATGCAAATCCTTAGAGCTCTGAGGAAGGGGGCACGACTCCCAAAACGCGTTAGATTTTCCATCTGTTTTCATGATGGGACTTACCGCCCAAGGCTGAAGCATATGAGTAAAAAGAGAAAAGCTCCAGAGGCTTATATTTGTTGCGGCTATATATTTTGGTGGTTATTTATGAATAAGAACTTTTTAGTCCATGGCAGTCCATAAAACAGGATTTTTTATGTGTGGGGTCCTTCTGGAGACAATAAATGCTCTGTGCATCCTTGGGAAGACATATTGTACCTAATTGGAAACTAGGCCCAAACTATGGTAAGGTCTCACACATACTCACAGAACCAAGTAGCTGGTGCTGATGGCAGTTGCAGATTGTCACAGATGACCAAGTCACTGTAGGTGGGCATTGGAATAAGACCAGATAATCCATGGTGAGCGTCAGAAGCAAGAGCGATAGCAAGGTGCATCCTCAAGGCTGAATCATGAGAGAGAGTGTGGATCGAGCAACACGTCAGCTAATTGATCACGCAAGTGCTCAAATCCTTCAGCCATATCCATTTTTACATAAAGCCTTAATCCTTACTAGAGGTCGACCGATATATTGGACGGACGATATTTTGCGTTTTTTTAATTAATCGGCATTGGCCGATTGTGCTGATAAAAAAGGCCGATTATAACTTCAGCGCGACTTGCAAATTACTTCTGTAATAGAAGTCAATGCAAGTTGCCTGAAGTCTTCTGTGGAGGGACTTCTCTCCTCTCTGGGCAGCCTGCCAAGTCTGATAAAAGAAGCTAAGGAGATACAATGTTTCTACTCATCAATGAACTGAACTCTGTGTGGAGGCGTTCTCAGTTTAACCATTTAAAGACAATCTTTTCTGACACTTGTTGCTTACAAGTAAAAATCCAGTATTTTCTGCTAGAAATTCACTTAGAACCCCCAAACATTTGATATTTTTTCTAGCAGAGACCCTAGGAAATAAAATAGCGGTTGTTGCAATATTTTATGTCACACGGTATTTGCGCAGCGGTCTTTCAAACGCAATTTTTTTTTAAAAGAAAAACTAAGCAGTAAAGTTGGCCCATTTATTTCGTCCAAAAGTTTTGATTACCTGTTTTTGTGTATTTAAATATTTAAGATATCGGTTTTTTTTTATCTAAATTATACATACAAGTGAACTGATTGGAGGTTTGTTTTGTTTAATAAATGTTTAAAATGTAAAAAAATATCTGTATCACTTATTACTTAAGGCTGCTTTCACACTGGAGCGGGCATGCGTTGACGGTAAAACACTGCTAGTTTTACCGTCATTTTAGCGGCGCTATTGGGCTTCTAGCGGGGCGCTTATAACCCAGCTAGCGGCCGAGGAAGGGGTTAAATGCCACCATGAAGCGGCGCTGCCGAAACGCTTTGCAGGCGCTTCGGCAGCGGTGCGCATTAATTTCAATGGGCAGGAGTGGTGGTGCAGAGGTATATACCGTTCCAAAGATGCTGCTTGCAGGACTTTTTTTTTAACATCCTGCCACCGCATCGCCTCAGTGTGAAAGCACTCGGGCTTTCACATTGAGCCTGCAGGGGAGCCATTTTGCAGGCACTTTACAGGTGCTATTTTTAGCCCAAAAGCGCCTGAAAAACGCCCCAGTGGGAAAGGGGTCTAACTGTTAGATTTTATGAAATGAAAGGGAAAAAAAAAAAAAAAAAAAAATCGGCATCTTATATCAGCCATCGGCCACCGCGATTTCGAAATATCAGCATCGACCAGAGAAAAACCCATATCGGTCGACCTCTAATCCTTACCATGGTGAAACAAGCAGTGAAGGGAAATTTTAAACACTGTGCAACTGTACCACAGTAAGGTACCTCCTGGTGCTGCAGCCTGACTGACCTTACAAAGTTACTCCTCAGAGACTGGGTCACACCAGAGGCTGTGCCACAGCTCTGGACAGCATTTTACGGCTAACTTATGCAGTACACAAACGGTCTGGAAAGCATCACAATACAGATCCCAGTGACAAAGAACACATTCCAGCCCCGCATTCTTCCAGTCCGGCTGGGTCAGGGTACAGCTTCCAAGGCTGTTGTTGAGGATACACTGATCTGCATAGCTGCTGTGTAGAGACTAGCTAGAGACTAGCTCAAACAGAGTATTGGAAGTCTTGATTATAGTCAAACAAAATAATAATAACTACAGTGTGAGTACTAAGTATTAGGAATAAGGAGGCTGATAGTTTATAGTTACTGTTTATCAGCAGAGCTGAAATTTTTCCAACTTCCTAGGACACTAGCAAAAACCCAAGGCATGGCTGGCTTTAGCTTTAGCATTTCCTTTGCTCATGTGCCAAACTCCTGTGGGCAGCAGTAAAACTAAATTGTTTAAGAATTCCTTTGCCCCTCAATAGATAATAACTAAAGAATGATCCAGAATGATACAAGATTATTGGCAAATAACATACATTAAGCTAGCAAGCAGGCTTTAATAAAGTAGGTAGTAAACAGAAGGCAAATTAATTCACCTTTAGAGAGAGCCCATCATCCAGTCCATAGCGCTTTTGAACCATTTCAGAAACTTCCTTCTCAATGTTCTCCTGTGACGTACCCTTCACATCTATATAGTAGCAATCGGAGCTGGCATAATGGCAGGAAATTGCCTACAATTCCAAAAAAAGTTTCTGAACTAAGTCTCACATTAAACACTTTCTACATAGCATTATAGTGCCCTTTAAGGCCTAAATTCAGACAAAATGAAAAACAGAAAAATCATCACAATTAACATAACTTAAAGTCAGTAGGATGTGTCCATTGTGCTTAATATTATTATTATTATAAATACAGGATTTATATGGTGCCAACAGTTTGCACAGCACTTTACAATATAAAGAGACAATATGATTACAATACAGTCCCATACAGAAGGAATAGGAGGCCCCTGCTCTGGTACAAAAGGTAATAGATGCGGGGGGATGATCTGATTTAGGTGGGTGAAGTACAGTTTTTAGGTGGAGGTGGGGTAGGCTTCCCTAAATAAAGGAGTTTCCAAGGATCACCTAAAGGTGGACAAGAAAGGAGATAAATGGATATACTGGGGTAGGGAGTTCAAGAGGATAGGAGAGTTTCTGGAAAAGTCCTGGAGGTAAGCATGGAAAGAGGTAACAAGGGAACAAGGGAACAAGAGCAAGATGGCTTGTGAGGAACAGAGAGAATGATTTGGGCGATATCTGCAGATGAGGTTGGTGGTGTATGGCTTTGTATGTTGTGGTTAGCATTTTGAATTTTATACACTGGGCTAGTGGAAGCCAGTGAAGGGATTGGCAGAGGGGGGCAGCAGTCATGGAACAGTTAGTAAGGTGTAGAAGTCTAGCAGCAGCATTCATGACAGACTGAAGGGGGGATTAGCCTGTGTAAAGGTAGGCCAGTGAGGAAGGAGTTGTAGTATTCAAGGCATAAGATAACCAGTGAGTGAATGAGTTGGTCTGTAGTGTTGTTAGTTAAAAAGAGGAAAATTCTGGAAATGGTTCGGCGGTTAAGGTGGCAAGATTTTAGCCAGTAATTGTATGTGGGGCTTGAAGGACAGATCAGAGTCTAGAATTACACCTAGCATACTGTTGTGTGTGTGTGGAGGGACCACTAATTGTGCTATTGACCAAATGGTAAAGTCAAGATGGGGGGATTGGGGAAGAGGAAATATTACAAGGTTAGCTTTAGACAGATTGAGTTTGAGGACATGGTGCGACGTCCATACTGATTTGTTGCTCAAAAAATGTGCCATATGTGAAGAGATTGAGGGGGTTACTGTGGGTTACAGAGAAAGATCTGGGTGTCGTCAGCATAGAGGTGGTATTGGAAACCGTGGGAGGTTATCAACTGACCCAGAGAGGAGCTAGAGCGAGAGAATAGGAGGGGCCCCAAGGATGGAGGAAAGAGGAAGAGAAGCAAAGGCGAGTTATAGGTGACACTGAAGGTGTGCCAAGATTAGGCAGGAGGAGAACCAGGAAAGAGCAGTCACAGAGGGAGGGAGTGGAGTTTGATGAGAAGTGGGTGTTCGACTGTGTCAAAGCAGCATAAAGTTCTAAGAGTATACAGTATGTATGGAGTAATGACCATTGGTTTCAGCAGTTAGTAAGTCATTAGTGAGTTTTAGTAGGGCAGCTTCAGAGGAATGTTGCAGGCGGAGGCCAGACTGTAAGGGATCGAGAAGACTTATCAGCAACTCATACAGTTGTGAACAAGGCGTTCAAGAGGCTGGGAGGCCAACAGGAGAAGAGAGAGATGGTTATTACTTTGTTTAAACAGATGGAGTCCAGAATGGGGGTAACCAGTGTATGTTTGAGAGGTAAGGGAAAGGTGCTGGTGGTGGGGGAGAGATTGAAGATATGGGTTGGAGAATGTAGAGGAAGAAGCAGGAAGGGGGCTGCAGCAGTTGTGAGGGGACAGGTGGTGAGCCTCAGAATGAAGTTTGTCAATTTCCTCAGTGGTAACAGGGTCAAAGGAGGAAAGTATTGAGTGTGGTGTTGGACCTGGCTTATTGGTTGGAGGAGAAAGCAGAAAAACTGGAGATCTCACCATGAATTGTCACGATCATGTTTTTGAAACGATGACCGATATCTCTTCTTTTAGGTGAAATCCTTCTCCACCCATACCCCCCACCCGTTGCCATAATCTTAGTGTTCCAGGGGTTAACAGAACTAAGGGGCTGTCACAAGCTTTCATTAAGCGAGCCCAACTATGCCGCCCTTTCTGCCCAGCTGATTAATTTATAGAAGGGGTGGGGGCATGAGCAGAGGAGGATTTCACCTAAAAGTGGCATCTGCACAAGGAACACATACTACTGACTGTAAGTTATTCCCTTTGAGCTTATTTTTCTGTTGGCTGCCCTAGTCTTAAATAAAATCTCACTGCAGCAGAGAACAGCAATATAAACTGTTCTTTACTAATAATTCCTAAGCATTATATACACACACACACACACACACACACACACACACACACACACACAATTTCACTACTACCCAGGGTTTATTATTTGATGCTCTCATTTACCTTTCTGAAGCCTGCAGTTTTGTTCATTCCAGATCCGTGGATAAGTGTTGGGTGGAAAAACACAGTGTCCCCCTTTTCCATTACCAAATGAACTCTGGGACTGTTTGGATCAAAATCACGTACCCCATGGTACATCTTGTTAACTCCTCCCTAGAAACAAATATTGTACTTAATAATGCAGGTTCTGGAATGTAAAATACACATCAAAAAGTACACAGATATTATAAAAAGCAATGCACAACTATCGCTGTAATAAAAGGCAAAATGGTCACATATGAGAAATGCAAAACTAGAACAGAAAAGCTCATCCAACATTTACTCTAAAATCATTTAACCACTTCAGTCCCGGAAGGTTTTACCCCCTTCCTGACCAGAGCACTTTTTACAATTCGGCACTGCGTCGCTTTAACTGCTAATTGCGCGGTCATGCAATGCTGTACCCAAACGAAATTTGCGTCCTTTTCTTCCCACAAATAGAGCTTTCTTTTGATGGTATTTGATCACCTCTGCCGTTTTTATTTTTTGCGCTATACACGGAAAAAGACCGAAAATTTTGAAAAAAAATGATATTTTCTACTTTTTGTTCTAAAAAAAATCCAATAAACTCAATTTTAGTCATACATTTAGGCCAAAATGTATTCGGCCACATGTCTTTGGTAAAAAAAATGTCAATAAGTGTATATTTATTGGTTTGCGCAAAAGTTATAGCGTCTACAAACTAGGGTACATTTTCTGGAATTTACACAGCCTTTAATTTATGACTGCCTATGTCGTTTCTTGAGGTGCTAAAATGGCAGGGCAGTACAAAACCCCCACAAATGACCCCATTTTGGAAAGTAGACACCCCAAGGAATTTACTGAGAGGCATGTTGAGCCCATTGAATATTCATTTTTTTTGTACCAAGTGATTGAATAATGACAAAAAAAAAAAAAAAATTACAAAAAGTTGTCACTAAATGATATATTGCTCACACAGGCCATGGGCATATGTGGAATTGCACCCCAAAATACATTTAGCTGCTTCTCCTGAGTACGGGGATACCACATGTGTGGGACTTTTTGGGAGCCTAGCCGCGTACGGGGCCCCGAAAACCAAGCACCGCCTTCAGGATTTCTAAGGGCGTACATTTTTGATTTTACTCCTCACTACCTATCACAGTTTTGAAGGCCATAAAATGCCCAGATGACATAAAACCCCCCCAAATGACCCCATTTTGGAAAGTAGACACCCCAAGCTATTTGCTTTGAGGCATGTTGAGTCCATGGAATGTTTTATATTTTTACACAAGTTGCGGGAAAGTGACACATTTTTTTTTTTTGCACAAAGTTGTCACTAAATGATATATTGCTCACACAGGCCATGGGCATATGTGGAATTGCACCCCAAAATACATTTAGCTGCTTCTCCTGAGTACGGGGATACCACATGTGTGGGACTTTTTGGGAGCCTAGCCGCGTACGGGACCCCGAAAACCAAGCACCGCCTTCAGGATTTCTAAGGGCGTACATTTTTGATTTTACTCCTCACTGCCTATCACAGTTTCGGAGGCCATGGAATGCCCAGGTGGCACAAACCCCCCCCAAATGACACCCCAAGCTATTTGCTGAGAGGCATGGTGAGTATTTTGCAGCTCTCATTTGTTTTTGAAAATAAAGAAAGACGAGAAAAAAAAAATTTTTTTTTCTTTTTTCAATTTTCAAAACTTTGACAAAAAGTGAGGTCTGCAAAATACTCACTATACCTCTCATCAAATAGCTTGGGGTGTCTACTTTCCAAAATGGGGTCATTTGGGGGGGTTTTGTGCCACCTGGGCATTCCATGGCCTCCGAAACTGTGATAGGCAGTGAAGAGTGAAATCAAAAATTTACGGCCTTAGAAAGCCTGAAGGCGGTGCTTGGTTTTCGGGGTCCCGTACGCGGCTAGGCTCCCAAAAAGTCCCACACATGTGGTATCCCCGTACTCAGGAGAAGCAACAGAATGTATTTTGGGGTGTAATTTCACATATTCCCATGGCATGTTTGAGCAATATATCATTTAGTGACAACTTTGCGCAAAAAAAAATAAAAAAAATAAAAAATTGTCTCTTTCCCGCAACTTGTGTCACAATATAAATTATTCCATGGACTCAACATGACTCTCAGCAAATAGCTTGGGGTGTCTACTTTTCAAAATGGGGTCATTTGGGGGGGTTTTGAACTGTCCTGGCATTTTATGCACAACATCTAGAAGCTTATGTCACACATCACCCACTCTTCTAACCACTTGAAGACAAAGCCCTTTCTGACACTTATTGTTTACATAAAAAAATAATTTTTTTTTGCAAGAAAATTACTTTGAACCCCCAAACATTATATATTTTTTTTAAAGCAAATGCCCTACAGATTAAAATGGTGGGTGTTTCATTTTTTTTTTTCACACAGTATTTGCGCAGCGATTTTTCAAACGCATTTTTTGGGGAAAAAACACACTTTTTTACATTTTAATGCACTAAAACACACTATATTGCCCAAATGTTTGATGAAATAAAAAAGATGATCTTAGGCCGAGTACATGGATACCAAACATGACATGCTTTAAAATTGCGCACAAACGTGCAGTGGCGACAAACTAAATACATTTTTAAAAGCCTTTAAAAGCCTTTACAGGTTACCACTTTAGATTTACAGAGGAGGTCTACTGCTAAACTTACTGCCCTCGATCTGACCTTCGCGGCGATACCTCACATGCATGGTGCAATTGCTGTTTACATTTGACGCCAGACCGACGCTTGCGTTCGCCTTAGCGCGAGAGCAGGGGGGACAGGGGTGCTTTTTTTTTTTTTTTTTTTTCTTTATTATTATTATTATTTTTTTATCTTATTTTTAAACTGTTCCTTTCATTTTTTTTTTTTTAAATCATTTTTATTGTTATCTCAGGGAATGTAAATATCCCCTATGATAGCAATAGGTAGTGACAGGTACTCTTTTTTGCAAAAATTGGGGTCTATTAGACCCTAGATTTCTCCTCTGCCCTCAAAGCATCTGACCACACCAAGATCGGTGTGATAAAATGCTTTCCCAATTTCCCAATGGCGCTATTTACATCCGGCGAAATCTAAGTCATAAAATGCTCGTAGCTTCCGGTTTCTTAGGTCATAGAGATGTTTGGAGCCACTCTGGTCTCTGATCAGCTCTATGGTCAGCTGGCTGAATCACCGGCTGCATTTTCAGGTTCCCTGTTGAGACAGGAGAGCCAGAGAAAAACACGGAAGACGTTGGGGGGGCATTCCCTCCCACTGCTTGTAAAAGCAGTCTAGAGGCTAATTAGCCACTAGGATTGCTTTTACATGAAAGCCGACCGCTGGCTGAAAAGAATGATACCAAGATGATACCTAAACCTGCAGGCATCATTCTGGTATAACCACTCAAAGTCGTGAATGGCGTACCTGAAGACAAAAAAATGGTTAACAATAAAGCACAGTAAACGGTAAGGTATAAAAAATTGCATACCTGAAAAGCAAACATGATAAAACATAATAACAATAAAACATTGCAGAATAGAATACAGTAAAAAAGAGCAGAACAATAGAGAGAGAATAGAGAGAGAGAGAACAATAAAACGACAACTATTTTTTTTTGTTTTTTATATTTTTGATTGTGTTTTTTTTTTTTTTTTACACTTTTTTTTGTAACTGTAACTTTTATAACTGTAACCGGTTCCAGGTTCGGGTCTCTCAAAATGCGATGGCATCTTGGGAGACCCTGTGAAAGTGTGCCTAGTCTGTGCAATGCTGTACCCTACGCTAATACTCAACTAGTGAATGGTAGCGTTCAAAACATTCACCTATGCAAAGACCAGGATTGTCAGGACAGGAGGGACAATAATAGCGGGTGCCACGCCTATATCCGCGCTTGCTGCAGACATAACATCTTTTTTGGGGGGGTTCGTTGGGTAGGGGTACTCAGGGGGACATAAAGAAAATGCCTCTCATGCAGCCGACTGCATTTGGTTGGGGATGTGAATGGGGGAAGTAAGGGCGCTGCAGAAGCGGTGGGTTCCCAATTAGGATTGGCGAATGCAGCAGGAAGGGCATTATGGGCACGACGGGCCTGTGTTTGTCTTTTTGGTGGCAGCGGGACACTACTTGTGCTTGCCACCTCACCATCTTGAACTGCACTTATGGGACTCGCAATGTCACCACGTGTTACTGCAGTGCTGGTTTGACTACGACCGGGGTGTACTACGCCGCTGGTGCTTGCCAGTTCACCAAAACACTACCAAAAAAACTGTTAGCGATCGCAGGGATCAGGCCTGACTCTGCGAACGCTGCAGTTATGCGTTTAGTGTTTTGTAAGTGACAGTGATCGATCGATACTGCACTTGGGTGGGCTGGGCTGGGCCGGGCGGAGGGGCAAAACGCAGGTGCTAGCAGGTATCTGGGCTGATCCCGCTAACACTGCGTGTTTGGGAACCCTAAACTGCTGGGGACGCTAGTATAGATCTGATCGGATCAGATATTGATCCGATCAGATACTATACCACTAAGGGAGGCGTATGCTGCGTGCGTGGGTGTTAGCGGTACTGGCGCTAATCTGACGCTGCCTGGGGCTGGTGCTTGCCAGTTCACCAAAACGCTACCAAAAAAACTGTTAGCGATCGCAGGGATCAGGCCTGACTCTGCGAACGCTGCAGTTATGCGTTTAGTGTTTTGTAAGTGACAGTGATCGATCGATACTGCACTTGGGTGGGCTGGGCTGGGCCGGGCGGAGGGGCAAAACGCAGGTGCTAGCGGGTATCTGGGCTGATCCCGCTAACACTGCGTTTTCGGGAACCCTAAACTGCTGGGGACGCTAGTATAGATCTGATCGGATCAGATATTGATCCGTACAGATACTATACCACTAAGGGAGGCATATGCTGCGTGCGTGGGTGTTAGCGGTACTGGCGCTAATCTGACGCTGCCTGGGGCGACGCATATCACCGCCGGGCGATCAGGGGGCTAAACCTTTATTCGGTAATAAACGGCGGGTGCCCTGACACTATAAAAAATAAACGAACTAACCAGCGTCACCCGTAACAGTTATACGGTGATCAGTGGTGAAAGGGTTAACTTGGGGGCAATCAAGGGGTTAAAACATTTATTAGGTAGTATATGGGGGTCCCTGTCGCTATAAAACACTGACGGCGAACCTAAATATTTACGTCCCTAACTACCGTCACCAGCGACACTAATACAGCGATCAGAAAAATGATCGCTTAGCGACACTGGTGAGGGGGGGTGATCAAGGGGTTAAAACTTTATTAGGGGGGGTTAGGGGGGTATCCTAGACCTAAAGGGGGGTAATACTCACTGCCCTAACACTGTAACTGTCACAAACTGACACTATGCAGTAATCAGAAAAAAAAAAAAAATACTGCTAATGTCAGTTTGTGACAGGGGGGGGGGGGGGTGATTGGGGGGGGATCGGGGGGCGATCGGGGGTGTAAAGTATGCCTGGCATGTTCTACTGTGTGTGTGTGTGTGTGTTGTGTGCACTCACTTGTCTTCTCTCCTCGGCGCTGGAACGGAAACTGCCAGACCGAGGAGAGATGACATCACATCCTCTGCCTGTGTGAAACTACACACAGGCAGAGGAGGATTCCCATTGGCTGGGAGCGATCACGAGGGGGGGGCCACGATCGGATGGTCTCCCCCTCGCCTCCCGACGCTCCCAGTCAAATGCCGACCGCCGATGGCACCGGGGGGGGTCCGATAGGACCCCCCGCCCGCGGGAGGCAGATCACGTACGGGTACGTGATTCTGCCTGCCCGTGCCATTCTGCCGCAGTATATATGCGGTAGGCGGTCGGCAAGTGGTTAAATTGTGGACTCCCATCGATGCTGGGGCATTTTCTACTCCCATTGGCCACAGTCTGGCACTCCTGAACATCTGAAAGGCAGGAAACAGGCTCTTTGTTTAGGAAGTTTGGAGACCCCTGGTTTAGATTACCAAATTCTAATTCATCAAGCCACTGGTAATTAATGGGCAACTCCACTTTCACGCGAGAAAAAAAAAATTAGCAAATAAAAAAAAAAAAAAATACTAAAGCATATACAATTGTGACGCCAGTCTTATAGTAACCGAATATTATTAAAATACGTTCCTTTTCAATCTGCAGCTCTGTAATTTTCTGTAAAATGCGATGCAATATGGCTACCTGGAGGCATTCTGTACACAGATGGTGTACAGAGCGCCCCCCCAGATATGTCATTTCCTCCTTGGGTTACTGGCTTACTGATTTTCCCAGAAGTCTGCACTAAGTTTCAAGTCAATTTTTTTTTTGAGTATCCCCTGTAACAAAAATGTCATTTTTTGGGAGATGCCCTCAAAGGGAAAATTACATCTAAAAAAGGGATGCAGACCCTGCAAACTTTCGCATTAGAGCCCTGCAGGATCAACAGCTGGTTGATAATTATAATACCACTCCCATACAGATTCACTCTGCACATGGAACAGACAAAACAATTTCTTCAGAATAATAGGTAGGTAGGAATCTGCAACAAGCTTTGTTAAAATCCATGCAATGTACATTGATCACCCAGTGGGGTGTTTTATCAACAATAGTGGAGTTACTCTAAGGACACTTTTTAAAGCAGAACTTGGGACAGCAAAATTGCTAGGAGTTACGTTTTTTGGTAGAAGACATGCGATTGCCATTATCCTAGCAATTTTTCTGTTAGAATACACTGTGCAGTATATACCCCAGCTTGTTATCAGCATGTCAAAAATAGAGCTGGGTGCTGGGGACTATGGTAAATCATCTATGCCAGCCTTTTTCAACCAGGGGTGCCTTGAGTTTTTTCAGGGATGCCTTGGTAAAATGCCTAAAAATGTATCAAAAATTGTATACAAGCCATCAGGTGGATCAAACCTGCCTTTTAGTTACACAAAGCCACGGGTTTTCAATATGCATCATAACTTTCTAGAGACTGGCATCCTAACAACCAATGACATAATCAGGAGTATGACTGTTTCCTCCACAGTATCTTTGTTTGTCTCTCCGTTGCCCCTCTCCCTCAGCACTGGGGTGACATTAGCTGGATGATGGAAAGAAATTGAGGGAGAAGAGAAACACTGGAATACTAGTCAGTACCAGTGTGCTAAAGTGTATTTGCTTTGGAAGAATAAACCACCTCTAACATTGGGTGTCCTACGTGTGGATGTTGCTGCATTATGTAAAGCTATTAGAATAGTTTTTTACATTTTAGAATGGGTTGCCTCGAGACTTTCTATAATTTTAAAGAGTGCCTTGACTGAAAAAAAGGTTGAGGAACACTGGTCTATGCTGATAAATATCATGCTCTGCCACACAACTGGTGCCCCAAGAGACAGTATAGGATTGTGGGGTTGCCATGTACAATTTACTTGTACCCTTTTTGTTCACCACCCTCTCTTGGTGAAAATTCAAAGCATATTTGGAAATATCTAATCCTAGCCAAAAGACTGTGAAGCAATAAATCCAATTAAATCAAGAAATAAAGCATAAAAGGTAGCCTACCTCCCATTCTGGATAGTCATGTTGCTTTAGTTCACCTTTGTGTGTTCCTGGAATAACCACAAGACATCCATTGCTACGGTCAATACGTTCCATTGCTGTCCAAGCACAAACAACACGTTCTGCTGGTCTGAAGGGGAAATAGTGCAGATCTTGATGCATTGGATGACGAGAGGTCTTTTTACCTTGCAGGGAAGAACAAAATCTTGTATGCAAAAAGAATGAGAAGCAAAAGTACTGCAACTTAAATATCTTTTTTTTAAAGCTCCGTATTTCTTTTAAGATTATGTTTATTAACATTTTTACTCTAAAGTGTAAATAGAAAGGGAAAACAGAGCACAGAACAGTCACCAACTCCAAGTTAAAATGAAATACACATTGATGCAAAGAAAGACCACCTTATCCACTTGTGTAAACAGTGTGAGAAATCAGCCTGTAATCAGCCTGACAGCTGGATCTTAGCTATATTCCATCATTAGATGCTGTGACTAAATGCTGGTCTTGTAAGTAAAATATAAGATAACAGTAAAGTATGAAAGACAAAAGATGCAAGAAGGGGGGAGCATAGAAAGGCCAGGAGCAAGCACCTGCCTAAGAAGATGGATCTGTTATGGTCTGAGCTACAAAAAAAGTATATATGGGACTATCAACTCCCAAAACCGTGATTTAGTATAAAAGTATATTCAGGAGCTCCAAATGTAAAATAGCATATTATGGTTATACAGATTCACCATTATTCCTCCATGCATCTCTGATATTGCATCTTGTCTATCCATTCCCTTATGGACTTTAAGGCTTTTTCTTTTGGAAGTTATTTTGTCAGAGAAGATAGAGAGAACAGCAAGTTGTAGAGTACTGTGTCCTTCAGTGGGCCTCAGGTGGTCATAAATATCAAATATGGTAGATCAGAACAAAGTGAGGTGTGAACATGTCAATCAAATACGCAACATTGTTTTACCTCCAATGTGTGTCAAGGATTTGTGAGAAAATGGTGTGTAGTCTACAGCAGCAACCTGGTAAGGATTTTAAAATTCTCTTCCTGTATACAGGTGGCCAAGAGAGAATTTAGGAACCAAGATAAAGGACTTAGAGACATCTTCTCCTGAGAGGTCAGCCCCAATTCAATTTCCCATTGAGCCATGTAATGGGGGGACAGGGGACACATGCAATAACAGAAGGTTATAAAGCGTAGAGACTGGACGAATAAGTCCCTCTTTGTGTAAACATATTTTGAAAAGAGTAAATACACAAGGCCCTTTCAACTCAAAAGAATAGCAAATGTCTCTGAGCTGAAGGAAAGTAAGCCAATGACCAGAACAAATCGGGTAAAGTCTTAGTAAAGCCGGTCATACATGGATCGAAATACGGCCGGTTTAGCAGGGACCTGCCGAATTTCAATCCATGCATGGGCAAGGCTGGTTATACACAAGTCGATTAATTGACTTGTGTACAACCAGCCTGTTGGAATATGTTCTCTGGATCAGTGCCTGCGGCTATAGCTGGTGGTGCTGATGAGTGTATTTTTAAATCTCCCCGCTGTCAATACAAAGGCTCGGAGGGAGGGACTCCCGCATCCACATCAAGTGTGTGGATAGAGGGAAAAGATTCATTTCCTGTCTTTAAAACCCTGCTGAACCATCTATGGCCAGCTTTACTGCATATTAAACCAAAGCTAAAGCTACACCTTGCCATAAAATCAGACCTGAAAGAAGTACAGAAATAAAAGACTAGATAGCCCCTTGTTTCCATGGATAGTGTAAGATGAGGGAGGAATCATAGCAACTATAATGTTCAGTGCTTGAGAGTCTCTGGCAGCAGGGTTAGAGACCATGTTGCCAAACTATTTTTTTTTAACAAAATCTTTCCCATAGGCTTATATGTGCATTTAATATTTTTACTATGCAAATTTACCTGTAAAAGTCTTCTCTGTGTAGAACTTCAAAAGCCCTAAAAATGCTACAGGGCACCGCCATTTTGGATAAAATGTTAGCAGCCCCAATAGACTCAGAGTTGTCAATACTCTATTTTTCTGTGCTTTTGCCTAAAATTATGGGGACAAGATTTTTAAGTAGTGACTGCAGAGACTCCTGCAAATCACTCCCATATCACTGGAATAAAAGATTAACAGGGCCAACCGCACTGAATTTTACCCCAGGTATATAGAAATGGTTTAGTCAGGAACATTAGTAAATTAGAATGTACTGTGCATCAAGGGAAAGCAGGGATCATTTTGCAATTAGATTGCAAGAATGATCAAAGCCAGTCATATCAGTTAAATGATATTAATAGTTTGCCTTTAAATATATTTTATAATAAGCTTAGGTACCGACTTGCCTGGGTGGCTACTTACCTGCATCAGGAGGCTTATTTATTAGCATTGTGTGCATGGACATAATGTTCGGACCAAGGAAGCATTCCACATAATTCAGAATCTAAGTAACAATTACATATATCTAGTTAAACCAAGCAAAATGTAAAAGACCGACTTTATAAGTGATGTAATTTCTAGGGTTTGGGTGCACTATAAATTAGTATGGCATTTGTGACTACTATCTATAGTAAGTTAGCAGCACAAACAATACAGCTTCTGACAAATAGTGCTGGGCGAATGGTTCGGGCCTGGCATGAGTTCGGGCCAAACATTGGCTGTTTGGCCCGTTCGTCCAACACCCAAATTTGCAGGGTGTTCGGTGGGTTTTCACCCAGCCGATTGCCCTGCACAGTCTATTTTGTGCCCTGACTGGGCAAAGCTTTGCCCAATCAGGGTGCAGTATAAGCTGGTTGTTAAGGAGCAGGGCCGGGAAGCCAGCCATGGCATCCTTAACAACCAATGAGTTATCAGCTGTCAATGGGCTTCCCCCGCTGCCAGCTGAATAAAAAGGTTAAAAAAAAAAAAAAAACACGGCGTTGGGTCCCACCCAAGATCCATATCCAACCCTTATCTGAGAATGCAGCCTGGAAGGTCAGTAAAGGAGGGGGAGGGGGGGGGACGAGCGAGCCTCCCCCTCCTGAACCTTACCAGGCCACATGTCCTCATCATGGAGGATGGGTGGTTCTGCCCCCCCCACCCCAAAGCCCCATGTTGGGAACAAGGGCCTCATTCCCACAACTGTGGCCAGCAGTTGTGGGGGCCTGCGGGCAGATCCCCCCCATGTGAATGAGTATGGGGTACATAGTACCCCTACCCATTCACCAAATAAAGTGTCAAAAAGTAATAAACAGGAGTTTGACAATTCCTTTATTAAAAAAAAAAAAAAAAAGTGTCCAACGATGTAAATCCATTGTCCATCAGGCCGCCTGCCGCACCTGAAAAATAAAAAAACAAAAAACACACTCCCGGCGACATGGAGGCTGGATGCCTACTGCAGGCTCCGCCGTGTGACAGTTCTTATATAGGTAAGAGGCAGGGCCACCTGGCAGCACCGCCCCCTTATGAGGTCACAAACCCCATACTCATTCACACAGTTAGGGAATCTGGGGGCCCCCCTTATTAAAAGGGGCTTCCAGATTCCGATAAGCCCCCGCCCGCAGACCACCACAACCACCAGCCACGGTTGTGGGGATGAGGCCCTTGCCCCCATCAACATGGGGAAAAGGTGCTTTGGGGTGGAGGGGTAGCACGCACTCGCTCCCCCCCATGTTGAGGGCATGTGGCCTGGTATGGCTCAGGGGGCTTTTTTTGCTGATTTTTTTTTTCTTCAGTCATTGGTATTGTGTAAACATTTTCATCTATTTTGTTCTTACATTTTTTTTAAAAAAAAGTATAGACTTCTCAAAGATTAGTGTGACAGAGTTGCCATCATCCCTAAACATTAAACAATAGGAACCTCATTTGGGATTTTATAGGGCAACAAAAGAAAAGAAATATTTAAAAAAAAAATTAGATAAATTTTATTTTTGCCACTTCTGTAGTGTATCATCTTCTATTTTTATTCTTCGTAAATGTATATTTTCATATGTTTAATTACTTTTTAACAATCTTTGTATAAATAAAATTTATCTAATTTTTTTTTTTAAATATTTCTTTTCTTTTGTTGCCCTATAAAATCCCAAGTAAATGAGGTTCCTATTGTTACATTTTTTTTTAAATGTCTAATTTCTTTCGACAATTTGTAAAAAAAAAAAAAAAAAAAGTTTTGGTACATCTATAAAAAGAACAAATTTGCAAAATAAAAATGTTTACTGATGAGTTGAAAGTTATTTTAGTTCCCAGATGGAAGAACTAATTTTGGTTACCAAGGTTAATGAAAACCTGGCTTCACCATGTCCATTAAAGCTAATCACAATGGTTTAACCATTTATAAATTTCCAGAATGTAAAGGCCTATTGCCGAAATGTGATAAATGACGCTGGGCTCCAAAACCTAATTTTTAATCAGGAATAACATTAAATTGAACAAATTCAAGCATACAGATTCCAGAAATGCACACACTGCAGTACAGAACTGAGATGTACATAAACAAATCTAGAATTGCAAAGCTACTTTCAAGCATTAGCCATTTAAAAAGAACATAACACAGCCCCACCTAATGGCCAAAAAAGTCAATTACAGTAGAGTTGCAAAATTAAGTCATACTCAAGAAACAGATATTAGGAATCAACACTAGAGAATCTAAGACATCCTACCCCAATATCCTATCCATAACCAAATCTACTGGAGCCAACCCTGATACATCAAGCCAACCTCCCCATATCCAGTCGAATTTAGCAGGGCATCCTCGATGCTGATAAATTACTTGTTCATATCAAAACCTCTTTAAATATACTGTATCTTTAGTAGAAGCCAATTACAAGGTGGTGTTATGATGGAATTAGGTTTCTACCAGGGTTGCAAAATTTGCTCTACTAGCTTTTTCTCAGTGCTGTTCAGAATAAGGATCTATGATGCATATCTAGCGCTCCTGCCGAAAAAGTACAAAGTTTTTGGATTAGGGTTTTTTCCCGATTAACACCTTGTGCTTCCAAATGGCCAGAATAAATATTCCTGCCAGTGAAATCCACTAATGGTTAAACACTTAACGCGCCTAAAAATGTGTGCAATATGAGGCCTTAGGTGCATTTTTTAAAGCGGAGCTCCACCCAAAAGTGGAAGCTCCGCTTGTTTGCACCCTCCACTGCCACATTTGGCACTTTTTGGGGGGGAGTAGGTACCTGGTTTTGACAGGTACCCCCTCCCACTTCCGGGTAAGATCACCGATCTACAACTTTTCGGCCCCTCCTCCTTCTCTCTGCTGCCTTCTAGGACACCCACAGGTCCCAGAAGACGGTGGAACCATTCAGAAGGCACAACAAGACTCGCACATGCGCAGAAGGAAACTCGCTGTGAAGCCTGAAGGGTTAACAGTCGGTTTCCCTTACTTACAATGCCAGCGCCTGCACCTGAAGCTGATTGATGAATCGGCTGGTTGTGCCGACAGTGTGGAATCCCTGGATAGGCAAGTGTCCTTATATTTCCCTTCTAGATTGCAAGCTCTAACGAGCTGGGCCCTCTGATCCCTTTTGTATGGATTTGTATTGTAACTGTACTGTCTGCCCTCATGTTGTAAAGCGCTGCGCAAGCTGTTGGAGCTATATAAATCCTGTATTATAATAATAATAATAATAATAATAATAAAAATAAAGATATTAAAAGTCAGCAGCTACAGTATTTGTAGCTGCTGACTTAATTTTTTTTCCCCAGTTATACTGCAGCAACGTGGTTCAGCTGCGCGAATCGTTGTAGGTGTACGTTGGTTCGTGCACGGCCTTGTGTGGGCAGGGAGCCCACTCGATGTTCGCTGGCGATAGTTCCCCGCAGAGATAGAAAGGGGATCTGCCAAAGTAAACAAGCCAGATCTCTGTTCTGACAGGGGATTGCTCTGAGATCTGGTCTTTCTGCTATGCAGGCCATCCCCCATACAGTTAGTAAACACACCCAGGGAACACCTTTATCACCCCTTATGTTAACCCCTCCCCTGCCAGTATCATTAGTACAATGTCAGTGCATATTTTTAGCACTGATCACTGTAATAATGTCACTGGTTCCCAAAAAAGTGTAAAAAATGTCAGCAAAAAGTGTAAAAAATGTCGCAGTCCCGCTAAAAATCCCTGATCACCAGCATTACTAGTAAAAATAAATAAAAATGCCATAAATCTATCAACTATAACTTTTGCGCAACCCAATATACGCTTATTGGGGTTTTTTTTACCAAAAAATATGTAGCAGAATACATATTGGCCTAAATTGATGAAGAAATTAGATTTTTTTTTTACATTTTATTGGGTATGTTTTGTAGCAGAAATAAAAATTTTCTTCAAAATTGAAGGTCTTATTTTTGTTTATAGTGCAAAAAAAATAACAAAAACCCCGCAGAGGTGATCAAATACCACCAAAAGAAAGCTCTATTTGTGAGGAAAGAAAAAACAAAAAACATTTTATTTGGGTACAGCGCCGCACGACCAAGCTATTGCCAGTTAAAGTAACGCAGTGTCGTATCGCAAAAAATAAGTAACCTGCATGAAAACCCATGGGTACACAGCTCTGCACCTGCGCTGCAGGGAACCCACAGAGGAGCAGTGTGAAAGGGACTCTTTTTTACAAATTTCAACTTATTATGGGTCAATAAATATTGAATTGGCCAACTTACTCTCTGGTCCACTGCATTAAATAGGGAGCAATTACAACTTCAATTGCGGGCAGTGACTGGTTGGTAATAAAGACCACTTAAATACTGTTTAACTAATATTAATAATTATTTACACCATTGGCCTATATTTATTCTGATTTTATGCCCTTTGCTGGCTACCACTGTTCTTAGAACTGCCTATTCCATTCTCATGTTCTATATCTATAATTGTTCATTGAACAAGTACACAGTGTTTAGGTACAAGCTAATGGACTGATGATATGATGTTGGTAAAATGTGTAGGCTTAAACACTTACATGCTACAGGTTTTTATAATGAACTACATGTGATGATTCTTAATTTAAAAAAAAATTGAATACCAATACTAAAACTGTCTCTGGGATAACATACTAATTGTGAAAGCATTTTATATTAATTTAAAATTTACAGTATGCCAGCTATTTTTCAGATTAAGTATTAGTGTTGGTAGCCTTTAAAAATCTGTGAATTTACATCTAATAATTCAGCAGGGGTGAGGGCACCAAAATTGTAAACAAAGGATAAGCTGTACATCTGTTAATGTCATAGATAACTAAAAGGGTTACCTGTGGAAGACAGCAGTATCTGAAGAGTTCAGGAATCTCCTGAAATTCCTGAATCTTGGTAACAGCTTTCTGGTCTGGAACAAATTCTGATTTAGCAATGGCTACATCTCGCATGACAACCAATCCGGGTCCAGTCAGCTCTTTCTTGCACACCTTCTCAAACACCGCCCTATATATTGTCATAAATTAAACAAGGAACAGTGGTTATGAAGAATTCGTATCTAATATCATTTACCTTTACAAGCTGCTTATAATCTATTTTCCTTAAACTACAGCCCTCAATTCCAAGTTGGAACACACTGTAACATTTACATAAAAATCTCATAAAGCAGATCTCATAAACCCACATTTTATTCACACTAGAAAACATCAAATGTTTATTAACCTCCTCCCGCCATCCGTATCGTAAAATCACGGCGGAGCGGCTCTCGTTCAGGGCCAACGTCATATGACATCACCCAGTCTCGGGGCACAGCAATCACGGGCACGCTGTTTATTCTCTAGGGTCTCTAAAACATATATATATATATATATATATATATATATATATATATATATATATATATATATATATATATATATATATATATATATATATATATATATATATATATATATATATATATATACACATACACATACATACATACACACACACATACATACATACATACATACATACACACACACACACACTGCACTGAATCGAGGAAATGCTGTGTTAAGATCACGAGGGGGTGGTTAAATCGAGATCGTGCTCTTTACCGATTAATTGTGTAGCTCTAGGTTTGCAGCACCCTCCCTCTTCCTTCTCCTCTCCATCATCAAGGCCAAGTATTTAAGTGTATGAAGCATTCTGCAGTGCATTGTAGAGCTTCCAACTTGAGTGCAGTTGGATCTTGCATGTACATGCAACCATGTCTTATCCTACTCTATAATATGTATACATCATAATAGTTGTTGCCAATGTTTTTGGATATACTCCTTTATAGAATGAAAAATAATTTGTTTAAATGCACTGAAACCTCTTTATACCTAAAGTCATCAATGTCCTCGTGTGACACTAGATTTTTCACAACAAGAAAGCCATTTTCCTCATAGAAATGTCTCTGTTCTGTAGTCAGCAGGTTATTATCCAAAGTATATCTGTTGAGAGAAAGTACAGAAGAAACATGAACCTTGTCATTCTTTCAGGATGCAGACAGACAGTAATGTAATACACAAGTGAACAATTGTCCGTTATAAATCAACAGTAAAAAGGTAAAGATGAAAATCTACTCTACAGAAATACAAAGTACTCAGTGTTAAACAGAAAAAAGCTCATTAAAATATATCTTCTTAATTCAGTCTATGTTGCCAAAAACTAAAGTACTATTTATACAGGTGGCTTCATCAGGATCGTGGTTGACATAAAAAAAAACAAAAAAAACCCCCTTAATTCCAGTTTACTTGTATATAATTCCTACCGGGAAAGTAAAACATAACTGAAAAATTGTATAATCTGCGTTTATACCCCCATGTCCTGCAAACTGAAAATTGACTGACTGCCTACATATATACTGTATTTATCGGCGTATAACACGCACTTTTTCCCCTTAAAATCAGGGGGAAATCACGGGTGCGTTATACGCCGATCCCCTGCGATCCCCCGCTGACTGTGAGCGGAGCGATCTCCGGCCGCCGATATACATAGATAGCGGAGTTTGAAAATGGCGCCGAGATACATAGCTGTGACTTGCGGGGGCTCTCGGACACTTTCAGCTCCACTCGTAGTCCCGCCCGGGATGGCGAGCGCCGCCCATATACAGATTGCCGAGTGTACTCGGCTAGGTTCGGCTAGCTCCGCTCACAGTCGCGCCCAGTCCCGCCCTATGATGGACAGAGGGACTGGCAGTGACTGTGAGCGGAGCTAACCGAACCTAGCCGAGTACATTCGGCTATCTGTATATGGGCGGCGCTCGCTCCGCTCACAGTCACGCCCATCCTGGGCGGGACTATGAGTGGAGGCGAAAGTGGCCGAGAGCCGCCGCAAGTCATGGCCATGTATCTCGGCGCCAATTTCAAACTGCAGTGACACTGACAAGTCACTGCAGTTTAACTGCAGCCTGGGCGAGGCTGCAAATGGACACAGACAAAGTTGCAGATGGGCACTGACAAAGCTGCAAATGGACACAAAGTTGCAGATGGACACAGACAAAGTTGCAGATGGGCACTGACAAAGCTGTAAGGCTGCAAATGGACACTGATAAGGCTGCAAAGGACACCAAGGCTGCAAAGGACACCAAGGCTGCAAAAGGACACCAAGGCTGCAAAAGGACACCAAGGCTGCAAAGGACACCAAGGCTGCAAATGACACCAAGGCTGCAAATGTCACCAAGGCTGCAAATGACACTGAACAAGCATGCAGATGGACGCTGTGCAAGGCTGCATTGATGGGCATTTAAATGTAAGTTTTTTTCCTTAAAACATTTTTTTCCTTAAAATTCCCTCCTAAACTTGGGGTGCGTGTTATACGCCAATAAATACGGTATTTGGTAATCTGCGTTTATACCCCCATGTCCTGCAAACTGAAAATTGACTGACTGCCTACATATATATTTGGTAAATCTGTTTGTCACCGCTGTTTCAACTACATCTGTAGCCATGTTCACATTACTTCAATGTTTATTTAGCTATTAAGTCTTACCTAAATTATGGGCTCCCTTATCTTTACAATTTTGGCCTCTTGGTCCTCCTGCAATTTGATTGTGATGTGAAAGCTTTGCTCTGCTAGCTGTGTGCCTTTATATCACCTCCTAATTGATTAATTGGCAGATTCCATCCACACAAAACACAGTATATAACACGGCTTTCTTTACGGGGGAACACATACAGGGGGCTGCACATACAGGGGTTCTTCCAAAGAAGTGGGGTTCTTTAAATAAGTGGCACTTCTGCTCTTGTACTTCAGCGATTTGCACAAAGCAAACTACAACAGACTGCAGGTGACCCCATTTTCAAATGATCTCACCTTCCTCTCTGAAACCATGCACCTATCCATTTCACAATTGCTGCCTCTCACCTCAAACTCTCTTTTCTTCACCCCTCTGATCTACCCCATATTCTGTACATATCACCCTCACTTCTCCCCTCCCCCTATTCCTGCACTCATCACCTCTTTCTAACTCTAAGCCCACTTGCTAACAAACCCCCCAGGATACTGAAGCATGTCCCCTCATACAAATCGTATTCTCATACTACCTCCCTTACTCTTCTGCTTCTCCTAATCTCTGGAGATATTTCCCCAAACCCTGGGCCTCCCTTATTTAACCCATGTATGATTATTTAACCCATGTTATGTACCCAACACACCCATCACTATCACCCTACACCCTCTGACAGTAGTCGCGATCTACGCAACTTAGTCTCCATTCCTATTCTTCCCAACGCCAGCCTCCCTCTCTCCTGCACCCTCTGGAACGCCCGCTCTGTCTGCAACAAACTCACTGCTGTTCATGACCTCTTTGTCACTAATTCCTTTAATCTACTTGCTCTCACCGAAACCTGGCTCCACGAACATGACACCCCTTCTCCTGCTTCCCTCTCCCAGGGTGGCCTTCACTGGACTCACTCCCCTAGGCCTAATGGACGCAAGGGAGGTGGAGTGGGATTCCTCCTATCCCCCCAGAGCACCTTCCAGGTTATTCACTCTCCTCCCTCTCATCATTCGAAGCCCACTGTATACGTCTATTCTCTTCTACTTCCCTAAGAATTGCTGTGATCTACCGGCCCCCTGGACCATTATCGACTTTCCTTGATGAGTTTTCTGCCTGGCTACCCTACTTTCTCTCTTCGGAAATTCCCACAATCCTTCTCGGTGATTTCAACATCCCTGCTAATACAAACACTCCTGCTACTTCTAAACTTCTTATGCCCCATACACACGGTCGGATTTTCCGATGGAAAATGTCCAATCGGAGCGTGTTGTCGGAAATTCCGACCGTGTGTGGGCTCCATCGGACATTTTCCATCGGATTTTCCGACACACAAAGTTGGAGAGCAGGAGATAAAATTTTCCAACAACAAAATCCGTTGTCGGAAATTCCGATCGTGTGTACACAAATCCATTGGACAAAGTGCCACGCATGCTCAGAATAAATAAAGAGATGAAAGCTATTGGCCACTGCCCCGTTTATAGTCCCGACGTACGTGTTTTACGTCACCGCGTTCAGAATGATCGGATTTTCCGACAACTTTGTGTGACCGTGTGTATGCAAGACAAGTTTGAGCCAACATCCGTCGGAAAAAATCCTAGGATTTTGTTGTCGGAATGTCCGAACAAAGTCCGACCGTGTGTATGCCCTATAAGTCTAACCTCTTCATTTGACCTGAAGCAATGGGTACAGGCTTCTATTTACTCTGATGGGAACACGCTTGACCTTGTATTCTCCTACCTATGCACTCCATGCAACTTCTCAAACAATCCTTTTCCTCTCTCCGACCATCACCTTATTAGTTTCTCTCTCCCCCTGTCTTCCACCACCTTTCCCTCCAATCGCCTAACCACCCGTAGAAACTTTTGCAACTTCAACTTCTCTCTCCTCTATTCTGCTACTGACCACCTCTATGACAAAATCTCTCCCCTGTCCTGCCCCAACCAAGCCACGTCCATCTACAATAAATCCCTGTCCTCCACCCTGGACAAGCTCACTCCCCTCACTACACGCAGAATCAGGCCTCGACCCCTACAACCCTGGCAAACAGATGACTCTAAAATTCTCAAAAAACGTAGTTGCGCTCTTGAGCGTAGTCGCGCTCTTGAGCGTCTTCAACCAATACAAATCTGCCCTCCAAAAATACTATTCTTCCCTCCACACTGCCAAGCAAACCTAATTTTACAACTCTTAACACCTTCTCATCCAGTCCCCGTAAACTCTTCTCTACCTTCAACTCTCTACTTTGTCCTCCACCCACTGACTTACTCACTGCCCAGGAGACGTTAATCACTTCAAAAACAAGATCGATACAATCCGTGATGAAATCTCCACTCTACAGGTATCTCCCCTAGCTAAAACCCCATGTCAACAGGTACAACTGACACTCCCCCTATTCAACTCTGCTACTACAGACGAAGTTGCTAAACTCCTTTCTATCGCCCACCTAACCACCTGTCCCCTGGACCCTATACTCTCTCAAATGCTACGGTCGCCCTCTGATCCCATCCTACACTCTCTAACCCACATCTTCAATCTCTCCCTCACCTCTGGCATCTTCCCCAATGCTCTAAAACATGCACTGGTCACTCCCATACTTAAAAAAACGTCCTTGGACCCTACCAATCTTAACAACCTACGCCCTATCTCCTTGCTCCCCTTTTCCTCTAAACTACTTGAGCGCCTGGTTTACAACCAACTGAGTGACCACCTCATTAAAAACAACCTTTTTGATCCCCTTCAATCTGGATTTCGCCCTCAACACTCCACAGAAACTGCTCTTTTAAAACTCACAAATGACCTACTAACTGCAAAAACCAATGGACACTATTCTGTACTCGTACTTCTGGATCTTTCAGCTGCCTTTGACACAGTTGACCACCCCCTCCTCCTCAAAAAACTTTACTCCCTCGGTCTCTGTGACTGTGCTCTTCAGTGGCTCTCATCCTACCTATCCCAACGCACCTTCAGTGTCACTTACAATTCTACTTCCTCCACTCCTCTTTCCTTCTCTGTCGGGGTCCCCCAAGGTTCTGTTCTTGGACCTCTTTTATTTTCAATCTACACCTCTTCCCTGGGTCAGCTGATAGCCTCTCACGGCTTTCAATATCATTTCTATGCTGACACACAAATCTATCTCTCCACCCCTCAACTCACTCCATCAGTCTCCTCACGCATCACTAACTTACTAACCGACATATCTGTATGGATGTCACACCACTTCCTCAAACTCAACTTGTCCAAAACCGAGCTTATAATATTTCCTCCCCCACGTGCCTCTTCCCCTGACTTATCTGTCAAGAGCAATGGCACAACCATCCACCCGTCCCCACTTGTCAGGGTGCTAGGTGTTATCCTGGACTCTGAACTCTCCTTTCGGCCCCACATCCAATCACTTTTCAAAGCTTGCCGCCTCAACCTCCGCAACAGCTCTAAACTACGTCCCTTTCAAACCAATGAAACCACAAAGCTCCTGATTCACTCCCTGGTTATCTCTCGCCTCGACTACTGCAACACCCTCCTCATTGGCTTACCTTTAAATAGACTATCCCCCCTTCAGTCCATCATGAATGCTGCTGCCAGACTCATGTACCTTACAAACCGCTCAGTGTCTGCTACCCCTCTCTGCCAATCCCTCCATTGGCTACCACTCACCCAACAAATTAAATTCAAAATACTAACAATAAGTTACAAAACCATCCACAACTGCCCCCAGCTACATCACTAACCTAGTCTCAAAATACCAACCTAATCGCCATCTCCGTTCCTCCCAAGACCTCCTGCTCTCTAGCTCCCTCATCACCTCCTCCCATATCCGCCTCCAGGACTTCTCCCGAGCCTCGCCCATCCTCTGGAATTCCCTACCCCAATCTGTCAGACTGTCTCCAAATTTATCAATTTTTAGGCGATCCCTGAAAACTTTCCTCTTCAGAGAAGCCTATCCTGCCTCCATCTAACAACTGCACTATTTTCTCCATTAGCTCATCCCCCACAGCCATTACCCTTTTGTATAACTTGACCCTCCCTCCTAGATTGTAAGCTCTAACGAGCAAGGCCCTCCGATTCCTCCTGTTTTGAATTGTATTGTACTTGTACTGTCTGCCCCAATGTTGTAAAGCGCTGCGTAAACTGTCGGCGCTATATAAATCCTGTATAATAATAATAATAAAATTGTCTAAGTAACGTATTACCAACAACTTCATTTGAGGTTAGCATGTCCTCTGTATTAGCTCCCTAGCGATCAGTATGCAGTGCTTGCTGTTGTACAACCTTAGATGTTCACAAGACTTCCATGTCTGGAAATTGTGGAGCACACGGACACGGGTCAAACTGTCCTCCCAGAAAGACTTGCAAACTCTTAATGTAAACGTGCAGCTTTTCTCAACGGTGAAGGCTTCATAATTTATGCTGCCTAAAAACTAGGTGGTATATATAAAAGATATCCCAAAATGTTGTGCTCAGTATGTAAAACAATGACCTATGCTAATGCACAGGTCACATGGTTAGAGTGGAGAAACACAATCAAGCACAATCAACAAAAGTAAGCCAAGCACCGCTGTTTGGCATTTTCCATGTTTACTTTAAAACTGATGGTGATCCCCACCAGTCTTTCTTCCTCCTCCAATACCTTAATCATCTAGGATTAAGACCATACTTTGGGTGAAATGTGTAGGATTGGAGGAAGGAGCATGGTGGGGATTAGGCAGTTCACCAATCCCCATGTTGGCATGGCAGCCGCAGAGAACAATAAGAGCCAGAGAGCTTTGAATGGTATGGGATTCTCTATTTTACATTGTGATGCTTCTGGGAGTTTTCAACTATAGTTAAAATATAAATTAAAAAGTCACTTGAAAGCACTATATTGGGCACACATGTTTGGGTCTGGTTAAAGTGGGAATAGGTTATACCATACAGTACGTCATATTTTTATTGTCATCTGTGTCCCTGTTGGGGAGATTTCACGTCATGTTCTGCCCTGGTACCACACAAAATTTTAAGAGAATCTCCCTAACAAAGAAAAAAGGCAACAATAAAACCCTGATACAGCTTATAACGTTTCCCCATCCCCGCATTTAAAAAACTTCCTTGATTACGGTCTGTGCCCCTGTTGGATGCCCATTTCCTTTTTTAGGCTTGGTTCACATCTATGCATGTCAGGAAAAGGGATCATTCTATATGCTTAAGGCCCGGTTCACACTGGTGCGATGCCAGACATCGCATGTGATTTGCAGCTCACTGCTGTTCACATCACATGCGATGTCTGTGTGATGCGATTTCAGCCATACATAGTATGGCTGATATTGCACCGCATTCGGTCCAAACGCGCACAGGACCCTTTTTTTAGTTCGGACCAGAATCGGATCGCATGGCTGTTCACACCTGTACGATCCGATTCATGTCCGAACTGTCAGTTCGCAGTGCGATATGCAAGCTGAACTGGGGGTGTCGTTAATGCATTGAAAATCCCCAGCAGTTCGCATATGGCAGTGTGAACTGCCATACGAGTCAGTGCGATGCGGGAACCCGCAGTGGATTTGCAGGGTTCTTGCATCGCACAAGTGTGAACTGGGCCTAAGACCAAACTCTCATGGATAATAGTCAATGAGAATGATATGGGAACCCTGGATTCACCTATCTTTCAGGAAACACCTAGAGTTTGAAAGCATTCCTGGAACCTTGGCATCGAGTTTTTCCATTGCACAGAATACTCTACATACTCTCTTCCTTTCTGTCAATTCCCATTCTTCTTGGAAGTGATGTTTTTTTATCCCCGAACTAGCTATTTGGGAAATGACCTGACGAGTCGAGAAAATTTTACTATCAAGGGGGTGTAGAAGCAACATCTCTTTATATGTCATTTACTATTTTGAATCATACCGTTGGCTGAATATGCATGATAAATGACTTTTTCAACCATTTATAGTTGTTTTGTATGTATCATCTAAATTCGGCCAATAAAAATGATTGGAAACTACAAAAAACTGTGCACTTTTATGACACATACAGAAAGTTCCTGCTCTTTAACAGATGCACAGAGCTGCCATTAATTCTTAATGGCATGCCCATGCATTGGCGACCGCATGTTTTTCGCCTGCTCCAAACCACATGGTGCATCACAATTTTACAAAAGAATCAGGGACTTTTTTCCCTGCGTTTCCCTGGGTAGGGAAAGCACATTGAAATGAGTGGGCTGCCCTACACATGCAAGCCAAGGTGGATCAATGCTGCATCTGTCACCTGCCACCTCTAAGACCTGAGAACCAAGCGCTCAGACTGCCGATTGCTCAGTTCTAAGGTCTTCAGTGAGCAGAGAGCTGGTAACTGAGTCACCGGCTCTCTGCTCTGCTCCTCCAGCACTCAATGCAGTGCTGGGCTGTGCAGGGGTGGGAACGGCTGGGTCAGGCTCTCAGTGGCGGGCCCAGAGGCTGAGCAAGCACTCCGTCCAGGCATCTGCGTGGATCCCTGGGGGATCTCTCCAGAATCTGGACCAGCTAAGTGACATTGCTTTAGCCCCGTTGGCTAAATATGGGTCACAGGAGTGCAGAACGAAGTGCACTCCTATGGCTCACAACAAAAGTAGGACCAAAAGAGCTATGGCCCTACTTTTAATGAGCTATTCATTTATGCCTTGCTATTTTTAGCTAAATCATGCCTAAATTGCTCATTACTATGCATTTTCTAACTTCTGCACACATACAGTTGACACTGAGGAGTACATATGGGTGTCAGGATTGCACTTATTTTTCCCCCAGTTTTATTAGGACTGCACATTTATTATAAAAATACGTATATGTTTTGCTCTATGGGACTTTTTTTTATAGATTACTGTTAGTTTATATATTGCAATTTGTATGATTGTCACTCAAATGTATTTTTTGAAGTTCCCTGTTAATACCTGATGAATAATCTAGAACCAAAAAAACCTGTTTACATAAAAAAATGGATCTCTTGAAGATAAACTCAATCCCTTTTTGGATTCAGACTGCAAACATACTTACTGAAAGCTTGTTGGATGACTGACAGTTGAAACCTGTCCTGATACAGGAACAGCAGTCTGAAATTTTATGTAAGGAAAAAAAACAAACACACACACACAGATGGGCAACACAATTTGCTTGCAAACAATGCCTGGCATAGCTACTGTTAAATGAAAAATAAGACGGGATCCAGGGATACCCCTAGAGTCAATCCTAGCTGTTCCACTGCAGTGCTGCCCTATTGAAAATGTCATTTGTGCATATCAGGTCTTCCCATCTAACAGGACAAAGCCTATATATTACATGAATGTCAATGCTTACTGTACCACAGAATACAAGTTATGTTATAAACACCTCTAAAAGTCATGTGACAAATATCTTGAGATATCAGTGGTAATTATAGCATGAAAGCAGCTGTATTATTCAGAGATCACAGGTCTGTACAAAGAGCTATGAAGACTCCAGATTTAAGTAAAGTAGTCAAAAATATGTACAGAGATGTATGAACATAACCTTATCCTTGCAAGTAATCATTCATTATGCTGGTCATATACTGTGTGTATCAATCCGATAATAAATGTTTCAATATTCAGATTCAAGCTAGCCATCATCAGTAATTTGTTTTCAACCAATCCTGAAATTTACATTGCGTTTCATTAAATGAACTTTAAAAAAAAAAAATCTGATTTCAATTAAGATGCATTGATTGAACAGTTGAATCGAATATATATATATATATATATATATATATATATATATATATATATATATATATATATATATATATATGGCCTGTATTAGGCCTGACCCATTAAAATATCTGTTAACTGAGCAATTTCATAAACTATACCCAAGTTTACCATTTATTTTTAGTACTGGACTTGAATTAAACCCAAGTGCTGTTGTCCATTGTCAGTTTTGTGTTGGTATAATAGGAGGAAGGCGACACTCTCACTGGCCCTCCAGCTATGCAGATACCAGCCTGAAAGTGTGGTATGCTTAGATGATATCTCTGGGGAAGAGCTCCCATGCTAGTGGTACCAGTTGAAAAAAATAAAAGCAGTGTAAGCCCTTGCATTTTTCCTGTAGTCATGTTATAATGCACAAGCAGATAAAAGTAGGGAAGGTTTAAAACCCCTGTCATTTTATTTTTGGCCCTCAAATCTTATTCTGATGACAACTGTGAAATTTTGGATTTCCCATCACTTTCTGTCTAGGTCAGGGATCCTCAAACTACGGCTCTCCAGCTGTTGCAGAACTACACATCCCATGAGGCATTGTAAAACTGACATTCACAGACATGACTAGGCATGATGGGAATTGTAGTTCCTGAACACCTGGAGGGCCGCAGTTTGAAGACCCCTGGTCTAGGTGATCACGATCACCAGGACAAATTGAAAGGGTGAAGGCAACCAAAAGAGGCGTTCTAATCCTTCCCCATCCTATACAACACCTAAAAAATAGCTATATATAGGACTTGACAAACCCCAGGTCGCCATGGTGACCAGAAGTTTGGTGCTGGCTCCTAGGGTGCTACCCCAATTCTCCCCACACCCCACACGTCCCCCCCACTATGCATCTCGGACTCCGCTTGCCCATCTGTAGGACGGGGCCTCTCTCCACCCCTTCTAGTTGTTATCACATGTAATTTCTGGGTCCCCGTTCACAGTTTCCATGGCCGTCAAAGAATGTGATGCAGTGCGATGTGCATTGCATTACATTCACTGGAGCTCTAAAGAAAAAAGGAACAGAGGGCTTATATTCACTGAAGCACAGGAGAGACATGCAGGGTCTTTTAGACCTTGAATGTCTCATTAAAGAAAACCTATCACCAAAAAATAAATAAATAATATCACATAAAAAAGGGACTTTGTCCCCTATGTAATGGAATTTTTTTCAAATTGTCAAAAAATGTAAGTTACACCTAAGCACAACCCCCCCCCCCAAAAATAAACCCACAACATTTCAGTAAAAAAAAAAAAAAAAAAAAACCACACATTGTTGGTTCATTTTAGGGAGCACAAAAAAAGCAATAAATTTCCCAATTGTTTAGTAAAATATAAAAGCTGCACCAAGTAAATAGATACCCAACATGCTAAACCTTAAACCTGTCAGTACCATATATAGGAAAAAAAAAAAAAAAAGGAGGAGCCCCCCCCCCCCCTTTGTATGCACAACGTATGTGGCAGGGCAGGGGTGCCTGAAAACGCTGATTGCGATACACATTACGTATTGCCACGCATGCCGGAATGAGAGCATTAATTCTACCACCAGATCTCCTTCGTAAAGCTAAACTCATGACCTAAGGGGAGCTTTAAAAGTGTTGCCTATGGTACTTGCGCTCCCTAAAATTAACCAACGTGGTTTTTTTTACTGAAATGTTGTGTTTCCTAGGCCTTTGCTATAATATTGTGCGACATAAAAATTTGGAACTACCACCATTTTATTCTCTAGGGCCGTGATGGCGAACCTTGGCACCCCAGATGTTCTGGAACTACATTTCCCAAGATGCTCATGCACTCTGCAGTGTAGTTGAGCATCATGGGAAATGTAGTTCCAAAACATCTGGGGTGTCAAGGTTCGCCATCACTGCTCTAGGGTGTCTGGCTCCTAGATTAAAAGCAAATTTGTCAAGCCCTGTCTATACATACACTTTAAAAATAATAGTTTCCTGCCAACCATGCAAATTCAACTTTAGTGCTTTCTCAGTCGTTGACCTTTATTAACTGTGCAGATAAGGTTCTCTGACAGTCTAATTTTCCTGATGTGTATGCTGGTTATTGATAAATGGCTCAAAGTTTAAATCTGAAGTCAAAAGAAAGCAGGCAGCTTACATTTTTTTTTTTTTAAGAGTTCAGTCATGGTAGCCTCTGTAGCCTCTCACAGTATCAACTGTGAGATGTAGTCGTAGAATAAGAAGCAAACTTTAGGCAACTGATCGTGAGAAAAAAAAAAACCAGTAAGACCAGGGCTGAAGATAGGAGAGATGTGCGAGTAGGAGGCCAGGCGCTGTGTAATACAATGAGCTTACATAAGAGGTTTTTTTTTTAATCCCTGTAATGTTTTATTGTTGGTTGTGGCTAAATAGTCAAAAGCAATTTTTTTAATAGAATTCTATGGTCACAGCATACACTTCGATTTTATAACATCAGCGTTGTAATAACAATACAAACAATAGTTATTTTTGACAATCCAATATAAGCTATGAAAAATATCCTCAGGTTGTAACTGCTGCTCGTCTCCTGGGCATCATTCCCCACGACTTTCTGGGATCCCTTTACACTTTGCAGCCTCTCCTCTGCTGTTTACTTTAAATTTCTATGGACTACATATCCCATGGTACCTTGATGCCTGCAAGCAGTGTTTCCTGTACCGACTACACCTCCTGAAACTCCTCGTAGTTCAGAAGGCAGGCTCTGGGAATTCTGTGACACAGCAGTGCCTAGCCACAGGGTGTAGTAAATACATGTCATAGAATGCAAGGAAGTAAATGTGTGGGGATCTTAAAAGATGACAAATGTCAAGAAAATTCAGATTAATAGGAATAGGTTAGAAATAACTGAAATGTGAAAATGAATTTATGATTTAAAATTTTGACCATCGATACATTTTAAATACCAACATATATCCTTATATCCTACCTTCTCTGGATTAGAACTTTTAAACTATGAGGCGTCAAAATAGTTTACTGAACTTTGAAAAATAAGAATTACATGTAACAAACAAGAGAAAAAAAAAATTGGATATGGGAGAATATAGTAAAAACACGAAGAAAGATAGCCATATCATCTACAATGTGATGATATAAGGCAGCCTTTGTCAAGCATGGTTCTGTTGAACCCCATTGTTCCTTCTGAGGTTTCCCAGGGGTTCCTTGAGCAGTATTCTTTCTGCCTGTCAGTACCTGCACGGTTCCATCACAATGTAATTTGGCAGAGTCAGTGGCATGGAACTACTCTCTTCTACACCAATATAGTTGGACATTTTTCCCACTGACTAACAAATGAATTTAGAAGGGCACCATACCACTGACCTCAAAGGAGAACATCCATGTAAGGCAGAGGTGCTCAAACATTTGAAGAACACGGACCACTTAAGTGATTTGGTTGCAGGCCAAAATGAAATTAAATGGTTCAGAATTTCATTTTTTTTTATTTTGAATAGTATAATGAAAATTTTAAACAATAATAATTATCATTTTCTGTGGGACAAATCCCTGTTGGATGTTTACCTACAGTTTAAATCACAAAAATTGCATTTTTATTAACCATATCGCCATTAATCCCACTCTCCTACTCAGGTGTGACCAGCCAAAAAAGCTCCAAACCAGTGTTGCAGCCTTCACTATATCAGGGTCTTTGCTGCCATCCCTTGAATTGCCAAAACCAGGACTGTAAACAAACAAAAAAACAGACCAGAGAAACGCATGTCCTAGTAGTGCAAAAAAACTTCTTTATTAGGCAAAGATAAATTGATACACAATGCACTCACACTCTCATGGAATGACACCAAGCTCATCATACAACCATGAGAATCCACCTTCAGAACCCCTGCATGGATACCACTAGATGTAATCCACTTGGCTAAAGGCTCCTCTCCGTGTCTGTGTGTAAGGAAAGAAAGAGAAGAGCGAGGAGCCATCTGCAACAGTAACTTGTGTATGACAGCCGCTAGGATTATGGAGGACTGGCAATCATTCCGGCGTGCACAAAAAAGGAGGCTGTGTGGGTTGCCATAGAGGCGCTGGAGTGGCAGGGGCTCTGGAGTGGCAGGGGCCCATCATACGCTCTGAGGATTAGGTAAGTATATCTCCACCCTCCTCACCCCTGAACAAAAATGAGCAGTTAATCCATGCAGTGTGGGCACAGCCCTAGACCTCCTCTGTAACTCAAAACATGCAACATGTAGAATTTTTAAGGGTAAAAGTATGTCGTCATTTCACGAGCGGGTGCAATTTTGAAGCGTGACATGTTAGGTATCAAATTACTCGGCGTAACATTATCTTTCACAATATTATATATATAAAAGTTGGGGTAGCTTTACTGTTGTCTTATTTTTTAATTGAAATAAACTGTATTTTTTCCCAAAAAAAGTGCGCTTGTAAGATCTCTGCGCAAATACCTTGTGACAGAAAGTATTGCAAAGACCGCCATTTTATTCTCTAGGCTGTTAGAAAAAAAATGTATAATGTTTGGGGATTCTAAATAATTTTCTAGCAAAAAAAACTGTTTTTAACGTGTAAACACCACATCTCAAAAAGAGGCTCGGTCCTTAATTGGTTAAAATTAAATGCTCCCCTTATTAACCCTTAGCCCTAATTAACTCCTTTTTCTCCTTGTCCATTCAATTATATTTTTTCTTGCTTGTTTCTATTTTGATAACTAATAATATTTAAACTGTTTTTTGAATGTGTTTGCTTTGTTGGTTAGTATTTTTACACTTAGGGCCTTTCACACTGGGGCGGTTTGCAGGCGATATTGCGCTAATAATAGCGCCTGCAAACAGACTCGAAAGTGCTGCTGCTTTGTCTCCAGTGTGAAAGCCCCGAGGGTTTCTTTTTTGGGTTTTTTTTTTGTAGAAAAAAAAAAAACTATGTAAAAATAAGTATATAAAACAGAATAAAATAATGGCTTTCAAATGCATTCATTTTGTATGCAAATAGTATTTGAATTTTGTCCATAACCTTTTTTTTTTTTTTCTTCACAATAACACCACCACACTAAGACCCCTTTCACACTGGAGGCGTTTTTCAGGCGCTACAGCGCTAAAAATAGTGCCTGCATAGCGCCTGAAAAAAGGCTCAGCTGCAAACCCAGCGTGAAAAGCAGAGTGCTGTCACACTGGGGCGCTGCACTGGCATGGCGTCACAAAAGTCTTGCCAGCAGCTTCTTTGCAGCGGTGGAAGAGAGGTGAATACACCGCTCCTGCCCATTGAAAACAGGATTTAACCCCTTTTCGGCCGCTAGCGGGGGGTTAAAACCGTCTCGATAGTGGCCGAATAGCGACGCTAAAAATATCACCGCTTTACCGCTGACACCCGGAGCGGCTCAGTGTGAAAGGGGTCTTAATCAGATAATGATGGATACCAGATTTATGGTCTCAGGTGAAAACTTCTCTAAGACCCCTTTCACACCGAGCCGCCCCAGGCGTCGGCGGTAAACCGCAGTTTTAGCTACGCTATTTGTTTTTCAGGCTCTACAGTGCTGAAAAACCCCTATCGGGGGGTTAAAACCGCCCCGCTAGCGGCCAAAAAGGGGTTCAATCCACCCCCAAAACGCCACTGCAGCGCCGCTTTGCCGGCGGTATGGCGGTGCTGCCCCAGTGTTTTCAATGGGCATGAGCGGTGTATTCAGCGCTCCTACACCACTGCAAAGAAGCTGCTGGCCTTCCTACCTTCCTAGTAAATCAGATTCTTTATAGGAACCCTGTCTGGAGAGAAATAAATGGACTTCATAGACCTCTACTAGTTGCTTGGCCATTATATACGGAACCCCTGGCTTTGGTATTTTGAGTTACTAACCAAAAACACAAGAGGTCTGCAACAGTCTACTCTACACCTCCCCCCTTCCATCATAGGTTTCCTATAGAACTATATGTAAGCAGGAAGCTAGGAGATTAATTTTACCACTCTGCTCAGTTTGAAACTCCCCAAATGTAACCACTTTAGCTGGAAGCAATAAATACAACAAACAGAATGAATGTACTTTTATTTACTCAACCCCAAAGGGAATTGTATAGTTTTGGAATGTAAAAGCACGAACTTGCCCTGGGTTTTTCTTTATAAGAGACAACACTATATAAACATAACCAATAGTAACGTTTTTAAGAGTGCCTTGAATATTGTTAGTCCATTAAAAAAACGATTTAATTTAGTTTTTATGTGACTTTTTACACAAACAAAAGGCTGAAAGTAATAAAGGACAACTAAAATATTGCCAGTTAACAAACATACCATGTCTTATCTGGCTTATTAACCAAGTACTGTCCAGTGAGGAATGTAAAAGGTATTTCTGTGCAAAGTGCAAGTGAGTGACTGAAGTTTTAGGTCAGCACTGACACTGATAAACCGTTAAACGCTCAGTCGCCAAAATCTGCGGTTTTCTTCAGCCAGCCAATATTTTTCATCAAATTCTAGACTCTATCCATTTTTAGGCGATCCCTGAAAACTCATCTGTTCAGGGAAACCTGCCTTTAGCTAACAAATGAATCTTTAATTTCTCCCATCACTTCACCCCTTACAGTTATTACATTTTGTTCCACTAGCCCCTCCCTATTAGATTGTAAGCTCCCAGGAGCAAGGCCCACCCTCTTGTATTGTTGCGGTATTGTCTGCCTTTATATTGTAAAGCGCTGCGCAAACTGTTGGCGCTGTATAAATCCTGTATAATAATATTATTATTATTATTAACAGTCATCGTAAGAGTTTTGTTTGATAATTCAAAGGGATGCCTATTTTTTTAAATAATTGCAACATTTTATTTTGTGATGTCATTTTATTTAGAATGATGGAAGTTTAATGCTAGGTTCACACCTGTGTGTAGCTGCGGGGGATCGCTGTGATTCCTGCACCCGCAACCACCAGCAGTGAAAACATGCTGGTGGTTGCAGGAATCGCACCCCATTCTGAATGGAACCCTCACACATCCAAATTTGCAGTATGTGTGCAGGAACCACAGGCAAATCGCATGGTCAAAATGACCATGCGATTTCCCTGCGGGCTGCATTTTTCTGTGGGAAACGCAGGCACAGCAGCCCAATAAAATTAACGGGCTGCCCTGTCCGCGCAAACACGGGCTGCAAAAACGCTAACGTGTAAACCTATACCTTACCTAAACAATAACTTACAAAGCCATCCACAACCTGGCCCCCAGCTACATCACTAACCTGTTCTCAAAATACCAATCTAATCGTTCTCTTCGCTCCTCCCAAGACCTCCTGCTCTCCAACTCCCTTGTCATCTCATCCCATGCTCGCCTCCAGGACTTCTCCAGGGCCTCTCTCATCCTCTGGAATGCTCTACCCCAACCTGTCCGACTTTCTCCTACTTTGTCAACTTTCAGAAGATCTCTGAAATCTCATCTCTTCAGAGAAGCCCATCTGGCCCCCACCTAACAACTGTACATTTTATCCATCAGCACATCCCCCACTGTTATTACCTCTTGTATCCCCTGACTTTCCCTCTTAGATTATAAGCTCTAAGGAGCAGGAACCTCTGATTCCTACTGTATTAAAAGTGTATTGTATTTGTACAGTCTACCCTTGTAAAGCGCTGCGTAAACTGTTGGCGCTATATAAATCCTGAATAATAATAATAATAATAATAATAATAATAATAATAATAATAATAATAATAATAATGTGAAACTAGTAGAAAGATAGAAAAGATACATTGTATCTTACTCAGACAATCTGGCCATACGTTATTCCACCTTTCTTCATTCAGCCAGGTGGCTGAGCGAAAAAACTAAATCAATATCTCCCATTCACACATTCAAGGTGGGTGGGGAATAATGCTCACCACTATGTCATTGTATTCTGACAGTGGGACTCCCCCGTCATCAAGATACACTGATCAGTACTGCTGAACAAGCAAAAGTAAACCAACAAGCCAGTTCATGAGAAGCCGATTGATAGCTCCACTCCTCATGAATGGGAATGGCCATAGATGGATCAAAACAAGTTTGGTTCTCGCTAGATATAAAATAGGTAGATAAGGACTTGATACGGCAGCGTCAGCTAATGTTAAAAAAAAAAATAAAATAAATAAAAATATATATATATATATATATATATATATATATATATATATATATATATATATATATATTTCTTTACTTCTTGGCGTCCGTTTTCTTTTTTTTTTTTCCTTAAAAAAATCAGGAGATGTCCCTTACCATTTACCACCAAATGCACAATGGGGTTGATTTATTAAAGGCAAACAGACGATGCGCTTTGTATGTGCAGTTGAACTCATTTTCCCTTTTAATTTTCCTTGCACCCGATTGGGTATCCTTTACAAAGTGAACCTTCACCATGTTGACATTTACTAAGAAAAAAAAAAAAGTGCAACTGCAGTTGCAAAGTGCTTAGTCTAGTTGCCTCAAGTAAATCAACCCCAATTTGTCCTGGAAAGAAAAAAAAAAAGTTAAATTACCACCTAAAAATAAATAAATAAATAATAAAAAAAAATGAATAAAAATAATACTAAAGCTTCATGCGTGTTTTCATTCGTGCAGAAGGCACAGGTGCACCGACAACCTGTAAAATTCAAGCTGAAAGCTGCTGTGGCTGCATGGAGTACTGAGTGGTACTAATGTGTAGGGCAGTATGCCCCCCAGAGTTGAATGTCCAGAAAGCAGATTTCTTGTGTTTTGGGCAGGGTGGATTTGATTTAAATCAAGTCAATTAGTTTCTCTTTAAAAATGATGATTCAGTCATCTGTCCCGCAGTGACTACTCCTCTGAACCTCTGTTGACTCACCGACACGCCCATTCACTTTAATGGAACGGCTGGTGATGCGGCAGAGACACAGCAAGGTGAGGGACGTGGCGGCAGCAGGTGAGTGGATGCCCACTAACAGGCGCTGTCATGATGGATCTGAAATGACTGGTGCTCTTTAACCACTTCAGCCCTGGACCATTTGGCTGGTCAAAGACCAGGAGGACTTTTTACAATTTGGCACTGCGCTGCTTTAACTGGTAATTGCGCGGTCATGCAATGTTGTACCCAAACAAAATTTGCGTCCTTTTTTTCCCACAAATAGAGCTTTCTTTTGATGGTATTTGATTGCCTCTGCGATTTTTATTTTTTGCGACATAAAAACACCGAAAATTTTGAAAAGAAAAGAAAAAAAATGAGATTTTCTACTTTTTGTTATAAGAAAAATCCAAAAAACTCAATTTTAGTCATACATTTAGGCCAAAATGTATTCAGCCAACTGTCTTTGGTAATAAAAAAAAGTCAATAAAGCGTATATTTATTGGTTTGCGCAAAAGTTATAGCGTCTACAAACTAGGGTACATTTTCTGGAATTTACGCAGCTTTTACTTTATGACTGCCTATCTCATTTCTTGAGGTGATAAAATGGCAGGGCAGTACAAACCCCCCCCAAATGACCCCATTTTGGAAAGTAGACACCCTAAGGAAATTGCTAAGAGAGATGTTGAGCCCATTGAAGATTTTATTTTTTGTCCCAAGTGATTGAGTAATGACAAAAAATAAAATACATTTTTTTTTATAAAAAGTTGTCACTAAATGATATATTGCTCAAACATGCCATGGGCATATGTGGGATTACACCTCAAAATACATTCTGCTGCTTCTCCTGAGTACAGGGATACCACAAGTGTGAGAATTTTTGGGAGCCTAGCCGCGTACGGGACCCCGAAAACCAATCACTGCCTTCAGGATTTCTAAGGCCATAAATTTTTGATTTTACTCCTCACTACCTATCACAGCAAAATGCCAAGATAGCATAAACCCCCCCAAAATGACCCTATTTTGGAAAGTAGACACCTCAAGCTATTTGCTGAGAGGCATGGTGAGTATTTTGCAGCTCTCATTTGTTTTTGAAAATGAAGAAAAGAAAAGAAAAATGTTTTTCTTTTTTCAAATCTTTGTGACAAAAAGTGGGATCTGCAAAATACTCACCATACGTCTCAGCAAATAGCTTGAGGTGTCTACTTTCCAAAGTAACATTACAGCATAACAGTAAGACTTACCATACCTGCAAAGCAAATGCTGAAGCATGGGGCATCCACCCCAAAAGTTAGGAGCAAATCGCTCTTGCACCATTGTTGCCCCCATGCTTCAGTATATATGCTCTTTTTTTAACTGTGGTGGTGAAATCACCTCCGACAGTGCTGGAGTCACGGCTTTATGTATCGTGGGAGCAAACGCTGTTGCTGTCAAGATAAATAAATCCGCGTTGCAGCTGAATGGCGTACCTGAAAAAAAAAAAAATGGTTAACAATAAAACACAATAAAACGTTGCAGAATAGAATACAGTAAAAAAAGAGCAGAATAGAGGGAGAATAGAGAGAACAATAAAACAACTATTTTTGTAAAAAAAATTTTTTACACTTTTATATAACGGTTCGGTTCTCTCAAAATGCGATGGCATCTTGGGAGACCCTGTGAAAGTGTGCCTAGTCTGTGCAATGCTGTACCCTACGCTAATACTCAACTAGTGTATGGTAGCGTTCAAAACATTCACCAATGCAAAGACCAGGATTGTCAGGACAGGAGGGACAAAAATAGTGAGTGTCACGCCTAATATACGCGCCTTCTACAGACACGACATTTTCTTTGGGGGGGCTCGTTGGGTAGGGGTACTCGGGAGGACATAAGGAAAATGCCTCTCATGCAGCCGGCCTACTGCATTTGGATTGGGAAGGTGAGGTGGAGCACCGTCTGGAAACAGAAGGGCTCTGACAATCTCTTCCTGGAAATTAAAGAAAGGATCCAGTCCGTCCTGAAGCTCTGTATAGTACATGAGCGTTCAGCAAAGCCAATTGAAATAAATAAACAGACACTTTTTTTATACCAGCGTCTGGCCTTAGAGCCAATAAGGTATGGCGCCAACTGGTCGTTGAGGTCCACCCCTGCCATATTTTGGTTATATCTTTATTATATATCTATATTATATACTATATCTATATCATCTTGGACACAGAGGGGTCTCTCCACAATACCAGTCGCTGTAGTAATTTGGACTGTCGTGTCTGCATGAAGGGAGGTAAGAACGAAAACGTTCATATTATCCCTCCACTTCATAGTGAGCAAGTTATTACACTTCAAGCAGGCTCTCCCCCCCAGCCAGACAGGAATGCACAAGCCGCTGGGGAAAGCCCCGGCGATTAGATCACATGGTGCCTCATGCTCCAATCTGATGATCAAACAAGTGACTAAAAAGTGTCACGCTGGTGTAATAATTGTCCACGTACAAGTGGTATCCCTTTCCGAATAAGGGTGACACCAAGTCCCACACAATCTTGCCAGCGCTTCCTATGTAGTCAGGGCAGTTTGTCGGCTCTACGTGACTATCTTTGCCCTCGTAAACCATAAAACTACATGTATAGCCTGTGGCCCTGTCACAGAGCTTACACATCTTGACCCCATATCTGGCACGCTTACTGGGAAGATACTGTTTGAATGAGAAGCGGCCAGAAAACAATTAGGGACTCATCAATGCAGACAACTTGATGATGAGTAAACAAGGCTGCAAAACGTTGGTTGAAGTGGTTTATGAGGGGTCGAATTTTGTAGAGCCGATCGTATCCAGGGTCTCCACAAGGATGACAGAGTTCATTGTTGTTGAAATGCATTAACCGCAAGATCTGCTCGTATCGTTCCCTGGCCATGGAGGCAGAGAACACAGGCATATGGTAAATGGTTGGTCAGTGGACCAATATGACCGCAACGTACTCATTTTAACTATGCCTATGTCGAGGGATAAGCCCAGAAAGGTCTTAAATTCGGAAACCGTAATTGGTTTCCAATCTCTGGCAAGTGAGGACTGGGGATTAGCGGCGATGTATTGACCAGCATATAAATTGCTTTGGTCCACAATAGATCTATAGAGATCTTCGGTGAAAAACAGCGAACAAAAATCAAGTGACGTAAAATCAACTGTTTCCACCTGAATGCCGGGTTGTCTAGTGAATGGGGAAAGTACGGGTGCTACAGAAGTGGTGGACTCTTAATTGGGATTGGCGAATTCTGCAGGAAGGACACTATGGGCATGATGGGCCTGTCTTTGTCTTCTTCTTGGCGGCAGGACACTACTTGTGCCTGCCACCTCGCCAGCTTGAACTACACTTATGGGACTCGCCACGTCACCTTGTGTTACTGCAGTGCTGGATGTACGACCAGGGTGTACTAGGCCGCTGGTGCTTGCCAGTTCACCAGAAGGAATAGCAACGCTAGTACTTCTCTGCTCCATACGAGGGACTTGCGGTTCTTGCACCTCAACAGCAGAAGATCGGGGTCTGGTACGACAGAGCTATCCGTCATGGAGCCGCTGTCGTCTACAGAATCGTATTCTGAGCCTAAATATTACAGAATCTTCACTATCTGTCATGCTCAGAAAAATGTAGACCTCTTCACTAGTGTACCTTCGATTTCCCATTTTGGGCTCTAAATTTACTGGTACAGTAGTGAGACTCACAGGTAAAAAAGCTCCTAGACTGTCAGCAAATGTAACAAATGCTACCAAAAAAACTGTTAGCAATCGCAGGGATCAGGCCTGACTCTGCGAACGCTGCAGTTATGTGTGTTTTGTAAGTGACAGTGATCGATTGATACTGCACTTGGGTGGGCTGGGCGGAGGGGCAAAACGCAGGTGCTAGCAGGTATCTGGGCTGATCCCGCTAACGCTGCGTTTTTCGGAACCCTAAACTGCTGGGGACGCCAGTATAGATCTGATCAGATCTCGATCCGTTCAGATTAGGGGTGCAACGGATCGTTGCCGATCCGTGATCCGTACGGATCACCCTCCGCGGATCGGCACACCCGGGTGTGCCGATCCGCAGAGCACTTTTCGGGCCTCAGCCATAGGAAAGGCCCCGGCTTCGGCCTAGCTCCGGAGCGGCGGCCATCTTGGTACACCCGGAAGTGGCCGCTGTCTCGACAGGAAGTGATGTTGCGTTGCCGCCATCTTGCTACACCCCACACTCCTGCACAGTACAATAATGATAGAGTGAGAAGGGGGCAAGCGGACATCTTGTTACACCCACCGGAGTTTTAAATTTAAAAGCCATTTTCAACACAAAACTGAGCTTATATGCACAAATACTGTATTTATGCATATAAGCTCGGTTTTGTGTTGAAAATAGCTTTTAAATCTAAAACTCCGGTGGGTGTAACAAGATTTGTGTGTGTTTTTTTTTTTTTTTGTTTGTTTTTTGTTTTTTATGCTGATCCGAGGATCGATCCGATCCGTGACTCTGATCCGAGGATCGATCCGATCCGTGAGATTTTTGATCCGTTGCACCCCTAGTTCAGATACTATACCACTAAGGGAGGTGGATGCAGCGTGCGTTGGTGTTAGCAGTACTGGTACTAATCTGACACTGCCTGGGGCGATGCAGAACCTGACACTAAAACCTAACTTATATCACCCGCCGGGCGATCAGGGGGTTAAACGGCGGGTATAAAAAACAAACTAACCAGCATCACCCGTAACAGTTATACGGTGATCACTGGTGAAAGGGTTAACTAGGGGGCAATTAGGGGGTTAAAACCTTTATTAGGTAGTATATGGGGGTACCTGACGCTATAAAAAGCTGACGGTGAACCTAAATACTTACCTAACTAGAGTCACCTGTGACACTAATATGGCAATCAGAAAAAAAAAAAAAAAAAAAAAAAGATTGCTTAGTGAAACTGTTGACAGGGGTGATCAAGGCATTAAACCTTTGTTAGGGGGGTACCCTAGACCTAAAGGGGCCTACCACTAACTGCCCTAACACTTATAACAGTCACAAATGACACCAATGCAGTGATCAGTAAAAAAAATAAAATAAAAACTGCAATCGGTGTCACTGTGACAGGGGGTGATCAGGGGCGATTTGTGTGCCTACGTGTTCTACTGTTAGTGTAGTGTTGGTGCACTTACTCGATGTCTTCTCTCCTCGGGCACCGGAATAAAAAGACCGACATGAGGAGAGATGACATCACTTCCTCTGCTTCTGTTTACATTACAGGAGCAGAGGAAGCTTCTCTTGTCAGGAGCGATCTCGAGGGGGTGGCCACGAATTGGTGGCCTCCCCCTCAGCACGGATCACTCCTGGAACGATTCCGACCGCAGCAGGCCCCCCCACCTGCTGGGAGGCAGGAACGTACAGGTACGCCCATATGCCTGCCCGTGCCATTCTGCCGACGTACATCGGCGTGCGGCGGTTGGCAAGTGGTTAAATATAAGGACTTATTCTTACTGGTAGAGTGGCACGATTCTGGCAAAAATTAGATTCACGATTTTTTTGCTTAGAATAAAGATCACGACTCTCGTGGCGTAAAATCTCTTTCACATTATACAAAACAAAATATATATAATTAGGCTAACTTTACTGGTTATTTATTTATTTTTAAATTCAATAAAAGTAATTTTGTCCAAAAAAATTGCATTTGAAATACCGCTGCGCAAATACAGTGTGACATAAAATATTGCAACAACCACCATTTTATTCTCTAGGGTCTACTAAAAAAAAATATATTATATATAATTTTCTAGGAAAAAAAAAAAAAGATTTTAACTTGAAACCAACAAAATGTCAGAAAAAGGTTTAGTGTTTAAGTGGTTAAACTTTCCTCACCGAACTCTATTCCTTTGACAAATTGTTACAATGTTTAGACTTAGTTCCACTGCTAAAGAATGTTGTAATACTTAGCAGACTGCCCGTTTTTTCTTCTTTCCTTTCTTTTGACGGTGTTACCATCAAATAGTGCCTGCGCGTGCGCAGGACGGAGCTGCACTTCAGCTAATTTGCCGATCAGCTGGAGTGACGTGACCAGGGCTCAAGCGCACATTGTAGGAGGCATCTTTCGATGGGAGATACCATTTCTCAGCCACAATTGAAACCTATACAAACAGTGGGGGAGACCGTGGTTTTGCCCGTGTGAAAGGACAGGTTGCAACACAGACAAAACCAGCTCTTCAACACAGCCACTCGCTGCCGCACTCCAGCAGCAGCGATGCACAATGTGAGAACTACAGTCTCCCCCGCTGTTTGTATAGGTATAAATTGTGCCTGTGAAATGGTATCTCCCATCGAGAGATACCTCCTACGATGCGCCCTGGTTACGTCAGCCCAGCTGATCGGCACTTCTACAGAACAACGGCTGTGACTTCAGCAGAGCAGAGAGAATTTTCTGCATATCGGGAAATACTTTTGTCAAGATTGCAATGGGGGGGGTGGGGGGGATCGCGATAAAGATTCTTGGCGATTAATCGTGCAGCTCTACTTGCTGGTAGTAGAATCTTTAATATTTGCAAACAAAATGAAGGTTTCCTATTTAGCATAAGCTGTCAGGTTAGTAAAACAGCAATATCAGAACCAATTCAATCACACAGTTTGTAAAATACTGTATACATAGATTTGCAAAACAATGGGATAAAGGAATATTCCTGAACTTTGTTTTATCTCACAATTACTGTGCCATTGTGTGAATGCATCAATGCAGTGCATGTTATCTCAGCTTGCAGAGCTTGGATTCATTGAATGAGTTTACCAAAAATGTAAATATTGCAGACTATACAGAATCATGCTACATAACCAAGCTCTATTTCATGCTGAATAAACTAAATTATTAATGCACCTTAAATAGAAAACCATCTTTAGATAGATTTTTACTCCAAAAGCATTTTATTAAAATAAATTTGATTAAAAAAAAAAAAAAAAAAAAAAAAACACGATTTAACCACTTAAGGACCGCCTCACGCCGATGTACGTCGGCAAGGCGGCACGGGCAGGCAAAATCACGTACATGTACGTGATTTGCCTCCCGCGGGTGGGGGGTCCGATCGGACCCCCCCCCCCGCCGCCCGAGGCGGTCCCGTTCTGTCCCCCGGTGATCAGAGACGAGGGGGAGGCCATCCGTTCGTGGCCCCCCCCTCGCGATCGCCGCCGGCCAATGAGAACACTCCTTTGCTGCTGTATGCTAAACAGCAGCAAAGGAAGTTATGTCATTACCCCTCGGCTCGGTATTTTCCGTTCCGGCCCGAGGAGAGAAGACATCTATGTGAGTGCACCAACACACACACAGTAGAACATGCCAGGCATACAAAACACCCCGATCCCCCCCCCGATCCCCCCCCCCCCCCTGTCACAAACTGACACCAGCAGGTTTTTTTTTTTTTCTGATTACTGCTAGGTGTCAGTTTGTGACAGTTACAGTGTTAGCACAGTTACTGTTACCCCCCTGTAGGTCTAGGGTACCCCCCTAACCCCCCCTAATAAAGTTTTAACCCCTTGATCACCCCCTGTCACCAGTGTCGCTAAGCGATCATTTTTCTGATCACTGTATTAGTGTCGCTGGTGACGCTAGTTAGTGAGGTAAATATTTAGGTTCGCCGTCAGCGTTTTATAGCGTCAGGGACCCCCATATACTACCTAATAAATGTTTTAACCCTTTCACCACTGATCACCATATAACCGTTACGGTTGACGCTGGTTAGTTCGTTTATTTTTTATAGTGTCAGGGGACCCGCCGTTTATTACCGAATAAAGGTTTAGCCCCCCGATCGCCCGGCGGTGATATGCGTCGCCCCAGGCAGCGTCAGATTAGCGCCAGTACCGCTAACACCCACGCACGCAGCATGCGCCTCCCTTAGTGGTATAGTATCTGATCGGATCAATATCTGATCCGATCAGATCTATACTAGCGTCCCCAGCAGTTTAGGGTTCCCGAAAACGCAGTGTTAGCAGGATCAGCCCAGATACCCGCTAGCACCTGCGTTTTGCGCCTCCGCCCAGCCCACCCAAGTGCAGTATCGATCGATCACTGTCACTTACAAAACACTAAACGCATAACTGCAGCGTTCGCAGAGTCAGGCCTGATCCCTGCGATCGCTAACAGTTTTTTTGGTAGCATTTTGGTGAACTGGCAAGCACCAGCCCCAGGCAGCGTCAGGTTAGCGCCAGTACCGCTAACACCCACGCACGCAGCATACACCTCCCTTAGTGGTATAGTATCTGAACGGATCAATATCTGATCCGATCAGATCTATACTAGTGTCCCCAGCAGTTTAGGGTTCCCAAAAACGCAGTGTTAGCGGGATTAGCCCAGATACCTGCTAGCACCTGCGTTTTGCCCCTCCGCCCAGGCGAGCCCAGCCCACCCAAGTGCAGTATCGATCGATCACTGTCACTTACAAAACACTAAACGCATAACTGCAGCGTTCACAGAGTCAGGCCTGATCCCTGCGATCGCTAACAGTTTTTTTGGTAGCATTTTGGTGAACTGGCAAGCACCAGCCCCAGGCAGCGTCAGGTTAGCGCCAGTACCGCTAACACCCACGCACGCAGCATACACCTCCCTTAGTGGTATAGTATCTGATCGCATTAATATCTGATCCGATCTGATCTATACTAGCGTCCCCAGCAGTTTAGGGTTCCCAAAAACGCAGTGTTAGCGGGATCAGCACAGATACCCACTAGCACCTGCGTTTTGCCCCTCCGCCTGGCCCAGCCCACCCAAGTGCAGTATCGATCGATCACTGTCACTTACAAAACTCTAAACGCATAACTGCAGCGTTCGCAGAATCAGGCCTGATCCCTGCGATCGCTAACAGTTTTTTTGGTAGCGTTTTGGGGAACTGGCAAGCACCAGCGGCGTAGTACACCCCGGTCATAGTCAAACCAGCACTGTAGTAACACTTGGTGACGTGGCGAGTCCCATAAGTGCAGTTCAAGCTGGTGAGGTGGCAAGCACAAGTAGTGTCCCGCTGCCACCAAAAAGACAAACACAGGCCCGTCGTGCCCATAGTGCCCTTCCTGCTGCATTCGCCAATCCTAATTGGGAACCCACCGCTTCTGCAGCGCCCGTACTTCCCCCATTCACATCCCCAACCAAATGCAGTCGGCTGCATGAGAGGCATTTTTATGTCCTCCCGAGTACCCCTACCCAACGAACCCCCCCAAAAAAGAGGTAGTGTCTGCAGCAAGCGCGGATATAGGCGTGACACCCACTATTATTGTCCCTCCTGTCCTGACAATCCTGGTCTTTGCATTGGTGAATGTTTTGAACGCTACCATACACTAGTTGAGTATTAGCGTAGGGTACAGCACTGCACAGACTAGGACACACTTTCACAGGGTCTCCCAAGATGCCATCGCATTTTGAGAGACCCGAACCTGGAACCGGTTACAGTTATAAAAGTTAGTTACAAAAAAAGTGTAAAAAAAAAAAAAATATATGAAATAAAAAAAAATAGTTGTCGTTTTATTGTTCTCTCTCTCTCTCTATTCTCTCTCTCTATTGTTCTGCTCTTTTTTACTGTATTCTATTCTGCAATGTTTTATTGTTGTTGTTATTGTTATTATGTTTTATCATGTTTGTTTTTCAGGTATGCAATTATTTATACTTTACTGTTTACTGTGCTTTATTGTTAACCATTGTTAACCATTTTTTTGTCTTCAGGTACGCCATTCACGACTTTGAGTGGTTATACCAGAATGATGCCTGCAGGTTTAGGTATCATCTTGGTATCATTCTTTTCAGCCAGCGGTCGGCTTTCATGTAAAAGCAATCCTAGCGGCTAATTAGCCTCTAGACTGCTTTTACAAGCCGTGGGAGGGAATGCTCCCACCGTCTTCCGTGTTTTTCTCTGGCTCTCCTGTCTCAACAGGGAACCTGAGAATGCAGCCGGTGATTCAGCCAGCTGACCATAGAGCTGATCAGAGACCAGAGTGGCTCCAAACATCTCTATGGCCTAAGAAACCGGAAGCTACGAGCATTTTATGACTTAGATTTCGCCGGATGTAAATAGCGCCATTGGGAAATTGGGGAAGCATTTTATCACACCGATCTTGGTGTGGTCAGATGCTTTGAGGGCAGAGGAGAGATCTAGGGTCTAATAGACCACAATTTTTTCAAAAAAAGAGTACCTGTCACTACCTATTGCTATCATAGGGGATATTTACATTCCCCGAGATAACAATAAAAATGATTAAAAAAAAAAAATATGAAAGGAACAGTTTAAAGTAAGATTAAAAAAGCAAAAAAATAATAAAGAAAAAAAAAAAAAAAAAAAAAAAAAGCACCCGTCGCCCCCTGCTCTCGCGCTAAGGCGAACGCAAGCGGCGGTCTGTCGTCAAACGTAAACAGCAATTGCACCATGCATGTGAGGTATCACCGCGAAGGCCAGATCGAGGGCAGTAATTTTTCCAGTAGACCTCCTCTGTAAATCTAAAGTGGTAACCTGTAAAGGCTTTTGAAGGATTTTAAACATGTATTTATTTTGTTGCCACTGCACGTTTGTGCGCAATTTTAAAGCATGTCATGTTTGGTATCCATGTACTCGGCCTAAGATCATCTTTTTTATTCCATCAAACATTTGGGCAATATAGTGTGTTTTAGTGCATTAAAATTTAAAAAAGTGTGTTTTTTCCCCAAAAAATGCGTTTGAAAAATCGCTGCGCAATTACTGTGTGAAAAAAAAAAATGAAACACCCACCATTTTAATCTGTAGGGCATTTGCTTTAAAAAAATATATAATGTTTGGGGGTTCAAAGTAATTTTTTTGCAAAAAAAAATAACTTTTTCATGTAAACAATAAGTGTCAGAAAGGGCTTTGTCTTCAAGTGGTTAGAAGAGTGGGTGATGTGTGACATAAGCTTCTAAATGTTGTGCATAAAATGCCAGGACAGTTCAAAACCCCCCCAAATGACCCCATTTTGGAAAGTAGACACCCCAAGCTATTTGCTGAGAGGCATGTCGAGTCCATGGAATATTTTATATTGCGACACAAGTTGCGGGAAAGAGACAAATTTTTTATTTATTTTTTTTGCACAAAGTTGTCACTAAATGATATATTGCTCAAACATGCCATGGAAATATGTGAAATTACACCCCAAAATACATTCTGCTGCTTCTCCTGAGTACGGGGATACCACATGTGTGAGACTTTTTGGGAGCCTAGCCGCGTACGGGACCCCGAAAACCAAGCACCGCCTTCAGGCTTTCTAAGGGCGTGAATTTTTGATTTCACTCTTCACTGCCTATCACAGTTTCGGAGGCCATGGAATGCCCAGGTGGCACAAAACCCCCCCAAATGACCCCATTTTGGAAAGTAGACACCCCAAGCTATTTGCTGAGAGGTATAGTGAGTATTTTGCAGACCTCACTTTTTGTCACAAAGTTTTGAAAATTGAAAAAAGAAAAAAAAAAATGTTTTTTCTTGTCTTTCTTCATTTTCAAAAACAAATGAGAGCTGCAAAATACTCACCATGCCTCTCAGCAAATAGCTTGGGGTGTCTACTTTCCAAAATGGGGTCATTTGGGGGGGTTTTGTGCCACCTGGGCATTCCATGGCCTCCGAAACTGTGATAGGCAGTAAAGAGTGAAATCAAAAATTTTCACCCTTAGAAATCCTGAAGGCAGTGATTGGTTTTCGGGGTCCCGTACGCGGCTAGGCTCCCAAAAAGTCCCACACATGTGGTATCCCCATACTCAGGAGAAGCAGCTAAATGTATTTTGGGGTGCAATTCCACATATGCCCATGGCCTGTGTGAGCAATATATCATTTAGTGACAACTTTATGAAAAAAAAAAAAAAAAAAAAAAGTGTCACTTTCCCGCAACTTGTGTCAAAATATAAAATATTCCATGGACTCAACATACCTCAAAGCAAATAGCTTGGGGTGTCTACTTTCCAAAATGGGGTCATTTTGGGGGGTTTTGTGCCACCTGGGCATTCCATGGCCTCCGAAACTGTGATAGGCAGTGAAGAGTGAAAGCAAAAATTTACACCCTTAGAAATCCTGAAGGCGGTGATTGGTTTTCGGGGCCCCGTACGCGGCTAGGCTCCCAAAAAGTCCCACACATGTGGTATCCCCATACTCAGGAGAAGCAGCTGAATGTATTTTGGGGTGCAATTCCACATAGGCCCATGGCCTGTGTGAGCAATATATCATTTAGTGACAACTTTTTGTAAATATTTTTTTTTTTTTTTGTCATTTTTCAATCACTTGGGACAAAAAAAATAAATATTCAATGGGTTCAACATGCCTCTCAGCAATTTCCTTGGGGCGTCTACTTTCCAAAATGGGGTCATTTGGGGGGGTTTTGTACTGCCCTGCCATTTTAGCACCTCAAGAAATGACATAGGCAGTCATAAACTAAAAGCTGTGTAAATTACAGAAAATGTACCCTAGTTTGTAGACGCTATAACTTTTGCGCAAACCAATAAATATACGCTTATTGACATTTTTTTTACCAAAGACATGTGGCCGAATACATTTTGGCCTAAATGTATGACTAAAATTTAGTTTATTGGATTTTTTTTATAACAAAAAGTAGAAAATATCATTTTTTTTCAAAATTTTCGGTCTTTTTCCGTTTATAGCGCAAAAAATAAAAACCGCAGTGGTGATCAAATACCATCAAAAGAAAGCTCTATTTGTGGGAAGAAAAGGACGCAAATTTCGTTTGGGTACAGCATTGCATGACCGCGCAATTAGCAGTTAAAGCGACGCAGTGCCAAATTGGAAAAAGACCTCTGGTCCTTAGGCAGCATAATGGTCCGGGGCTCAAGTGGTTAAATAAAAAAAATAAAAAATTTAAAAGAACTTTTTTTTTTTTTTTTAAATAAAAAAAAAAAAAAATTGCTTTATATCCACCCTGGTTTTGGGCATTCACCCTGGACACATAGCACATAACTCCGTACCCCATGCAGCTGCAGCAGCTTTCAGCTATTCTAAGTGTTTTCCAGGTTACTGACCGTGGGGCTGGATGGTGCGCCTGTGTCTCCTGTCTGCACTGGGGCTAAGGGTCCTGTCTCCTCACCGGTGCTTCAGCTGTCGGCCCAATCTTTAGCATTGGACAGCTCTATGTGTGTTGGATGTCAGTTCTGTGCTTCCACCAGCTACCTCTATAATGAGTCCTAGACTAGTGACAATGAGTCTTCCCTTTTGCTTTCCAAGACAGAAAAGATCTGAGGCACGAGTAGGGGAACAGGTTTGTATTTAATAGTCTTTTTCTTTTAGGGGCCCTTTGTTATTTTAATTTTTGGTTTTGGCAACAAGGTGGTTTGGGTAGAACTCAGAACAAACCTTTTTTTCTATAGAGTCAGGAAGGGTTATAATCATAACAGGATTTATATAGCTCGAGCAGAGCTTTACAAAATGACAGTATAGGTACAATACAATTCAATACAAGAGGAATCAGAGGCCCTGCTCATTAAAGCGTACAATCTAAGATTTGACCTCTGTAGGGCTTTTATTAGTATACATATACCCGCTGAGGATAGTTCTCTTACTTTCCAACATGGTAATAAAAATACCAATCACCAGGGCAAGAAACAATAAAAACACTTCTCATTATCGGAGATGGAAAGTCTAGAACAGACTCTCTCAACCTTTTTAACATGGAGGAACCCTTGAAATAACTTTCTGATCCCAGGGAACCCCTGCTAATAACTAGATCTACAGCTTACTATACATTAATGTGATGGTCACTAGGAAGATTGCTCATGACATTTGTGGTCACTGGGAAGAGTTCCCCTCCTGCAAATAGCTGAAAAAGATGAGTGGTCTCAGTGGTTACTTATCAAAGAGACAGAAATTGCTCAAGGAATCCCTAAAAATCTCTGGAGGAACCTTGCTGTGGAACATGTCAGGCTTGTAATGGTGTTTCTGTGGGGAGATCTCCTCTCATCTTCTCACCAACGTTTTAGGAAAAAACATCAGGGGCAATCTCCCATAGGCTCAGTCCACACCTGGGAGATCTGAAGTCCTTCAACGCTCATCATGAGGATATTCATTGTATCCTATGGTGCCCCCCTTACATCTGATCGTCACGTTGCTGGAAGCTTGTTGTATTACATGAGATTCCTTGAAGCAGAGTTGTGTGTTTTTGTCCCTATGAATTTCAATGGGAACGCCTGAAAAAAAGTGTGTATTTTTGTTTCTTGCCACTCCTCCTACTAACTAGCTTTCCATTGGCTAAAACAAAAACGCTCTAACCTGAAAACACTTGTACAAATGCGCACAGAAAAAGCTGAAGTATGACTCTAGCTCAAGCCCCCATTCACTGTTTTCTCCTGTGTTTGCTGTTGTGCTGCACAAGAATGGAAAATACATTATTCTCTATGGTTCCTGTTCACATCAATGCAACACTTTACATTTTTTAAAGGTGCAGGAGCTTCTTTTGGTGCAGTGCTTTTTTTTTGCCCCATAGACTTCAATGGAAATGCACCAAAAACACATGTAAAATGCATGTGCATGTAGGAGTTTTCTCCCACAAAAGCTTGAAGCATCAAAAATGTGCAAAGTCGCACTACAGAAATGCACCGAAAAATGCATCATCATCATTAGGGTTGTGTCAGCAGACTCTATTTCTCTGCTTTTTAACCATTAACTGACTACCCCATGCATATACACTGCGGTAGGGTGGATGCTTTGTGCTGGATCCCGTATCCCGTATCCGATACGTAATCAGCACTTCTGGGTAACAGCGATTTGTTACAGCACAAGCAGTTCAGAAGGTGCTGGCCAATGATCGATTGCTGGGACTCACTGATTGGCTCCATTATTAAAAAAAAAAAAAAAAGGGGAGCTCTGTGTTTTTAACAAGAGCTCTGTACACTGACAGGCGACCTTGCCGTTTTTTATACCCTCCAAAGCAGGGAGAAAAAGAAAAAAAACCCAGCAAGATCGGCTAGTAAAAGCAGCACATAAAACATGCAGTAAACATTGTCAGGCACACATTTAACCCCTTGATTGCCCCTAGATGTTAACCCCTTTCCAGCCAGTGTCATTAGTACAGTGACAGTGTATAGTATTAGCACTGATCACTGTATTAGTGTCAGCTAGTGTCAGATTGCCCGCCCCACTATCACAGTCCCACTACAAGTCATGATCATTACCAGTATAAAATAAAAATTCCAGTATCTATACCAAACTCTATAGCTTTCACGCAAACCAAACAACATACATCTATTGTGAATTTTTTTTGTTCACCAAAGACATGTAGCAGAATACATTTTGGCCTAAGGCCTGATTCACACTTAGGCTCCATTCACACTAGCGCGTTTTTTGATGCATTTTGCAGAAATGCATGGGAATTTTTTAACATGGGATCCTATGGAACATGTTCACATCAATGCATTTTTGTATCTCTGCATTTTTGGAAAGGGTCAGGGACTTTTTTTCATGCAAAATGCAGCGTTTTGCATGTAATAGAATTCAATGGACAAGCATCAAAAACGCAAGTGCATCGTTTTTGCAGCGTTTTTGCCGTTTTTTTTTTTTTGACTGTATACAGTCAAAAAAAAACTATAAAAAAAAAAAACAAAAAGAAAAAAAAACACAAAACGCGGTAAAAACGCTGCTCAAAAACGTGGCAAGCATGACAAAAAAAACTCCAAAGGGCTGAGCAATGTTGTTAATAAACATTGCCGGCTGCTTTTTTTTTTTTTTTTGACAGCTCCAATTACCGGACTTCTTTAAACATTGGAGAGACCCACTGACAGCTCAAGGAACCGAGCCTATAAGTATCGGTTTCAGGTATCGGTGCATTTGCACGAATACCGATACTTGTATCCGTGCAACCCTATAAAAAAAAAAAAAAAAAAACGTGAATCACAGTGGAAACACACTACATTCTTTTCTGTAGCTTCTCCATTGAAGTCTATTGGTCCAAAAAAAAAGCAGGTTTGCATGTAAAAAAGTCACAGACCCTTTCCAAATATGCCATGGCTGAAAAAAGCATAGATGTGAACATGTTAAAAGGTCTGTAGTGCGTTTCTGCAAAAAAAAAAAAAGGCACCAGCATCTGGATTGCATTCCTATGGTGTGAACGGTAGGTGATATGGTTTTCAATGGCATAGTTTACACCAGTGCTTGCAGTTGAAAGAAAGAAATGCATTTTTATCTGCACTGGAACGCACATGTCCTTATTTAGGGCCAGTTCACACGACATGCAGTCCAGTGCATTTTTTTCTGCATCGAAAATGCATGGAAAGTAGGTTATATGTTTTTCAACGGCTTAGTTAACAGTGTAGTCAGCTCCAGGGCTTTCCAGAACCAGGAAAAAAAAAAAAAAAAAAGGGAAGTAGAACATGCTGCATTTTTCCTGTACTGGAATGTAGTAAAACGCATCAAAAACACATCGAAAATGCACCAGATCCCAGTACAGTGAAAAAAAAAAAGAAACTGGAAAAAGAAGAAAAAAAAAAATAGCAAAAAAAAAAAACAGAAAAAAATGGGCATGCAATAATGCATCAGGAAGGGATCTGGAGTGCGTTTTTGTGGTGTGAACCAGCCCTATCGCCCCTTTCACACGGGGCTGTCCGTTTTCACTTCTCCGCTTGCTCAGTAGGGATCACTTCAATGATCCCCGCTGAGGCGACAGATGACAAGTCCGTCTCTGCACTCTGTTCAGGGATGGACCGGTCAGAGAGTCCGCTCTCCTCAATGGGGGGGGGGGGGGAAATCGGACGATTACAGACCGCCTGTCCGTTTTCATCTGATCGACGCATGCAAAATAGGACATCTATCCGTCTGGATTTTGCGGATCAGATGTCAGCGGACATGTCACTGCTGACACCCGACGCTCCAAAGAGCTACATGGAGCGACTGTTCAGATCCACCTGAAAAAACTGACAGGCAGATCTGAACGATCCACATGTGTGAAAAGGGCCTTAAGGTTAAGAAAAAAAAAAAAAGGGGGGGGTAATACACTGGACTGTATCAAAAATGCATTGGAACGCATCAAAAATATACATCCAGAAAAGCACCTGGACAGCATTTTTATGATGTAAACTGGCCATGTGCGTTCTATTGCGTTCCAGTACAGTACCGTGTAGAAAAAAAAAAACGCATGTTCTATTTTTTTTTTTTTTGGAACTGACCGCACTGGTTTGAACTATGCCATTGGAAACCATATAACCGACCTTCCATGCGTTTTTGATGCAGAAAAAAAAAAAATAATAAACGGCTGCATGTGGTGTGAACTGGCCCCACGGCCACCAGGTGGGGGATATGACAGAATGTGGTGACATTTCCCTCCCTAGAAGAGGTGAAAGTCAGCTGACTCCAGTCACAGCAGTGTAGAGTTGTGAGGATGAGGCCCACCATGACTGGAGCTGTACTGTATACTGTATTGTATACAGAGCTATGGGGACTTCCGGTACGGGGAGACGTCTCCCCTTCCAATGGAGAGTCAGTCCCGCGAATATAGAAGAGAACACACCGAGCTCTGTGCAATATTCTCCCCTCAAATAGCCCGCACTACCATCACACAAAGGATACGAGGTGCCGCTGGAGGACGGAGAGGCGGCCGCTCCCGGCCGGGAAGTTGTGGATTCGGGCCTGCATGTCACTAGCGGTGGTGGAGGAGCTCTATAGGGGAGACACAGTCCGAGACCTGCATGTATAGCCCTATAGAAACCCCTCCTCCGTGCAAAGTCCTATACGACCTACGTGACTAAAGCCTGCCTGCAGAGCCTCCGCCCCCTCTCTCCTCCCTCTCTCCGCCCCCTCCCTCCTTCCTCCTCCCTCTCTCCGCCCCCCTCTCTCCTCCCTCTATGGAGAGCAGGCAGTGCTGTGACTACCATTGCACCTCCCTGTCCCTTCCATGTGTACAGACTTTCTTCCCCAGGTTTGTGTTGTGTAGTACATGTAGAGGTGTGTACATTTAACCACTTCCCACCCAGGTCAATTCGGACTTTTTTTCTCCTACATATAAAAATCCGTATTTTTTTTTTTTTTTTTACTAGAAAATTACTCAGAGCCCCCAAACATTTTTTTTTTTTAACCACTTCAATACAGGGCACTTAGACACCTTCCTGCCCAGACCAATTTTTAGCTTTCAGCGCTGTCGCAGTTTAAATGACAATTGCGCGGTCATGCTACACTGTACCCAAACTAAATTTTTATCATTTTGTTCCCACAAATAGAGCTTTCTTTTGGTGGTATTTGATCACCTCTGTGGTTTTTATTTTTTGCTAAACAAATAAAAAAAGACCGAAATTTTTGAAAAAAATAAAATTTTTGCTTTTGTTTCTGTTAAAAAAAAAATGTAAATAAGTAAGTTTTCTCTTTTACTGATGGGCACTGATAAGGCGGCACTGACAGGCACTGATACGGCGGCACCGATGAGGTGGCACCAATGAGCGGGCACTGACGATGGGCACTGAAATGCGGCACTGGTAGGCGGCACTGATGGGTGGCACTCATATGCAGCACTGATGGGCATTGATAGGCGGCACTGATGGGCACTGATGGGTGGCACTGGTTGGCACTGATGGGCGACACTGGGCAATGAAAGGTGGCACTGCTGGACACTGCTAGGCACTGATAGGGTGGCACTGATAGGCGGCACTGCTGGACACTGATGGGCACTGATAGGCGGCACTGCTGGGCACTGATGGGCACTGATACGTGGCACTGATGGGCACTGATACGCGGCACTAAAATGAGGCACTGATGGGCATCCCTGGTGGCACTGGCAGTGGTAGGCATTGCAGTGGGCACTGACTGGCAGCTGCCTGGGCACAGATTGGCAGCTGCCTGGGCACACAGTGACATTTCCCTGGTGGTCTAGGGGCATACCTGGTGGTCCAGTGTGGATCGCTTCCCTGGTGGTCCTGGGCGGCATCCCTGGTGGCCCTGGGTAGGATCCGAGGGGGGGCTGTGCTGATAAACCATCAGCACAGACCCCCCCCTGTCAGGAGAGCAGCCGATCAGCTCTCCTCTACTCGCGTCTGTCAGACGCAAGTGAGGAAAAGCCGATCACCGGCTCTTCCTATATACATCGTGATCAGCCGTGATTGGACACGGCTGATCACATGGTAAAGAGTCTCCGTCAGAGACTCTTTACCTAGATCGGTGCTGCAGGGTGTCAGACTGACACCCCGCAACAACGATCGCCGTGATGCGCGCCCCCGGGGGCGCGCAGCGGCTAGATATTTCTCATCACGTCATATGACGTCCGATCAGGAATATCAAACCACTTTGCCGCCGTCATTCTGTAATAGGGCGGGCGGCAAGTGGTTAAATACACTTTTACAAAGTTTAAGCACAACGCTGGAAGGATTTACCCACTTCCTGACCAGATACGGCACTGCGTCGGTTTAACTGACAATTGCGCCGTCGTCAAATTGATTTCATTTTTTTTATTTTTTACCACAAATAGAGCTGTTTTTTTTTGGTGGTATTTGATCACCTCTGCGGTTTTTATTTTTTGCGCTATAAACAAAAAAAAGAGCGACAATTTAAAAAAAAAAAAATTTATATATATATTTTACTTTTTGCTATAATAAATAAAAAAAAAAAATCATCAGTTTAGGCCAATATGTATTCTTCTACCTCTTTTGGTATATTGATTGGTTTGCGCAAAAGTTATAGCGTCAACAAAATTGGGGATAGATTTATGGCATTTTTATTAGTAATGGCGGTTATCAGCGATTTTTAGTGGGACTGCACATTGCTGCAGACAGATCGGACACTTTTGACACTTTTTTGGGACCAGTGATACCTGGAAGCTGATATGACCAAAAATGACAGTGGCCAGTGGAAAGCTCCAGGAGACCACAGTACTGAATAGAAGATGCGTATAGTTCCGCTTTAAGGCCTCATTAATACTGGGAGTACAATACCATATGCCTGTGTTTACCCGCACAGGGATGTGCAGGCAGTCCCATTAATGTCTATTGGGACACAGCAGCTGCACAGACACAGCCTCTATGTCCCAATACAACATCTGCACAGGTCCCCAAACTCATACTGTCTGCATTCAATGACCCACACAGATGTCATATTGGGACACAGTGGCTGTGCAGCTGCTGTATTCCAATAGACATCAATAGGACTGCCTGCACAGGAATGCATGGAACACCTGTACATCTCTGGGTGGGTAAACATAGCCCTGAACAGATCTTCAGTATTGTACGCCCAATGTACATAGGGTTGCCACCTTTTCTTCAAGTCAAACCCGAACACTTTAGCGGCGCACAGCAATCTTTTGTTATAGTATAAAAACTGTACATATATTTTGCAATTAAATAACATTTCTAATCAAATGAAATTAATCACACGAGTCCCCCTTTACATCAGAGGTCACAGAATTCCTCTTTAACATCTAAACTCATGAAGTTCCCTTACACTGTGCGGGGGGGCTCTGCATACTCTGATGTAAGGGAGAACTCTGACACAAGGGATGCTATGGGTACCCTGATGTAAGGGGGAACATTGAGAACTCTGAGGTACGGAGAGGACTCTGATATAAGGGGGAACACTGTTGCCTCTGGTGTAAAGGGGAACTCTGATGTAATGAGTGCTCTGAGAACCCTGATTTACCTTTGTGTACTCACTCAGAGACAGGAGAGAGAAGGGGGAAGACTTCAGTCATAGGCAGGGATAGATGGTGAGTTCACTCCCCCCCTTGGCAGTCAGCACCTCTCATCCAGATGTAGCTGAGACTGCTGGACTTCAAATTTCTGGCCCCCACTTTACTTTTCTGAGGCACAGCGCCAGGGATTGAAGTGTGGGCAGACACAGAGGGGTAGGGGCAGGAGGAAGAGGAGCAGATCAAGCCCTCTCACCTCTCCCGTCTGTGTGGGGGGAGCGGTAATTGTTAGTGCTGGCTTTGGGCATTGTGAACGAGATTGTAACAGACACTTTCGGCTTACACAACTGCAGCCAGCAACCCTGCTGGGAAGCCATAGTCTGGTCTGAATAATGTGTCCGGGTTGCAGGTGGTTTGAAACCCGAACGCATGATTCCAAACCCGAACTGTCCGGGTGAATCCTGGACAGGTGGCAACCCAAAATGTACATGAGGCCTAACCAGCAGCAGAGTTGGATGCTGGGCACACGAAAATATCAGGATTGCCTTGGGTGACCCACTGGCTCCCTCAAGGATTTGACAAATCCTTGCTTGGACCCTGACATGCTTTCCTGAGCACTCATGCCTGATTAGTGTTTAACCACCTCCTACCTGACCTATTATAATAATACGGCTGGGCAGGAGCTTACTTATCCGGAGTGAACATCATATGATGTTCTGTCACTCTTGCCACTCGTGTGTGCCCCAGGGAGTTGTACCGGGTCGGCCCTGTTACCATGTGATCGCTGTGACCAATCACAGCGATCATGTCAGTTGTACACAAAGACTTTCACTCATAGCCATTCTTCGTGTACTATTGTGCTCTCTGTGATTGGTCACAGTGATTACATGGTAGAGAGACAAGTTTGAAGTGGAATACCGTTGTTATGGCAGCAAATAGCTGACATAACCCCGGTATCTCCTTCAACAGCGGGCGGTCCGCTTTCAGATAAAAGTGGTCTCTGCGCTCCAGACGTCTCTGCCGCTTACCGGAGCCATCGGTAGCGGTGGAGACGATCGCGTCCTTCCCCCTGACAGGCCTCGAGCCGAGTAAGGGAAAGAAACCCCCACTCGGCTTCATAACATTGGATGGCGGAAGCGTCGTCAAACGTCACTCCCGCCCAGTGGTCTTAAAGGGGACATTTTTTTTTTATTACATTTTAGAGTAAATGTGAGCTCTGAGGTCTTTTTGATCCCAAATTTCACATTTAAAAGGGCCTGTCATGCTCTTTTTCTATTACAAGGGATGTTTACATTCCTTGTAATAGGAATAAAAGTGATCCAATTTTTTTTTCTTTTAAAAGGACGGTGTAGAAATAAAAAATAAAAGGTAAAATAAGAATTTTTTTTTTTTTAAAGCACCCCTTCGCGCCGAGCTCGCACGCAGAAGCGAAAGCATACATAAGTCGCGCCCGCATATGAAAACGGTGTTCAAACCAAACATGTGAGTTATCGGCGTGATTGTTCGAGCGAGAGCAATAATTCTAGCACTAGACCTCCTCTGTAACTCAAAGCTGATAACCTGTAAAAAATGTTAAATGTCGCCTATGGAGATTTTACAGGGTCAAAGTTTGTTGCCATTCCACAAATGAGAGCAATTTTGAAGCATGACATGTTGGGTATCAATTTACTTGGCGTAACATTATCTTTCACAATATAAAAAAAATATTGGCTAACTTTACTGTTGTCTTATTTTATAATTCAAAAAACTGTATTTTTTTCAAAAAAATTGCGCTTGTAAGACCGCTGTGCCAATATAGTGTGACATAAAGTATTGCAACGACCGCCATTTTATTCTCTAGGGTGTCTGAAAAAAAAATATAATGTTTGGAGGTTCTAAGTAATTTTCTAGCAAAAAAAAAATGATTTTAACTTGTAAACACCAAGTCTGAAAAATAGGCTTGGCCCTTAAGTAGTTCATTTTCAGATATATACTGTACCATAGTTTGTAGACTCTAAAACGTTCACATAAACTAAATAATATACACTGATTTGGGTTATTTTCACCAAAGAAATGTAGCAGAATATATTTTGACCTAAATTTATAAAGAAAGATTACTTATTTGTAAAATTGTATAACTTATAACAAAAACACATTTAAAAAAATATTTTGCATGTTTCGTTTATATGGCAAACAATTAAAAAAACAGGGAGATTAAATACTACAAAAGAAAGCTCAATCTGTCTAAAAATAAAAAATGATAAAAATGTAATTTGGGTACAGTGTTGCATGACTGATTAAGCGTCATTCAAAGTATGACAGCGCTGAAATCTGAACATTGGCCTGGGCAGGAAGGGAGTGAAAGTGTCAGGTATTGAAGTGGTTAATTTGTGTCTACAGGCAAACCACGGGGACCCCTTCCTGTCTCTCCTTCTATCCATTTGCAAAGGTTCTGTTTTTGTACTGTTACTGAGCACTATTGCCTTTATCATTCTACACTTATGATATTTGCATCCAGCAATTTCATTAAAATATTATTGCAAGGATAAACGCTATGTTCTTTGTTCTGTAATGAATAGAAAAAAATTGAACCAGGATTGCACACATAGGGGCTAGATGTTCCATGTAAAAAGGGCTTTGAAGAGTTTGTTCACCTTTACAAAAAAAACTGCCTATGTAGATAAGGGGGGTCTGTAGATAAAAAAAAAAAAGAAATTGCAGAGATTTGATCAAAAATGAATAATGACCTTGCTATAGGTGTAGCCCATTTATGTACCTCAGGAAGCCTGACTGGAAAACTGCTACTATGTTTCTAAGAAATACCTAGCTGATAGTCTTCACTTTCACCATCACAGGATCAAGCGCTCAAAAGGTGAGCTCAGAGCTACCGCATCAGGAGAGAGAAAGCGCCTAAAATCCATGTTAGGGGGTTTGAATCTGAGAAAGAGTTCCCTCCTGTGATGGTGAAGGTGACCAGTAACAGGCTTCTCTTTGCAACATGCTGGGAGTTTTCCAGTCATAAATCAATATAACCTAAATAAAATAACCACAAACACATTAAAAATGCCTTTAAACACACATGTGGAACTGCACACTGATCACGAGGATAGTGATGTAAACAAGCCTTTATCCACCTCCAGCCTGAGCCATTTCTGATATTTCTCTCCTACATGTAAAAATCAGCATTTTTTGTTAGTAAATTACTTAGAACCCCCAAAGTTTGTATTTTTTTAAGCAGAGGCCCAAAAGAATAAAATGGTTGTCATTGCAATTTTTATGTTGGTTGATATTTGTGCAGCAATTTATCAAATGCAATCAATCTTATTATTATTTAAGATACTTATATAGTGCCGTCAATTTATGCAGCTCTTTACATATACATTGTACATTCACATCAGTCCTTACCCTCAAGGAGCTTACAATCTAAGGTATCTAACTCACATTCTTATACTAGGGCCAATTTAGACAGAAGCCAATTAACCTACCAGCATGTCTTTGGAGTGCAATGAATTTTAGTGCACACAAAAACAATATAATACCCAATTTTTTGGAAAAATATAAAAGATGATTTTATGCCAAGTAAATAGATACCTAACATGTCACACTTTGTAACCATGGAAAGACTAGGTTTGTCCCACGCCATGAGAATGTTCTGTTGCAAAGCTCTGAAGTAGAACTCCGGTCAAAATTTTTTGGGGCTGTGCAGTGGGGTTGTGCTGGCACTGCACCGCTTAACTACTCATTTTGTTCAAGGGGAGAGGACAGCAGAGATATTTACCTGACCTGCTGATCCTCCCTGCACAAGATTGCTTTGGCTCTGCCTCCCCCCCCCCCCCCCCCCCAGTCAAGTCATTTTGAAAATGGACTGTCCCTGATGTCAGAATTCTCCATAGACAGGAACAGTTCACCACAGGACTGTAAGGGTGCGTGGTTTTCCAGAGGATCGGCGGATCAGACGAGTGTCAGCTTTCGCCTCACTCCTAGAAAAAATGAGCAGTTGACCCATGCACAGCCCCACTGCATATTAAAAAAAAATGTTTTCCAGAGTTGGCCTTTAAGTGAATGAAAATGCTTTGAAGGCGAATACCATGAAGTTGCAGAACCTGATTTAGCAGTTTTGTCAACTTTTCCTTGAGCAGGAAGACCTTGGCCTGAAAGATATCTGGATTAAAGCAGAGCTTCACCCAAAAGGGGAAGCTTCGCTTGTTTGCTTCCCCCCCCCCCCTCCACTTCCACATTTGGCACCTTTTGAGGGGGGGGGAGCGGATACCCGTCAAAACCAGGTACCCTTTCCCACTCCTGGGTAAGATCATCACACAACGATTGCGGCGATCTATGCAAGTTCCGGCCCCTCCTCCATCCCCCTACTGCCTTCTGGGAGACACAGAGGACCCAGGAGACAGCAAAGACATTCAGAAAAGCGCAACTCGTGCATTCGAAGTAGGAAACAGGCTGTAAAGCTGCAAGGCTTCACTTCCCGTTTCCCTAAGTGAAGATGCTGGTGCCTGCACCCACAGCCAATGGACGAATTGGCTAGGGGTGCCGACATTGCGGGATACCTGGACAGGTAAGTTTCCTTATATTAAAAGTCAGCAGCTACAGTATTTGTAGCTGTTGACTTTTACATTTTTTAATTTTTTTTTTTACTGGCTGGAACTCCGCTTTAAGGCCTAAAGGTACAGTGGGGACGGAAAGTATTCAGACCCCCTTAAATTTTTCACTCTTTGTTATATTGCAGCCATATGCTAAAATCATTTAAGTTCTTTTTTTTTTCCTCATTAATGTACACACAGCACCCCATATTGACAGAAAAACACAGAATTGTTGACATTTTTGCTGATTTATTAATAAAGAAAAACTGAAATATCACATGGTCCTAAGTATTCAGACCCTTTGCTCAGTATTTAGTAGAAGCACCCTTTTGATCTAATACAGCCATGAGTCTTTTTGGGAAGGATGCAACAATTTTTTCACACCTGGATTTGGGGATCCTCTGCCATTCCTCCTTGCAGATCCTCTCCAGTTCTGTCAGGTTGGATGGTAAACGTTGGTGGACAGCCATTTTTAGGTCTCTCCAGAGATGCTCAATTGAGTTTAAGTCAGGGCTCTGGCTGGGCCATTCAAGAACAGTCACTGAGTTGTTGTGAAGCCACTCCTTCATTATTTTAGCTGTGTGCTTAGGGTCATTGTCTTGTTGGAAGGTAAACCTTCGGCCCAGTCTGAGGTCCTGAGCACTCTGGAAAAGGTTTTCATCCAGGATATCCCTGTACTTGGCCTCATTCATCTTTCCCTCAATTGCAACCAGTCGTCCTGTTCCTGGAGCTGAAAAACACACCCACAGCATGATGCTGCCACCACCATGCTTCACTGTTGGGACTGTATTGGACAGGTGAGCAGTGCCTGGTTTTCCCCACACATAATGCTTAGAATTAAGGCCAAAAAGTTCTATCTTGGTCTCATCAGACCAGAGAATCTTATTTCTCACCATCTTGGAGTCCTTCAGGTGTTTTTCTGGCAAACTCCATGTGGGCTTTCATGTGTTTTGCACTGAGGAGAGACTTCCGTCGGGCCACTCTGCCGTAAAGCCCTGACTGGTGGAGGGCTGCAATGATGGTTGACTTTCTACAACTTTCTCCCATCTCCCGACTGCATCTCTGGAGCTCAGCCACAGTGATCTTTGGGTTCTTCTTTACCTCTCTCACCAAGGCTCTTCTCCCCCCGATAGCTCAGTTTGGCCGGACAGCCAGCTCTAGGAAGGGTTCTTGTCATCCCAAACGTTTTCCATTTAAGGATTATGGAGGCCACTGTGCTCTTAGGAACCTTAAGTGCAGCAGAATTTTTTTTGTAACCCTGGCCAGATCTGTGCCTTGCCACAATTCTGTCTCTGAGCTCTTCAGGCAGTTTTTTTGACCTCATGATTCTCATTTGCTCTGACATGCACTGTGAGCTGTAAGGTCTTATATAGACAGATGTGTGGCTTTCCTAATCAAGTCCAATCAGTATAATCAAACACAGTTGGACTCAAATGAAGGTGTAGAACAATCTCAAGGATGATCAAAAGAAATGGACAGCACCTAAGTTAAATATATGAGTGTCACAGCAAAGGGTCTGAATACTTAGGACCATGTGATATTTCAGTTTTTCTTTTTTAATAAATCTGAAAAAATGTCAACAATTCTGTTTTTTTTTCTGTCAATATGGGGTGCTGTGTGTACATTAATGAGGAAAAAAATGAACTTAAATGATTTTAGCAAATGGCTGCAATATAACAAAAAATGAAAAATTTAAGAGGGTCTGATGACTTTCTGTCCCCACTGTACTTCCAAGCAATGTGACAGAATCATAGATGACTTCTCTAAGTTAAAGGTCCACCCAAGTTCTTCCAGGTCTGCATGGTGAGTCACACATTGAAGCCTAAGGCCAAAAGGTGTGCTCTTGTGGGATATTGTCCAAGTATGCAATTACTGGACTGCCTCTGAGACCAAGAAAACCCACCAGTCTCGCAAGGACCTTTGTAAATACTCTCAGGGCCAAGGAAAGACTGAAGGGAGGGACCACAAACTGATAGTGGTTGTCTCTCATGACCAAGCAAGGAAATCCTAGATGACCTAGAAAGACAGGAATATGTAAATATGCATCCTTTATGTTGATGGATGCTAAGAAGTCTCTGCAATGAAGGGGGACAATAACCAACACCAGCCCTCAAAATTTCCACTCGTCTGCTCGTAGTTAGCAAGTGGAAATAGGGTGAGGACTAGTGTGGAGCCACACCAGAGAGGGGGGGTGTGTGTGTGTGCTTCCTGCCAGGGTCGCCGATAGGGGGCTGGACAGCAGGAGGATCGGTGTGGCGGGCGGGTGGTAGCAATTGCAGAGCACTGCCCTATGTGGCTCTTTGAAGCTGAAAGTCGTTTTCCCCTATTCTCCCTTCCACCGGCTTTCTTCTGCTGGAGGGAGAGGCACAGACCAGTGGAACAACCAATAGCGCTACTCATCTGGAGTGGAAGGGAGTGATTGCTGATAAGTTGCTCCTCCACCTGCCACCTCCTTAACCAATCAGCATACCCCTGTTGCTTGCCACATTTGACAAGATGCTATAGGCCAGAGCAGAGCGCGATAAAGAGGATCTGACATTCCTGGCTGAGTATGAAGAAGGTATGATCACATTTGGATCAAACAGATTACGCAGTGCCCACACAGGACTCTTCACAAGTAGCTCTATAGAAACAGCTGATGATCCTCACTGCAGAAGTCTTCTATAGAGCTATTTGTTCCAGAGTTTTGTGTGATCCCTCTATGATTTGTTTGACCTTTTCCTTTTATGTTATCTTTGCAGGATTTAGGCTGGTCAGGTCTAGAAGCTTCACACACTTGGTAACCATTTACTATCTTCCTGTATTCTGTCTGCAGTCCCTGACCGTCTCTTGAAGTATGTCTGCAGTCTCTGGCCATCTCCTGTATTCTGTCTGTAGTCTCTGACCATCTCCTGTAATCTGTCTGCAGTCTCTGATCATCTCTTGTAGTATGTCCGCAGTCTCTGACTGTCTTCTGCATCCTGTCTGCAGTCTCTGACCGTCTCTTGTAGTACGTCTGCAGTCTCTGACTGTCTCCTGTAGTATGTCTGCAGTCTGACCATCTCTTGTAGTATGTCTGCAGTCTCTGATCATCTCCTGTAGTATGTCTGCAGTCTCTGACTGTCTCCTGTAGTATATCCGCAGTCTTTGGTTATCTCCTGTATTCTGTCTGCAGTCTCTGACCATCTCCTGTAATCTGTCTGCAGTCTCTGATCATCTCTTGTAGTATGTCCGCAGTCTCTGACTGTCTTCTGCATCCTGTCTGCAGTCTCTGACCGTCTCTTGTAGTACGTCTGCAGTCTCTGACTGTCTCCTGTAGTATGTCTGCAGTCTGACCATCTCTTGTAGTATGTCTGCAGTCTCTGATCATCTCCTGTAGTATGTCTGCAGTCTCTGACTGTCTCCTGTAGTATATCCGCAGTCTTTGGTTATCTCCTGTATTCTGTCTGCAGTCTCTGACCATCTCCTGTATTCTGTCTGCAGTCTCTGACTCTCTCATGTATTCTGTCCACAGTCTCTGTACATCTCCTGTACTATAAATATAAAGATTTTAACAGCGTTAGTGGAATATAAGTGCTAACATATAATAAATATAACCACAATTTAAGCACAAAGTGCAATAATCTAATACTGAATAGTGATACAATGAAGTAAAGTGTCAAGTGCTTCCAACGGCAATTCAAACATCCAGGTTGAAAGGAAACTCAGAGACCACACTCTCCTCTTATGACCCCACTCACCAGAGCTTATGGACCCTCAGCTTTGCAGTCCAGGGGTCAAAAAATGCTTTGTTAAGTTATGGTACATGTGACAGACCTAGCCAGGACAGGAGCTTTTGGAGGGGACTGAACGCAAGCCTCTTGCCCACCGATTATGGGCCCTGGCATTTAGGGGAATGGTGCTCTTTGTGAGCTGTATGCCTGGGGACCCTGGGGTTGGTGTTACTTTGGATTTAGGTCCATGTCCCCCCAAGACACACAGACTCCGGGAACCCTTTATATGCCATATTAGAATAGTGACTGATTCATACCGTTGGGACTCCTACTGTTTGATGCTAATGTCATCAATTCCAGCCACCTGTCTGTTGTCTGGTCTGTTGTCTGCTATAATGTGTTTATTGTAAATAAGTCTAGTGTGGCTCTAAGAGTCTTTCACCCATTGTTGTTTTTGTTAATTAACTCTGTTACTGTGTGAAGCTCGGTGACCACAAGTCTGGCCAAAAGGTCATATCTCTTAGACCCCTTTCACACCAAGGCGCTTCAAAAACGCCCTAAAACGCCTTAGCGTTATTACCGTGTTTTTAGGGGCATTAGCGTTAAAATTAACGCAACGCTGCAGGCGTTTTATCAGCGTTTTTCAAGCGTTATTGAAGCATGTGTTATTGATGCTATCTTTCTGCTTGCATGTTTATCCTTTGTGAGATCATGTAAAACAAGCAGTGCCTTGTAAAGTAACAAGCAGTGTCTTGTTTTACTTCAAATCTTCATTTTTCTGGGATTAATTCTTTATTTGGCACTTTAATTTTGTTTTTTTGGCACTTTGATGGTCTGTTTAATCATTCTGACCTTCCCACAAGTTCAGTCCTGTTCTTGTAGATCTCTCTTTTCTGCTTGCATGTTTACTTTTTTGTGAGATCATGTGAATTTTCTACAGCTCAGGGCAGATTATAGGCGCTATTCAGGCGTTTTTACAGCGTTTTCAATTCATTTCAATGGAGAGGGGCGTTTTTGAAGTGCTTTTTTCAACGCCCAAAAGCTGCTCCAAAGATGCTGCTTGCAAGACTTTTCTCAACGCTCCGCCAGCGCAACGCCTCAGTGTGAAAGGGTCCAATGAGATGCATGGGGAGCGTTTTATGAGCGTTTTAATAGTGTTATTTTTAGCGCTAAAACGCTGCAAAAACGCCTTGGTGTGAAAGGGGTCTAAGTCACCTAGGCTGTATAAAGGATTAGATAATTAGCTCATGTTAATTAGGTTAGGTTTTAGTCATCTTGCTGTATATATTTGTGTGAGATCTCAAATAAAAGGTTATTCCTGATGTACTCCAAGACTAGGGTTGTCTAGTTCTTGGGGGTTCCTATAGCCAGATCCATTGGAATTGTGTTCTAGGACTTAGGAAGCGATATACTGACGGAAGCACTCAATCGGAGTGTGGGACGTTCCGTGACAGTACATAAATCTAAAATCCGAGAGGCTTCCACAAACGATTTTCATGCGGACCGAGGAAGATCGTGCATATTTAAAAAGAGAGAAAAAACTATATAGTGAAGTACTGCCGGCACTGAATTACTGCGCATTTACAAAAACGGCTTGAAAAAACAGGCATCAGTGTGTTCCAGGTTCGCATCTTCAGTGTGCGTTCCACGAATACCGGAAGTTGCGTCACTGGTATGTAAAACCGGAAATGCATCAACGCATTTCGCCCCTCCTCCAGGGTGTTATCAAGGACATCACTTCCGGTTTCGCAAGACAGAATATATATGCCAGGGATCGGTTGTCTCCAAGCTGAATAGCCAATCATGTGTGGGGAAAACCATCTGGTGTAATCAAACAACCACTTCCCTTCACTCACATCACCTCCTGTTTATTGCCATAAATTAACAAAACTTTATTAACAAACGATTTTTAAAAAACATTTTAAAACCATTATTAAATGACAATCCATTATTAAATGTGAAATTCAATGATAGAAGTTCATACGATAATCCACAAAATCAGCTGATCTGATCACTATATTTTTCTTTTTCTCTAGTTGTTTTCTTTTTTCCGTCTACTTGGGTGGACTTTCAGAATATCTAAATCTTGCTCCACCACTGATTTAAAAACTTCCACAAAATGATTATTAGTCAATTTGGGATGGAAAACTGAATTATTTCTTAAAGTGGTATGGGTAAATTCTTCAGAAGCTTGTTCAGTTGCTGAATTGTTTTTGGCATAAAACTTTGTAATATTAATTTTCCGTATGAACATCTGAAAATCGATAAAAACATCAAACTTATTGAGATTTTTATCTAAAGCAAATTTTAATCCTAATTCTAAAACCTTATGTTCATCTTCTGAGAAGACAACATTACTCAGATTAAAAATCCCTCCATCTAGGTTTCTCTTTTTCTTTTGCCTTTTCCCTACTCTACATCCTCTGGTCTTTCTCTTCTTGTTGCCTCTTGGTGTGGCGGAGGAGGTGCCAAGGGATACCATGGCCTCCATTCCTCCTCCCTCACATCCTGAGGATATTGATCTTTTCCACGACCCCTGGGATTGGGCCCCCCTCTTGCTCTCCGAGGCTGACCACCATATCCCCTCCTTTGAAAATCCCCTCTATAATTGTTGTGGGCTATGAGTCAAGAAATATAGTTTTACCTACAGCAGTGCTCATTCCAAAAAGCCAAGCAGGCCTAACCTACTGGTACATAGCTGCCTCCAAAGCAAAATCATATGCTTACAGGCCAGGAAGTACAGGAGGCTGAACAAAGAGTATCTGTAGTTCCATGTGGGCTGTTGTCCACAGAGGATGGGTGGGACTGGTGGACACACAGATTGCTTAGTACTGGTGACAGGCAGAGACGTGGTCAGCAAACAGACAAAAGGATTGGTCCAGGTAGCAGGCGGAAACATGGTTGATAAACAGGCTTGCGTCAGTTCAGGGGGAAGGCAGAGATGTGGTCAGTATGAAGGTAAAGGATCAGTTCAGGTGGCAGGCAGAGTAGGTAACAGGTAGGCATACATAAGAGAAAAACCTTCACCATACCTTCAATAAAAATGTAGGGTGGCGACCTCTATGCAGAGGCCCGGCTGTGAGGGACCGCCGGGACAATAGTAACGTCTATCACACCTTATTTTGTCTCTGAAGCATGCACTGCATTTTTTTGGGGGATTTTGCCTGTTTGGTAGGAGGGAACATATCAGGGAAGTGTCTACCATGCAGCCTATTGACTGTATCAGGTTTTCAGGTGTAGGGCCTTGCTGGTAAATAAAGACTGTTATAACCTCTTCTTGCTAGTTTAAGAAGGAGCTATGTCTTCCTGTGGCCCTGTAGATGACGTAAGGGCTGTAAATAGCCAATTGAACTAGGTAGATGGTTGCCAGGTAGGGCTTCATCATTTGGTCATTTTAATCTGCACCTCCCCTTTATTGTTTGTATTTGTGTATGGAATTAGGTGTTTGCACCAGACTGTGCCTTCCTTGGATTTTCACTGAGGCATCTTGGTGGACAGAAGAAAGTACATACACATCCCACCTATCCTATTTATGAGCCAAGAGTTCCATATTGCGCAAACCTGCTGACTCCCCCCCTTTTCAGCTTTGTGGTGACCAGTCTTTGTGGAAAGCCCTTATGTGTTGCTCAAACTCTACCACAAGCTATAGTTTGCTGCATAAAAAGATGTCAAAGTGACAAGGTGCTATATAAATTGTCCATATAGAGATGGTATCTCTGATGGAACAAGAGTGGCATAGAGTCCTACACTTTTTTTCCTGCTGCCACCCATATAAGTTGTGCATCCAAGGGGCTCCAGGTGGCTATCTTTCCCTTTGTAAATGCGGAAGTCATACATGTACCCTGTGTCCCTCTCACAAAGTTTAAATAACTTCACCTCATATCAGGCAGGTTTACTGGGGATATACTGTTTGATGCCCAGTCTGTCTGTAAAATGTTTGGGGGACATATCAACAGATTGTTTTGACAGGAGTAAAGATTTTGGAAAATTTCGGGGAAAAATAATTGGTAAGTGGCCTAATTGTATAAAGCTGACCATATTCAGGGTGACTTCTTGGAGGGCACAGATAATTGTTAAAATACAGGCATCTCAATATTTAGGGTAAAGCCAATAAAGGTTTTAAATTCTTCAACTGTGATGGGCTTTGACTCAAATGGATGGGCATAAATGGAATCGTTATTACTGGTGATATACTGCTGGGCAAACAGATTACGTTGGTCCACAATTGAATTGAAGAAATCTTCGGTAAAAAACCACTTTAAAAACTGAAAGGGTCATTAGTGCTTGGTCTGGAGGCGGGACCGGAAGTGAATGCTGGAGTGAGATGGTGAGGTGAGGAGTGTGTGTGCTCACCCCACTCCCACCGTAGAATGAAGGAATGCCTTCCTCTGTGCAAAAGTGAGACCCATGCCGTGTAAAAGCCTGGGACCTTGTAGCCTCTGCGTCTGTCTGCCGCCCGTACGCCGTACCCTGGAACTCTCCCCTGGCCTCCACCTACAGGAACTGCAACCACACCATACCTTTCCTTACCCAGTGGGGGCTCCTGGGCATCTGTTGAGTTCCGAAGCTGAGCGGTGACGGTGATGTGTCAGTGACAAGCGGAGTCAAGCAGCGGCGAGACAAGACAAGATCTCGCGGGAACACACGGGAACACGCTCGAGAAGAGCTGCATCACCGGACCTATACGCCGACGACAGCAAAGAACCCGGGGTGGAAACCTGCAGTGAAAGGTCAGGGGTGTGGAGGTGTTGTACCCCCCCCCTGTAACAACGATCTAGCGGGAGATAAAGGACTCTTGGGTGAGTGTATAGGCTCGCATATGCACCTGGCCGTGTGCTTTATTGAATTACCTAAAATGCTCCTGTGTGCCCTAATGATTTGCTTAGCTGGCTCCTGGTGAAAGTGTTTTGACAAAAGCTCCCCAAACTTATATATAGCCTCCACTGCTGGAAGAAGTTTAAGCACGATAGTCTATATATAAGATGCATTGGGAATCACTAGGACTCACTGATGCCATATGAAAATATAGCGGTACTCCACAATATAGTGGCTTGCTATACAGCGGAGATTAATATCAGATTAACATCAGGGTTCTAATTGCCAATACGGTGAATCTACTAAGTGTTTCCTGGTGTACTGGTTACTTCTTAAAGCTCATACCAATTGTGGACTGGGGTCCCCCCTTGCCTATGGTGGGGTCATAGCAGTATAAATAGTACCATTTGGAAGAGGCCAGAGTAACTAGACAATGTCTACAAGAAGGAAAGGTGATGAGCATGCAAATGTGGAACCGATGGGGTCTCAGTCTTTGCGTTCAGCTAAAGAAAAAGACAAGGAAAAAGGTGGAGTGTCCTCGGTAGCAGGGGCAACGGCAGCCGCGGTTGCGGCAACCGCAAAACTGGAGAGACTGGTGAATATAGCAGACCACACACCAACGAAAGGAGGGCAGCAGACACAAAACAAAACAACAGTAGATAGAAAAAGCCTGGGTCAGATGAACACGCTCCCAAATAATTCTACAACAAAGAATCCCTCAAACAAAGGTGCAAACATGGTGGGGAGAATAATAGAAATAAATAGCACCCAGAAACAAGAAACGGAGGACGAGCCATCTCTTAAAGAAATCCTTACCGCAGTCAATTCCTGTAAACAATCCTTGAGTAATATGGAGGATCAGATGAAAGATATGAGGGAAGAACTAGCCCATGTAAGCCAAGATCTTAAGAAAATGGCAGAAAGAGTGACAGAAGCAGAAGGAAGAATAAGACTGCTAGAAGATGACCTAAAGCCAATGAGACAAGAGTTAAAAGTACAGAAAGATCAGATAAAAAGGCTCATGGAAAAATTCGACGAAATGGAAAATAGACTCAGGAGGGACAATGTGAGGATAGTCGGGCTCCCAGAGAAGAGTGAGGGACTAGACCCGGCAGGCTTCGTAGAAAAATGGCTAATTGAGACGTTTGGGGTAGAAACATTCTCACAGCAGTTCTCCGTTGAGAGGGCACATAGGGTTCCATTTAGACCCCCCACCCAGGCTAGCCCCCCAAGAGCTCTGTTATTAAAGTTCTTAAATTACAAGGACAAGGTGACCCTTCTGCGAAGGGCTAGGGAAAAGGGGAACATATATTATAATGGAGCCAACATATCAATGTACCCAGACTTCTCACCTGAATTGCAGAAGCGTAGGATGGAATTTCTGGGCATCAAACGCAGCCTCCAAATGTATGACATTACGTACGCTCTCCTTTACCCTGCTAGGCTTCGGGTTAATGCTTTGGGGGGCAGTCAGATATTTGAATCCCCAGAGAGAGCGCGGGCATGGTTGGAAGAAAGGAAAGATCAGCTTGTGCTGAAATAAAAAGGGGCCACAATGTATGAATATAAATATAAATATAAATGAGGAAGAAAGAATATAGTAGGATAACTTACAAGTGTGGGGTGGGGGGACTCACAGGGTTGTGAATAAATAGGATAGGTTTTTGTATGGGTGCGGGATGGAGGGTGGGGAGAGGGGGATGGGGGAGGGAGGGAGGGCAGGGGGTAGGAGGGGTGGGGGTAGAGGAATGGGAGACGGTCATTAAAAAAGCCTACAAGGGGGACCTAGAGTGGTGGGGGGGGGAGGGGAGGGATGGGGGAGGAAGGTAGAGGAGGGTAATGATTATAATAGGGAAACACAAAAAGGTCATGTTTGCACTTTAAAAAGAAAAAGAAGTATATTTCTTCCTAAAGTCACATTGAATGCACTTGCAAATTATGATTAGTTATGGTAAATATATATAGTATGTGTGGTATGTATAAGTTTTCAAAATTTGAAGTCACCAAAATAAAAAGGCGGTGGGATGGGGGAAAGCCCCCCCTTTCAGTAGAAACAAGCACTTTAGGTAGTTGGGAAGGGAATGCGTTAGAGAGAGGTTTCGGTGGAGGGGAGGTAGGTCTCCTTATTCTTTCCTTTTCTTTTAGTACTTTCTTTTTTTTCTTCTTCTTCCTTCCTGCCGGCGGCTGTCCCGCCCGCTTTTACTACAGCCTTTTCCTTTCCACTAAGTTCTCCTGACCACAAATATAAGTAATAGATTGTGGTCCCGAGTATTAGTTCATGGAACGCTAGAGAGTTGGGTTTCCCTAATAAATGAGCAGCAGGGAAAAAGAAGAGAAAGGAAAAGGGAAAGGGAATTATATCTTTTCCTAAAGTCACACTGAATGCACTTGCGAATTATGAATGGTTATGGTAAATATATATAGTATGTGTAGTATGTATAAGTTTTCAAAATTTGAAGTCACCAAAATAAAAAGGTGGTGGGATGGGGGAAAGCCCCCCCTTTCAGTAGTAATAAGCACTTTAGGTAGTTGGGAAGGTAATGCGTTAGAGAGAGGATTTGGTGGAGGGGAGGTAGGTCTCCTTATTCTTTCCTTTTCTTTAGTACTTTTTTTTTTTTTTTTCTTCCTTCCTTCCTGCCTGTGGCTGTCCCGCCCGCTTTTACCACAGCCTTTTCCTCTCTATTAAAGGAAAAGTAATAAATTGTAATATAATTATAAGTAATAAATTATGGTCCTGAATATTAGTTCATGGAATGTTAGAGGGTTGGGTTCCCCTATTAAACGAGCAGTAGTTAAAGACGGGTTAGATACACTCAAAGTCGAAATTGCCTGCCTGCAAGAGACACACCTGACAAAAGACTCCAAAAACAACTTATGGAAAAAGAGATACCAACATCAATTTCACTCTACATATACCTCCTATTCCAGAGGAGCTTCAATTTTGATTGGTAGTGGGGTAGCGTTCACTTGCAGGCAGTGCAAGATAGACGATGAGGGACGGTACGTGTTTCTACATTGTGTAATAGAGAATCTGGAATGTATACTGGTTAATTTATATATCCCACCCCCATTCAAATTGGATATTTTGTATAATTTGATGGAATTTATAACTGAAAAGGCTGAATTACCTGTTATAGTTGTCGGGGACTTCAACATGGTTCTGGATAATAAAATAGACAGACTCCCCGGGGGGAAACAGCGCCAGAGAAAGCAGGAAAACCGTTTGAAACATTTCCTACAAGAAGCAGGATTGCTTGATATGTGGAGAATAAGGAACCCGAGGGTCCAGCAGTTCTCGTGCTATTCGAGCTCCAGTGCTTCTCTGTCAAGGATAGACTTAGCTCTAGGTAATGGTCTGGCATTACAAGTAATAAATAACATAATCTATCACCCTAGAGGGGTATCGGACCATTCCCCACTCACAATCTCGATAAATCCGAGCCATAAGAAAACTAATAGAACATGGAAGTTGAATCCAGCATGGTTGGAAATAATAGAGAACCAGGAAGGGGTGATAGCAGAACTGAAAGAATTTATAAAGCTTAACTTGGGTACTACATCGAGAGGGGTGGTGTGGAACACACTGAAGGCATTTTTAAGGGGTTTGATTATACAGAAAGTGTCAAAAATTAAAAAAACGTCTCGGGACTGGGAGGAGCGGTTTAAGAGGGAACTAATTGCTGCTGAAAAGGAATACATAAACGAACCTTCCCTTGAAAAACAGAGAGTGTGGGAAAATAAACAAAAAAGGTACCAAGACATAATAATTAGGAAAGTAGAAAACAAAAGGGTATTCCAGAACCAAGTCATGCATGGGGAAGGGGAAAAAGTAGGGAAGATATTGGCCCGTATAGTTAGATCCAGCTCCCCCTCATCCGTGGTCCCGGTTATTAAGACCTCGGCAGGTGAGACAACATCTCGGTTGGAAACGATTACTGAGACGTTTGAAGAATATTATAAGAGGTTATATAAATCTAGTGGGACCAGGGATGAGGGAGAAATGGACAAATTTTTTCAAAATATTGAGATACCAACACTGGGAGAGGTGGATGTTGAGGAACTAGAAAGACCAATCACTATAGAAGAGATTAAAACAGCAGTGTCAGAAATGGCTAACCATAAATCACCAGGTCCCGACGGCCTCCCAGTTGAGATTTATAAACAGTATGGGGAGGTACTATTTCAGGAACTGTTGGATGTCTTCAACTGGGCAAAAGAGCAAGGGAGGTTACCCACTTCAATGACAGAAGCTACAATAATAGTGTTACACAAAGAGGGGAAAGATCCCCTGGACCCTGGGTCATATAGACCTATATCATTGCTCTGTGCAGATGTTAAAATCTTAGCAAAAATTTTGGCCACTAGAGTTAAGAAAGTGATCCACAAAATAGTACACCCAGACCAGACAGGATTTATACCCCATCGAACAACTAGCATGAACATCAGGAGAGTTTTATTAAACTTACAGATCCCCACGGAAAACAGAGGCTCGAGAGCATTGCTTCTGCTGGATGTGGTAAAAGCATTCGACAGCGTAGAATGGGAATATGTCTGGAGAACACTAAAGGAATACGGCTTTGGTTCCTCATTCATAAACTGGGTTAAAGTATTGTATAATGAACCAAACGCAAAAGTTAAAGTCAATAACAATTACTCAACTGGGTTTAAATTAGAGAGGGGATCAAGGCAGGGGTGCCCCCTGTCTCCCATGATTTTCGCCCTAGCTATGGAGCCACTAGCTACAACAATAAGGCAGGATAGGAAAATAGTGGGGTTTCAGAGGGAGGATGGCGAAGAGCGGATCGCACTGTATGCGGACGATGTCCTCATATTTATGGGAGACACAGAGGAATCACTGAATCAAGTAATGGACATATTCTCAAGATTCGGGAAGATCTCGGGATTGTCCATAAACTGGGGAAAATCAGTTCTATTACCCCTAGATTCAGATAGTACAGATGCCCCCTCCAATGACAACAGGTTAGGAATAACAACACTAACAAAATATCTAGGTATCAAGATCACCAAGGACCCAGAGAGCTACTTAGATAATAATCTAGCCCCGCTATTAAAGAAATTCAAAGATAAGGTCGAAATATGGAAGGATCTCCCGTTATCAGTGGCGGGGAGGTGCAATTTAATTAAAATGTTATGGCTTCCCCAATTGCTGTATATAATGCAGAACTCCCCAGTATGGATAAGCAGGAGATGGTTTGATAAAGTAGAAACAATATTTAGAGCCCTTATATGGAAAGGAGGAACCCCTAGGATAAGATTGCAGACCTTACAATTACCCACGCGGGAAGGGGGGATGGCAGTTCCACACCTACGTAGTTATTTCTTGGCAGCACAGATGCAGTATATGGGAGGAGATAGCAAGGAGAATCTGATTATTAAGGGAGCCCCCCATAAGACCGTAATAGAAACTCTGGAAGCAGACTCCTTTATATACAATACCCTTACGGTCAAATTAATAAAAAAAGTCTGGAGTACCGTCAAAACGCTGTTGGGAATAAAAGACTGGATTAAACACACCCCCCTGTGGAATAATAAGAATCTACAAGAACTACAAGAAATAGGAACAATTAAAATCTGGAAAAAGAGAGGTATTGAGAAACTAGCTCAGCTATATAACCAGTCCATACTAAAACCCTTCGCTACTTTAAAAGAAGAATTTGGTATACCAGATAGCTCATTATATAATTACATACAAGTTAAACACGCCCTTAAGGCACAGTTTGGGGACCGGGGCCCCTCCTGGAACGAGTCTGATGTGCTTCAGAAACTGGGAAACCAGGAGGGCCATGGGGGGACCATAGCTGAAATATATCCACACATTTGTAAAAACAGCATAGAGGCCCCAGAAAAACTTAAAAGTAGAGGTAAATGGGAGAGGGAGTTGGGCGCACTCTCAGACGGGCAGTGGAGGGAGATATTAGCAGGAGGGCATCGGGTATCGATCTCCCCAGCCCAAAGGATCTCACATCTAATGGTTCTCCATAGGACATATTATACTCCTAAAAGGTTATTTGAGGTTGGGAGGAGAACGGATGCCAACTGCCCTAGATGCCAGCACGAAGGGGACTTGTTGCATATGTTATGGAAATGCCCGAAATTATTTAGGTACTGGTCAGAGATTATAGAAACTCTTAATAAAGTTTTCTCCTTAGAACTTAAAATGGATCCGAAACTATGCATTTTGGGGGTAGGGGAGGATTTGGTCAGTGGAACCTATAAAATCACAACAGTCCAGAGATGCCTCTTTCAGGCGAGGAAGTTAATAGCTCAAAGATGGCAGGCAAGAACTCCCCCACAGAAAAACGACTGGTGTAAAACAGTGACGGAAACAATGTGGAAGGAAAAGGCAGTGTATATAAAAAGGGGGAATTTAAAAGCATTTAAAAAACTTTGGAGTCCATGGCTGGAGGAAATGGGATACTTGCTATAACAGAACAAGGAGTTAAATCCCGTATGACATAGTAATGGCAAAACGTGTTGGAAGATGAGGGGGGGTAAGGTTACATGGAATAATAAAGCATGTTCTGATATGGGTCCCTTTTTAATATACACTTCAGAGTGGTGGTTTGAAATAGGAATGTATTATTATATTAATATATACACTGAGCTGTATTTTGTATAAGCATTAATAAAAATGATTGAACTTAAAAAAAAAAAAAAAGGGTGTAAAATTTTTGGTTTCTACCTGAGTGCCTGGTTGAACTGTAAATGGGGGGAAAATAGGCGTTGCTGAAATAGAAGGCAGCCATAATGGATTTGAAAGTGCCTCTGGGACACTAGTATGGGCCCCAATCCTTTGTAGCTGGTGTGACTCCCCACTACAGGCAGCCGAGTTACGAACACCCGAGTTACGAACGACTCCTACTTACGAACGGCCTCAAATGCCAGCCACTTGTGCTCCACGCTGGTCCTGGATACCTCCGGACACATCCCATACTGCAGTACTACATGTACTGCATGGCCAGAAGAGCCCTAGATAACATAACAAGCACCCGGAACATCCCACATCCATGCACAGGCGGACGTTACACTTACGAATGCAGTGTTCCGACCAGAAGTTACACTTACAAATGCAGTGTTGCTATTTACGAACAACTTTGACTTACAAACAAACCTATAGTCCCTATTGTGTTTGGAACTCGGGGACTTCCTGTACTTGTACTTGGCCTTTCATCTTGGTTTACTGTGCTATTGGTGCTCGCCTCTTCACCAGGATGTACTGCACTGCTAGTGCTCGCCGGCTGCTGTTCATATACGCCCGATTCCTTTTGTAGGGACATGCTGAAACAGAGGTGGTTACTGAACTACTGCTCTTCATGGGTTCATATTCTGAATCCAAATCTGATAGTGAGAGCTCTGCTTAACTACTCTCCGCACTTGAGAACCTTTTTTTGGACATGGCGTTCAGCACACTGGTTCTGGTGATACTGTACTGGTGAGGCAGTTATCAGAACACTGTTGCTGGCTTGATTGGCTCTGCTGACATTGGCGTGACTAGTAATCAGAACAGTATTGCTAGCCTCACCGACTCTGGTGACAATGGCACCGGTGTTGTGCTGTTTAGGACACCGGTGCACTAATGTATGGCTTCCCTGACACAGGTATGCAATCAGGATCATTGACTGGTGTCACTGACAACAAACTGTTGCTGGCTGCCTTTATGATACTGTGACAGGTGGCTGGCTGCACTATTTATTGACACTTTAAACTGGTGGGCTAGCGCTCAGGGACATTGTAATTCAGCATCACTGTTTTTGAGTGAAAAAAATGTGACAGACATGGAATCACTCACAGGATGCTGGAAAATGTTTCTCTCTTCTCAGAGATGATCTCTATGTGTAGAGAGAGAACAAATGCTTTTTGTTTACATATGAGATCACCGTGATTGGGCACGGTTATCACGTGGTACGGGGCCCATTTCCCTGGTCCTGTAGCTGGCCCTTTGAGTGGCTGTGTCTGAGGGACAAAGCACACTCTAGCAGCCGCACACAAGTGGCAAATGAGAGGGATGTATGGGTATATATATGTAGCGCTGACAACTTTTGTTTTTAGCCATATGTGTGTTATACAGGACATAAGTTGTTATAGTGCCATCTTGTGGACAATTGAAAAGGTACAATACTTTTATGTTTCATGTTTAAGAGAAGTGACATGGAGGTGTTTGATTGTTTACTTCTGAACTTTAACTGTGACCTACCCACAATGCTCCTGGACAAGAGAAGAACTGAACTGCATTGTGGGAGGATATAAAAGGTCTGGGAGCGGCCATCTTAGGTCTCTTGTTCCTGGGACGCGTGGCCTGCCAGCAGGACTCTGTGGGTGTGTGTGTCCCACAGGGTTGCGGCCTACCTTTTGAGGGAGCGGCAGCAGGGATCCTGCCATCATATCACAGTGTGCCGAAGCAGCAGAAGTGATTGTTCCGGAGACCCGTGGAGGAGGTAACCGGGGACTCCTGGTCGTTACTGAACGGAGCAGTGTGACGGCGTGGCGGTGGTTCCGTACGGACTGAGAACTGTTGAAACAGAGGCATCCATCCACCGGGATTCCGTGTGGTGAGAGGGTTAACACCTAGAAGTTTGTTTAAATACTACCCATACTTAGAACTGTTACAGAGTGTTGCTGGGACTGATAGTCCCACAGAACAAGTTAAGTTGGAGAACATTACATCTGCATAGACTTCAGTATTCAAGAACTGATACTAGATGTTTGTCTCCTTCGTATAAGAATACTTGATCAGTCTATTGGATTATAACTGCTTTAGTGTATTACCTTACACTGCGCAACACCCAAGAGGAACCCTTTTGTGGATTACAATTACAAATTCATAAGCTAGCGAAGACTGAAGACATCAAGACTATCTCTTTTTACTGCAGGGCCCTGCATCTAGTTATAAAGAGTAGTGACTTTACGGTTTAGAGCAGGGGGAGCTCCCTGGTATAACTATAGATTTAGTTATATTCTGTGTATGTTATCAATATTGTCCTAATTATCCACTATACTGTTACACTACGTTGGTGTGATAGTGTAGTCACTGTAATAACTTTCTATATAAATTATATCATTTACCCAAAGAAAGAAGTCATTTTGATTATTACAGAAGTTTATGTGCAGTGTTGTTATTTTTCCTGCAGGTAGAGCCACAAGCACCCAGGTAGAGGTAAAATACAATATAAGTGTATATTGGGGGTTAAAGTTGGTATTAATATTATTACAACACTGCACTACAGTTGTGTCAAGGGGATTGAACAATTTAAGAGGGGTGAAGAGAATAGAGAACAGGCCCAATAATAAACCAGCAGCTCCACAGAGAGTTAGTGCTACATATATATGATCCCCTATCAATCAGCAAGATTTCTGGCTCCCAGGTGTCTTCTATACAGGTAACGTGCTGAGATTAGGAGCACTCTCTTAACCACTTCCGCTCCGGAAGGTTTTACCCCCTATCTGACCAGGCCATTTTTTGCGATACGGCACTGCGTTACTTTAACCACTTAAACCCCGGAAGGATTTACCCCCTTCCTGACCAGAGCACTTTTTACAATTTGGCACTGAGCTGCTTTAACTGGTAATTGCGCGGTCATGCAATGCTATACCCAAACAAAATTTGCATTCTTTTTCCCCCACAAATGGAGCTTTCTTTTGGTGATATTTGATCACCTCTGCGGTTTTTATTTCTTGCAATATAAACGAAAAAAGACCGAAAATTTTGAAAACAAATTATATTTTTTACTTTTTGCTATAAAAAAATACAATAAACTCAATTTTAGTCATACATTTAGGCCAAAAAGCATTCAGCCACATGTCTCGGGTAAAAAAAATTAAATACGCGTATATTTATTGGTTTGCGCAAAAGTTATAGCCTCTACAAATTAGGGTACATTTTCTGGAATTTACGCAGTTTTTCATTTATGACTGCCTATCTCATTTCTTGAGGTGCTAAAATGGCAGGGCAGTACAAACCCCCCTCCCCCAAATGACCCAATTTTGGAAAATAGACACCCCAAGGAATTTGCTGAGAGACTTGTTGAGCACATTGAATATTTTATTTTTTGTCACAAGTGATTGAAAAATGACAAAAAAAAATTTATACAAAGTTTTCACTGAAATGATATACAGTAAAACCTTGGTTTGAGAGTAACTTGGTTTGAGAGCGTTTTGCAAGACAAGCAAAATGTTTTAATAAATTTTGCCTTGATATACAAGCGATGTCTTGATATAAGAGTAGCATCATGTCACAGCTGAGTATAAAAAAGAAGCGAGGAGCCTCTAAGTGTAGCAATATGGTTACATTCAATGAAGGTACAACATTTAGCAACTTATTGCTACACTTAGAGGTGCCTCTCTTCTCTTTTATACCCTGTAAAAAAATGCTTTGATATACAAGTGCTTTGGATTACAAGTATGTTTCTGGAACGAATTATGCTTGCAAACCAAGGTTTTACTGAATTGCTCAAACATGCCATGGGCATGTGTGAAATTACACCCCAAAATACATTCTGCCACTTCTCCTGAATACAGGGATACCACATGTGTGGTATCTTTTTGTCAGTCTAGCCGCATACAGGACCCCGAAAACCAATCACCACCTTCATAATTTCTAAGGGTGTAAATTTTTTATTTCACTCCTCACTACCTATTACAGTTTCGGTGGCCATGAAATGCCCAGATAGCACAACCCCCCCCCCCCCCAAATGACTCCATTTTGGAAAGTAGACACCCCAAGCTATTTGCTGAGAGGCATGTTGAGTCTATGGAATATTTTGTATTTTGCCACACGTTTTGGGAAAATTACAATACTTTTTTTTTTTTCTTCAGAAAGTAGTCAATAAATGATATATTGCCCAAACATGCCATGGCCATATGTGAAAATACACCCCAATATACATTCTGCTGCTTCTCCTGAGTATGGGGAAACTACATGTGTGGGACTTTTTGGCAGTCTAGCCACGTGCAGGACCCACGAAAACCAAGCACCGCATTCAGGCTTTCTAAAGGCGTACATTCTTCATTTCACTCCTCACTACTTATCACAGTTTCGGAGGCCATGAAATGCCCAGATAGCACAAAACCCCCCAAATGACCCCATTTTGGAAAGTAGACACCCCAAGCTATTTGCTGAGAGGCATGTTGAGTATTTTGCAGATCTCGCTTTTATTCACAAAGTTTTTAAAATTGAAAAAAAAGAAAAAAAAACATTTTCCTTTTCTTTCTTAATTTTCCAAAACAAATGAGAGCTGCAAAATACTCACCATGTCTCCTTGACATTTCAGGGTCTCTGAAACTATGATAGGTAGTGAGGAGTGAAATCAAACATTTACACTCTTAGAAAGCCTGAAGGCGGTGATTGGTTTTCGGGGTCCTGTATGCGGCTAGAGTGCCAAAAAGTCCCACACATGTGGTATTCCCATACTCAGGAAAAGCAGCAGAATATATTTTGGTGTGTAATTTCACATATGCCCATGGCATGTTTGAGCAATATATCATTTAGTGACAACTTTGTGGGAAAAAAAAATATATTTTAATTTTCCAGAAACATGCCTATCAAAAAATAGCTTGGGGAGTCTACTTTCCAAAAAGGGGTCATTTCTGGGGGGTTTTGATCTGTCCTGGTATTTTATGCACAACATTAGACGCTTATGTCACACATCACCCACTCTTCTAACCACTTGAAGACAAAGCCCTTTATGACACTTTTTGTTTACATGGAAAGATATTTTTTTTTGGTAGAACATTACTCTAAACCCCCAAACATTATATCTTTTTTTAAAACAAAGGCCCTACAGATTAACATAAATTTGTTGAGTATAGCCTCAAGTAAAGACACCTAAACCTAGGCATAAAAAAGTAACATCATCCAAAATGATATAGGAAAACAAGGAAAGGGGTAAGAGCGTGAGGGTAGCTGCTGAGGCTAGCCACACGAATGCTCGAACCCCCAAAATTAGTAGTGGACTATCTGGGGACTGATAAATACAATCACAATTCTTAGATAAAAAAAATTCATTGATTACATATAAAAAAAGGGGGGGGACATACAAAAGTCACATTAAAATGATTGCATATACAATTTACAAATACTCAGAGGTTTCCCCTAGAAGTATCTATTGGTGAAGTGTTTTCCATAGATTAATCAGACCTCAACTATTTTCACGGTTCAAACACAGATTTGTCAGGAGGAGTAATCTATAAGACAAGTAATCAGATGAGGCAAAAAACAAATAGCAAGAATATATGACAACATCAGGTAGATAAATACAGTTCAGCAAAAACAGTCGAAAATTGCTTACCCAGCAGGTCAATTGCCAGGTACAAAACCCGGCCGCTCAAAAATCACAACCCCCCCCGCGCGCGGCGGACCAGGGAGATTGTGCGGAATTAAAATCTACATGAGAATAAGGATCAGATTTTAAATATTGGATCAGATATTACCCGTATATGCCAAGAATTGTGCTCCAGGGAGAGGAAGGAAGGGCCGGGGGGGAGGGGGAAGGAAGGAAGGGAAAGGGAGAGGGAAAAAAAGAGAGGGTGGAGAAGTGAAGGGGAAGAAAAAGGAGGAAGGGGGGGATAGAAGAAGGGGGTGCAAAAAAGAAGTGTGGGGGGTGTGTTAAAGAGGGAGGGAAGGCAAGGAGGGAAAAAAAGGGGGAGAGAAGGGGGGAAGAGGAGGGGGAAGGTGAAAATTAGGTGGAGGGGAAAAAGAAAGGGATAGAGGAAAGATAAAACAAGGGGGGGGAAAAAGATGAGGAAAAAGGGGGAGGGGGAGAGAAAAGGGAAGGACATAGTAAAAGGGGGGAGGGGGGAAAGGATGGGTCAAGAAGGAAAGGAATGCAAAACAATTGCCAGAAATGTATAATGTAACCCACCTTTTATAACATCTGGAAAATCCTAATTAAACATGTATAATGCTCCAGGGGAAGAATACAGAAGGGAGAGGAGAACATGGTAAAGAAAATTGCATATAGCAAAGTCGTGTATGATGCATGGTGGCAAGCTGTGGAACTACAGGTACTCCCAGGACATCAATAGAGGTTGTCAGATGTGATAATCAGGGCATAGCATAAAGCGCCTTCAATCCGTGGCCCGACCGGAGCCGGTAAGCATCAAGTATATCTGTAAACATGAACAGTGGGAAATATAGGTACAGGGCAGGTATGGAAGGGGGTGAATCCACCCAAATTGACCAGATGGAACAGAAGTCCTACCTCTCCGTTAGCTGTCACTCACGACCCCCCTGGAGACACACGTCCGCACTGCTCACTAACGGGCCGAGGCCCGCTAAATGAGCTCCCCAACCAAGGAGGCGTACACACACTGCCGGGACGGCGGCTTGTGACGTCAAGGAGTCAGAGTCCCCACGCTACGCAGGTGCGAGATTGACGCTACTGCCCGCGCCGACTGGGCCAGTCAAACAGGAAGGCTCGAGGCTCTGGCGGCGTAAGAGGAGAATGGTTTCTACAGAACTGCGTTAGATCGCACAGTGTCACATGCGTCAATTCCATGATCAAACAAGTGACTAAAAAGTAATAGTTGTAATTATAATTGGTACCCCTTTCCGAATAAGGGTGACACCAAGTCCAACACAATCTTACCAGCACTCCCTTTGTAGTTTGGGCAGTTCTCCGACTCCATGTGACTATCTTTTCCCTTTTATAACCATAAAACTTCATGCATAGCCTGTTGCCCTTGTCATAGAGTGTTATACATCTTTACCCCATATCTGGCATGCTTGCTGGGAAGATACTGTTTGAATGACAAGCGGCCAGAAAACGTAATCAGGGACTCATCAACGCGGACAACTTGATCGGGAGTAAACAAGGCTGCAAACTGTTGGTTGAAGTGGTTTACGAGGGGCTGAATTTTGTGGAGCCAATTGTATTCAGGGTTACCCCGAGGAGTTCATTGTCGTTGAAGTGCATAAATCGCAAGATCTGCTCATATCTAGCCCTGGTCATGGAGGCAGAGAACACAGGCATATGGTGAATTGGGTCAGTGGATCAATATGACCGCAACTCATTTTTTTAGTTATGCCCATGAGGAGAAATAGGTCCCGAAAGATCTTAAATTCAGAGACCGTGATAGGTCTCCAATCTCTGGCAAGGGTCATCTGGGGATTAGTGATGATGACCAGCATACAAATTGCTTTGGTCCACAATAGATCTATAGAGATCTTCCCTGAAAAACAATGAATAAAAATCAAGTGGCGTAAAATCAACTGTTTCCACCTGAATTCCAGATTGGCCGGTGTGTGGGGGAAGTACAGGTGCTGCAGAAGTGGTGGGCTGCCAATTAGGATTGGCAAGTGTAGCAGGAAGAGAACTATGGGCTCAACGGGCCTGTGTTTGTCTTCTTGGTGGCTGTGGGACACTACTTGTGCTAGCCACCGCACCAGCTTGAACTGCACTAATGGGACTCGCCACATCACCACATGATACTGCAGTGCTGGATGTACGACCAGGGTGTACTAAGCCGCTTTTGCTTGCCAGTTCACCAGAAGGATGAGCGGCACTAGTACTGGTTCTCTGCTCCATACGAGAGCCCTGCGATTCTTGCACCTCAACAACAGAAGAAGAACGGGGTCGGGTACGCCTGACCTTAGCAGGGACCACTACTTTGTCGTCAGAGGTATCTGTCAGGGTGCCGCTGCTGTCAACTGGATCGTATTCTGAGCCTGAATCTGACAGATGGGTGACTTCCTCTTCACTCTCATCTGTCATGCTCAGAAACGTGTAGGCCTCTTCACTAGTGTACCTTCGATTGTACATTGTGGCCTCTAAATTTACTGGTACAACTAGTGAAACTCACAGGAAAAAAGAGCACCTGATTGTCAGCGACTGCTTCAATTGCTACCAAAAAACACTGTTAGCGTTCGCAGGGATCGGGCCTGTCTCTGCGAATGCTGCAGTTATGTTATGTGTTTTGTAAGTGACAGTAATCGATACTGCACTTGGGTGGGCTAGGCTGGGTGGAGGGGCTAAACGCAGGTGCTAGCAGGTATCTGGGCTGATCCCACTAACGCTGCATTTTTGGGAACCCTAAACTACTGGGGATGCTAGTATAGATCTGATCAAAGATATTGATCCGTTCAGACACTATACTACTAAGGGAGGTGTATGGTGCGTGCATGGGTGTTAGCGCTACTGGCACTAATCTGACGCTGCTTGGGGCGACGCAGACCCTAACTGACGCTAAAGCCTAACTGATGTCACCCGCCGGGTGATCAGGGGGTTAAACCTTTACTAGGTAATATATGGTGGGTGCCCTGACGCTATAAAAAACTAACTAACCAGCATCACCCGTGACACTAATACAGTGATCACTGGTGACAGGTGGTGAAAGGGTTAACTAGGGGGCAATTAGGGGGTTAAAACCTTTATTAGGTAATGTATGGGGGTACCTGATGCTATAAAAACCTGACAGTGAAACTAATGAACTAACTGGCTAACTAGCATCACCCGTGACACTAATACAGCAAAAAAAGATCTAGTAGTGACACTGAGACAGGGATTGAAAAGGTTAACTGGGGGGTGATCAAGGGGTTAAACCTTGTTTAGGGGGGTACGCTAGAAATACCTGGGCCTACTACTAACTCCTCTAACACTGATTAGAGTCACAAGTGACACCAATGCAGTGATGAAGTAAAAAATCGGAAAACTGCAATTAGTGACACAGTGACGGGGGGGAAAGGGGTTAACTGGGGGGGCGATCGGGGGGTGACAAGTGTGCCTCCGTGTACTGTGTCAGTGTAGTGTTGGTGCAACTCACTGTAAGACGTCCTCTCTCCTCTTTCTGGAATGCAAAAGAATTCCAGAGAGGGAGATGACATCACTTCCCCTGCCTGTGTTTACACTTACAGGCAGGGGAAGCACTTTCAATCGCCAGAACCGATCAGCAGGTCTAGGCCAGAAATCATTGGCCTATACCTGAAGACTGATCGGTTCTGCAACGAATCCTATCGCCGCGAGCGACGTACGCGTACGTTGTTTTGCGTGCCAATGCCACTTTGCTGAGGTATATCGGCATGAGCCGGTCGGCAAGTGGTCAACTGAGAATTGTGCGGTCGTGCGATACTGTACCCAAATAAAATAGATGTCCTTTTTTTCCCACAAATAGAGCTTTCTTTTGATGTTATTTGATCCCCTCTGCAGTTTTTATTTTTTGCGCTATAAACAGAAAAAGAATATTTTTTACTTTCTGCTATAAAACACATCTAATAAAAAAATCTAATTTCCTCATTAGTTTAGGCCAATTTGTATTCTGCTACATATTTGTGGTAAAATAAAAATCTGGCACCAAGTGACACTTTTTTGAGACCAGTGACACCACTACAGTGATCAGTGCTCAAAAAAATGCACTGTCACTGTATAAATGACACTGGCAGGGAAGGGGCAATCAAAGGGTTAACTGTGTTCCCTGGGTGTGCTTTCTTACTGAGAGGGGGGTGGGCCGACTCGAGGAAGAGAGATGTCTGTGTTCCTGATTAGCAGGAATCACAGATCTCTCTCTTCCTGTCTGATAGGCAGACTGCCATTCTGTCGCTCCAGCAAACGATCACGGTTGGCCGGCAGCCATCGCAGCCGCCATACCAGCTGATTGGCTCCAACTGTGTTCAATCACAGCAGGATCACAGTTCTGGAGGCATGTGCGCACCCCAGAGCTGATGGAAGAAATCATGTACAGGTACATGATTTTGCGCTTAAGTGCCGCCCTGCCGCAGTATATGTACGTGGGGTGGTCCTTAAGTGGTTAAAGAGAGTGCTTCTAATCTCAGCTTGTTACCTGAATGAAAGACACCTGTCCACAGAAGCAATCAATCATATTCCAATTTCTCCACCATGGCCAAGACCAAAGAGCTGTCCAAGGATGTCAGGGACAAGATTGTAAACCTACACAAGGCTAGAATAGGCTACAAGACCATCACCAGCCAGCTTGGTGAGAGGGTGACAACAGTTGGTGTGATTATTCACAAATGGAAGAAACACAAAATAACTGTCAATCTCCCTCGGTCTGGGGCTTCATGCAAGTTCTCACCTCATGGAGTTTCAATAATCATGAGAACGGTGAGGAATCAGCCCAGAACTACACGGGAGAATCTTGTCAATGATCTCATGGCAGGCGGGACCAAAGTCCCAAGAAAACAATTGGAAACACACTACGCCGTGAAAGACTGAAATCCTGCAGCGCCCGCAAGGTCCACCTTGAAGAAACCACATGTACAGGCCTGTCTGAAGTTCGCCAATGAATATCTGAATGATTCAGAGGAGAAATGGGTGAAAATGTTTTGTGATCAGATGAGACCAAAATCAAGCTCTTTGGAATCAACTCAACTTGCCATGTTTGGAGGAGGAATGCTGCCTATGACCCCAAGAACACCATCCTCACCGTCAAACATGGAGGTGGAAAAATTATATTTTGGGGGTGTTTTTCTGCTATGGGGACAGGACAACTTCCCCGCATCAAAGGGACAATGGATAGGGCCATGTACCATCAAATCTTGGGTGAGAACCTCCTTCCCTCAGCCAGGGCATTGAAAATGGGTCGTGGATGGGTATTCCAGCATGACAATGACCCAAAACACACGGCCAAGGCAACAAAGGAGTGACTCAAGAAGAAGCACATTGAGGACCTAGATGTCAGGGCTGGGCTCAGCCCTTTCTTCTCTAAGCTGGCTGCTCAGCTGTCGGCTAATTGACAGCTCCTATCTCTCCACAGTGACTCACCTGTTGATATCCTGCTCATCAGTCCTGCCTACTTAAGCCGTCCAGCCCACAGGATCTCTGCCTTCGCCTTGGTCAACATCACAGAGACCATCTCCTGCGTTCCTGTTAAAGACTTGCTTGGCTGACATTCCTTCTGGCTCCAGATCCTGCTTGCTGTTCCACTACACTAATCTCTGGCTTCCCAACTTTCTGGATTGTCTGACTATCCGTTTCAGTCACTGAACTTTGGCTATGTTTTGACTACGTTTGTTCTATTTACTTTTATTATTAACCATATGCCACCCGCCATATAGCAAAATGACGGCGGCAAAGTGGTTTCAATATCCTGACCGGCCGTCATATGATATCTGACCTACAAGTTACTATCAGCTTTATATTTGAACGTGAGGTGATACTTCACTTTCGCACTTTGTTACACACTAGCGCTGCATTTTTTAACTTTTCACTTGTTTGTGCAGTTTACTATACTGTTTATGCTAGTTGCTTTACTATTTTTTACCTACTTTTAAGTTTTATCACTAGTAGCACGACATTGTTTCATACTTACGGTGTGTCAGACTGACACACTGCAACAACGATCGCCGCGAACAGTATCGCGTGGTGTCAGAATGCACAAAGGCTCAGCAACCCGACATGTTTCGGACAAAAGTCGTTCAACTGGGGCATAACGTTGAAGGACTTTTGTCCGAAACATGTCAGGTTGCTGAGCCTTTGTGCTTTCTGACACCACGCGATACTGTTTTTTATCCTTTACTTTTTATGTGATCACTCCCTGTACCCACCCGACTAAGTGGATTGTACTGTTAAGCTTTTGCTGTTTTAATACATTTTTATTTTTGGATTTACGCACTATGTGGAGGCCCTTCTCTTCTTTCCTTTTTTATAGTTTGATGTGACACCATTTGGAGTCCGTACATCCTATCAAGTGTGACCATCGGATGGGAGTCCAAGTTCGTTAGCCGGGCTGTCCTAGCTACACCATTTGCTTACCACGGATTGTGACGGAAGTATTGAGGTGTATCTCCACGCCAGCTCCTTCCATCATATATCTGCCGGATTGTTGAATCCAAACACCTGATTGACCCACCGCCGTATGGTGAGTGTGTCCACTTCTCATGGTAAGTGTACCCATTCCTTCAATATTTCCATCTCGATGCGGCAAATATCTTATGAAGAGGTTATTCCTGTCACATATAGTGGTTGATTTACTATCATCTACAGGCATCATCTACACATGGGACTTTATTTCATTTTACTGAAGAATTTCCTATTTTTTTGGTATATCAAACACAGTTTTAGTTGCAGTTTTTTTTTTGTCTTACATGGACATTTTCACCTACCTGTGACAAACTTTCCTGATTTGTTTGTCCTTTTGTTGTATATTGTTCACGTTGATATCTGACCTACAAGTTGCTATCAGCCAACCAGTGCCACCCATGAGTGCCGCCTATCAATGCCCATCAGTGCCGCATATCAGTGGCCATCGTCAGTGCCCGCTCATTGGTGCCACCTCATCGGTGCCGCCGTATCAGTGCCTGTGAGTGCCGCCTTAGTGCCATATCAGTGCCCATCAGTGAAAGAGAAAACTTACTTATTTACAAATTTTTTTAACAGAAACAAAAGCAAAACATTTATTTTTTTCAAAATTTTCGGTCTTTTTTTATTTGTTTAGCAGAGGCAGATGGTGATCAAAAACCACCAAAAAAAAGCTCTATTTGTGGGAACAAAATGATAAAAATCTAGTTTGGGTACAGTGCAGCATGACCGTGTAATTGTCATTCAAACTGCGACAGAATTGGTCTGGGCAGGAAGGTGTATAAGTGCCCTGTATTTAAGTGGTTAAACAAGTGTGATTTAACTGAACTTCTGTCTCGGTCTGATTCATGGTTTCTGACACTAGAGTGGCCTAGCCAGTCTCCAGACTTTAATCCCATAGAAAATATGTGGAGGGAACTGAAGATTCGACTTACCAAATGTCAGCCTCGAAACCCTAATGACTTGGAGAGGATCTGCAAAGAGGAGTGGGACAAAATCCCTCCTGAGATGTGTGCAAACCTTGTGGCCAACTACAAGAAACCTCTGACCTCTGTGATTGCCAACAAAGATTTTGCCACCAAGTACCAAGTCATGTTTTGAGAAGGGGTCAAATACTCATTTCACTCATTAAAATGCTTTTTTTGTTATTCTGTCTCTCACTGTTAAAATAAACCTACCATTAAAATTATAGACGGATCCTTTCTTTGTGGGCAAACGTACAAAATCAGCAGAGGATCAAATACTTTTTTCCCCTCACTGTGTATGTATATATATATATACACACACACACACACACACACACAGAGGTAGTCCCCCGGGTTGCAAACAAAGTTTGTTCTTATGTTGAATTTGTATGCGAGTTTGAACAGGTACATTTTTTAAGTTTTGGACAGTATAGTGTTAAAAGGCACAACATGGTTAATATCAGACATTTAATAAACTTCCTCTCTGGTTATCCCAGAGCCATATGGCCTGCTGAAGGTCATCTTGAAGCACCAGGCGAATCAGTTTACACAGCAGGGTGTTTCTAACAAGGGGTCGCAAATGGGAATTCATCTCCTAAAGGATGTTCTCGCATAGGCCTCCTGATGTGATGTATCGGGGGTAGAGGAGCATAAGCTCAGCTCCTGGTGAGGTGAAAATTAAAATGACCTGATTTCCTGACTCGCAGCAACTTCAAAAGAACAGATGTGGGCTGGAGTGTTAACCTGGGTCAAGGCAGGTGTTCATAGAGTAATGCGGCCCCCTTGTGGAAGACAGTAACATACATCCTGGAGAATGTTCAGGGTTATGACATACATCCTGGAGGATGTTCGGGGTAATAACATACTTCCTGGTTATTAGGAAGAACAGCTCCTTTTAGCTTCTCATTGAACAGAGGACTACACGAATGGGCAGAGGGTGTTTGTGTGGGTTGTGTGTGTGAGTGCTTTAAATTGTGAGGGCAAATGATGAAAGCCCCCTCTCTCTCTCTCCTGGAGCCCAGCCAACATACAGAACCTTGAGGAAGGACTTGGGTAACGTATAATCCCTGTTCTTTTGTTTTATATGCTCTATATTACTATCCTTAGATTTTATATAAGTGTGCTACTCTCTTTGTAATTAAACAAGACCTTTGCTTCTGTGAGCATTCGGTTTATCTTTATAGCGAATGTTATTGTTATTTTATTGTAAAGGATGTTTGTAAGTTCTGTATTTAATTGTATACTATTTTGTATGTATTGCACACTGCACTCACTGTGCACATGGCACTAATAATGTTTTCATTATATTTTTGAATTCTTTCGAGTCCTGATTAGAATTAGCCTGCCTATGTTATGCCCCTTGTTACCATAAAAGTACAATTGTAATAATAATGTGATACCTAAGTAATCATGTGTATAACAACCTTCAATTGCTTCATAATAAAGCAGAACAGTTATTTGGAAAGATGCCGAGAGTATCTTTTTGTGTCTGTTCCCTACTGCAGTAGTTATTATTAATTTGGAATCACTAATCAATATGAATATAGGAGTTGCCTATCTATAAAACTCTATGTCAGTTGGCGAGCCAGCCAGGAGGAGGATTTACAGGTGACCCTGAGAATCCAAAACGAGGAGCTTGAGACGACCTGGGAATTTCTGATAATCAGCCGGCTGAGGTAAGCCTTTTGCTTACATTTGAGCGATCAGACGTCCTTGATCGGTAAGACATTTTTGGGACAAAGGGTACCTATTTTACTCCCCCTAATTGAACTGTATTGATTGATGGTTATATGTTATGTTGTCACTGTCTACTGTCCATCGGAGTGTTATAGATAAGAAAAGGAAGAATAGTGCTGTTCACAGGTATATGTAGTATACATCTGCTAGATAAAGTAGTTTAGAGGCAAGAGGGCATAGGCACAAGTAGAGAAGTGAGAAGACTGGCCAGTCTTTATGGGCAGTAAATTAAGTAAGGGAATGAAGGGTAAGAGACCCTCAAAATAGCCCAGCGCAAGAGGAGCAGTATAAAATATATGAACAGAAGGTGTACTTCCACTTATACTGAGCCCCTAGATAATGGTTAAAGTGGACAGGGATCCACAATGGGTAACTGGGTTACCAAAGTCCACAGGGACTAAGAATCAGAGTAAACAGCAGGATGGATCAAGGGTGACAGACTATTAACACTAGACAGAAAGGGACATTTTAATATTAAATTGTGGGATGAATTTATGGTCAGGCACTACAGAGAAATGAGAGTCAAAACAGAATACTTTATATGTTGTCAGAGAGGGAAGATGGGATGAGCACTATGGGTGCCCGTCTGATCATAAAAGCTACTGTATGTGAAGTATGGGATTACAATACATGGAATGCAAGGGTTCTCAGAACAAAATAAGCAAAGCAGGGAAAAATTAAAGAGATAAAAGAAAGCGATTAATCATGTATGTAAGGACATCTGGTTACAAAGGATGGGGAGATGGCAAAGGTATTGAATTTATTCTTCTCCTCAGTCTTCACGAGTGAATCGGAGGGCTTCAGTAACCAAAACTGCAGTGTTTATCCTCATGACACAACACAGGAAGCACCTCCATGGTTAACAGAGGACGGAATTAAAATTAGACTTGAGAAACTTAACATTAATAAATCACCGGGACCAGATGGCTTGCATCCAAGGGTACTTAGGGAACTCAGTCAGGTGATTGCCAGACCGTTGTTCCTAATTTTTACAGACAGTCTATTGACTGGAATAGTACCAGCTGATTGGAGAAAAGCCAATGTAGCACCAATATTTAAAAAGGGCCCAAAAAACATCCCTGGGAATTACAGACCAGTTAGCCTAACATCAATAGTATGTAAGCTCTTGGAGGGATGATAAGGGACTATATACAAGATTTTAGTAATAAGAACGATATCATTAGCAGTAATCAGCATGGATTTATGAAGAATCGTTCTTGCCAAACCAATCTATTAACCTTCTATGAGGAGGTGAGTTGCCATCTAGATAAAGGAAGGCCCGTAGACGTGGTGTATCTGGATTTTGCAAAAGCATTTGACACAGTTCCCCATAAACGTTTACTGTACAAAATAAGGTCCGTTGGCATGGACCATAGGGTGAGTACATGGATTGAAAACTGGCTACAAGGGAGTGTTCAGAGGGTGGTGATAAATGGGGAGTACTCAGAATGGTCAGGGGTGGGTAGTGGGGTTCCCCAGGGTTCTGTGCTGGGACCAATCCTATTTAATTTCTTTATAAACGACCTGGAGGATGGGAAACAGTTAAATCTCTGTATTTGCAGACGATACTAAGCTAAGCAGGGCAATAACTTCTCCGCAGGATGTGGAAACCTTGCAAAAAGACCTGAACAAATTAATGGGGTGGGCAACTACATGGCAAATGAGGTTCAATGTAGAAAAATGTAAAATAATGCATTTGGGTGGCAAAAATATGAATGCAATCTATACACTGGGGCGAGAACCTCTTGGGGAATCTAGGATGGAAAAGGACCTGGGGGTCCTAGTAGATGATAGGCTCAGCAATGGCATGCAATGCCAAGCTACTGCTAATAAAGCAAACAGAATATTGGCATGCATTAAAAGGGGGATCAACCCCAGAGATATAACGATAATTCTCCCGCTCTACAAGACTCTGGTCCGGCCGCACCTGGAGTATGCTGTCCAGTTCTGGGCACCAGTCCTCAGGAGGGATGTACTGGAAATGGAGCGAGTACAAAGAAGGGCAACAAAGCTAATAAAGGGTCTGGAGGATCTTAGTTATGAGGAAAGGTTGCGAGCGCTGAACTTATTCTCTCTGGAGAAGAGACGCTTGAGAGGGGATATGATTTCAATTTACAAATACTGTACTGGTGACCGCACAATAGGGATAAAACTTTTTCGCAGAAGAGAGTTTAATAAGACTCGTGGCCACTCATTACAATTAGAAGAAAAGAGGTTTAACCTTAAACTACGTAGAGGGTTCTTTACTGTAAGAGCGGCAAGGATGTGGAATTCCCTTCCACAGGCGGTGGTCTCAGCGGGGAGCATTGATAGCTTCAAGAAACTATTAGATAATCACCTGAATGACCGCAACATACAGGGATATGTAATGTAATACTGACACATAATCACACACATAGGTTGGACTTGATGGACTTGTGTCTTTTTTCAACCTCACCTATGTAACTATGTGTGTGAATGCTGGAACTTTTAGTTCTACATCTTGTGAGTGTGTCATGTTAGCTGTCTGAAGACATATATCCCTCCCTTATCCATTTCTCGTGAAAGAATGTGCAGTGATAGAGCATTGATAAGATGGCAAGGCCGAGTATATCATAAAAAAATGTGCCAAGTTAATTAATCTAATGACAAACAATGTGATCACAATTATTTTGAATCTGTTTTCCAAACATGGTAAAATGAAGGTTACATTTTAACATGTATTATATCCTTTGATAGTGGAAACAGTGCATTTAAAAAAAGGGAAATTAAGTAAAATGTCCTCCTTTAAAGAAATATATCTGTGGATATATATTAGAACTAGGGTGTGACATTGAGAATATCACTTGAGTATTAATTTCTGATATGAGTTTGACAATTTTGTAAATAATATAGATATGTTGTAACTGGTTTAGACAACCTTTGGTTGAAAATGAAATCCAGGTTATTGGGGAAATTTGTAATATGGAATTACTTTACATTAGCATAACAATTTTGTAATTTTACAGTTATACAATAAACCAATATTGAGAGTAAAAAAGATTAACTACCTAAGGACCAGAAGGATTTGCCCCCTTAATGACCAGGCCATTTTTTGCGATACGGTACTGCGTCGCTTTAACTGACAATTGAGCGGTCATGGGACGTTGTACCCAAACAAAACGTATGTCCTTTTTTTCTCCACAAATAGAGATTTCTTTTGGTGGTATTTGATCACCTCTGAGGTTTTTATTTTTTGCGCTATAAACAAAAAAAGCGATTTGCATTTAGGCCAATATGTATTCTTCTACATATTTTTGGTAAAAAAAAAAACAAAAAACGCAATAAGCGCATATTGATTGGTTTGCACAAAAGTTATAGTGTCTGCAAAATAGGGGATAGATTTATGGCATTTTTATTATTTATTTTTTTACTAGTAATGTCGGCGATCTGCGAGTTTTAACGGGACTGCGACATTGCTGCCGACAGTTTTTTGGGACCATTGACATTTATACAGCGATCAGAGCGAAAACTAGCCACTGATTACTGTACAAAATGTCACTTGCAGGGAAGGGATTAACACTAGGGGGTGATCAAGGGGTTAAATGTTCTATAGGGAGGTGTTTTTAAACTGTGGGGGGAGTGTACTGACTGAAGCAGGAGAGAAATCGCTGTCCCTAATCACTAGGAAGAGCAGATCTCTCTCTACTCCCCTGACAGAACGGCGATCTGTCTGTTTACATTGACAGATCCCCATTCTGGCTCTCTGAGGAGCGATCGCGGGCCGCCGGCCACGTGCATCAGCTCTGACGTCGTGCTACGGGTGCACCCCGTATCGCTCTTAAGGCTACATTCACACCTGAGCGTTTCAAAAGTTATGCGATTTTGCCGCAATTTTGTACAGGTTACCAATGTAAAAACAAGAAAAATGCCTATAATCTGCCCCAAAGAAGCTCATATTCTTTTTTTTTTTTTAATTAAAGGCATTTTTCAGGCGTTTGGCTTATGGTGACAAAATGCTCAGATGTGAACAGGTGCCATTGAAATAAATGGGATTTTGCTTGTTGGGCGTTTTTTCGGGTGTTTTATGAGCTGAAAACGCTGCAGTCTAAAGCGGTCAATGTACACCTACAGCGATTTGCGCAGTCGCACCAACCTGCTGCAGTATGAGAGAAGAGGTTGTTAATTGGAATACAGCTAACATAAATATTTACAGTAACTAAGCCATGATGGATGGGATACATAAGAAGTTTATCTACAAAAATGAAATCTAAAGGTCTGATAATAACTTGATGTGCGGTCCATAATGTGAGAGTAATAATAAATAAAATTGAAATATAACAGACCCATCACATCAAGTTCACACACCCCTTAGGATAGATGCCACCTCCAGGCCCACTGTTGTATATTTTCTGATCTGGCTGAGAGCTTTCTGTTCTGTCATATACAGATTGTTGGTCCTTTTGTTTTTATTTATTTTTATTTTTGAAAGCCAAAGCAGAATGTGTGGATTGTGAAATGATGTGCCCATTTTCCTTGTAAATGCAGTGGTATAAGCAGAAGAATACTTTGGATTTAGGAACATCTCTGCATGATTGCAGGGTATTGTTATCATTTATTATGTTATGACATCAGGAAAATAATGACAGATGGAAAGAACTTGTGTTATCTAGCTAAAACTAACAACAGCACAAGCAACGAGAAATTATAATATTGTCATGAAGAGGTTGTTTTTTTGAAAAATAAAACTGGATTTCTTACACAAACAGCATGCCCTTATAATATATTTATGCAAGCTGTAGCTTTATGCAAAGGTGCTATTAGACAAAGTTACAGACATTATTTTGGTCAAATATTTAATTTTTAATGCTCTCACACTCTGTGCAGCAAATATTGCAAACAGCTAACTAAACGTTTGTCTAATGAATGGTTCAAACTATGAATTTGTATAGTTGTTTATGTACAAATATAACAGTGAAAAATGCATACATTGTAATCCAACCACATTATTGCCTCTATTAGGCTGGATTCACACCTATGCATTTTTAGTGCTTTTTGCATTTTGCAGATTTGCACTACAGTCCATTTAACATGGTTTCCTATGGAGCACGTTCTGTAGTGCAAATCTGCAAAATGCAAAAAGCACTAAAAATGCATAGGTGTGAATCCAGCCTTAGAGGAGACTGGAGACAAAGAAAAACCATGTCAAACTAATGATGTAGGAATCAGCTGCTGTGAGCCCAGTGTAGGACACACGTCCTGAAGACCCAGATGTTTGTTTTTTTGTAGGTTTGATCCTTGTTTTATACCAAGGATGGCAATACCCATACTGAGTATGCAGTTTATCTACCAGACGGATACTCTGCATTCAGTCATTGGATCTTTCTTCCCCAGCTCAAGAAGCAGAGCTCCATGCTTTAGCAAGTCTGAGCTATAAAAAGAATATATATTTATATAGATAGTAGAGATTTAGAGAGCTTTTGGTTCCATTTGAAGGGCCAGAAGTTTGTTTTTACTTCGGCAGGTATACCAATCAAGCATGCAAAGTTAACTGATTGGCTGTTTTCAGCCTTCCAGCTTATTGCTGAGGTAGCCATACTAACATTAAAACTCACACATGGAAGCAGACCAGGCGACTAAGGATGCTGCTGCATTACAGCCCCGGACTCTTGCTGGGTCTGTGCAACTCACAGATTCCACCCTAGTTCTGGCCCAGTATAGCTGGGATTATTAATTTAACTTTAACCACTTCCGGACCGCCGCACGCCGATATATGTCCTTAGTTTGAAGGAGGATATTATTGTTATGGCAGCAGCTACCTGCCATAACCCCAGTATCCTCTTGCTCGGCCAGCGGTCCGCTTCAAGATAAAAGTGGTCTCTGCGGTGGATTTATACATTGCAGGGCAGAAGCAACGTCAAAACATCACTTCCGCTCATAGCTCTTAGAATTAAAATTTTTTTAAATTCTTTTTTTTAAATGACATTTTTTCCTTTATTGCATTTTAGTGTAAATATGAGATCTCTGGTCTTTTTGACCCCAGATCTCATATTTAAGAGGTCCCGTCATGCTTTTTTTCTATTACAAGGGATGTTTACATTAATAATAAGAATAAAAGTGACACAATTAAAAAAAAAAAAAACCAGTGTAAAAATAAAAGGTAAAATAAATAAGAAAAAAAAATGCTTTGAACACGCCCTGCCCCGCCAAGGTTGCGTGCAGAAGCGAATGCATACATAAGTAGCGCCCGCAAATGAAAACGGTGTTCAAACCACACATGTGAGGTATTGCGGCAATTGGTAGAGTGAGAGCAATAATTCTAGCCCTAGACCTCGTCTAACTCAAAACATGTAACCTGTAGAATTTTTTTAAACCTTACCTATGGAGATTTTTAAGGGTAAAAGTTTGCCATTCCATGAGCGGGCGCAAAATTGAAGCGTGACATGTTGGGTATCAATTTACTTGGCGTAACATTATCTTTCACAATATTAAAAAAATTGGGCTTATTTTTTAATTAAAAATGTGTATTTTTTCAAACAAAGTGCGCTTGTAAGACCGCTGCGCAAATATGGTGTGACAGAAAGTATTGCAACGACTTCCATTTTATTCTCTAGGGTGTTAGGGAAAAAAAATGTATAATGTTTGGGGTTCTAAATAATTATGAATGTATGTATAACATTGTAAATTTGCTGTCCCCTCAAAATAACTCAACACACAGCCATTAATGTCTAAACAGCGTGCAACAAAAGTGAGTACACCCCTAAGTGAAAATGTCCAAATTGGGCCCAAAGTGTCAAAATTTTGTGTGGCCACCATTATTTTCCAGCACTGCCTTAGCCCTCTTGGGCATGGAGTTCACCAGAGCTTCACAGGTTGCCACTGGAGTCCTCTTCCACTCCCCTATGATGACATCACAGAGCTGGTGGATGTTAGAGACCTTGCTCCCCCCACCGCCATTTGAGGATGCCCCACAGATGCTGAATAGGGTTTAGGTCTGGAGACATGCTTGGTCAGTCCATCACTTTTACCCTCAGCTTCTTTAGCAAGGCAGTGGTCATCTTGGAGGTGTGTTTGGGGTCATTATCATGTTGGAATACTGCCCTGCTGCGCAGTCTCCGAAGGGAGGGGATCATGCTCTGCTTCAGTATGTCACAGAACATGTTGGCATTCATGGTTCCCTCAATGAACTGTAGCTCCCAAGTGTCAGCAGCACTCATGCAGCCCCAGACCATAACACTCCCACCACCATGCTTGACTGTAGGCAAGACACACCTGTCTTTGTACTCCTCACCTGTTTGCTGCCACACACGCTTGACACCATCTGAACCAAATAAGTTTATCTTGGTCTCAGGACATGGTTCCAGTAATCCATGTCCTTAGTCTGCTTGTCTTCAGCAAACTGTTTGTGGGCTTTCTGCATTGTCTTTAGAAGAGGCTTCCTTGTGGGACGACAGCCAATTTGATGCAGTGTGCAGCGTATGGCCTATGCTGACCCCCCACCCCTTCAACCTCTGCAGCAATGCTGGCAGCACTCATACAATTATTTTCCAAAGACAACCTCTGGATATGACGCTGAGCACGTGCACTCAACTTCTTTGGTCGACCATGGCAAGGCCTGTTCTGAGTGGAACCTGACCTGTTAAACCGCTGTATGGTCTTGACCACTGCGCTGCAGCTCAGTTTCAGGGTCTTGGCAATCTTCTTTATAGCCTACACCATCTTTATGTAGAGCAACAATTATTTTTTTAAGATCCTCAGAGAGTTCTTTGCCATGAGGTGCCATGTTGAACTTCCAGTGACCAGTATGAGAGAGTGAGAGTGATGACACCAAATTTAACACACCTGCTCCCCATTCACACCTGAGACCTTGTAACACTAATGGGCCACATGACACGAGGGAAAATGGCTAATTGGGTCCAATTTGGTCATTTTCACTTAGGGGTGTACTCACTTTTGTTGCCAGCGGTTTAGACATTAAAGGCTTTGTGTTGAGTTATTATGAGAGGACATCAAATTTACACTGTTATACAAGCTGTACACTCACTACTTGACATTGTAGCAAAGTGTCATTTCTTCAGTGTTGTCACATGAAAATATATAATAAAATATTTACAAAAATGTGAGGGGTGTACTCACTTTTGTGAGATACTGTAGTGTTAAAGAGCTAGGAGCAAATGACATAGCATGACTGAGTTTGAAAAAAACAGAGCCAAATTTTCTTTATACTGGAGGATCCTTATGTAAATATCTGCATGTGAATAAGGAATGATCCCCCAAACGCCCATTACTAATAAAACAAAAAGTAAATTCTTGCACAAAAATATATTTGACACAGAAATGGTAACGCATAAATCTTAAGTCAGCACTTTCACTACATTGTGAACTTAATTAATGTATTTATAGTGAGCATAGTATCAGATACAGAAATTGAAAACTGCAGGTTGTATTAGTAGCAAGAAAAGAAAAAACACTCAAGTTGTACAAGAGCAATAAAAAAAATTAAATATTTATTTGAATAACAAGTTTGGAGTTTAAGCTGCAATGTTGGCAATGTCAATTCTTGTTTTATTAGATCACAAACTCATGCACCAAAATTGGAAAGGAAAGAGCTACCAACTACTTAACAGCTGCTGATTTATAAAGGAAAAAATATAAAGGCATGTAATCACTATACAAAATATAAAAATGTATGAAACACTACCAACCACAGAACAGAAAAGTTATTGATTATACTTAAAAACGGTTTTGTATTTACGTGTGCGCACATAATTACTGAACTGAAGTGACGTAGGCAACTTTTAACTTTGTTTGCAGGTGGTCTGCAATTATATTGTACTTTAACACATCTAACCACACTGCAAGAGATTTGCATGTGCTACTAATATGAAAGTAGATTTGTTAATAATATGGTAAATATTAGATTTAGAGAAAACAAATCTTCTTAAACAGAAGTGCTTTAAGCATAACGTGTACACCCTGAACCCATCAATGTAATATAAACATAATTAGCATTGACAAGGTGGAGGAGTTCACTAAACAATGTATATAGAAGTCAAGGAGGGCACAGGGCTATAAAGGGCTCTAGCCTTAACAAGCCTAAACTGCAAGAAAAAAAAAAAAATCAATCAAACATGCACCCTCCGGCCATGATCCACAACCTTTTTATTTATTGCCTCTCCATAATTATTTGAAGGGCATCCAACATTGTCAGACCAATAATGATAAATACACATATATAAATGAAGACACTAACTTCTTGTTTGACACTACTAATGGCAATGTCTGTGCTGGGTGAAAGCACCTTTAAAAAAAGAGCCTATGCGGCAAGAGATAAGTGTCTATAGATTCAAAATGAATCAACTGTATCGGATAACAATTCGTCAACTTAGAAGCTGCCTTAAGATTAGGTGCATCTTCAGTTAATGTAACAGGAAGTAGGGAAAAACCAACATAAAAAAAAAAAAAAAAAAAAAAAAAGGAAAAAAATAAAAATAAAAAAGAAAGGCAATGAATTTTTACTTCTTAAGTCATACCCATTCCTGTATTGGACCCAAGGCCAAGAAATGGGCAGACACAATGATATATATTTATATATATATACTTTTTTTTACAATTATTTAAATTGTATGATGGTAAAGAATAGGGTCTATTTAAAAACAAAACAAAAAAGCTAGGTAAGCCTTAATTAAGAAGTGGCACCAGGAGTTGGGTTAACATTTTGAGTAGCCACCTGAGGAGCAACTTCAATGATTCGTGGCTTGTCTATGATTCTGGCAGTACGGTTGCCCTTTTCTACAATGCCAATAATCCATGCTTGGTGACCTTCTCCATACTTGGGGGATTTAATCTCCGCACAGAAGCGTGCAGCCTGTTCTCGTGGCAAACAGATCAAAAGACCTCCTGTAAAAGAATGCATAACAAACATGAAAACAGGGTTACATTTGGAAATGTTTTATTTTGGTGTTCAAAGCAGAGAGGGGGGAAAAAAATAAAAAGAATGCTGCATATAAAAGCAATAAACACAGAGATGCATCCTTTCCTTTTTATATGGTCAGCCCGCTTTAGGATACATTTAGTGTATTAACAACACTAAGGCACTGTATTTGGAAAATGTTTTTAGGAACTTGCATTATTCCATAACTATTACTTTATGTCATTTGGTAAAGTGGTTGACAGTTGAATACCACTGAAATATTGGGTAGAGAGCTTAATGTCTGAACAGTGTTCATACACTTGAAGTGCTGTGGATCACTCTATGGGCCTATTTCAATGGGCTTTTGTTAGCATCAGATTTTTCTCAGATGGTTTCTATATCCCCGTACAAGTCCATGTAAATGCATAAAGCAGCTTAAAACATATCGATACAGCCTACAAAGAGGTCAAATGCACATGGCAAGTAACACTGAATGATCTCAAAAGCAAGCTAAATGTACCTAAAAGCACACTACATTGGCCCAGCGGAACAAGTTACTCTGTTTTTTTCTTTTAGCTTGGCATATTTGGCAACCAAGGCTCTACGTGAAGCAGATGCGCTAACAAGCATCTCTCTCTGGTAAACGGACATTCAAACCTTTCTAAAAAGAAATAAGTACACTGATACATCCACAGAAACCCTTCTATATAGCTGCTGTTGGTGATAAATTGATATTTCTATGCAGAAACCTTAGTTCACATTGTCAACATAAAGATTGAAAAAAGCAATGTGTGAAAAACCTTGATGAGAACATTGCAAAAAGAATGAATCATTATAGCACGCTTAACACTTTAAATTCAGGGGACTATATTATTTAAAATAGGACAGTCATACTCTTGGCACTAATCAATTGCCTAAATTGCTGTAATTTACATAAGAAATAAAATTTTGACTACACGTCAATAAAAAAAAAAAAAAATAATAATTCATCAGACCTTTTTATTCTTTGCACAATTAAACAGTGGATATGCTGAAATTAAAAATGCAAATGACACCAAGGCCTCTTGCACACTGCAGTTTAAAAAAATTTAATACAGCTTCTATTTTTTACTGAGCTAAAATACAACTCATTAATTGTAATGTGAATATGCACACAGACGCAACAAGCGAAGTGCGTTCTTCAGTAAAAAAAAAAAAAAAAAAAAAAAGTACTATTTCGGCCAGTAATTTCTGCCTCATGCGCGCAAATACACGTGAATGCACACAAATGCTCATTTCCATATTGTGCAGAAAGAGAACCCGAGAATAGGTTTGTGTGCGACTGCATACGAGCGAAAATGCGGGTAAATATGGTCAAATACATACCATACAAAAAATCTGAAAAACCAGATGCTCAAACAGGAGTATCATGTGCAAGAGGCCTAAATTGTCCAAAGCCCAGGAATGTACATGTGGGCAGAATACTGATTATTCACATTTTTAATTAAATCTCCCAGTTGAACACAAATAAGGCAATGCTCACCATAAAATTAAATTATATACTATTCACAAAATAAACCGGATGTCTCATAGTAAAACCTTCCAATAAATGCAAAATTAAAGTTCTAATTTTAAAGCTAGAACAGATAAGAGTGGGAGAGGCACTGTGAACCAATCAGGCTCTACTGCCTCCATAAGTACTATTAATATAAAGATAACTCTAGGAGCCTGTCGACTTCATAGAAAGTGCAGCATGCTGACTTTTCAGTGTGGGGCTGCGCCTTCACTGTCCAGGTAACAGACTTGGAGATGAATCTGAGACCAAACTATACGAGCTAACTCCAGGGGAGGTCACCAACCTAACCTTGCTGCCAAGCACAGACTTTTGGACAACAGAACTTGTTTTTGCCAAATACGGCAATTTACATACATGAATTTTAACTTCAAGTAGTTGTGTGCTTGTACCTCCTCTTTAAAAACAAGAAAACAAAACATAATGTGTACACACATTATGGAAGCTCACATTTCAATATCAAGTATGGAAAAAAAAATCTGGTCATCAGTAGCATCCAGTAAAAACATTTTTAAACGTATTCTATACAACATTTCATTGCTTTTTATTCCATATAGATTTGGCATTAAAGTGAACCTGTGGCTAGACAATTGACACTAAAGTACTTAAATAGTCTTAAGAAACAGTACTTCTGCTGTGGCTTTAACCACTTGACTTCTGGGAGATTTAACCCCCTTATGACCAGGACATTTTTTGCGTTCCTTTAACAGACAATTGCGCGATCATGCAATGCTGTACCTAAATAAAATTTATGTCATTTTTTCCCCCCCCAGAAATAGAGCTTTCTTTTGGTGGTATTTGATCACCACTGCATTTGTTTATTTTTTGCGCTATCAACAAGAGACAATTTTGAAAAAAAAAAGGTGTTTTTTTACTTTCTGCCATAAAACATATCCAATAAAAAATCAAAATCAAATGTCTTCATACATTTAGGCCAATATGTATTCTGCTACATGTTTTTGGTAAAAAAAGAAAAAAAAGAAAAACAAACAATAAGCGTATATTGATTGGTTTATGCGAGCATCTACAAACTAAGGGATATATTTATGGAATTTTTATTTATTTATTTAAACTAGTAATGACTTGGATCTGCGACTTATAGCGGGACTGTGATATTATGGCAGAAAATCGGACATTGACACTTTGACACCAATACAGTGATCAATGCTAAAAATAGGATTTTTTTTGTCATACCTGTGAAATCCTTTTCTTTGATTACATCATGGGACACAGAGTCAGGTTAATATTCATTACCTTCTGGGACATCCCAGAATAGTCTTGAGGGGAGGGAGACACCCTGCCAAACAATAGCCATCAGAACTTATACGGCAGCCCGCAGTACACTGCGGCCAATAGCCGAATCCTCGGCTGCTCGAACATCCACTTCATAAAATTTTGTGAATGTATGCACTGAAGACCAGGTAGCAGCCTTACAAATCAGAGCCACAGATACCTGATGGCGAAAAGAACAGAAGGTTCCTACACCCCTCATAGAATGAGCACTCACCCTAAAAGGGAGAAGATTTACGTTTCAGACCGAAGGCCTGAATGATCAATTGATGGACCCAATTGGCAATGGAAGCCTTGGAAGCTGCCCCTTCTTGAGTCCTTTTGGTAAAACAAAAAAAAGGAGTCTGATCCTCAGATCTCCGCAGATCTAGACAAATAAACCTTGACTGCCTGGACAACGCCCAAGGAGTGCAGTCATCTCTCTTCCACCGAACGAGGCTGAGAGGAAAAAAAGGCGGCAAAATAATGTCCTGATTTACATGAAAGAGGCACACCATTTTTGGCAAAAGGGATGAAACAGGTGTAACACGACCCTGTCGTGGTGAAGGGTCAAGTACGGCTTCCTGCATGAAAGGGCCGCCAACTCCGATACCATTCTAGCCGAAGGTGATAGCCATCAGGAAGGCTAGCTTGCGTGACAGCTAGTCCTTGATAGGTTCAAATGGTTGTTTCTGTAACACAGACAGCACCAAGTTCAAGGACACATAGGTGACCTAATGGGGGGGGGGGGGGGAGCAAGGGAGTTGCATAAAGGTTTGGACCAGTGAATGGGAGGCCCAGGGAAGAATACTGAAACTTGACCTCTAATTGTACTCAAAGCCAATTTGATTTTCACCGCTGACTGTAGAAAAAAGAGAATTCTCCCAATCATGTATTTCTGAGGATGCCATCTTTTGGCTTCACACCAAGCAATATAAGTCTTCCAGACCTTATGATAGATCTTCCTAATGACAGCTTTTCTAGCATTCACTAGGGTAGACACCACTGGTTCTCGAGATGCCACAGTCCTTTAACACCCTGACTTCAATAACCATGCCGTCAAATTAGAGAGAGTGTAAATTGGGGTGGAATAAAGGACCTTGAGACAGTAGATCGGGGCAACGTGGAAGCGTCCATGGCCCGTCTATTGTCAATCTCACAAACTCCGGGAACCAGGGCCTTCTGGGACAGGCTAGTGCCACCAGAATGACTGCAACTCCCTCTCTCCGAATTCTGCACAACAAATGTGGAAGGAGAGGGATTGGAGGGAAAGCATAAACCAGGGAGTACTGGCTCCATGAAACTACCAGATCATCTGCTCCGATTGCCAGAGGATTTCTTGTTCAGGACAAATTGCTGTAAGCTTGTTGTTGAACCTGAATGCCAGTAGGTCGACCTCTGGCCATCCCCAACGTTGGCAAATTTCCTGGAACACCCCTGGGTATAGCGACCATTCGCCCGAGCAGAACTGCTGGTGGCTAAGATAATCTGCAGTGCTCTACTCCCGGGATATGGACTGCCGATAAAATCGGAACCTGTCCTTTTGCCCAGGCTAGTATGTTGTTCACTTCCTTCAGAGCCGAACGACTCCTGGTACTGCCTAGGCCACTGCAGTGGTATTGTCGGACTGAACCCTGATAGGGCAGTCCTGAAGCTCCACCGTCCATAACGTAGGGCTAGTCGTACTGCCTGTAATTCCAGGATGTTGATGGGCAGGATCTGTTCTGTCCTTGACCATTTCCCTTGAGCTGTGAGCCCCTCTAGGGTCGCTCCCCAGCCTGAGAGACTGGCATCTGTAGTCAGTACTCGCCAAGTTACCGGGAGGAAGGATCTTCCCTTTCGCAGGTTCTGATCCTGGAACCACCAGTTTAGGCTTAAGCGTGCCCGAGGAGATAAGAACATTGGATAATCCAGGGTTTGTCCTATCCTGTTCCATGCCAACAAGATGTCTTGTTGTAGAGGAATGGAACTGGGCATAGGGCACCGCCTGGAAGGAGGATACCATCCTCCCTAAAAGACTCAGAGTCGAATGGAGGGTTGTCTGGTGCCCCCTATCTGACGCACCTGATCCTTGAGGGCACAGATCCTTGCGGGTGGAAAGAATACTCTTGCTTGGACCGTATCTAGTGGAGTGAGGCTACTACTGAGCGGACAAACTATCCGAAAGGACTTGATTAGTAGATACTGGTTCAGGGATCTTAGGTCCAAAAATGGGCCCAGTGACCACATTTGGTTTTTAACCGTAAAGCAGGTTCGCTCCTTCGGATACAGGAACCTCTACAATCACTCCTTGATGCACTAGATCAGGCATATGCAATTAGCGGACCTCCAGCTGTTGCAAAACTACAAGTCCCAACATTCTTCTGCCTCTGGGTGTCATGCTTGTGTCTGTCAGAGTCTTGCTATGCCTCATGGGACTTTTAGTTCTGCAACAGCTGGAGGTCCGCTAATTGCATATCCCTGCACTAGATTAAATAGTGCCTGAAGCAATAAAGTCTCTTTTTGGAGGATCCAAGGGAACGCTGGATCTTAAAAACCTCTGAGGGGAAACCCCCCGCAACTCCAGCTTGTAGCTACGGGATATAATTGAGGTGACCCACTCGTCCTAAATTATTCTCCAAATTTCCGCAAAGTGCAGCAGCCTTCCCCCCACCCGACAGAGTGGGGGCGTCTCCTCAAAAGGAGGGCTTGGTGTTGGGTTTAGAAGAATTTTGGACCCAGGGTTTTTTCTGGCCATGGCCTTGCCCCTATTGCCATGTTGGTGGCGGAACTGCCTTGGCGCTGAGACATTTAAGGAAGCAGTCCCTGAAGTTTTAAACTAGGGATGCCTGGTGCTTTTCTTCACAGGAAGTAGAGAACTCTTCCCTCCTGAAATCTTTTGGATATATATTTGTCCAAATGATCACCAATAAACGTTCCTCCTGAAAAGGGAACCCTGCCAATAACTTTTAACAAGGAACCTCGGCTGACCAGCTCTTAAACCAGAAAAGTCTGTGCATATGTACAGACAAGAGAGCCAAATAAGAAACCACTGTATCAAATCCTTTTAAGGCGTCAACAGCAAAATACAGCGCTTGAGAAATATCTGTCTTATTTTCGGGCAGATCATCCTCCTGGTTAGGCCTATAAGGCTGGCAGATACCAACTGCTGCAACAGCTGGCTGAATAGGTGAACTGGCCAAAGAAAAGGAAGCCTATAATAATGACGCCAATTTCTTGTCAACAAGGTCTTTTAAGACCTATGCGTTACCTACCTGGATAAGTTAAGTTCTTGTTTAAAGAAGAGACTGCTGCATCTATGGCTGGCATGCTCCCTTTTTTAATCAACTTTTCATCCATGGGATATAAAAAAGGAAAACCTCTTAAGAGGAACAAAATCCTGTCAGGATGTTCCCAATCAACATACACTGCCTTTTCCAGCAGGGGGTGTAGGGGGAAAGCCTGTGCGGCCTGAAGAGACCTCAGGGATCCCAAGAGGACCAGGGGTGTCCAAGTGTTGCCAAGCAACACTTGGTGACTCACGTGACCCGGGTAAGGAGTCAGGTGTCCCGTGGCTGCCTTCTGGAGGCACCGCATGCTTGGCATATACAGCTTAAATAAGCTGGCTGTACGCTGGAATGTTCTGTGCATACATGCACACGACGAGTAAATCGGGGGGCTTCAGTAACCAAAACTGCAGTGTTTATCCTCATGACACAACACAGGAAGCACCTCCATGGTTAACAGAGGACAGAATTAAAATTGGACTCGAGAAACTTAACATTAATAAATCACCGGGACAAGATGGCTTGCATCCGAGGGTACTTAGGGAACTCAGTCAAGTGATTGCCAGACCGTTGTTCCTAATTTTTACAGATAGTGTACTGACTGGAATGGTACCAGCTGATTGGAGAAAAGCCAATGTAGCACCAATATTTAAAAAGGGCCCAAAATACATCCCTGGGAATTACAGACCAGTTAGCCTAACATCAATAGTATGTAAACTCTTGGAGGGGATGATAATGGACTATATATAAGATTTTAGTAATAAGAACGGTATCATTAGCAGTAATCAGCATGGATTCATGAAGAATCGTTCTTGCCAAACCAATCTATAAACCTTCTATGAGGAGGTGAGTTGCCATCTAGATAAAGGAAGGCCCGTAGACGTGGTGTATCTGGATTTTGCAAAAGCATTTGACACAGTTCCCCATAAACGTTTACTGTACAAAATAAGGTCCGTTGGCATGGACCATAGGGCGAGTACATGGATTGAAAACTGGCTACAAGGGCAGGTTCAGAGTGTGGTGATAAATGGGGAGTACTCAGAATGGTCAGGGGTGGGTAGTGGGGTTCCCCAGGGTTTTGCGCTGGGACCAATCCTATTTAATTTGTTCATAAACGATCTGGAGGATGGGATAAACAGTTCAATCTCTGTATTTGCAGACGATACTAGGCTAAGCAGGGCATTAACTTCTCAGCAAGATGTGGAAACCTTGCAAAAAGACCTGAACAAATTAATGGGGTGGGTGACTACATGGCAAATGAGGTTCAATGTAGAAAAATGTAAAATAACGCATTTGGGTGGCAAAAATATGAATGCAATCTATACACTGGGGGGAGAACCTCTGGGGGAATCTAGGATGGAAAAGGACCTGGGGGTCCTAGTAGATGATAGGCTCAGCAATGGCATGCAATGCCAAGCTGCTGCTAACAAAGCAAACAGAATATTGGCATGCATTAAAAAGGGGATCAACTCCAGAGATAAAACGATAATTCTCCCACTCTACAAGGCTCTGGTCCGATCGCACCTGGAGTATGCTGTCCAATTCTGGGCACCAGTCCTTAGGAAGGATGTACTGGAAATGGAGCGAGTACAAAGAAGGGCAACAAAGCTAATAAAGGGTCTGGAGGATCTTAGTTATGAGGAAAGGTTGCGAGCACTGAACTTATTCTCTCTGGAGAAGAGACGCTTGAGAGGGGATATGATTTCAATATACAAATACCGTACTGGTGACCCCACAATAGGGATAAAACTTTTTCGCAGAAGAGAGTTTAACAAGACTCGTGGCCACTCATTAAAATTAGAAGAAAAGAGGTTTAACCTTAAACTACCTAGAGGATTCTTTACTGTAAGAGCGGCAAGGATGTGGAATTCCCTTCCACAGGTGGTGGTCTCAGCGGGGAGCATTGATAGCTTCAAGAAACTATTAGATAAGCACCTGAATAACCGCAACATACAGGGATATATAATGTAATACTGACACATAATCACACACATAGGTTGGACTTGATGGACTTGTGTCTTTTTTCAACCTCCCCTACTATGTAACTACGTGCGTGGTCCCGGTGAACAGGCGTGGCTGTATTCGTATATGACGCAAATCTCGCATGTGGGGCGAAGCCACGTGCGCCATAGCCTGCCAAACAAACTGCTAAGTCCAGCGTCACTTTTGAGAATGCAGGTGCCCCATAGCCGCCAAACAGCTGCTGAGTACAGCGGCACTCCTGAAAATAAACGTGCGCCATGGTAAACCAAGACGAAATGGCGCACCGTCATGTGCCATCATACAGGTAAAAAACAGCCAGACACAAGCAAAAAAGTTACTTTGCAAACACCCACAGCTAGCCTAAAACTCCCCCGTAGGGTCACCGCACATGGGTGTCTGACCTCTAGCTAGCTTGACTGATTGTTACAATCACTAGGACACCCCACAATCATAAGTAAAATGGTTTCACTTACCCGTCCAGGCACAGGGCAGCTTAGAAACAAAGAGCCCAAACTTCACCCATCATGGCGGATTTCTGTCACTTCAGGACCTTCAAGGGCTGGGTACCCTTTTCATGTTTAGTGTCCACTCCCTTGGACCTGTACAGCACCCTGCAGGAATGCCTTAGCGCTGTAGTGTCCAGGATTACACTTCGCAGGGTCCATCGCCCCGGAGGCCTCATTACAGGCAAAACCTTGCAGGATCTTGAGTCTTCTTTGCGAGGCTCAGGTACCATTTATCTAAGCATATAAAGCCTGTGTCAAATGGATCCAATCGGCCAATCCCTTGATTCATTTTAGAACCGTTTGTGGGACTAGAGACCTGGAGCTCAAACAAACTGTGCCATCCACCTTGCAGACACTGGTAAAAAACTGAAGTGCTTTCTGTATGGGAGGGGTTATATAGGGGATCACTTCCTGTCTAAAGACCTTTGGTCTACCAGTGTCCATTAACTTGGAGATGAAGTATAACCAGCAGGTAATGAATATTAGCCTGTGTCCCATGATGTATGAAAAAGAAAATATGCACTGTCACTGTATTAATGACACAGGCTGGGAAGGGGTTAAACATCTAGGGCGATCAAAGAGTTAACTATGTACCTAGCCAGTGTTTGTGTGTGTAATTTGTTAGGTGGTTTTACTATTTTTGTTCCATGCTTTGCAGGAACATGAAATCCATTCCTTCCCCCATCAGAACTGAGATCTGCCTTGTTTACATAGGCAGATCTCAGTTCTGCGTGCATTACCAACAATCGGTAGGTACCGGCGGACATCCAGTGCCCGGCACCCGCAGATCAGCTTCTGCTGTGAATAATCACAGCAGAAGCAGCGCACCCCCTCAAGCTCATTTATGGCTTGTTAAGAATATATTATTATCTGAATGCCCATAGCCTGGCCACATGTTCACTTCAAAATAAAGCTCATGGAGGAACAATATATTAGCATACCATGGTGTGTAAATGAAACATAAGCTTGCAGTTAAGCCAGTGGTATATTAATACTTAACACTTATAGTAAAACTTACCTGATGTTTCAGGACAAGAGCCATGCATAAGACCAAACATATTCCCACATGCCTTGCTGACAGCAGCCATCTTAGCTAGTACAGGCAGATTATGAATTACAAAGGAAACTTCATTTCGTTGCTGTTTAGCCAAGTTTTGTGCATGTCCTAAAATTCCAAAACCTGTTATGTCTGTAGCGGCATGTGCATTAAATGTGTGCATAAGACCGGCAGCTGGAAAAAGAAAGAGTACAAACATATCCTAATTACTTAAGTGTCTTGAAATCTATGCATCTCATAGATGGCTAGATACACATACAGTATTAAAGTGACAGGAAGGCCAGAGAGCACAATATAGCAAATTGTGTATCGGGTAACTTGCTCTTGGGATTTGTCTAGACAAGTACAAAACTATAAAAAAACTAAATTGGAACACTGCTGGTATTTTTATTAGACCTACATTACTAGCTGCGATGTCCCAAAATATAAACTGTAGTGATAATCGATAGCTACACTCTTGTTTTATTATCTCTTGCTGTCCATTGTTTTCTGACGGAGGTTTAGATTAGATAAAAAAAATATACAACTGCTACAGTTGATAATTATTAAAACAGAAAATGTTTAATTTAGACAGACTGACTAATGTAGGGTTTTCAACACAGCGACAAACAATTCAGTGATGAATAAATGCATTTGAATTCCTATAACTTTAAATAGTATTAACAGGGTTAAACCAACAAAATATAAAAAAAAAAAAAAAAAAAAAAAAAAAAAAAAAACTACACATTTTCTCTCCCTTTTAGATATGGATAACAGGTTAGTGTAGCTCCTAGCATCACCAAACTATAAATTTGGATCATGTTTACCATCAAAATCGGTACAAATCATTGCACCTGTTATTCATCTCATTATCTACCACATTGAAGCTTATATAGTCTCAAAAAATGGTTCAAAAGTCTCTAGTACAGATTATTTCACATCAACAGTAGACAGAGCTTTGGCCCTATTTAGATATGTGTAATTCATCTTATGTATAGATGAGTATAAGTTTATGTTAAATAAAAATAAAAGTTCACCTATAAAAACAACATACGATAGGAATGTCCCATGCTGCTGAGTGGCAGATGCAGAGTCTATCTTATCCCCACCAATCAGCTGTTTGATAAGAACCACCCAGCTCAGAGCTGTATGGCCTTTTCCCCAGTTCATGCTGACAAGTTTAACCACTTCAATACCAGGCACTTAGACACCTCCCCGCCCAGGCCAATTTTCAGCTTTCAGTGCTGTTGCAATTTGAATGACAATTGCGCGGTCATGCAACACTGTACCCAAACAATTTTTTTTATCATTTTGTTCCCACAAATAGAGCTTTCTTTTGGTGGTATTTGATCACCGGTGTGGTTTTTATTTTCTGCGCAATAAAAAAAGACCGAAAATTTTGAAAAAAAAAAACAAGTATTTCTTTGTTTCTTTAAAAAATTTTTGTAAATAAGTATGTTTTCTTCTTCAATGATGGGCACTGATATGGCTGCACAGACTGGCACTGATGTGGTGGCACTGACAGGCGGCACAGACGGGCACTCGTAGGCGGCATTGATTGGTGGCACTGATGACACTGATTGGTGGCACTGATGACACTGATGGGTGGCATTGCTGGGCCTAACTGAAATATAATGGTGCCAATCACTGCCCATTTGTGGGCACTGATTGGCACAGATTGGGCACATGTGGATGGCCATGGGGTACATACCTGGCCATCCACATGTTGCCCCCTTCCCTGGTGGTCCAGTGTGGTCATCTGAGGGGGGGCTGCGCTGATAAACAATCAGCGCAGTCCCCCCCGTCAGGAGAGCCGTCGATCGGCTCTCCTCTACTCGCGTCTGTCAGACGCGAGTGAGGAAAAGTCGATCAACGGCTCTTCCTATTGACATCGTGATCAGCCGATTGAACACAGCTGATCACGTGGTAAAGAGCCTCCACCGGAGGCTCTTTACCAAGATTGGTGGAGCGGTGTGTCAGACTGACACAGCGCTCCACCAATCGCCGCGATGCGTGCCCCCGCGGGCACGCGGCGGCATGTTATCCTGTTGGCGTCATATGACGCCCAGTCAGGATAATGGAACCACTGCCCGGCCGTCAATCTGCTATAGGCCGGGCAGGAAGTGGTTAAAGAGTATTTCCACTTTTGATGCCAAATTGGGATGATACTTACATTATGTTTTTTACCTGTTCCATTCACACAAAATACTTAAAAGGAGTTGTAAAGTTTCAGGGTTTTTCACCTTAAAGCGGTTGTATACCCAAAAGAAAAAAAAAAAACACAGGCAAAGGCATAATGAGCTAGTATGCACCGCATACTAGCTCATTATGAAATACCGTATTTATCGGCGTATAACAAGCACAGGCGTATAACACGCACCCTAATTTTAAGAGGGATGTTTCAGGGAAAAAAAAACAAAACAAAAAAAAAAAACAAAAACAAATTTTAACTGCTTCAGCCCCCAGAAGATTTGGGTCGTGCGATGCTGTACCCAAACAAAATTGACGTCCTTTTTTCCCCACAAATAGAGCTTTCTTTTGGTAGTATTTGATCGCCTCTGCAGGGTTTTTTTTTTGCGCTATAAACAAAAGCAAGAGCGACAATTTTGAAAAAAAAACACAATATCTTACTTTTTGCTATAAAGACCAAGGGCTTTCACACTGGAGCGGTGCGCTGGCAGGGTGTCAGAAAAAGTCCTGCCAGTAGCTTCTTTGGAGCGGTGAAGGAACGGTGAACTCACCGCTCCTCCCCCGCTGCTCCCCATTGAAATCAATGGAGCAGCGCTGCGATACCGCTGGCAAAATGCAGCCCAGGCGGCGTTTTGCGGGCGGATTTAACCCCTTTTCGGCCGGTAGCGGGGGGTTAGTTCTAGTTCAGGAGCTAGAATTCTCCATTGTAGGTCAATGAGAACTGGACAGTCCCCAGTCCAAGCATTTGGAAAGATCACACTGTGCTAGCTCAAAAATGTTTGTGGTCAGCCATGACACTTTTCTATTAGAAACATTGAAAAGATGAGAAATATTTTAAAATAGTTTTTAAGTATGTTGTTTGAACAGCGATACATAAGAATATAGTGTAGTTTTCTCAAATTTGACTGCAAAAATGGAAAAACACCTTAACCACTAGCCGACCAGCCGCCGCAGTTATACTGCGGCAGGTTGGCTCGGCAAATCGCCGGAGCTGTATGTCGCTCCTCTAAGACGTGACAGCAGGCACGTGCAACCGGCGCGTGTCCCAGGAGCCAATGCGCAATGACCGCCGGGCACCCGCGATCGCTCGTGACAGAGCAAGAACCGGGATCTGTGTGTGTAAACACACAAATCCCGGTTCTCTCAGGGGAGAGGAGAGAGATTGTGTGTTCATACTAAGTATGAACACCGATCTCTCTCCTCCCCTAGTCAGTTCCATCCCCCCTACAGTTCGAACACACCCAGGGAACACAGTTACCCCTTGATCGCCCCTAGTGTTAACCCCTTCCCTGCCAATGACATTTATACAGTAATCAATGGCTATTTTTAGCTCTGATCGCTGTATAAATGGTCCCAGAATAGTGTCAAAAGTGTCCGATCTGACGGCCGCAATATCGCAATCCCGATCGCCGCCATTACTAGTAAAAAGGAAAAAAAAAAATAACAATAATAAAAATGCCATAAATCTATCCCCTATTTTGTAGACACTATAACTTTTGCGCAAACTAATCAATATATGCTTTTTTTGTTTATAGCGCAATTAATAAAAAACCACAGAGGTGATCAAATACCACCAAAAGAAAGCTCTATTTATGGGAAAAAAAGGACAAATTTTATTTGGGTACAATGTCGCACGACTGTGCAATGGTCAGTTAAAGCGACGCAGTGCCGAATCGCAAAAAATGGCCTGGTCGGGAAGGGGGCAAATCCTTCCGGGGCTGAAGTGGTGTAGGAACCCATTTCTGAAAAGAAGAAGTGCTGGGAAATTACCTAACCAGAAAGGCTCATCATTCAAGCAGAGTAAGGGCACTAAAGGTTGTTAAACGTTATACCTGTAAGCATTTTTTTTTTTTTTGGTATAGTAGAGTGATAGTCACTTTAAGCGTCCATGAGCACCAGGAGCAGAAAAAGCTACATAAACATGCTCATAGTAGCTCATATCCCACAACAGTTTTGAAGAATTTATGGGCATCTGCTTTTACAAGCGTTTCTTTTCCAAAACATTCCCCTCTGCTCATATTGTACACTATAAAACACAAATGCTCCTAAACGCTGCGTTTGAATCATTTATGAGTGTTAACTTTTTTTTTCCTGCCTCTCAAAAAAGCAATCCAGAAAGGTGTTTTTTCTGTCTCTAAACATCCTAATGTGTGTGGACGCATAGGATAACATTGAGCTGCTTCTACAGGTATGAGAAAAAAACTTGCAAAACTCCTGTAGAAGCAACACAGTAACCAACTAATAAAATGTTACAGCCATATGCATTGTTATGAGATTTCATGACAGCACAAAGCACAGATTACTCCTAAATATACACTAATGAAGCTAAACAGAAAAAAAACACAATGCTAGGAGATAAAACTAAACATTTTTGTTGCACATTTGCTGGTGTCAAGAAATTAGGTGAAAAGTCTACGTTAAAGATCATGCAATATTACCATGGTAATGGCAGACTAACCTCTGCCTTAGTTTTACAGACGTCACATACTGAAAACATCTACTTTGCTATACCTCTAGATTATTTTGAGAGATAAACTTTGTTGCACAATGTATACAGTAATAAATGAATGTTTATTATCATATTAACAATTAAAACTGCATAAAAAACAGATGAGAACAGATGTGAACAGATGTAAAGCAACTGTAACCATTGTGTGTCTATGGGCATTTTAAGAGCTCTGAGGGAATCGGTTATCTGAAAGATTTTTCCAGTCTATTTTTCTAAGGTAAGGCTGGCGGAAAAGATTTCTGCTCAGTATATTTACTGTACTCACAGCCAAAACAATCTTGGATGTATATGTCATGAATGATCAATAGAAAAACTGTGCAGGCAATTCACCATCATTTCATGTCAATGGCTTGCCACACTGTACATGGGTTAGACAGAATTATTAAAAGACTAAGAAAAGAGCATGTGTTGTTTTGGGGAAAATATTGAAAATAAGCACAGATCTTTAATATTATGCAAATCATCATCCCTCACTACACTAACACTTTATGCAACACTTCTGAGGTGAACAGAAAATAACATTCTGTGAAAAAAAAAAAACTAATGCACAGTGCAATGAGCCAGGATCGCCAAACTAGCACTGTTTCTTATTGTGCACCAGCAGAGATATGCGTTGAGCACAGCTCGCTGGGGTGAATGTGCTGTGAAGTCTCTCTTTGTGGTTCCTTAGAATAAAATGTCACTACTAGGTGGTGTCTGGAAGAAAAACAGCCAATAATCAACACAGAAAGTGTCTGTTTCTGTGTGTGCCTATGTAAGAGTATTTGTGTGTACTAGGAGCCCCAGTCTGTGTGTGTCAACTGCCCTAGTGTGTATCTGTATGCAGGACTAGAGCATCTTTGTTAGTAGTTTGTTGACATTATGAAGTAGCTACATATCTATAGGTCTCAAGGTATGTCAACATCAATAGGAATGGTCAACCCAGTAAATGCCCTTGAAATCAGATTCCAATCTTTCCACACATGACCAAGACCAAAAGAGCTGTCCAAGGATGTCAGGGACAAGATTGTGGACCTACATAAGGCTGGAATGGGCTACAAGACCATCACCAAGCAGCTTGGTAAGAGGGTGACAACAGTTGGTGCGATTATTTGCAAATGGAAGAAATGCAAAAAAACTGTCAATCTCCCTTTGTCTGGGGCTCCATGCAAGATGATCAAGATCAATGATCATGAGAACGGTGAAGAATCAGCTCAGAACTATACGGGAGAAGCTGGTCAATGATCTCAAGGCAGCTGGGACCAGTGTCACCAAGAAAACAATTGGTAACACACTGCAGTGCTCACAAGGTCCCCCTGTTCAAGAAAGCACATGTACAGGCCCGTCTGAGGTTTGCTAATGAACATCTGAATGATTCAGAGGAGAACTGGGCGAAAGTATTGTGGTCAGATGGGACCAAATTCGAGGTCTTTGGCATCAACGCAACTCGCCGTGTTTGGAGAGGGAGGAATGCTGCCTTTGACCCCAAGAACACCATCCCCACCGTCAAACATGAAGGTGGAAACATTATGCATTGGGGGTGTTTTTCTGCTAAGGGGACAGGACAACTTCACCGCATCGAAGAGATGATAAACGGGGCCCTGCACCGTCAAGTCTTGGGTAAGAACCTCCTTCCCTCAGCCAGGGCATTAAAAATGGGTTGTGGATGGGTATTCCAGCATGACAATGACCCAAAACACACGGCCAAGGCAACAAAGGAGCGACTCAAGAAGAAGCACATTAAGGTCCTGGAGTGACCTAACCAGTCTCCAGACCTTGATCAAATAGAAAATATGTGAAGGGAGCTGAAGGTTCAAGTTATCAAACGTCAGCATCAAAACCTTAACGACTTGGAGAGGGTTTGAAAAGAGGAGCGGGACAAAATCCCTCCTGAGATGTGTGCAAACCTGGTGGCCAACTACAATAAACGTCTGACTTCTGATTGCCAACAAGGGTTTTTCCACCAAGTACTAAGTCATATTTTATGAAGGGATCAACAACTTATTTCACTCATTAAAACACAAATCAATTTATAACTTTTTTAAAATGCGTTTTTCTGTATTTTTTTGTTGTTATTCTGTCTCTCACTAATAAAATAAACCTACCATTAAACTTATAGATTGATCATTTCTTTGTCAGTAGGCAAATGTACAAAATCAGCAGGGGGATCAAATACTTTTCTCCCTCACTGTAAGACCTGCTGGTAGGAGGGTAAAAACAAAACGTGCTGAGAGAAATACATGGGCTTCCCTTTTTGACCCTCTTTTTAATTTGCCATTTGCCAGACTGCCATGCTCTGTACTCGGAGTTGCTTATCTGGAACAAGCATGGAATAAGTGAAATCAGAGCAAAGTCTGAACTTCAGATACACCTTTTTTTTTGGCTTCAGTACTTTTTTCAGGTCACAAAAAAAAAATAAAAAGAAAAAAGAAAAAGAAAAAAGATGAGCATGACTGCTAGGACTTAGTGTTTTCAAAAAGGAAGGCGGCTGGAACTGGCAGCCTCCATATTTTTCCAATGAGGAGTTTCCCTGGGTAAAATCCTGACATGGATATCAAACAAGCTGTAAAAGAACACTGTTGACCGTGGTTCTTACTCCAACCTAGTCCACTGATAAGATTAAAAGGTATAGTTTTATTATGCCATGTAACAAGCTTAAAGGTCACATAATATTCAGATGTTATTGCAAGCAGGAATGTCATAACAAGATTATTATTTAAACCACTACATAAACAGAAATATTATACAGACCCCATAATCTTAGCTTGCTTGCATAAATAGTGTAAAGTACACAAAATATCAAACATAAAATACAAAAATACACTCCAGACACAGCCATTTTGTATAATCTGCTGTGGTCCAGGATGCATCCAACGCTATGCTACTTTCTTTTAGAAATTTTAAATAGAAAGTGCTAACACTTTCGATAACTTGGCAACTGCAGCATTAAAACTGTAGAAACGGTATTCCTACATTTGATTTTGCTTTACAACCCTGTTTTCTTATAACCATGTATAAATATTTGCTTTAAAAGGAGGTCAGGGTAGAAATATTGGAAGCTGCCACTGCCAGTTTGCTTTTGAAGGTACTACTGAAGGGCTGTCATCCTCATCCTTCTATCACTATTTGGCAAGTCATTGACCTGCAAAAACAATGTACATATCAAGCGTCAAATCACCCATTATGCACATGCTTGATTTGGGTCATTCACTCACTAAGTTGGGAAAGGAACAGATAAAAGCTTCAGGACAAGCAGCCTTAAGAAACAAGTCACCAGTGGTGGCTTTCTAGATTTCTATCCTGAGAGGTTCGAGGAAAAAAAAAGGAGTAGCAGATAAGATTCTTGCATTCCCCCAAAACCAATACTCAACTGGAAAAGCCCTTGCCGAAACTGTTCAGGTTGTGTATATAAAGAGAAAAGGAAGAGTAATAATGAAGTTTAATAGCAAGAAATACAAAGCTCCACATATAAAACAGCAGCAAAAACTAATAGTGTATACTATTGAAACAGACTGAAGAGCAATTTTCAGTACCAGTTCGGTTTAGTCGAGCCATGTTCATCATTGCCTCCTGGTACGCCAATTCCACATCTTCCTGGGTCACCACCAATTTTATTTTATTCCATTTTTCTGGCTGGTGGTGATAAAGAACAAAGTCAAATATTACAAAGTAAATTGCACACATAATTTTTATATATATATATATTAGGGCATGGTATTAACGAGTAAATGCATGATTATTTTCATAGAACTTATATATTCAGGTTTGAAATTTCAGTTTGTTTGCTTTTTTTTGGCAAAAAAAATAAAATGAAACAAAGGATAATTGTCTTTTTCTGTAACATCAAAGTAAAATTCCAGGATGAACCTAGCTAATCTTAAAAATGCCCCCCTCCCTCCTATTCTGATTTACCTGTGTAAGAATGATACATATAATTACCCATTTTTAGGCCGCTCCAGTCACATGATTGTCTGTGTGTCAGCCAGCGCTGGATGAAGGGATGAAAGAATGCTGCACAGTGGCTGGCAATGCCCATTGTCGGCGCTCTTCTTCTCCCCTGCAGCCTTCTCTGGCTGACACAGGGGAGTCGGATCACGTGACCGGACCAACCTGAAAATAGGCAAGTATACAGAATTTTCTTACATAGGTTAGGAGGGTTAAAAAGGGGTGAGGGAGCATTTTAAAGATAACCAATCGCCACTCCTGGGCATTGCCAGCTGTTGTCCAGCGTTCTCTCCTCCCTTCATCCGGCACTGGCTGACACACAGAAGATCATGTGATGGGAGTGGCCTGAAAATGAGTAAATATACATATCTTTCTTACACACGTACCTCAGGATAGGTGTTAGGAGGAGGTGGGGGGTTAATTTTTAAGATTAGATGGGTTTATCCAGCAAATTTACTTTAAATCAAGCTTCAGAAGATAATTGTATGGGACCTGATGCTGCTAACTTTAAGGCTCAAGGGCTTCATCCTTCCTACACAGGTTTATACAGAGACCACAACTTCTGATCAGAATCAAAGAAGTCCTGCTCACTCTAACACTAAACCCCACCCCCTGACATTCGTGCGTCCAATACAAGATTTTGAATGACGGGGGCATGAGCCTTAGATGGGGCAGAAGTCAGGCAGTTTCTATAAATCATATACTCTCTCCAGTCCTTAAAGAATTACACATCCCAGGTGGCTCCACTGCTGTTAACACTGTCTCTATACTACACATCACAGCAAACATTCCTATGCTCTTTCCAATCTCCCTAGATCTACAGTGCATTCATTAAGTATTCAGACCCCCTTCACTTTTTTCAAATTTTATTATGTTGCAGCTGGATAGTGGATACTAGCTTTAGATTATTTTTTTGCTCATTATTCTACACTCAGTACCCCATAACGACAAAGAGAAAAGATAAGTTTAGAAACGCCTGTGAATTAAAAATAAAATAACATTGCAATAAGTATTAGGACCCTTTGCAACAACACTTGAAATTTAGCTCAGGTGCCTCCCATTTATCTTGATCATCGATGAGGTGTTTTTATGCCTTTATTGGAGTCCACCCGTGGTAAATTAAATTGATTGGACGTGATTTGGAAAGGCACACACACACACCTCTCTATAAACAGGCCTCACAGCTGACAATGCACACTGTATCAGAGCAAAAGCAATGAGGTAAAATAAAACTGTCTGCAGAGCTTAAAGACAGGATTATTGCAGGGCACAGATCTGGGGAAGGTTACAAAAAAATTCTGCTGCACTGAAGGTTCCAAAGAGCCCAGTGGCCTCCAAAATTCGCAAATGGTAGAAGCTTGGCACAACCAGGACTCTTCCAAGAGCTGGTCACCCAGCCAAACTGAGCAAATAGAGGAGAAGGGCCTTAGTAAGAAAGGTGACCAAGAGCCCGATGGTCACTCTGACTGAGCTCCAGAGATCCTGTGTGGAGATGGGACAAAGTTCCAGAAGGACAACCATCACTGCAGCCCTCCACCAATCTGACCTTTATTGCCCTGTACACACGGTCGGTCTTTCTGATGGAATATGTGCGATCGGAGCTTGTTGTCGGAAATTCCGACTGTGTTCGGGCTCCTTTGGACTTTTTCCATCGGAATTTCCGACACACAAAGTTTGAGAGCAGGCTATAAAATTTTCCGACAACAAAATCCGTTCACGTAAATTCCGACCGTGTGTGGACAATTCCGACGCACAAATTGCCACGCATGCTCAGAATTAATTAAGAGATGAAAGCTATTGGCTACTGCCCCGTTTATAGTCCCGGCGTACGTGTTTTACGTCACCGCGTTCAGAACGATCGGATTTTCCGACAACTTTGTGCGACCGTGTGTATGCAAAACAAGTTTGAGCCAACATCCATTGGAAAAAATCCATGGATTTTGTTGTTGGAATGTCCGATCGATGTCCGATCGATGTCCGATCGCGTGTACAGGGCATTTGGCAGAGTGGCTGAACGGAAGCCTCCCCTCAGTGCAAAACACATGAAAGCCTGCTTGGAGTTTGCAAAAGCTTTTGAAATGGGAGACACCAGAACTAAATTTCAAGTGTTGCTGAAAAAGTTCTGAATACTTATGCCAATGTGACATTTCAGTTTTCTATTTTTAATAAATTCACAGACATTTCTAAAGTTCTGTTTCGCTTTGTCATTATGGGATACGGAGTGTAGACTGAGAAAAAAACTTGAATTTAAAAACAACTGTATCTGGCAGTAACATAACAAAATTGAAAAAAGTGAAGGGGTTCTGAATACTTTATGAATGCACTGCAGAAATACGAGTACAGACCTAAACCAGCCATTTACTTTTGTACCCACATTTACTCAGTCTAAAGTTTTGAGCTTATTACCTGTTTAGGTGCTTGTGAAAGACACAATTTATCTATTAGCAGAACATGCACTGTGATTTTTCATTTTCCATGGCAGATGTCTGTTGCCCTTTTAGAGGATGCTTGCAATTTCTTTTTTCGCCAGATAGTTTAATACTCTGTATTTCCCATTGGTACAAGCTTCATTGAGTGATGTACAGAAATGTTTGGTCTTTATATCAGGAACAAAATAAATTTTTTTATTAAAATGAATGTATTAAAAAGGGAGATTCTGAGATTCTGCTTTTAAGAATCAACAGCAAATCCAACCAGGTTTTTAAAGTAGCTAGGAAAATCTAAGCAGCAACACCCTTTTCTTATTTGTAGGACTACAAATTAAAGTAACCAATTCTTATTTCAACTGATGATACAATTTATTAATGTGTCAATAACAGGAACTCCTTAGAACAATTAAAGTGCAGCTTGATATAAAGCCCACTTGTTAAAAACACAGTACCACAACTACCTCTTGAAGCACTTGGATAAGATTAAGATGAGAACATAAATAAAGAATAAAATAGGGAGAAGGATGGGGCACCATTTGTTGTAAATCTACAAACAGGTTTTACACTGGACAATTCATAATATTACAAGAATGATAGCTAATCAAACTAAAGGAACAGAAAATTAGTGAAAAGAAGTTTACACAATTCTATAATATGCAATAGTATACTTACAATATCCAGCCACTGGTGAACTGCTACTGCAACTTGGGTTCCCAAAGGTTTTGTCAGCACAAGTACATCTCCTGGCACAGCATTGTCTGGCCTATGCATACACAAAATTACTATTTCCGTCAAATATTTAAGATGTGGGTCATGTTGTTAAAAGGTAAACATTTTCTATCAATTGTACTAGAAATCTATTTCCAAACAAAAGATTGCCAATGCAAAAAGTTAAAGAATTTTTCTTTCAGGACGTTTTACATTCACTTGGGGACTGTCTCATACCGTTGCATTAAAAAAAAAAAAAAATAAATAAAATCAGAGGGAAGTGCTTTACAAATGTGCTCTGTCAGCTCTGGTATGCTAAGAATGAAGTAATTAATATTTTATGCTTAAAGTGGTATTATATTAAACCCAAAACAAAAAATTGCAACCCGACAATTCTTAGATATGATGGCTGCATTTGTTTTCCTTAAAGCTTTTTTCCTTTATTTTTACATGGTGATCCAGCCAGTAAGTCTGTTTTTTTCAACTTCCTTTAACAGACTAAGCTGTCCGGACAAAGTAGCAGTTAGAGGGTTGAGACAAACCATTTATCACGGACAGGGATTCTTACAATTGTCAGCATTTATGTAAAACCTTCATTCCAAGGGGAAAAAAATGTTTGTTCTAATTGCTTAAAAAGCGTTAGCTGGAGCTAAGCTTCAATTTGTTAGTCAAGTAAATTTAAATCTGCTCGTCTAACATCCCCCCCAATTCAGACTGACAATTCTGCTTCACCCAGACTATAGACATCCTAAGACAGGAAGTGTCTTACTGGCCCGATCACCAGGTGAAATAAAGGAAATAGAAATTAAGTGTACAAGTAAAGTAATGCAGCCAGCATTAGGCCAACATCGATTAGCCAGCATCGAAGGCTTGGTAAGCTGCAATATGTATTACATTTTTGTTTTTGAGTTTAATACCGATTTAAAGCTCCGATTGTTCCAGCCCTGCACTATTTTTATGAATAGTATGGGCCGTGGTGTGTGTAGCAAAGCAGTGTATAACAGAGTGCATATAGTTTTATCATGCTCTTTATTATAAATGAGCCCCTAAGTCTGTCTTTATTCATATATGCATGAGCCGGGAGGCACCATTGATTCAGCCGACACGCGAGTAGCCTCAGTGCCGGGCTAGGGCACATATATCCATGTAAGCAGGAATTTTGCTTTGTATTTTACTTATGTTTTAATAAACGGGATTACACTATTGGTTCCACTTTCATACAGTGAGGACAGAAAGTATTCAGAGCCCCTTACATTTTTCACTCTTTGTTATATTGCAGACATTTGCTAAAATCATTTAAGTTCATTTGTTTCCCTCATTAATGTACACACAGCACCTCATATTGACAGAAAAACACAGAATTGTTGACATTTTTGCAGATTTATTAAAAAAGAAAAACTGAAATATCACATGGTCCTAAGTATTCAGACCCTTTGTTCGGTATTTAGTAGAAGCACCCTTTTGATCTAATAAAGCCATGAGTCTTTTTGGGAAAGATGCAACAAGTTTTTCACACCTGGATTTGGGGATCCTCTGCCATTCCTCCTTGCAGATCCTCTCCAGTTCTGTCAGGTTGGATGGTAAACATTGGTGGACAGCCATTTTTAGGTCTCTCCAGAGATGCTCAATTGGGTTTAAGTCAGGGCTCTGGCTGGGCCATTCAAGAACAGTCACGGAGTTGTGAAGCCACTCCTTCGTTATTTTAGCTGTGTGCTTAGGGTCATTGTCTTGTTGGAAGGTAAACCTTCGGCCCAGTCTGAGGTCCTGAGCACTCTGGAGAAGGTTTTCGTCCAGGATATCCCTGTGCTTGGCCGCATTCATCTTTCCCTCGATTGCAACCAGTCGTCCTGTCCCTGCAGCTGAAAAACACCCCCACAACATGATGCTGCCACCACCATGCTTCACTGTTGGGACTGTATTGGACAGGTGATGAGCAGTGCCTGGTTTTCTCCACACATACCGTATAGAATTAAGGCCAGAAAGTTCTATCTTGGTCTCATCCGACCAGAGAATCTTATTTCTCACCATCTTGGAGTCCTTCAGGTGTTTTTTAGCAAACTCCATGCAGGCTTTCATGTGTCTTGCACTGAGGAGAGGCTTCTGTCGGGCCACTCTGCCATAAAGCCCCGACTGGAGGGCTGCAGTGATGGTTGACTTTCTACAACTTTCTCCCATCTCCTGACTGTATCTCTGAAGCTCAGCCACAGTGATCTTTGGGTTCTTCTTTATCACCAAGGCTCTTCTCCCCTGATAGCTCAGTTTGGCCGGACGGTCAGCTCTAGGAAGGGTTCTGGTCGTCCCAAACATCTTCCATTTAAGGATTATGGAGGCCACTGTGCTCTTAGGAACCTTAAAGCAGAGTTCCACACAAAAATGGAACTTCCGCTTTTCAGAACCCCCCCCCTCCGGTGTCACATTTGGCACCTTTCAGGGGGAGGGGGGTGCAGATACCTGTCTAAGACAGGTATTTGCATCCACTTACGGCATAGACTCCCACGGGAGTCCCTCCGCGCTGTCTCCTGGGAAACACACAGGTCCCAGGAGATAGCGGGGACCAGTTACGATGCACAGCGCGACTCGCGCATGCGCAGTAGGGAACCGGGAAGTGAAGCCACAACGCTTCACTTCCTGATTCCCTCACCTAGGATGGCGGCGGCAGCTGCCGAGAATCTAGCGGGTTATCGGCGTCGGCTGCCGACATTCCTGGACCCTAGGACAGGCAAGTGTCCATTTATTAAAAGTCAGCAGCTGCAGTATTTGTAGCTGCTGGCTTTTAATATTTTTTTTTTGTAGGTGGACTCCCTCTAAGTGCAGCAGAAATTTTTTTGTAACCTTAGCCAGATCTGTGCCTTGGCACAATTCTGTCTCTGAGCTCTTCAGGCAGTTCCTTTGACCTCACGATTCTCATTTGCTCTGACATGAGCTGTGAGGTCTTATATAGACAGGTGTGTGGCTTTCCTAATCAAGTCCAATCAGTATAATCAAACACAGCTGGACTCCAATGAAGGTGTAGAACCATCTCAAGGATGATTAGAAGACATGGATAGCACCCGAGTTAAATATACTGCAAAGGGTCTGAATACTTAGGACCATGTGATATTTCAGTATTTCAATTGAGCATCTCTGGAGAGACCCAAAAATGGCTGTCCGCCAACATTTACCATTAAAACTGACAGAACTTGAGAGGATCTGCAAGGAGGAATGGCAGAGGATCCCCAAATCCAGGTGTGAAAAACTTGTTGCATCTTTCCCAAAAAGACTCATGGCTGTATTAGATCAAAAGGGTGCTTCTACTAAATACTGAGCAAAGGGTCTGAACACTTAGGACCATGTGATATTTCATTTTTTCTTTTTAAATAAATCTGCAAAAATGTCAACAATTCCATGTTTTTCTGTCAATATGGGGTGCTGTGTGTACATTAATGAGGAAAAAAATGAACTTAAATGATTTTAGCAAATGGCTGCAACATAACAAAGAGTAAAAAATTTAAGGGGGTCTGAATACTTTCCGTCCCCACTGTATACCTCACTCATGGGCTTGCGGAGGAGGAACTTATATCAAGAACAAGTCTCCAGTATTGAGCAAGTTTACACCTTGCTAAAAGCGCTGTTTGACCTTCTTTTTAAGTAAAAGGAGGTCACATCCATCTGGTAAGCAGAATCAACTTAAGGAGCAATTTGGGTGTATGATTCACTGTTTGTGACGGATACTTACCTTTGATGTTACATTGAAGATAACAAGCACTGAAGAAGTTTATTTAAAAGGACTTGAAGATGTTAAATATATATTGAAGATATATTTTCACAATATGGCACATTGCACTTTAATACTGTTATAGTGGCTATTTTCATCACTCAATCGAATTTTACGTATACACTAGTATTTTGCACTTTATTTTTATTTTTTTAACACCAAATATATTGTCACTTAAAGTAGTATCACCTACCTTAGCTAGGGGAGCAGCATTTAAAAAAAATAAAAATAATTTTAATAATTGGCGCAAGGTACTAATACATTTTTTAATCCCCCATTAACACTGACTGTGTTGATGGGGGAATATAGTTATTTTCTTTCCTTCAATAGGTGGAAGGATAGAAAATCGGGTCATCTATGGGCTGCTTTAGAGAAAGGCATTACAGAATGCATGAAGCACAGAAGGAAAGCACCTGCTGGTTAATAAAAAACATACTATAGATGTGTGGTAGAGCCATGGAGAGCCCATAAACTATGAGAATTTTTTTTTTATATAAGCATGCTTGAAAAATCTCCTTTCATGTTGCAAGTTCAACCTGCCTGCCAGCCATCTCTTTCTACAACTTCCTGGATTCCCTTAATGCTTTGCAGCTTCTCATCTGCTGTTTGGATTCAATCTCTAAGGACTACATATCCCGCTGTTACTTGCTGCCTGCAAGCAGTGGTTGCTGTACCGACGCCGCCTCCTGAAACTTCTCGTATCATCTCTGTAGTTCAGAACGCAGGATCTTTGAATTCTGTGACACAGCAATGCCCACTCACAGGGCATAGGAAATATTGTCACAGAATTCAAGAAAGTATATGTGTGGGGATCTTTATAAAAGTAAGCTTACAAATGTCAAGACTTTTCAGATTACTAGGAAAAAGCTAGAAATAATTTAAATATAATGTGGAAATGAATGTATGATTTTAAATTTCGACCTTAGATACACTTTGGCAGTTGCCGTTTAAGTTAAAATAATTTATTTTTACTAGAAAATTACTTAGAACCCCCAAACGCAATATTTTTTTCAGACACCATAGAGTATAAAATGGAGATTGTTGCAATACTTTATGTCAAACCGTATTTGCGCAGCGGTCTTACAAACGCAATATGTTTGGAAAAAATACACTTTTAAATTAAAAAATAAGAAAAAACAGTAAAGTTAGCTCACATTTTTTCTATATTGTGAAAGACAATGTTGTTACGGCGAGTAAATTGATACCCAACATGTCATGTTTCAAAATTGCACCTGCTTGTAGAATGGCAACAAACTTTGGCGCATAAAAATCTCCATAGGCAACGTTTAAAAATTTCTACAGGTTACCAGTTTAGAGTTACAGAGGAGGTCTAGTGCTAGAATTATTGGTCTCGCTCTAAGGATCGCAGCGATGCCTCACATGTGTGGTTTGAACACAGTTTACATATGTGGGCGTGACTTGCGTATGCGTTCACTTCTGTGCGCAAGCTCGGAAGTTTAACATTTTTTACATTTTTTTTATTCTTATTTATTTCACTTTTCATTTTTACACTGTTCCCTAAAAAATAGGATTTTTATAACTGCTTACCTGTAAAATCCTTTTCTTGGAGTACATCATGGGACAACAGAGCCATAGTTATTAACTTAATGGGTACATAGGCACCTTCAGGTGATGGACACTGGTATACCCAATACAGGAAGTTCACTCCCTATATAACCCCTCCTCCTTCCAGGAGTACCTCAGTTTTTTAGCAAAGCAATATATCTAAACCCCAAAAAGAGGGGAGGGACCTGTATGTCCCATGATGTACTCCAAGAAAAGGATTTTACAGGTAAGCCGTTATAAAAATCCTATTTTCTTTATCGTACATCATGGGAGACAGAGCCATAGTTAATAACCTAATGGGACGTCCCATAGAAATGCTATTTGAGGGGAGGGAGAGACAACCCAGAGGGTACCCCCAGACTTGAGGACTTATACTGCTGCCTGCACTCCCTTATACTCACGCCTCACAAAGGCGATATCCTCATGCCTCCTTACATCCACCTGATAAAATTTGGTGAATGTATGTACTGAAGACCAAGTTGTGGCCTTACAGATCTGAGCCATGGAGGCCTGGTGAGGCACTGCCCAAGAAGCACTAACCGATCCGGTAGAGTGTGCCTTGACTTGAAAAGGTGGAATCTTACCCCTTAAATCAGAAGTCTGAATTATAACTTGCCAAATCCACTTAGCGACAGTGGATTTTGACGCTGCCTGTCCTTTCTTAGGACCCTCTGGCAGAATAAAGAAGACATCAGTCTTCCGAATCTGAGCAGTCGTTTTTAAATAGACTTTGACCGCTCTTACCACATCAAGACAATGTAGTGACTTTTCTTCCCTGCAACATGGTTTTGGAAAAAACGATGGCAGGACAATATCTTGGTTCAGGTGAAAACCTGAGACCACTTTTGGCAAAAAGTCTGGAAGAGGGCGTAACACCACTCTGTCCTTATAAATAATCAAGTATGGCTCTTTACAAGAAAGAGCAACCAATTCCGAAACCCTCCTTGCTGAAGATATAGCAACTAAGAACACCAGCTTCCTTGTCAGAAGGACTAAGGAAATATGCTGTATCGGTTCAAATGGCTGTTTTTGTAACGCTGACAAAACTAAAGTTCAAGTCCCAAGGGTTCAAAGGTGATCTAACTGGTGGATTAATCCGCATCACCCCTTGCACAAAACCCCGGACTAAAGAATGTGTAGCAAGCGGTCTTTGAAATAAGACCGATAAAGCTGAGACTTGGCTTTTAATAGTACTTAAGGCCAACTTCATCTCTACCCCTAATTGTAGAAAGGCAAGAATTCTGTCTATGATATATCTCCGAGGGTGCCAACCCTTGGATTCACACTAGGAAACATAAGCCCTCCAAACTCTATAAAATATAATTCTGGAAGCTGGCTTACTTGCATTGATTAAAGTAAAGATAACTGACCCGGAAAGCCCACGTTTCTTCAGAATGTGGGTTTCAATAGCCAAGCTGTTAAATTTAACGTTCGTAAGGTAGGATGGAATATCGGCCCCTGTGAGAGTAGGTCTGGCCGTAGTAGAAGGGACCATGGATCCTCCAATGCCATCTTTACGATTTCTGCATACCATGACCTTCTGGGCAATGCTGGTGCTACCAGAATTACCGGCTTTCTTTCCAGCTTGATTCTGCAAAGAAGTCGAGGTAGCAACTGAATAGGGGGGAATGCATAAATCAGTGAGAACCGATCCCATAGGGTCGCCAATGCATCTGTTCCACATGCGAGTGGATCCCTTGTCCTGGACACAAAGTTGACTAACTTCAAGTTGAATCTGGATGCTAGAAGGTCTACGTCCGGAGTCCCCGATCTTTGGCAAACAGCCCGAAAAATGTCGGGGTGAAGAGACCTTTCCCTTGGGAATAACTGCTGGCGACTCAAGTAGTCCGCCTGCCAACTCTCTTTTCCCGGAATGAAGACTGCTGATAGGCATGGAATATTCTTTTCTGCCCAAGTTAGAATATGGTTCACCTCTGTCTGCGCTGCAAGACTCGTGGTGCCCCTTGGCGATTGATATAGTCCACTGCCGTGGCATTGTCCGATTGGATCCTGACAGGACAATCCCGTAACCTGGAAGTCCAGGCCTTCAGAGCCAGACGCACTGCCCGAATCTCTAGGATATTGATGGGCAAGGCTCTTTCGGTTCTTGACCACTGTTCCTGGACAATTGTCTTCTCTAGTACTGCTCCCCAGCCTGAAAGGCGGCGTCTGTCGTTACCACTTTCCAGATAACTGGTCTAAAGGATTTTCCTTTCAGCAGATTCTGGGTTAGTAACCACCAATTGTGGCTTTGGGACACTCTTGGGCACAGCCGCATTAGAAAATCTAAAGCTTGGATCGATTTGTTCCAAGCAGATAGAATACTGTTTTGCAACAGCCTCAAATGGAACTGGGCATAGGGAACTGCTTGGAATGAAGCCACCATCTTTCTTAACAACCCCATGCAAAGGCGAATGGAGGGATCTCCTTTTGACCTGACCAACCGCACCAGCTCTCTTATGGAGGCAAGAACAACTTTTTCTGGGCTGTATCTATGATCAGACCCAAATACTCTAGCTTTTTTAGCGGTTTTAAGGAAGACTTCTCTAGGTTGAGAATCCAACCCAGACTTTTCAGGTAATTGGTTGCAATTGCTCCAAACGAGCCACCGATTGGTCTATTAGCAATAGATCGTCTAGGTACGCCAAGACTGTTATGCGCTGTGCCCTTAACCTGGCTAGAGGTGGGGCCATTACCTTTGTGAACACCCGGGTGCTGGAGCTAGCCCGAAGGGCAAGGCTACAAACTGAAAGGCCTGCTGTTCTACTTCGAACCGCAGAAACCTTTGGTGAACAGGAAACATATATGCAGATATGCATCCCTGATGTCGATAGACGCCAGAATTTCTCCTCCTTGTAGGATAGAAACTACTGACATCTCCATTTGGTTTTGGTACTGTAAAGAGGTTTGAATAAAACCCCAAACCTTGCTCTTCTGTGGGGATCTGTATGATCACCCCCTGAGCTAGTAATCGGTCTAATGCCCGAAACAGAGATTTCCTTTTCCCTGGATCTTTGGAAACGTTTGATCTCAGAAAATGACACAGTGGAAACTCCCGAAATTCTAGTTTGTATCCTAGAAACACTGTGGAGATGACCCATCTGTCCTGAATTTCCTCTTGTCAGACTTCTGAGTATTGCAGAAGTCTTCCCCCCTACACTGGCGAGGGGGGGCGCCTCTTCATAATGAGGCTTTAGTATGCTGCTTTGCAGATTTCCGGCCCCAGGTCTTCTTCTGTGCCTGGGCCTGACCCTGAGGCTTTCCTCTAGAGTGACGGTGGAGGCAGTCGCCACTGCCTAGAGGAGCAGAGGAAAGAGTCAGTTTAAATGAAGGACGTTTATACTTTCTTTTGACTGGCAAAAAAGTACTCTTCCCACTAGAAATCGTTCGGATGTATTTGTCTAAATCATCCCCAAATAGTCGATCCCCATGAAAAGGGAAACTAGTCAGAAGCTTTTTGCAAGGTGCTTCGGCTGACCAATTTTTTAACCACAGGGTCCTACGCATGTGTACTAGCACAAGCGCAAGGCAGGACGCCTGATGAATAGTCTTTCATGGAGTCTATGGCAAAACATAGCGCCCTTGGTAGTTCGGCCAAATTGCGGGCCTGTTGTGCAGGGACCTCTTTAAGGGCCTCAATAAATTGGTCCCTTAGGGACTGACAGATGCCTATTTCCACAACTGCAGGCTGAGTAATCGCACCTGCCAAAGAAAATGAGGATTTTACCAAAAATTCCTATCTTTTATCAGTTGGATCTTTAAGCATTTGTGCATTGTCTACTGGACAAGTTAGACTATTATTCACACTGGAAATCGCAGGATTAACTGCTGGTACCTTCCATCTTTTGGTAAATTTCTCCTCCATGGGATAGATTGCTGTGAATCTCTTTGGAGGGAGAAAATGCTTATCTGGGTGATCCCATTCAGTATAAATAAGCTTTTCTAATAAAGCATGTACAGGAAACGCATGAAAAGGCTGTGAAGGTTTTAAGGAACCTAAAGAAGAAACAGAACTATCAGCTGATTCTGCTAGAGGTAGCTTGAAAGAGGCACAAACCATCTCTGTAATGCCCTGTACACACGGTCGGATTTTCTGACGGAAAATGTGTGATAGGACCTTGTTGTCAGAAATTCCGACTGTGTGTTGGCTCCCTCACACATTTTCCATCGGAATTTCCGACACACAAAGTTTGAGAACTTGCTATAAAATTTTCCGACAACAAAATCCGTTGTCTGAAATTCCGATCATGTGTACACAAATCCGACGCACAAAGTGCTTTGCATGCTCAGAATAAATTAAGAGGCAAAAGCTATTGGCTACTGCCCCATTTATAGTCCCGACGTCCATGTCTTACGTCATCACGTTTAGAACGATCGGATTTTCCGACAACTTTGTGTGACCGTGTGTATGCAAGACAAGTTTGAGCGAACATCCGTCGGAAAAAATCCATGGATTTTGTTGTCGGAATTTCCGATCAATGTCCGACCGTGTGTACAGGGCATAAGAGATTGTATCAGCAATTTCTCAGATTTCGAGGCTGAAAAGGGTTCATCTACCGTTGTTTCCTCCGCAGAGGAGTAATCAGTTTGCCTTTCTTCCTGATCACCTGAGGGTAACACCTCATCCTCTACCCACTGTTCCCTTGGTAAGGGGTTTGAGGTGGGGGAGGGGGGTCTAACACGCTTTCTATCCTTTTGGATAGAGGATGTGATTAAAGTCGCTAATCTTCCTTCTTGGCCCTGCAGGGCGGAGGAAAAAGCATCTTCAGTCACGTATACAGGGGCTGAAATGTGAGAAGCAGTTGCAGCACCAATTGGTCCCAATGACTCACCCTGGTTTGCCATATCCGGTATCTCAGGCGAGGATGACAGTGTGGAGACACGACTGGAATTCCTAGCGCCTGGGGGTCGAATTTTTGGTACCTTTGGGGTGTGTTTTTTGGGAGCCATAGTGCTGAGCACAAAAAAACAGAGGCACTAAGTAAATGCACATCTCGCTGAGCAAAATAGTCTTGCAAAAGACAATGCTAATAAAGTTCAGCTTTAGTGTTGTTATAAATGTTATTTCCTGTACTGAAAATGCCTGCATCAACCTTACATACCCCCAGCGCTCGTGTCCTGTGTATCCGCTGCAGCTGTTAGCTGTGAGCGTCTGTCTCCTGTCCCCAGCGCCTGCTCTGTGTGCTCGTGTTCTTACGTCCCGCACACGGCGCCGTGCCTTAGCCACGCCCCCTCCGTCATTCAACGTCCCCCCTCTGTTTTAATTCGCCCTAGTTAGCGCACATGCGGACGGTATTGATACGCTCCTCGAGCGAGAGGGGAGGCAAGGGAGGGCTAGGCGGCGGGTAGTTTGAAAACTTTCTGTGGGGAATAAAAGAATAAACTCATATGAAAAGCCGTGCCACCGCACCCCCCGAGGGGGGGGATACAAGCTACATTTGTACTCCCTCCCCCAGGGGGGAAATGTTCTAGAAGAGGATCCCCCCTGGCTTGCTGAGACCACACACAGGCTGTTTAGCTGGGACTTCTGAGCTGACTGAGAAGCAACGTACTAAGGTATGCATTTACTCCCTCTAGTGGAGATTTTAGGCATGACAACATTTTTACTTATGTAAGAAAAAAAGCATAGGTGGACTTTTTACAGTTCCTAGGCTTCTTCCCTTACCTTTTCCTTGCTGCAGGATACTGCTATAACAGACAGATCCAAACTTCACCCATCACGGCGGGCTGTGTTAGCAAACCTTTAAGGACCGGGTCCCTATTATAGGAGTTCCACTGCCTTGGACCTGTATAGCACCCCTCAGGAAAACTTTAGGTAATGTAGCATGACCAAAAAAAGTCCTGGGTCCTCGGGTCTAGCCGAAAAAGAGAAGAGTTACAGGGAGAATTCTCCCTAAGAGCCCTTTCACACTGGGGCGGTTTGCAGGCACTATTGCGCTAATAATAGCGCCTGCAAACCGACCTGAAAGTGCCGCTGCTGTGGAGCGATGCGCTGGCAGGATGGTAAAAAAAAGTCCTGCCAGCGGCATCTTCGGAGCGTTGAAGGAGCGGTGTGTATAACGCTCCTTTACCGCTCCTGCCCATTGAAATCAATGGGACGGCGCGGCTATACTGCCGACAATGCGCCTCTGCAGAGGCGCTTTGCGGTGGTATTTAACCCTTTCTCGGCCGCTAGCGGGGGTAAAACCGCATACCGACGGTAAAACGCCGCTAATAATAGCAGCGTTTTACCGCCGACGCCGTCCCCCGCCCCAGTGTGAAAGGGCTCTAACATGTATTTCCAAGGATGCCATTTTCTGGCTTCACAAAAACCTTGTTCTTCTTATGCGAGGCCTGGGTACCATCCACCTTGGCCTTAGTGGCACTTTGTATGGATCCGGTCTATGGAGGCTGTTTAAAACCAGCAGAGTTCCCTCCAGCTTGGAGCTCTTCAGAGCACATCTTCACTCGTGACCAACACCTTAGACACTGGCGAAAAAACTGAGATACTCCTGGAAGAAGGAGGGATTATATAGGGAGTGAACTTCCTGTATTGGGTATACCAGTGTCCATCACCTGAAGTTGCCTATATACCCATTGACTTAATAGCTATGTCTCTGTGTCCCATAATGTACGAGAAAAAAAAAAAAAAACTTTTTTTGGATCACTTTTATTCCCATTACAAGGAATGTAAACATCCCTTGTAAAAGTAATGAACAGGACAGGTACTCTTTAATGTGAGATCTGGGGTCAAAAAGACCTCAGATTTCACATCTACACTTAAAAGCAATAAAAAAATAAAAAGGGACCTTTAAGGCTGGAAGTGACGTTTGACGTTCCGGTTCTCCAAGGGCATCTTGCCTCCACTCGACTTCCTGACATCCATCACAACGATCAGATCGTTTCCACCACTGCCGACGGGTCTGGTAAGCGGCTGGAGGGGGGCTTTTGGGCATCTCTTCCGCCGCCCATAAAAGTGATCTTGCGGCAAATCCGCCGCGGAGACCAGTTTTATGTCAAAGTGGACCGCCTGCTATAAAAAAAAAAAAAAAAAAAAGGATTTTTTGTTTTTATACTTACCTGTAGAATCCTTTTCTTTGCGTGCATCACGGGACACAGAGTGAGGCTATTATTCCTTACTTACTGGGTTATATTTAATCCCCAGGTGAATGGACACTGGTAGACCAAATGCCTTTTAGACAGGAAGTGATCCCCTATATAACCCCTCCCATATAGAAAGTAATTCAGTTTTGTAGCAAGCACTTAATCCTCAAAAAGAAAGGAGGGACCTCTGTGTCCCGTGATGTACTCAAAAGGATTTTACAGGTAAGTATGACAAAAAAAAATTCTTTTTCATACATCACGGGACACAGAGTGAGGCTAATATACTTTTCTTACTGGGACGTCCCAGAGCAATAGCCTTGAGGGGAGGGAGACACCCTGCCAAAACAATAGCCATCAGACCTATACGGCAGCCTGCAGTACACTGCGGCCGGAAGCCGAATCCTCGGCTGCTTGAACATCCACTTGATAAAATTTTGTGAACATATGCACTGAAGACCAGGTAGCAGCCTTACAAATCTGAGCCACAGATACCTGATTGAGAAAAGTCCAGGAGGTTCCTACACCCCTGGTAGAATGAGATCTCACCCTTAAGGGAGGTGCCCTACGTTTGAGACCATAGGCCCGAATGACTAACTGGCAGGCTCAATTAGCAATGGAAGCGTTGGAAGCTGCCTGCCCCTTCTTGGGTCCTTCTGGTAAAACAAAAAGAGTCTGCAGATCTAGTCAAATAAACTCGGATTGCTCGCACTACATCCAAGGAGTGCAGTCGTTTCTCTTCCGCCAAACGAGGCTGAGAGAAAAAAAGAATGCTAGCTTGCGTGACAGCAAGACTAATAGAATTTCCTTGATAGGCTCAAACGGTTGTTTCTGTAACACATGCAATACCAGGTTTAAATCCCAAGGACACATAGGTGACCTAATGCGGGGAAACAAACAAATCACCCCCTGCATAAAGGTACGGATCAGTGAAAGGGAGGCTAAAGGCCTTTGGAAGAATACTGGGCTGAAAGGCTGAAATCTGACCCCTGATTGTATTCAAAGCCAATCTGATTTCCACAGCCGACTGTAGAAAAGGGAGAATTCTCCCTAACATCCATTTCCGAGGATGCCATTTTCTGGCTTCACACCAAGCAATATAAGTCTTCCAGACCTTATAATAGATCTTTCTAGTGACCGTTTTTCTGGCATTCACTAGGGTAGACACCACCGGTCCCAATATTCCACTATCCTTTAACAACCTAGCTTCAATAGCCATGCTGTCAAATTTAGAGACTGTAAATTGTGGTGTAATATAGGACCTTGAGACAGCAGATCGGGGCAGCGCGTAAGCATCCATGGCCCATCTATTGCCAATCTCACGATCGCTGGGAAAACCAGGGCCTTCTGTCCCAGGCTGGTGCCACCAGGATGACTGGAACCCCCTCTCTCCAAATCCTGTGCAACAAAATGTGGAAGGAAAGGGATCTGGGGGAAAGCATAAACCAGGGAAAATTGGTTCCATGGAACAATTAGAGCATCTGCTCTGATTGCCAGGGGATCCCTTTATTCGGGACACAAATTGCTATAGCTTGTTGTTTAACCTGGATACCAACAGATCAACCTCTGGCCATCCCCAACGCTGGCAGATTTCCCCCAAAAACGTTCAGGTGTAGGGACCATTCTCCCAGGCAGATTTGCTGGCGGCTGAGATAATCTGCCTTCCAGTTCTCTACTCCCGGGATATGGACCGCCGATAGAACTGGCACATGTTCCTTTGCCCAGGTTAATATGTGGTTCACCTCCTCCTGAGTTGAATGGCTCCTGGTACCACCCTGGTGGGCGATATAGGCCACTGCAGTGGCATTGTCGGACTGAACCCTGATGGGGCAGTCCTGAAGCCCCACCGTCCAGGACCGTAGGGCCAGATGTACCGGCCGTAACTCCAGGATGTTGATGGGCAGGCTCTGCTCTGAGTTTGACCATCTCCCCTGAGCCCCTCCAGGGTTGCTCCCCAGCCTAAGAGACTGGCATCTGGTCAGTACTCTCCAAGACACCGGAAGGAAGGATCTTCCCTTTTGCAGGTTCTGACCCTGCAACCACTAGCTTAGGCTTAAGTGTGCCCGGGGAGATAAGGACATGGGGTAATCCAGGGCTAGTGCTCTCCTGTTGCAAGCCAACAAGATGTCTTGTTGTATAGGCCTGGAATGGAATTGAGCATAGGGAACTGCCTCGAAGGAGGACACCATCTTTCTCAGAATACTCATACAGAGCCGAATTGAGGGTTGCCTGGTGCCCCTTATCTGATGCACCTGATCCTTCAGGGCAAAGAGCTTTATGGGTGGCAGAAATACCTTTGCCTTGACTGTATCCAGGATCAGACCTAGATACTGGAGACTCTGAGCTGGTCTCAAGGCTGACTTTTCGGTATTATGACCCAGCCCTTAAAGGACCCAGTATAGGATCTTTGTAAACATCCGAGGTGTTGTGGCAATCCCAAAGGGCAGTGCCACAAACTGGAAATGACAATCCTCCCTCTGCAAATCGCAGGAACCTCTGATGAGGCTGAAAGATAGGTATGTTTAAACTTGCGTCCTTGATATCGATGGAGGCTGAGAAGTCTCCCATCTGGTGCGAGGCTACTACCAAGTGGACTGACTACATCCTGAAGGATTGGATTACCAGATGTTGGTTCAGGGATCATAGGTCCAAGATTGGCCTTATGTCCCCATTTGGTTTTAGAACTGTGAACAGGTTAGAATAAAACCCTGTGCCTCTTTCGGACACCGGAACCTGTATGATCACTCGCTCAAGCACTAACTGCCCTAGTGCTTGAAACAATAAATGTATTTTTTGGAGGATCCGCAGGAACATTGGATCTTAAAAACCTCTGAGGAGAAAACCTCCATAATTCCAGCTTGTAACCGCGGTACACTGTTGAGGTGACCCACTCGTCCTGCACCACTGTTCTCCAAATGTACGCAAATTAGAGCAGCCTTCCCCCCACCGAATAGAGTGGGGGCGTCCCCTCAAAAGGTGCCGGGTTTAGAAGAGTTCTGGAGCCAGGTTTTTTTTCTGGCCCTGGCCCTGCAGCTTGCCCCTGGCTCTATTGCCCTGTTGGTGGCCGAAACTGCCTTGTCGCTGAAATACCCGAGGAAGTCTCTAAGCTTTTAAACGAGGGACACCTGGTCCTTCTCTTAACAGAAAGTAAAGAACTCTTTCCTCCGGAAATCTTATGGATGTATTTGTCCAGATCATCACCAAACGTTCCCCCTGGAAGGGGAACCCTGCCAATAACTTCTTACAGGGAGGCTCGGCTGACCAGTTCTTAAGCCACACAAGTCTGCGCATGTGTGCAGACAGGAGAGCCAGACGAGAGACTTGCTTTGTAGAATCCTTTAAGGCATCTACAGCAAAACCCAGCGCTCAAGGAATATCTGCCCTATTTTCAGCAAGATCATCCTCCTGGTTAGGCCTATCAGGTCTTCTGACCTGATTCTTTAAAAACTGTCTGACTCCAATTGCTGCGACAGCTGGCTGAATACCTGAACTGCCCAAAGAAATTTTTAGCGCTATAGCGCCTGAAAAATGCCTCAGTGTGAAAGGTGTCTTAAGGAAGAAACTACCGCATCTAAGGCTGGCATGCTCCATTTCCTAACAAACTTTTCCTCCATGGGATATATTCTCCTTAGCATCTAGCTCTTCCCCTTCCTCAACCCATTCCAGCTCCAAATTAGGAGGCTCAGGGGAGGGGGATCTGTCACGCTTCCTGCCACTCTGCGGGATGGAGGCAATCATGCCAGCAATCCTGTGCTCTAACCCGGCTAGGGCTGAGGACAGTTCATCCCTGGTGATAAAGGCTGAAGCAGCAGCGATGACTGTAGGCACAGTACCAGACAGGCGCAGCGGCTCAGATTGCCCGGAAGCCTCTGGTCTCTCAGGGGATACAACACTAGGGTTTCAACTAGGCTCCTCAGGAGCTACTGACGACATAGGTGTACCCTTTACTGTAGTGTTAGCCCCGCTCCTCTTTTTTTGGAAGACATTGCAAGCCACAAAAAGGGAGTACCTGGGTTTAGTATATTAGCCCAGAAGGTAGACCCTTTAACCACTAGCTGCCTGCCCACTGTCATATGACGGCGGGACAAGGCAGCTCTCGTTCTGGGCCACTGTCAAATGACGTGATCGCCTCCCGGGCCACTAGAGGGCGCGTGACGTCCGCCAGGCACCCGCGATTGCCCAGTAACTGAGCAGGACCGTGGATCTGTGTGTGTAAACACACAGATCCACATCCTGTCAGAGGAGGGGAGACCGATGGTGTGTCCCTTGTACATAGGGACACCGATCGGTCACCTCCCCCAATCAGTCCCCTCCCCCCACAGTTAGAATCACTCCTTAGGGCACACATTTAACCCCCTAGTGTTAACCCCTTTCCTGCCAGTCACATTTATACAGTAATCAATGCATTTTTATAGCACGGATCACTGTATAAATGTGAATGGTCCCAAAAATGTGTCAAAAGTGTCCGCTATGTCCTCCGCAATATCGCAGTCACGAAAAAAAAATAATAATCGCAGATCGCCGCCATTACTAGTAAAAAAAAAAAAAAAAAAAATTAAAAATGCTATAAATCTATCCACCATTTTGTAGATGCTATAACTTTTGCGCAAACCAATCAATATACGCTTATTGCGGGTTTTTTTTACCAAAAATATGCAGAAGTATACATATCGGCCTAAACTGAGGAAAAAACTTGTTTAAAAAAAAAATTTGAATATTTATTATAGCAAAAAGTAAAAAATATTGTGTTTTTTCAAACTTGTCCCTCTTCTTTTGTTTATAGCGCAAGAAATAAAAACCGCAGAGGTGATCAAATACCACCAAAAGAAAGCTCTATTTGGGGAACCATTTAGGTACAGCTTTGCATGACCGCGCAATTGTCATTCAAAGTGTGACTGCGACAGCGCTGAAAGCTGAAAAATGGCTTGGGAAGGAAGGGGGTGAAAGTGCCCAGTATTGAGGGCTCAGCAAGCCTCTATGCAACAATCCTGCTAAGCTCTTTAGCTTGCCAACCAACACCTGGTGACACACATGACCTGGGTAATGAGGAATGAACTGCTGAAAGCGAAAGGTTTTCAGAGCCTGCTCTGTGTCCCACAGTTGTCCCCTGGAAGCACCGCATGTCAGCCACTCTTAGCTTAAATAAGGTGGCTGCTCGCCGGGGAGCTCTGCGCTTGCGGTCTAGGTCCCCGTGTACACAACGAATTTTCGTGCACCAACACAAAAGACAAGACAGCAAGAGACAACAAGAAAGCTACCGTTTCCAACAGTCAGCCCAAAGCTCCCCCCTGCGGTCACCGCTACACAGGTGTCCAGCCTTAGCTAGACTGACAGATTGTTACACACATGGGGCACCCTACAATAAGTAAATAAGGGGCGATTTCACTTACCCGTCCAGGCGCAGGCAACCTTAGAAACTAAGAGCCCAATCTTCACCCATCACGGTGGGTTCCTGTCACTTGAGGACCTCCTAGGACTGGGTACCCTTTTCATGTTTTAGGGTCCACTCCCTCGGACCTGTACAGCACCCTGCCGGAATGCCTTAGCTCTGTGGTGTCCAATATTCCACTACGCAGGGTCCAGCGCCCGGAGGTTGCATTACAGGCAAAACCTTGCAGGATCCTTGCGTCTTCTTTGCGAGGCTCGGGTACCATTTATCTAAGCATATAAGCCTGTTTCAAAAGGGATCCGATCGGTCAATCCCTTGATTCATTTGAGAACTGTGCTGGGACTCCAGACCTGGAGCTTGAGAGAGCTCTAACAAATGTGCCCATCCATCTTGCAGACACTGGTAAAAAACTGAAGTACTTCCTGCATGTCAGTGTCCATTCACCTGAAGATGAAGTATAACCCAGTAAGGAATAATAGCCTCATTGTGTCCCGTGATGTATGATAAAGAAAGATACCGGGGTTATGGCAGCCATCTGCTGCCATAACAACGGTATTTAACATCAAAGTAATGACGCATGTATACAGTGGGCGGGCCGGAAGTGGTTAAAGCGGAGTTTGACCCAAAAGTGTAACTTCCGCTTTAAGAACTCCTCGCCCCCTGACATGCCACAATTATTGCCACGTCATTTTTTTTGGGAGGGGGGGGAGTGGGTACATGGTTTTGAGAGGGACTTTCTTTCCCACTTCCTCCTTCCGTCTTCTGGCCGCCTGGGTGACTCCTCCTCTTCCCCTAGGTGACCCCTCCCTCCCTGCAATCTTCTGGGACACATCACAGGTCCCAGAAGAGTGCCTGGCCACAGAGAGCGCATCGTGACTCGCGCACGGCTGTGAAGCCGCAAGCTGTCACAGGCGGGCGCCCACACTTACAATGCCAGTGCTGCGGAGAGGCAGGGGAGAGGAGTGAGGCATCGGGCGGCCAAATCGCTGGACCATGGGACAGGTGAGTGTCTGTTTATTAAAAGTCAGCAGATATACTTTTGTAGCTGCTGACTTTTAATAAACTTAACCAGTGGAACTCCTCTTTAAGCATGTATTTCACAAACATCTTCCTTGAACATATGTCTTTCAGATTAGGAAATCAAGTTTGAAAATACTGATTCTGAGGACAAAACTTAAAACAAATTACTAGTTACTAGAAGGACTTCTGTTATGATGCGTTAGCACGCCCTCTGCTGGCGGGCACTGTGCATGCTAAAGTGACAGTTAAGCATTTTTAGTTTACCTACTACATAGACATGTTACGCAATTTATATCAGAACATTTTGATATGCAGTGTATACAAAACATTACTATAAAGTAAAAATATAAGAGGTCTAAGTATTTTAGAAAAGGAAATATGTTATTCAAAGTTTAACACTGCCAGTTACAAAGTAGCAGAGCTTCAGAATGTCCAAAATAACCTGCATGCTTTCTAAATAATTTTGTAATCTGGGACTATTCTCAAAATTTACAGAGCGCCACCACATAAATGTTATTACCATCTTGAGGTGAAGTTCAACATATCTTATTACTTTAGTGGAGTGATGTGCTTGTATATTATTGTGTGTGTAGGACAGGGGGCGGGGGAAACACTACGTCATTCGGTCATTATCCCTGGACACATTTCAGCCCCTTGGCAATGTAGACAACAGTTTAAAAAGGTGGTAGTGTTATTACTAGAGGGGAGGAGGAGATAGCACACCCTTGTGTTCCCACAGACACAAACGCCAGGGCGCTTTTCAGCCCTGACCAGGCCGCTATATTGCATTACAGCATGTGTGTTAACATGCTTAAAAATAAGGAAGTCCATTTGTTTATATTGAGCTGCTGAAGCAAAGCAAAGGACCAAAAAAGAAAAAAGGCAAGACGGTTTCTGCTTTTTTTTTCCCATTAGCTTAAAGTGTAAGTTCACCTTTACAGAAAAACACTGGACCCCCCTCCCCATCAAACCTGGTCTCACTGTACCAGATTGCCGCAATCCCCCGCTGTACAGGTCAGGGTTTTGAAACCCCCGTGGCTTAAAGAAGTCCAGCCAAAGCTCGTTTGGCTGTACTTGTCCTGTGGATCACAGGAGTGCAGTTCGTTTTGTACTCCTGTGACCTGTTTTCAGCAGACAGCGGGCTGAAGTCCACTCTCTGCTGACGTCAACGCTGTGAGTCCAGGCATGTGTCATTGCGACCACAGAGTCCGCCAGGTCCCTGGACTGACACCCGGCTGGCTCAGGCCCTCAGTGAGCAGCTGAGAGCCTGAGCCGGCCACCCCCTCCACATCCCAGCGCTCCAATGAGCAAGGAGGGAGCAGAGCAGAGAGCTATGACTGACAGCCTACAGCTCTCTGCTCACTGAGCTGTGAGAATTGAGTGATCGGCGGTGTTCGATCACTCAGTTCTCAGTGTAGAGGCGCCTGGGACAGATGCAGCATCGGACCGATACTGCATCCACCGAGGTAAGTACGATTCCTAAAAGAAAAAAAAAAAAGAAGAAGAAAATAAAATAAAATCTCGGACTTCTCTTTTAATTTCGTGTTCGCATTGCTTAGCCAGTACGGATTACAAGCATTCTTATTGGTCAACACCATGGACGGCACTGACCAATCAGAAGCAGTCTAGCCCGTACCATCAACACTGCAAGGAGAGGAGAGAAAGGCGCCGGAATTTCAAATCCCCATACCGGTGAATCTGGCACAGTAACTACTACTGGATCACACCCCACAATTAATAATATAAAGTCCTATAACCTATATCCACAAAAGGAAGAATCAATTTAGTTTTACAGTGAAGTGACAAATCTTGGTGTAGATTATATTCTATAATAAATTCAGGTATGAACTTACATAATGAATTCATTAGGCTGGCAAACCGTTGTAGCCACTCCTCCCAGAACTACCCAAGGATTCAGCACTGTCTGACCTCCAGTTACAGACGTTCCGGCTTCTTCTGCTGCATCCTTAAAGCCCTGGATAATGAGAGGCATCACCTTGTCTCTTTCCTAGAGTAAAAACGTTATCACAGATTAAGAAAACTGTATGTTCAAACCAAAATATGCTATGATAAAAATAAGGGTTTACAGTTTTCAATGCAAACTAAAACAAGTGGATGCTTATTGATAGTCTTGTGTTATGCCCATGAATACTGCACAACAACAGCAATAAGACCAGCAGCAGTTAAACTTCTAGTGTGCTTTACATCCACTGTACTACTGCTAGCAAATTTGTCTAAAAGCAGTAGGAATTTGTAGATCATGATACTGAAAGAAATCTAACATAAGGTGAATTGGAGGGTGATGGAAAAGACGGGGATCTACAATGAAGCCAAAGTGTGCCCTTTTCATACAAAAAATGGATTACATAGCGATGTACAGTTTGATGTATGCAGTGTAATATAACGTTTGTGTCGTGAGGTCCAGAGAACATAATGACACAGTACCGCTGTTGCTTTTTGTTACCTTTTTATAATTTTAAATTTTGGACATTTTCATTTCTCACCACTTTGCAAGCACACAGTGCCCAGTACTGAGAAACATTAAAAAGCCCAAATCTCTGCAAAAAGTTTTTTTCCCCATGCAGTGGGGCCTTGCCCACATTGCATGGGTCAACTGCTTATTTTTTTCTAGGGGTGAGCTTACAGTTCATACTCACCTGATCCGCCAATCTTCCGGAAAACCATGCTCCCCCCATGGTCCAGTGGTGGACTGTTTCGGTCTATGGAGTGTGCTCTGAGCATGCTGACGTCAGGAATAGTCCATTTTCAAGACCACTGGAGCGTGGGGGTGCCAGACTAGTCTTGTGCAGGAAGGATCAAAGGGTCAGATAAGTATAACTTCGCTGTATGCTCCCCTAGAACAAAACGGGTAGTTAAGGGGAAAAAAAAAAAAATGCCTGGAGTTCTGCTTTACTTTTATCAGCTGAATCACTCACTCTACTCTCCAGGGGGGAACTGCAGACTGCTTTGAAGTGGCTGTAGGATTTAATCAGTAACAATACTGACTGAAACCTGGGCTCTTTTAACCCTTTCACGGGTACTTTTAAGGCAGTGCACTGAAAAAATAAAACAATCCTGCGGGCGCAGGTTTTATTTTTTGCGTGTGTTCTGCAGCCTTGTTAGAGTAACGTGGAAATGATCTGGGTGTCTATAAAGCCACACAAAAACCTCTATAGTGCGCAAGCTTACCCGTCTCTTTAGCAAGCCTTGAAACACTTGAGGCATAATCAGGAAGGCAGATTACTCTTGGCCTCCACCTCCTTAGACTGAACCCAGGAGTGCTCAGCTATGAGCACTTGCAAGTCAGAGTTGCCAAACTCCTGCAAAGATGCCAGGTGCAGAAGCTGATAGGGTGCTCTGTCCCAATCTGCTTTCTTTACTGACAGGGCAGAGACCCCTGATGCCTCCGTAAAGATATGTCACTACTATCACACTGTAATAGTAAAAAAAAAAAAAAATATACAACAGTAATAGAAAAAGGCAACCTATAACAATATAAAAAAAAAAAATTAACAAAAAAGGATCCTCTTGAACATGCACATACATACATACAGTGCCTTGCAAAAGTATTCACCTCCTTTGGCTTTTTACCTATTTTGTTACATTACAGCCTTTAGTTCAATGTTTTTTTTAATCTGAATTATATGTGATGGATCAGAACACAATAGTCTAAGTTGGTGAAGTAAAATTAGAACCATTTATACATAAAACTATTTTTTAGAAATAAAAAACTGATAATTGGCATGTGCGTATGTATTCACCCCCTTTGTTATGAAGCCCATAAAAAGCTCTGATGCAACCAATTACCTTCTGAAGAGTCACATAATTAGTGAAATGATGTTCACCTGTGTGCAATTTAAGTGTCACATGATCTTTTTGTACACACCTTTTTGAAAGGCTCCAGAGGCTGCAACACCTAAGCAAGAGGCACCACTAACCAAACACTGCCATGACGACCAAGGAACTCTCCAAACAAGTAAAGGACAATGTTGTTGAGAAGTACAAGTCAGGGTTAGGTTATAAAAAAATATCCAAATCTTTGATGATCCCTAGGAGCACCATCAAATCTATCATAACCAAATAAAAAGAACATGGCACAAAAGCAAACCTGCCAAGAGACGGCCGCACACCAAAACTGATGGACAGGGCAAGGAGGGCATTAATCAGAGAGGCATCACAGAGACAAAAGGTAACCCTGGAGGAGCTGCAGAGTTCCACAGCAGAGACTGGATTATCTGTACATAGGACGACAATAAGCAGTACGCTCCATAGAGTTTGGCTTTATGGCAGAGTGGCCAGAAGAAAACAATTACTTTCAGCAAAAAACAAATTGGCATGTTTTGAGTTTGCCAAAAGGCATGTGGGAGACCCCCAAAATGTATGGAGGAAGGTGCTCAAGACTAAAATTGAACTTTTTGGCCATCAAAGAAAACGCTATGTCTGACGCAAACCCAACACATTACATCACCCAAAGAACACCATCCCCACAGTGAAACATGGTGGTGGCAGCATCATGCTGTGGGAATATCTTTCAGCAGTTGGGACTGGGAAACTGGTCAGAGTTGAGGGAAAGATGGATAGTGATAAATACAGAGATATTTTTCAGCAAAACTTGTACCACTCTGTGTGTGATTTGAGGCTAGGATGGAGGTTCACTTTCCAGCAGGACAATGACCCCAAACACACTGCTAAAGCAACACTTGAGTGTTTTAAGGGGAAACATGTAAATGTGTTGGAATGGCCTAGTCAAAGTCCAGACCTAAATCCAATAGAAAATCTGTGGCCAGACTTAAAGATTGCTGATCACAAGCGCAAACCATCCAACTTGAAGGAGCTGGAGCAGTTTTGCAAGGAGGAATGGGCAAAAATCCCACTGGTAAGATGTGGCAAGCTCATAGAGACTTATCCAAAGCGACTTGGAGCTGTGATAGCCACAATAGGTGGCTCTACAAAGTATTGACTTTAGGGGGGTGAATAGTTATGCACATTGACTTTTTCTGTTATTTTTTCCTATTTGTTGTTTGCTTCATATTAATAAAAAAAAAAAAAAATCTGCAAAGTTGTAGGCATGTTCTGTAAATTAAATGATGCAAATCCTCAAACAATCCATGTTAATTCCAGGTTGCGAGGCAACAAAACACGAAAAATGTCAAGGGGGGGGGTGCAAGGCACTGTACACATGCAATCAGGACGCATGTACATACATAAACCATAATTACACATCCCCACTCATGGCAGAGGTAAAATAATAATTTAAGGGCAATAATTTAAAGGAGAAGTACAGCCAAAGCTTGTTTGGCTGTACTTCTGTGGATCATAGGAGTGCAGTTCGTTTTGTACTCATGTGACCTGGTTTCAGCAGAGAGCAGGCTAAAGTTAGCTTTCTGCTGATGTCAGTCCAGGCACCGCTTCATCGCAACAAAGTCTGGATCCGCCAGGTGCCTGGACTGACACCAGGTAAGTAAAAATTCCCATCATAATCGTACAGTACAGGACCTGTAGTCAGACCAGGAGACGCCTCCAAGCAATGAATGTAGGGGTGGGCAACATCACAGCAAACGGGCACACAGAAAACAAAGATCAACAGACCCAGATGACGGCTTGAAGCACCTTGCATCAGCAGAGGCCTGGAGATCAACCCAGTATTACTGAGAAGGTATGAACAGAGGACCAGGTGGCGGCCTTACAGAGTTGAAAAATGGATGCTCTATGCTGAAAAGCCTAATGCCGCGTACACACGACCAGACTTTCTGTGAAACTAGGTCCGACGTTCTTCCCGCCGGACTTTCCGGTGGACTACCACTGGACTTTCTGAATGAACGGACGGACTTGCCTACACACGACCGGACTTTCCGGCAGGCTAGGTCCGCCCGTCTTCCCGACGGATATTCGCCGGAGTTACACGCGGACAAGTCCGTTCATTTTGAACGTGACTCGGGTATGACGGGACTAGAAAAAGAAGTCAATCTCGCCGATTTATCGGCGAGATTGACACCTTGCTAGCCCCGTTGCGGGGCATACCAGGCCCTTAGGTCTGGTATGGATTTTAAGGGGAACCCCCCTACACTGAAATAACGGCGTGGGGCCCCCTCAAAGTCCATACCAGACCCCGATCCGAGCACGCAGCTGTGGGGGGGATCCCGGATTCCGATAAGCCCTCCGCCCGCAGACCCCGACAACCAACGGCCAGGGTTGTCGGGAAGAGGTCCTTGTCCTCATCAACATCGGGACAAGGTGCTTTGTGGTGGGGGGGCCCCTCAGGGCGCCCCCTCCCCCAAAGCACCCACCCCCCCATGTTGAGGGCATGCGGCCTGGTACGGTTCAGGAGGGGGGGCGCTCGCTTGTCCCCACCGCCTTTCCTGACCGGGCTGCGTGCTCGGATCGGGGTCTGGTATGGACTTTGGGGGGGACCCCACGCCGTCTTTTCGGCGTAGGGGGTTCCCCTTAAAATCCATACCAGACCTAAGGGCCTGGTATGCCCTGCGCTCGCCGCAATAGGAAAATTTGTTTTTCCTATTGCAGCGAGCGCGAGATGCAATACCCTACCCTTGCATCGCATCTGGTCCTTCGGACCAGCATACAGACGAATGGGCTTTCCGGCAGGAACTGAGTCCGGCGGACTTACGACGGAAAGATTTGAAACATGCTTCATTCCTAGGTCCAGCGGACTTTTGGGAAAAAAAGTCAGCGGGAGCCTACACACGATCGGATTGTGCGGCGGACTCTGGTCCGCCAGACCAAGTATGCCGGAAAGTCCGCTCGTGTGTACGCGGCATAAGAAACACCAACTGGTCTGGTAGAATGGGGCCCCAATAAGGAAGGAGGATCCCTTTAGTTGTGGGTATAAGCCTCTGAAATTAGCTGCCTGAGCCACCTAGCAATGACGGAAGCGAAATCAGAATGTCCTTTCTTGGGAATTTCAGGGAGGTCAAAAGGAGGACTCAATTTTTCTGAATAAAAATGGGCCAGCTAGGTCCAGGCCTGACTGGAGGAAGACTAGGATGGGAGGGGTGGAATATTCCCCGGGATTGAGATGCCTAGTTTCGCACCAACCAAAGCATGCCTTCCAGATGCAATGGTATTTTCTAATGAAAGGCAAGTTTTCCTCGCCTTGAGTAAGGTGGGAAAGAGTCAAAAACTTTTAGAACCTGGGTTTCAAGGACCATGCCGTTAATGCCAGTGACTGAAAAGCAGGATGAAACCGCCTTGTGGCAGGAGATCTGGCCTATTTGGAAGAGGCCAAAGCTCATCTGCCAGGAATCTGTGTATGTCCATGTACCAAGTTGTCCCAGGCCAATATGGGCCAATGAGGATCACCGGAATCTGTTCTTCCTCTATCTTGCAAAACAGTTGAGAAGAATACTCACTGAGGGTAAATGCATATACCAGTAGGAATGTGGACCAAGCAATCACAAGCGTATCCACTGCGGGTGCCAGGGGATTACTGGACCTGGCCAAAAATGAGTCTAGTTTTTGTTAAATCTAGAGGCCCTAATGTCCACATATAGGCGTTTGCACTCATTTGCAGCAGTGAAGGACAACCTGACCACCTTAATCATCAATAAAAAGATGACCTGTATTTTACATGACTCACACCAAGTTCCTTAAAGCTAAACTCCAGCTTCCTTTTCACTAGAACTGAATGACCAATCCCAGCATAGACCATACCTCTGTATGCATTGTAGCATTGCATGGTGTGCATTTCCTTTTGCTGTGCGTTTGGAAACGCGCAGATGCAAATGAATGGCAACACAATCAGTAGTGCGTTTTCTTGCAGATTGCCGTGTATTTGGAAATGTGCAGATGTGAACAAATGGAATCGCAAAATGCAATACCGTTTGTTTTCGAAAACGCATAACAAAGCATGTGTTTTCTATGCTGGCTGCTGTGCCTTTGGAAACATGTAAATGAGAACACAGCATAAATTGTGACACATATTGCTGCATGTTGTTGAAACCCATGGCAAAGCGTGCATTTTTTTATTGCAGGTTGACGTGCGCTCAGAAGTAGTTATGTTGCACGTAAACGGACACTGGGGTTGTGATTCATTTACATGCACAATGCATCTGTTGTTTTGTTCTTTAAAGTTTGGGCACCCTGGACTTATGCCTTCCCCACCTTGCATCCGACCAGTCTGGGCAATTTATAACTGCTCTCCCCGATACCTGAGTCTGTAGGACCCTTAGGCTCCATGTACACTAGCAGCTCTTAAACTTGGGAGTTGCCAAAGCTCCTAAACGCAACTTCATAAAAGCCTGTGTGTCCATGTACACACAGGCTTTTAAGATCGTTTAGGAGCTGCTGCGGTTAGGGGAGGTTTAACCTCCCCTAAAGTCCCTCTTCTGAATAGGGAAGAATCACGTTCAGGATAGAAACGTTTTGAACCGATGGCCGCAAAATCACGAAAAAAAAAACGCTGCGCGATTTGGCCGCGCTTTGCATTTTCCCGCGCCTGGTGGTCAAAGTGTTTCAAGTGTACATGTAGCCTTAGAAGAGGTACACATGATAGATGATCATTCCTCTGATAATCTCGTTTTTTTGCACGGTAGTCTCATATTGAAAATGAAGAGTTTACTATATTCTTGTACGACATATGTAATGTGTTGTACTGTATTCACATTTTATTTTCGAGTAACAACTGTACTGATTAAAACAGAAATCTTAGGATCTGGTATCGTATGAGAAAAATGTTCGCGTTTGTCCCATAGGATAATTTTGCATGAATTGTCGGGATTGTACTAATGATCAGATTATCGTACGATTGCTTTGAAAGCTGCATTATTTGTACAATTATCTGATCGTGTGTATGGGCCATTACCTGACCTTTCTACCCCCTCTCCTTCCTCCCCCCTCCCTTTTTGGCAATTAGCGTCCCTGTCCTGTTCTCATTTCTTTTTGTTTGTGCACCCCTGGGTCTCTGGACTTGTTCGCTCAGACCTGTGGCTCCAACCATAAGGTTGTGTAGTCGACTTTCTACCATATTGCCTACATTTATGTTGTACAAAATCCTGTCATACATGCTTGAATGTACACCAACCCCCTGCATAGGTAAACAAACAATTGCTTTTTATTGCCTAAAAGCTTCAATAAAAATTGGTGGTGTGAAAGAAAGATGTGTCTTCAACATTGCGGGGATCAATGAACCCAACACCCCATCCCTCAAAAACTGGCTTTCAATAGCCATGCCGTCAAAGCCAGACACCATAAAACTGGGTGGTAGACAGGGCTCCGGGACAGAAAGCACTCCCAAAATGACAACCGCCAGGGAGTGTCCGTGACCAGCTGCACCATGTCAGCATACCACGGACAATGAGGTACCTTCCTGTTGATGCTAGGTGATCTGTGTTCGGGGTCCCCCAACGTAGGCAGATCTGACGGAACATATCTGGGGGCAGCGACCATTCCGTCTGATCAGCATCTGGCAACTGAGGGAAATCCACCTGCCAATTTTCGACACCTGGGATGTACATAGTGGAGAGAGCTGGAACGTGCTGTTAAGCCCACCGCAGAATGTGCGAGAGGCTATTGGAGGCACCTGGCAGGGGGAGGGGGGGGGGGGGAGCCAATACCGCCAGCGGGGGACCCAAAAAAGAAGAGGATCGGGGCATGCAAGCATAATATGTTTGCTATTTAAAAAATGACTTCCTTTAGAAATCGCTTTAACCACTTCAGCCCCGGAAGAATTGGCTGCTCAATGACCAGGCCATTTTTTGCAATAGGGCACTGCGTTGCCTTAACTGAAAATGCACAATCCAACGCTTGACAATTTTGAAAAAACAAAAACACGATATTTTGTACTTTTTGCTGTAATAAATAGCCTTAATTTTTTTTTAAAAAAGCTAATTTATTTCTCAGTTTAGGCAGAGATGTATTCTTCTACATATTTTTGGTAATAAAAATCGCAAAAAGCGTATATTGATTGGTTTGCCCAAAAATTATAGCGTCTACAAAATGGGGGATAGATTTATGGCATTATTTTTTTTTTTTACCAGTAATGGCGGAGATCTGCGATTTTTATCGAGACTGCGACATTATGGCGGACACAGACACTTGACAAATTTTTTGGTCGACTGACAATTATACAGCGATCAGTGCTATAAAAATGCACGGATTACTGTATAAATGTCACTGGCAGGGAAGGGGTTAACACTAGGGGGCAATCAAGGGGTTAACTGTGTTCCCTATGTGTGTGTTCTAACTGTGGGGGATGGGACTGACTATAGGAAATGAGAGATCATGGTTCCCAGCTCAAAGGAACTCATGATCTCTCTCTCCTCACAGAACTGGGATGTGTGTGTTTACACACACACACACACACACACACACACACACACACACACACACACACACACACACACACACACACACGTCCCTGTTCTGCCGCTTGTGACTGCTGGTCATGAGCACCAGCACCCCCGCTGTGCAGCGAGCGCGTGCGGCTGCTATCCCGTTTAAAAGGGACCAACGTACAGCTACGACGGTTCACGGAATCATGCCGACCTGCCACAGTATAATGATGGCAGCTGGTCGGCAAAAACCCATCTGTGTAGAGAGCACATTGTGATCTCCACGTTGTCTGTAAGTGCGGAATCCGCAGGATCATGTCACCAAGGTAACCAGTCACAGCAATCCCCCATGTTCTCTGTAACACCACGACTGGAGCCAACACCTTGAGGAATACCGACAAAGCAGAGGTCAGACCGAAAGGGAGCACCACAATGGATTATGTTGATCCTGACCACAAGGAATCAGTGAGTTTCCTTGCCAATGGCAATGTGCAGGTGTACATCGTCATCTATGCTAGAAAATCCCCTTGATGAAGGGAGGCCACTACCAAACGGAAGGATTCCCTCTTGAACTATACCCCCACAAAACAACTCAGGGCTTTGAAGGCCACGATTGGGCAAACCCCATCCTTCAGGAGTGCAAATAGATTGGTACTGGAGGTTTTACTCCATTCTGGCTGTGAGCATTGGGACAATCACTCCCTGAAGAAGCAGGTCCTGCGCCGCCCAATACAAAGCTGCGAAGGGGGAGACAGATTGAAGGGAAAGAATTTCTCTGGTGGAGACTTTTTTTTGTATCCGGATACAATCATTCAGTTTGTGGACCCACTTGTCGGAAACAAGGGAGGTCCACGGGCTCAAACACCAGTGAAGACCCAGGAGCGTTAGGCACCGCCCATTGGAGGACTTGAAGGGCTTGGAACCCCTGTCAAAGGAGCCAGGGGAGCCAAAAGGTCTGTTATGTGCAGTGAAGGAAGGCTTAGATTTTCGACGTGGTTCCCCTTCTTGGCTTGTGGGCGACAGGTACTCATGCCACCCGTTAGGTCCTTGATGATGTCATTTAAGGTAGCACTGAAGAGATGTTCACCCTGGAAGCATAGATCTGCCAGGGCCTTTTTAGTGGTCAGGTCAGCAGGCCAAAATTTGATACAAAGCACCCATTGAAGCACCACTACCGAGACAGAGAGCTTGGAAAGTAGCCGAGCAGCATCTAGCTATGCATCACATATGTATTTCAGGCCTTGGACGAACTGGTCCACCAGTTCCACATACACCTGTCCAGCGTTTAAACTTTGCCGTAGAAGCTGGCTCAATGGTAAGCGTCACCAAGAGACACCAATGCCACAGCCAACACAGGCTGCAACAGCAAAAACGGCAATGGTAAACAGAGCAGGCGACCAACTCTGCCCTGTGGTCCACAGGATCCTAAAAGGAGGGAGACTCCTCCACCAGTACCATGGTTGTTTTGTTTAACCTCAAAATGGGAGGTTCCACCACAGAAGGTGAAGTCAACTTCTTCAGAAGGGCCTCCTCAAAGGGGTAACGTAGTGGCTACAAGAAAAAGGGTTGCCATGCATTCCAATAACTGGCTCCCCTGCATGTCTATGGGAAGTGCACCCTAAAATGGCCAACCTTCCTGTCCACTCAAACATGGCCACAGGACAACCAGTAAAATGGATGCTGGACGCACATGGTTGCAATGCAGCCTCCCAGACCTCAGCAAGGGAACCACGGCATAGGACACCCATAGGGGCAACAGAGTAAGCCCCCCCGCCCCCACCCAGGGATGCACAAGAGGGGAGCCCAGACCACCCAGCTATCAATCCAGGGACAGGGAGGCAGGAGGAGTGGGAGGGAAGATCTGCAAGGAAGGACAAGAGGAATATCAGTGGCCAGGGCAAAGGAGGGGACCTCGCAGGACCAACCACCTCACAAAGTGCCTGTACCCCACACCGTGTCCATGGAGGGAAGAGGGGCATCTACTTACCAATCTAGGGGAGCGTGTGGGTAAAGGCTACCAGGACAGCTCTTCCTCTTCACTGAAGTTGGGGAGGGGCTGCCAGCCAGGGTAACACTGACACAAACTGCTGGCGCCTGGTCATGCGTGTCCTCTCAAGACATTTGACTGCCTCGGTCCAGGATGGGGCTGTTGCAGCCAACCCAGCATGTAGCCAAAAATCTGCATGCGCTCAATGTCCAAACCGGGGTGCCCACTGGATCTAGATTATTCAGCATTTTGCCCAGCCCAGCTGTTGGTCGAAGATCTCTGCAGGAGTAAAGCCCAGAAAAAAAAAGGGGGGGGGGAGCAATGGAATATGGAACCACAGGTTCTTACTCCTAAACACAAAACTGTGTTCTTTTCTGCCTAATGTCCTACTCCTGCAGGTGGCCCTATAAAAGGTCAAGAAGAGAAGGAATGTGTGTCAATAAAGAGAAATTTAGATTCTGCCATACTTTCAGTCCCAGTGACAACAGTCATCTTGGCAAATAGAGAGAGTAAATCCTGCTAGTGGGAACAGTTTGAGAAACTGAAAAACGAAAAAAAAAAAGTTTTGGCTTTAGATATACTATTACTTTATTTAAGAAAGCGGTACTTTTACGTTTAATTTGCATAGAACAAATCTTATGACAAAAGCTTAAACCTTACAAAACTTGGAGTACAAGACTTTTGCATTTTGAAACAAAGCTGAGTGCCATGGAACAGCCATTTAAAAAAAAGGTATGCAAACTTCCCTGGAAAGAAGTATTCTTCTGACCTAATCAAAGTATCTAGATCATTTCATGTTACATGTAAAATCAACTTATTGTTTTACAGCATTAGTTCCAGATACTGCAGCAAATCTGCTTGATGACCCATTTACCGCCTACACAGTTTCTGAAGGCAGAACCCCAGGAACATGCATGCCATTGGAGATTGTTCACATCATTGCCCTGCACTGCATTTTTAATACCACATGCAGTGTTTTTGGCGTTCATTATAACCTAGTTTCAGGCTCACTAGACTGAATGGAATCTTGTAAAACTGCAGGTATCAGGCGTTTTTATACTTTTCTAGTGTATCTGCATCATGAAACACTACTTTTAAGAGAAACGTGAACCAAGGAACGATGGAAACGTCCATTACCAACATCTCCTAGAAATACTAGTTGCCCATTTGTTATTGACAACCTGCTCTCTCAGTACTTTAGGTTACCGACTTCCAAATATGTAGATTACAAGTTTTCACTTCAATTGCTGCGTTCTTTAAGGTCAATAACTTTTGAAGCCATCATAAAATACTTCTGTAGACAATTTTGCAAGGTGAGTGTCTGAACTGTCAGTCTTATCCTGCAGAAGAACTCTTTCTAATTTTGCATGGGGGCAAGATGAAGTTGGGGCCCATTACTTCCTACTTGCCCAAGGTAGTTTTCTTTCCTTCACATCTAGGACACTGTTTTTCATCTCTCTAGGTCTGTCTCCAGTTCACCCAAACTGAATTTTTCTACATTTTCTGGATGTGGTTTGGGGCTGTACAAGTGTGTGAGACTATCTCTTGGCTACTATATTTTTCATAAAGAGAGATTTAGTTTTTGTCATTCTGGATGGTGCCTAAAAAGTGTGCACCAGATTCTTGTTCCACCATTTCTAGGTGGCTCAGTTAGACCATCATCCACAGTTATCGTCTCAAGGACCATGTTCCAAGGCTTTTTGACATAAAGGTACTTTTTTCCGAAGCTGCCACCTGCATTTCCGGTTACACGTTTCCCCCCGGGATACTTCAACCATATCAGCTGCCAGCTTCAGGCGTAAGGTTCCTCATGTGGCACCGGGCTACAGGCAGTTCCCAGTTTGTTTTTTTATCTGGGCCTGAGCAGCAGCTGAGGTCACAGAGAGCATGTAGATTCATCACAGTGGTTTAGTGGCAGCACATAAGTTTTTGGTTTGTTGTTACTGTTAAGTGTTTTGTTTGGTGTGTCACCCCCCCTTCCATGCCTCAGTTGGATTGGTTTTGAACATCCTGAAGGTCAAAGACTTCCTGTGTCCCTCTCTGGGCTTCAACCCTATCTTGCCCCCATGCAAAACAAGAAAGAGTTCTTTGCATAATAAGACTGACAGTTAAGACACTTACCACTCACAATTAGAGACTACCAGAAATCCCACTTTGTGGCTGAGGGAAGAGGAATCAATGTCTATAATGGGCTCGAACAGCAGTTTCTGAAGTCCCGAAAGAACCAGATTTTAGCTCCACACACTCAAAGGGAACAGACAGGAAAGTTCCCACCACCGTCCCTATACAAAGATCTTACTCATAGAGTAATAAGGTAGAGATCTCTGAAGTAAAACAGAAAAGACAGAAACCAGACCCTTGATCTCGCTGAAAGACAAATGCATGGTCCAGACCCAGCTGCAGAAAGGAATTTGTCCTGCAGAGAAACTCCTGCGGTGTAAGACTCAACAATAGACTTTCAGCTTTTAGCATCATTGGAATTGCAGAATTAGAGATAACCCACCACTGATAACCTGGGCTTTAACAGTAATGCCATTAAAGCCAGCGATCATGAAGCAGATAGGATCTTCTGTCCCACGGATCAATTTGCCGAAAATCTGGCAGTGTCCATAAAGCCTCTGCCAGGAGTTCTACCAGGTCGGTGTACCACTAGGGTATCTGAAGTTTCTCCTGTGGAACGAACACTCCGGCCTGAGCTGTGTCGAGGACTAGAGCCAGATATTCTAAAATGAGTCAGTCATGTTGTCAATTAGAGCCCACATCAACAGTTTCCTCGAAAGGTCACTGTGTCAGCGTTTCTCCACCTTTTTTTTAGTCATGGCACCCTGTAAAGAGTATGCAGAAGGTTGAGGCAAGTATAAAACTAGTATAAAACAGATATTACTTGTCAGTGGAAAACCTGAGCCTGGGATGATGCACACAACCACCCTAATGAAATTTACTTTAAATTAAGAAAGAGGCACCTAATATTATGGGCAGTAGATCTAGAGGGGATAAACCCTGACTGGTCAGGGTGAATTAATTTATCAATGACTTTAAATAGTCTGGTAGCTAGTATACGGGCTAAGAGTTTTACGTCTGTATTCAGTAGAGATATAGGGAGGATAAGAATATGGTAAGAGCGTATCCTTGCCTGGCTTAGGGATCACGATCACAATGGCTTCCTGCACAGAGTCTGGTAGAACCACAGTCTGTGCCATCTCATCTATAGCTTTCAGAGGAATAGGTAAGAGGGTTGCCCCATACCGGGTGTAGTGCTCAGCCGGTAGGCCATCTGCACCAGGAGATTTATTGGTAGGAGCCTTAGCTAGAGCTTCTGTGAGCTGCTCTATGGTAATGGATGCATTAAGAGCCGCAATGTCATCAGCAGCAGGTTGTGGAAAGGGGCAGAAGTCTAAACAGGTTAATATGTCAGATGGTGGGTGTACAAGTAGTCTTGGAAGTATAGAGCACAGCAAAGAACTGATTAAAAGTTGCAACTTTATCCACACTGGATGTACATAATTCTCCAGTACTCGACCTTACTGCATTGGCAGGAGGTCATCTCTTGCTGTGTCCTAACCACCATAGCCAACATATGGCCCGTGTTCTCTCCCTCCTCAAAATAAAGTAGCGTTTCTTTTCGGCAGCAGACTGTACTACAGAGTTGTACAGGGCTTGGGTTTCTAGCCATAGTTTGTGGGCAGAGGGAGTCATGTTTGCCACCTGATCAGTTTCTCTACGCTGCATTTCACCACGTACAGTATCTTCCCACTCCGTAGACCTGCTTTCGACCCCAGTTATTTCCCTGATAATAAGCCCTCTAAGAAAAGCTTTCAGTGTGTCCCACAGGATAGTTGCCGAAGCTGTGCCCCTGTTGTGTCGCATAAAGTCAGCGAGGTCACTCAGAAGAGAATCCGGCTCCAGCAAGTGTCAACCAGAATAGGTTGACGCGCCATAAGGGGAATGAAATTAACTTTAAATCAGAAGCCCCCCACCACATCACAGGTCCTTATCACACAGTTCTCTCTTCACAGCCCTACATTTTGGCTACAGCAGCAGGGCAGAGGGCAGGAGATCAAGCAGGTTTGCAGGAAACAGACTTTCATCCTCTCCCGAGTGCTGGGTATGGTCCAGCATGCCCCCTGCCCTGGATCAGCGTAATGAGAAGGCATGGTGCAGGCGGGCCAACTGCTAACATCATAGAAATGAATGACGTGTTCTGCCTTAGATCATTGTTGGTTGTTTTTGTGCTGGTGGCCGGCCTGCATCATGGCAACCCATGATGTTGAGCCAGGGCAAACTGGGTCCAATGCTCACAGCACCCCAGGGGGAACACAGACACCTTGGTTGAGAAACACTGGTCTAAGTAACCCACAACTGGGATGTTCCGAGGTTGCAGCAGCACTAGTAATGGGTCCAGCACCTTGGTGAATACTTTAGGTGCAGTTGATAGGCCAAAGGATAGGGCCACAAACTGGTTGTTCAGAGGTCCCACAACAAAGCTTCTGAATCACTGATGCACTGGAAAAATTGTAGGCAAGCACTTTTGATGTCCACAGAAGCCAGAAAAGTGAATGTAACTGTTGCCAGATTTAGTCGATTCCATTAAGAATTTCTGGACCCATATTCAGGGATTTGAAAACACAAATGGGGCGAATACCACCTTTGGGTTTGAGAACTGTGAACAGACAGGAGTAAAACCTCAAGAATGCTTGATTGACTTACAGATACAAGTATGGGAGGGACTTTGAGGCACCAGTAACCAACAAAATAAAAATTCCAAAGATTTTATGGAAACATGGTTAAAACATCAAAAAAGAAAAGGAAATATAGAAAGAAAGGATATAACACTGTTACTATAAATCTGTCACAAGGGCTGCAGAGCGCAATGGTCACCCCTACGCGTTTTAACTCGTATAGTCTTCTTTAGGGGTTTCTGATGGACAGAAATACTAGATTCTATAAAACAATAACCATATATAAGAAACAAAAATATTCAAAACGAAGATGTGCAATTATTTGATTATATATGTTTTTTCTTTCTTATATATGGTTATTGTTTTACAGAATCTACTACTATTTCTGTTCATCAGAATCCCCTGAAGAAGGCTCTACAAGTAAAAACGCGTAGGGGTCACCACTGGGCTCTGCAGCCATTGTGACAAATTTACAGTAACAATGTTTTATCCTGTCTTTCTATATTTCGTTTTCTTTTTTGAGGTTTTATCCACGTTTCAATAAAAAGCTTTGGAATTTTTATATTATTTTTGTTGGTTACTGGTGCCTCAATGTCCCTCCCATGCTCGTATCTATTTGTAATTCATTTATTGGGATTTGTAACTCTACCAGTGAGATCTTTAGGCATAGGTACATATGTTGAATGCTTGATTGACATTTGCTAATCTGTGCAGTGACACAGGAAGGTTGGAGGTGAGAAACCGATGAGGGGACAGGAGCAAAACTCTATGGTCTCCAGAACTCCATGGCCTTCAAGAAACAATGTCCTTAAGCTCCTCACAACATCGTTAAGGATGCTATTCATTTAAAAGCACCCATCTTCCTGAACAGAAAAAAGCCAAGGAATAGACTACAAAGCCTTTATACTCTCTGAATGTTAAGAAATGTCCTTTTTTCACAAGGGTTCCACAGTCATGGACTTTACCAAAGTATCCTACACATGTACTAAAACATATGCAGGGAGATGGGAGTCATCCAAACTTTCACAGCTGAAATTTAATCAAATGCACTTTTTTGCAGGTAAAAAAAAAATGTGCATAATTTTTTGTTGCAAGCGCCTGTAAAGAATTGCACCAGTTATCAGCAGATCGCTGATGCCATGCAGGTCTCTTGCAGACCTGTCAGTGTTTCTGCTTGCTCGTATCTCGTACGAGGAAGCTGGTACATTGTGACAGGAAGAATCAAATGAACTACTACAGCACTCACATCACCAGGGTAGTTCATTGAAAACTACAAGCTGACAGTCGCAAAGGATGTTGGGTCTCGTAATTCATTCAGACACAGAGCTATGTGTTTGAATGACGAGGCTGGGTGGGTGGAGCCCTGCACAGGCTCGCTATTTTCAAAAAGTGACAGCTAGTACAGGGAACTTCTCCCCATACTGCTGCCACAGGGAGAAAGTGCAATGGGCGGCAGCTGCAGCAGTGGGAACATGTTCCCAAAGGTGAACTTATCCTTTAAAGCTACAGCAATCTGTTCCACATGTATTATTAGCAAGCAATCAACTGCAGCAGTTGTTAGATCTCTTAAGGTATTTTGACCAGTCAGACATGATTTGACAAAGGCAGGGCAGGGCTCACCAGCGAAAACAGAGTTCTAGAAAGGGCTTCCAACCACTTATGGTTTGAGTCCTTAGGACAAACACATTGTCTACCAGAATATCAAATGCTTTGTTAATTAACGTGTGGGCTCAGGGTAAGAGGCAAGACTTCAAATAGTCACAAAAGCTAACAGCTGGTAGCGGGTGAGGGTGGGATTGGTCTAGTTGACCAAAGTCACTGTAAGCGGGCAGCAGGAACAGAACGAAACTGAAGTTCCACCTGTCTCTTGCAAGCACAAGCAGCAGAGCTTGCTTCATCAACACTGTATGGCGGATAACACAAGAGACATTTCACCTATTGGGTGACGCCAACACTCAGTTCCACAGAATTAACCCTTCCATGATAAAACCAGGAGTAATGAAGAACAATAACGTCCAATGACCTACGTGAGTGAGTCTTCAGAGACAGGTCATGTTCCGAGACAATGCCTGGACCTAGAAAGCATTCTGTAGCTTTTACCAGAGTCTGGAAAGCATTCCATATAAATGCCAGTGGCCCAAAAGTCACTTCCAGAAAACATTGTCAGCATACCCCAAAAGCCAGGCTGAGGGTAGCTATGCCAGATAGCTGCAATCAGAGAGTTAACCCTAACAGTGATTTAGAGACGTCAAGACTAAACAAGAAAAATAGGCAAACAGGAAAAGGACTCTGCGGGTAGGAGGGGTTATCCTGGGCTGGACTACAGTTTTATTATTTGTTTTCCAGCATCTAATTCTCCTGTAAGTGGGAGTATAACCCAAAGGACAAGACTTCCTTTGTCTCTCAATGGAGGAGAAAGAAAACGTTTACCACTTTTTGTAAAAATGGGGTTACATGTGCATGAAAGTTTCAAGGGTGTCTACAACCTTTAAAGAATGGGAAGTGCTTCCTTTTCTTTTAACTTTATGACCTCTAGTAAAGATTTAGCAAATTTATTAGCGAAAGAACATGTCAAACATTTATTCCAAGAATAAGGTACATTTCAGATTCCAAATTGCATTTGGTAAAAGCTATGGGAATTGTAAGAAGTGCAGAAAAGAGTGTATTGTTATGTATGCATTACTGTATGGCTAGTGATGATATATAGGTAGCTTCATTATCAGATTGGTTGACATAAAACAAAAAATAGGAGAAGGTTAAAATGGAAACTTTACTTATTCCAGTTTTCCTCAATCCTGTCACCAGAGACCACTAGCGGCACATATTCTTCAGCTTTGTCACAGAACTATGTATGGTACAAATAACAGCTACGGTTCTGTGCAGACAGCCAGAAACCAAACTAGTTTGTGGTTTCTGGTACCTAGAGTTGGGTAACTGGGGGGAAATTTACAAAGGGACATGCAGTAAACTAATATGCACAATTTTCAAATTCATACAGAATGTTCAAATATTGTGCGTTTCCTATAATAAATTAAATTCTGTAATCCAAAAGGCAAATGATTAATTTACATAACAAGTATTCTAAATGTGACGGAAGCAAAAAAAAATTGGATGCTGGTATAAAAAAAATAAAAAGACTTACAGTAGATATAAAAAGTCCACACACCCCTGTTAAAATCTCAGGTTTCTGTGATGTAAAAAAACGAGACAAAAAATAAATCATTTCAGAACTTTTTCCACCTTTAATGTGACCTATAGACTGTACAACTCATTTGAACAACAAACTGAAATCTTTTTTTAGGTGGAGGAAAGTAAAAATAGAAAAACTAAAATAATATGGTTGCATAAGTATGCACACCCTTAGTGTTTGTAAAGCCACTGAATTAAGTCTATGCCAGCCCCTCTATTAGAGCCTGGCATAGCACACTTCATTAGTCTTTTATAAAAACGAGGCTTCTAAATACCTGTTTAGAGTGGTCTTCAGGCCGGTCACATGACTTGCGGCCGCTGTATGCCTCCAGTACATGGATACTGCAGGAGGGACCGAGATCTCCCTCTGATGTCAGCTGGGGAGGTCACATGGCCACTCAGGCCCTCCTGCAGTAGCCCTGGAAACCGTCCAGGAGTCTTGTGACCGGCCTGAAGATCGCTCTAAAGAGGCATTTACAAGCCTCGTTTTTATGAAAGAATAATACAGTGTGGTATGCCAGGCTCTATTAGAGGGGCTGGCAGTGGCCATTGTAACTTTACGAATAGCGAGAGGGGGGGGGGGGGCAAAGACAGACACAACTGAGAGGCAGGGAGGAGGGGATGAGGGGGAGAGATGAGAGCAGGGCTGTGGATGATGCAGGGATGTACTCTGACCACAGACCAGCCCTGATTATCGTGGTCAGAGCAGAGAGGGGATACAGGAAGTGGCAGATTCAGGCAGGTTTTTTATACAGTTTAGAGGGGGGCAGATTACATAGCACAAGCACTGTGCTGTTTAATCTGCTTTAAGGGCCCAGGATATCTATTTTTTTTTTGGGGGGGGGGGGGTAAACATTTTGTTGAAACATCTTTTGATTTTATTACAGCACTCAGTCTTTTTGGGTATGAATGAGTCTATCAGCATGGCACATCTTGACTTGGCAATATTTGTCTACTCTTTGCAAAAACACTCCAAATCTGTCAGATTGCAAGGGCATCTCCTGCGCACAGCCCTCTTCAGATCACCCCACAGATTTTCAATCAGATTTAGGTCTGGACTCTGGCTGGGCGATTCCAAAACTTTAATCTTCTTCTGGCGAAGCCATTCCTTTGTTGGATTTGGATGTATGCTTTGGGTCCTTGTCATGCTGAAAGATGAAGTTCCTCTTAATGTTCAGCTTTCTAGCAGAAGCCTGAAGGTTTTGTGCCAATATAGACCGATATTTGGAACGGTTCATAACTCCCTCTACCTTGACTAAGGCCCCTGTCCCAGCTGAAGAAAAACAGCCCCAAAGCATGATGCTGCCACCACCATGCTTCACTGTGGGTATTGTGTTATTTTGGTGATGTGCAGTGTTTTTACGCCAAACATATCTTTTGAAATTCAGCCAAAAAAAAGTTCAACTTTGGTTTCATCAGACCAGAACACATTTTCCCACATGCTTTTGGGAGACTTCAGATGTGTTTTTGCAAAAGTTAGCTGGGCTTGGATGTTTTTCTTCGCAAGAAAAGGCTTTTGTCTTGCCACTCTACCCCATAGCCCAGACATATGAAGAATATGGGAGATTGTTGTCACATGTACCACACAACCAGTACTTGCTAGATTTTTCTGAAGGCTTCTTGGCAGCCTCCCTGCCCAGTTCTCTTCTCGTCTTTTCATCAATTTTGGAGGGACGTCCAGTTCTTGGTAATTGTGTGCCATATTTTCTCCACTTGATGATGACTGTCTTCGCTGTGTTCCATGGTATATCTAATGCTTTGGAAATTCTTTTGTACCCTTCTCCTGACTCATACCTTTTAACAATGAAATCCTTCTGATGCTTTGGACGCACTCTGCGGACCATGGCTTTTGCTGTAGGATGCAACAAAGAAAATGTCCTTAAAAACCTACTAAGGCCTCTTTCACATGAACGATCCATTTAGGTCCGCCTGTCAGTTTTTTAGGCAGCCCTGAACGGACCCTCCATAGACCTCTATGGAGCGTCGGATGTCAGCGGTGACATGTCTGCTGATATCCGACCCGCTCCGATCCGAAAAAGTGTAAGAGGAAGAACCTACTTTTCCGTCCACCTTCGGATCGGATGACGACGGACTCTACGGTCCATCATCATCCGATCCCCCATAGGGGAGAGCGCCACTCTGACAGGTCCGTCGCTGCACAGTGTGCAGTGATGGACCTGTCATCTGCCTGCTCAGCGGGGATCCAAGCGGATGTTCACGGGGCGGATCATCACGGATCCGTCCCGTGTGAAAGGACCCTAAAACAGCTGAACTTTATTTGGGGTTAATCAGGGGCACTTTGAATGATGGCAGGTGTGTACTGACTCCTATTTAACATGAGTTAAAATGTGATTACTTAATATGAACACAGCTTCATCCCCAATTATAAGAGGGCATGCACACTTATGCAACCACATTATTTTATTTTTTTTACTTTTACCCCCCCCCCCCAAAAAAAAAAAGATTTCAGTTTGTTTTTCAATTGGGTTGTACAGTTTATAGGTCACATAAAAAGGTGGAAAAGGTTTTGAAATGATTTATCTTGTCTCATTTCTTTACATCACAGGCACCTGACATTTTAAACAGGGGTGTGTAGACTTTTTATATCCACTGTAGGTTACATGTACTCTCGTCTACCCTGACCCTGACCCTGATGGGAAAACGCTGCAAAAACGCAGTCAAACAGTTCCTATTCTGAATGCGATTCTTCTGCATTCAGGAGAGGGAGGTTTAACCTCACCTATACTCGGCAGCTCCTAAACTCTGCTAAAAGCCTATATGTACATGGACACATAGGCTTTTATGGAGTTGAGTTTAGGAACTTTGGCAAAAAACTGTCAAAAGCTCCTAAACTTAAGTTTAGGAGCTGCCAGTGTACATAAAGGCTAAATGCATTTTTTTTCTACTTTGGACTTGACAACAGCCTCCAGTAATACCCAGAAAAACAGCGCTAAGCTTAGGATAGGCAAGGTCTGGGTCGTGAGCCAATCGGCACCTATTACTTTGCACACTGGTATGGCAACTTATTTACAAAGTAGGCAAGAGAGAGCAAAGCTTCTCCATCCACCAAGCTGGGGTGGATCTAGCAAAATGTATACAGATACAGTATATGTTTTTTATAGGTCATGACTGCATTACAGTGTACACTTTAACAAAACAGGGCACACTTCACAAAATAGGGTGCAGTTGACACTTTTAAAAATAAGTGCGTAAAAAGGGCATAGTGTTCTGCAAAAACTAAAATTCTCACCTGCACGGTTTCCCAATGCATACAAAAGTATTGGTACTGCAGAAATTACAAGCATAATGGGCAGTAACTTGTTTATTGATTGCTGGGCTCATATGAATAGCCTGGTATTTCTACAATTTGTTGCTAGAACGAAAAAAAAAGCAGCAACTATTGTTTTCTTTATATTAGTTTTTAGGCAGGATTTCCTTCTGTGCCTGCACTATTGGAAAAGGGGTGGTGCTCACTGTTGCTAGGAGTCCATAAAATATTGAATGGTATAGTGGTACAGAAAATTTACCATGTTTCATGCATGAGAGTCAAATATGGCTTTCAACAGTATTTGCTTAGATTTTGTACTTACGCATTTTATTACCTACCCGATCGGTCAGTTTATTACTGACACCAAGAAGCATAAGCATGTTGTCACATTCAGTGACTCCCATTGCATATAGGTCACTTAATACATTTGCACATGCTATCCGTCCCTGGAAAAGATAGACAAAAATACGTAGATGATCTTTTCATGTCAATGTATTTATTAGTTTTACAATGTGTTTAACAAATAACAGATTGTACAAGTATATTTATGCAAGATAAATCAGCTTGTAAAACAAGAGTTCAATAAACAGAACAACATTCAAGATTGCTGGAAGAATGAGAACATGGAAGGTTAACTGCCACGTTAGCGGAGGCCATTTAAGAATTGAGTATACGTATATTAAACTGTGAAAGACATGAGTAATAATCTTCGGATTGTACTGTAAAATTAGAGCAAACAAGAAAAAGAAAGAAAGAAAAGGAAAAACAGAGGAAAAAGAAGAGAAATCGGTTGTAAGTAAGGGGGGGGGGGGGATAGGTGGGGGAGAGGCATGCCATGGGGAGGCCACACACACCATCAGTGCTTATTATAATATAGGCCCAATTTAGACAGCGATATTTGGATGGCGATATGTGATCCATGGGTATCAGATTTTTGCATGGATATTAGCGAATGAAAAAAATCCATCGGCTCAGGATTTGAATTCAGAGAAGTGGGTAAATTGTTTATACCACGCCCCGGCTATTGTTAATTTAAAAGTCAGCGACGAAATAGATGAGCTTAAACTGTTATTTTAGTAACACCCGAAGGTTTAAAGTGTAAAGGTGTCAGCCAGGTGTCTCTGGAGAAGCAAGAATACATTGGACCAGAAGCAGCCCAACATCGAGCAGGTCCAACATATATGGTGGACATCTCCGGTAATCTGAAATAAAAAAAAAGAAAAAAAAAAAAAAAACACAGACCCAAATGCCCAGAAATCATGTGGGCTGATTTCGAAGGCACCGAATACCACATAGCGAGTAGAATATAGACCAACCTTGTTACATGAGCATTGTCCAAGGAGAAATTAGTCAGTTAGGTTGAAAATAGACCATAGAAATAGATTGGGTGCCAGGGGAGTAGAGTGGTGAGTGTGTTCAAAAATAGTTAATGTAGTAAGGGGTGTCCATCACACTCTGCTGTACGACACTGGTCTGTGCTGTTAGAAGTTTGCTTATCTTTGGAACATTCAGTTACTCCCTATACACTAGCAACATCAGTAGCCGGGCTGCTTAATACCTCTCAGGATTTGCCTTTCGGCCTCAGTGTATTCTCAGAAATACTATATCCTTACACCCTGGCCTCCCTTCCTCTTTTTGTTGGAAGGCCAAGGGAGGATCTAACCCCCCTCCCTCACCAAAGATATTTTTGAATGAATTTTTTCATCTCAATTTTTTCCAATACGGATGCAAAACAAATTTCTAACAATTGAAAACCATTGCTTCCTCTTGGAACCAAGAATTTCTATGGTTGACAGACCGTGTCCCTGCTGTTGTTTTTAATTTTCAATTATATGGAATGCCAAGTCAGTAACACACCACAATAATGAGCAACCGGATTGAGGAAGCTGTCCAAAGCCTATTAACCCCCAAGTTCTGGTGAGTTGGAACCCCTTGTGGGGGTGTGTGCAGCACAAGGTGATATAGCGTATGGTGAATGGTGCACTCATCCAACCTGCTACACAAACTCCATTTATTGAGTTGGAGACCCCATGGTAATTTCTGTCACACCTGACTTTGCTCAAGTTCTTCATTTGCACTTATAGCAGAGACACTATATACTTGTCAGTCGTATCATCAGACTGAGGAAAGGGCCACTTTGATGCGTTATTGGTTTCTATCTTAGAGTTAGTTACACATCTGTTTTAAATGTAGCAAGTGGGTCTTTGTCCCAGAGGAGCGATATAACACCTTACCTTAGTTGGTGTACCGGAACAGCTCTAAAGAAGGAGCCTCAAATCAGTCTTCAAGAATCACCCAAGACGGACCATCTCTCTCTAAAGGTAGTAGTTTGTAGTGAATTTATGTGAGGTTCAACAAAATAAGGACGTCGGGGAATCTAATCCTAGTAGAAAAAGGGGTTACCTGTAATGTGGAGTAACTAGTAATTTGCTAGAGTATTTAAAAGGGAGTCCCAAACTTTTAAGGTATGTTTTCATTAAAGGGCTAAGAGTGGGTGAGAATGAGGGGGGTCCATGGTAGTGATTTTAAATGTATGAGAGCGGTGTGATCAGCTTCCAATTCTACCCACAAAAGGGGCTCCATGGCTGCATAAAAAGCAACTAGAAGTGTGATTCAGGCAGCTTGGTAATATTTTAGGAAGTTAGGAAATTTAATGGTGAAGGAAGATACCAGGGTTGGGAGAGTGCTGAAGAGAGATAGTTATTTTGTACAACAGTCATTTTAATTGAGTTAATGCACCCCATTCAAAAGACGGGGTGTCGGGACCAGGAAGAAATTCAAGATTGGAGACTGCAAATGGTCGTAATGTAATTGGCAGAGTATAAATCAGAAAAATGCGGGGTTAAGTGAATGTCCAAATATTCTAGGCTTTTATCAGCACAGGAAAATTTGTGGCAGGACCGCAAGGGTGGCAGTGGGTAAGAAGACATTGAGAGCCACCGAATTGTCCCCATTTAGGCGGAGGTTGGAAATTTGGGCGAATAAATACAAGATGGACAGCAGATTCAGTAGCGAAATACTGAATTGTGTTAAAGTCAATAGAAGGTCATCAGCGAAAAAAGATGACCTATATGAATACACCATGAATGTTAGGGTAATTAAGGTGAATTAAAGGCTCGAGAAAAAGAATAAATAAGATCCGTGGGAAGGGGGCATCCGTGGCGGGTTCCCTTTTCAAAAGGGAAGAGGGAGGAATAATAATAATAATTCAGGTATTTGATGCAAGCCGAGTGGCAAATATAAAGAGATTTTAGCCAAGAAAGGAAATTGTTCCCGAAGCTCCATTTGCATAGTATGTAATGTAAATACTCCCATGAGATGGCATCAAAAGCATTATGTATATTCCAGGGGCAAGAGCAGGCCTGGCAATTAGTTTCAGTGGCGTAAATGGGTGTTGTCCGGAGGCCTACCTAAATACACACACACACACAGTATCTCACAAAAGTGAGTACACCCGTCACATTTTTGTAAACATTTTATTATATCTTTTCATGTGACACCACTGAGGAAATGACACTTTCTATACTGTAAAGTGTACAGCTTGTATAACAGTGTAAATTTGCTGTCCAATCAAAATAACTAAAAACACGGCCATTAAACACTTCCCATCCGGGCCAATTCTGGCACTTCGTTCCTACATGTAAAAATCATCATTTTTTTTCTAGAAAATTACTCAGAACCACCAAACATTATATATGTTTTTTTTTTTAGCAGAGACCCTAGGGAATAAAAAAAAATGGCGGTTGCAACTTTTTATGTCACACAGTATTTGCGCAGCGATTTTTTAAATGTTCAAATGCGTTTTTTGGGGGGGAAAAAAGTTTCAAGAAGTAAAAAAAAAAAAAAACCAGTAAAGTTAGCCCATTTCTTTTGTATAACGTGAAAGATGATATTACGCTGAGTAGATACCCAACATATCACGCTTTAAAATTGCGCAAACTCGTGGAGTGGCGCCAAACTTTGGTAATTAAAAATCTCCATAGGCGACACGGTTTAGAGTTACAGAGGAAGTCTTGAGCTAGAATTATTGCTCTTGCTCTAACGCACGCGGCAATACCTCACATGTGTGATGTGAATGCCGTTTACATATGTGGGCATGACTTACGTATGCGTTCCCTTCTGTGCGCGAGCACTCAGGGATGGGGGCGCTTTTAACCACTTAAGCCCCAGACCATTTGACTGGCCAAAGACCAGAGCACTTTTTGCAATTCGGCACTGCAACGCTTTAACTGAATTGCGCAGTCCTGAGACTTGGCTCCCAAACAAAATTGACTTCCTTTTCCCCCCACAAATAGAGCTTTCTTTTGGTGGTATTTGATCACCTCTGCGGTTTTTATTTTTTGCGCAATAAACAAAAAAAGAGCGACAATTTTGAAAAAAAGTAATATTTTTTACTTTTTGCTATAACAAATATTCCCCAAAAAATATTCACATTTATACAGCAATCAATGTGATTAAAAATGCATTGATTACTGTGTAAATGTGACTGGCAGTGAAGTGGTTAAACAGGAGGGGGCGCTGCAGGGGTTAAGTGTGTCCTTGGGATGGTTTCTAACTGTGGGGGGGATGGGCTATGTGTGACACGACACTAATCACTGCTCCCGATTACAGGGAGCTTTGATCAGTGTCCGGTCACTAGGCAGAACGGGGAAATGCTTGTTTACGTCAGCATTTCCCTGTTCTTCCTCTCATAGAGACTATCGCGGGTATCCCCGTGGACCCTGAGTCCGCGATCAAACTCACAGAAATGCGCACATACGGCAAATTTAAAGGGACGTACCTGTACGCCAATTTGCCTGTCCGTTCCATTCTGTCAGCGTATATGTACATGCATCGGTAGGCAAATGGTTAAAAAAAAAAAAATGTATTCTTTATTTTTACACTCTCTCTTTAAACCCCACATCTCTCCTTCAGGCTGGAAAGACCGAGATCAAAAAAATAAATAAAACTGTCTTGGCCTTTCCAGCCGCGTCCCCGGTATTGTTTACTTCCGCCGGCCCCGACGTGATGTCATAACATTGCTCCCGGGCCTCCGAGGGTCATAGAGAGGACTGGGGACCATCTGGTGACCAGAAATCTCTATGCTTAACTTCTTGCGGCGACGGATTCGTTCTCCGACTCGCCGATCGCATGGGCGAGCTGGTAGACGCACCGGAGGGAGGGTCCACTCCTGCCGCCTGTAAGAACGACCAAGTGGCTGAACTGCCACTATGATTGTTCTTACGGTGCAGGGAATCGCTGACTAAAAAAGATGATATCTGGATGATGCCTGTAGCTGCAGGCATCATTCAGAAATCCCCACTCAAAGTCCAGGATGTCATATGATGTACCTTGGGTGGGAAGTGGTTAATATCTAAACCGCTGGGAACAAAAATGAGTACACCCCTAAGTGAAAATGTCCAAATTGGGCGTAAAGTGTCAATATTTTGTGTGGCCACCATTACTTTCCAGCAATGCCTTAACCCTCCTGGGCATGGAGTTCACCAGAGCTTCACAGGTTGCCACTGGAGTTCTCTTACACTCCTCCACGACGACAACACGGAGCTGGTGGATGTTAGGCTACTTTCAGACTGGGGCGGGCATCGGCGGTAAAGTGGCGCTATATTTAGCGCCGCTTTACCATCGTTTTAGCGGCGCTATTTGGCCGCTAGCGGGGCAGTTTTAACCCCACGCTAGTGGCTGAAAAAGAGTTTGCAGCGCTGCCCCATTGTTTTCAATGGGAATGGGCGCTTTAGGAGCGGTGAATACACCACTCCTACAGCGCTGCAAAGATGCGGCTTGCAGACTCTTTTGACCGTCCTGCAAGCACACCACTCCAGTGTGAAAGCCCTCTGGCTTTCACATTGGAGTGAATTGAGCAGCTCTTTCAGGACGCTTTGCAGGCGCTATTTTTAGCACTATATTGCCTGCAAAGCGCCTCAGTGTGAAAGTAGCCTTAGAGACCTTGCGCTCCTTCACGTCCGTTTGAGAATTCCCCACAGATGCTCAATAGGGTTTAGGTCTGAAGACATGCTTGACCAGTCCATCACATTTACCCCCAGCTTCTTTAGCAAGGAAGTGGTCACCTTGGAGGTGGGTTTGGGGTCGTTATGTTGGAATAATGCCCTGCGGCCCAGTCTCTGAAGGGGGGGGGAATCATGCTTTGCTTCAGTATGTCACAGTACGTTGGTATCCATGGTTCCCTCAATGAACTGTAGGTCCCCAGTTCCGGCAGCACTCATGCAGCCCCAGACCATGACACTCCCACCACCATGCTTGACTGTAGGCAAGACACACTGTATTCCTCACCTGGTTGCCCCCACACACGCTTGACATCATGTGAACCAAATAAGTTTATCTTGGTCTCATCAGACCACAGGACAAGGTTCCAGTAATCCATGTCCTTAGTCTGCTTGTCTTCAGCAAACTGTTTGCGGGCTTTCTTGTGCATCATCTTTAAGAGAGGCTTCCTTCTGGAACAACAGCCATGCAGACCATTTTGAAGCAATGTGCGGCGTATAGTCTGAGCACTGACAGGCTGGCCCCCACCCCTTCAACCTCTGCAGCAATGTTGGCAGCAAAGACAACCTCTGGATATGATGCTGAGCACGTGACCTCAACTTCTTTGGTCGACCATGGCGAGGCCTGTTCTGAGTGGAACCTGTCCTGTATGTCTTGGTCACCGTGCTGCAGCTCAGTTTCAGGGTCTTGATAATCTTTTTATAGCCTAGGCCATCTTTATGTAGAGCAACAATTCTTATTTTTAGAACCTCAGAGAGAGTTCTTTGCCATGCCATGAAGTGCCAGGTTAAACTTCCAGTGACCAGTATGAGAGAGTGAAAGCGATAACACCAAATTTAACACACCTGAGACCTTGTAACACTAACGAGTCACTTGACACCGGGGAGGGAAAATGGCTAATTGGGCCAAATTTGGACATTTTCACTTAGTGGTGTACTCACTTTTGCTGCCAGTGGTTTAGACATTAATGGCTGTGCATTGAGTTATTTTGAGGGGACAGCAAATTTACACTGTTATACAAGCTGTACACTCACTACTTTGTAGCAAAGTGTAATTTCTTCAGTATGATCACATGAAAAGATATAATAAAATATTTACAAAAATTTGAGGGGTGTACTCACTTTTGTGAGATACTGTATATTAGTAATGGATGGATCCTATCTATTTGGTTCTGAAGAAGAGGTTTTACCATTTGAAACACATAAGCCAATTTAGATCCTAGACGTGTCTCTTTGGCATTGGAACACTCTGAGTCAAACTTAAAACTGTGCCACGAGCTAGTGGCTTGATGTGTTTTGAACCTACATGATTTGGGAGTACTTTTTTTTATCGGTTGTTAATAAAGTATTTATTTGAAAAAAAAAAAAAAAAAATGTTGATAAAGCGATTTAGATTTCTGGCCCATATTAAAAGAGAACCTGTCTGCAATTTTAAAGGTTTTAAATTCCTGGCTTTCCGCCGGCCGCTACATAAAGGAGTGTTGTGAGGAGGTGGAGGAGCTTAGCCAGCATATCATTTTTGGTGATATCGGTAAAAAGGACAGCTAGAGAAGGTGAATCTCCTTAACAGGAACACAGGACAGTAATAAAAACCCGACGGGTGTTTTAATCTCTTTCCACTCCAAAACTGAAGCTAGTCAAATTGGCAAACAAGTTCATAGGCACATTGCAAGCGAAAGAAAAAAAAAAAAAAAAGAGAAGATAGGTTTATGGACAGGAAAAACGCTGCAAGTAAGCATTTATAATACTTTTGTCTGTCCTTTTTACCAGAATTTTTTTTTTTAATGGGTGACAGAGTGTCTTTAAAACAGATGACATCTGCACTTTAAGCAAATGCAATGCCTGAGAGAAGACAAGGTCTGTTATTATTACCAAATTTTTTTATTTTTTTTAGTTTTCAGTTAATCAGTTAAACAGCTTTTCAATTTTTCAGATGGAAATCTGACATCTATTTCACACAATTTTCAAAAATTTCAGACGTTTCTCATAATCAAATTGATGTGAAGTGATAGAAGTTGTATGAAATCCACTGATCTATATAACTGTTGTAAAGTCATTTTTTTATCCTAGTAGTTATTATCATTATAATACAGGATTTATACAGTGCCAAAAGTTTGCGCTAGTAGTTATCAGAAGACCTAAACTGCCAACGGTCGTAATGGGAAGTAGAAATATGATGAATGAGGTGCTTTTTAGAACACAGTCCCAAGGAAGTTGAACTTCTAGGAGTAGACAGATTTCAGACATGCAAATTAAAAGAGGCATTATCTGGGGGCCAGAAGCTTTTTACCGATGGGTATAATTTCATGACAGTGCCAGCTTTAAAATCAACAAAAAAAAAAACAAACAAACTGCAACATGTCAACAATATACTGGATAAACATTATTACATGCTAACAGAATGTTTAATTTCGACTTTTTGTGTAGCAAGCATAGAAAAAAAGTACCCTTTGCGGTAATATATATTTATGTATTACAATTACTTTTTTATATATCATATTTTTATACTATAACATATTTTAAGTTTAACATATTATTTACTAAGGTCATAACTAAAATTTCTTCTTGTATTCTGCTGGAAACAGCTGACTCAGAGCAGCAACTTATCCCTTCATTTCATTTTCTCCACAGGCAACAAAGATTGCTCCGGAAAGGAAACAACTTCTCTTTAGGGAAAAAAAAACACCCCACAGTGCTCTTAGACCCCTTGGTCATGTTTTAATAAAGTGAATGTAAACACTCACATATATCCAGTGAAGTGAATAGCCTCAGATGTTACACAGGGATGAAAAAAATCATCCTACATAAGTTTTACATGCATATCAGCTGTCTTCAGCTTTATATACTGTTTAAAAAGTGCATGTCTCGTTAGATTATTCACTTCCTCATTCAGCAGTAGCAGTGTAGTGTTGGATTACGCTGGGAGACACCTGATTGGAGGAAAGGCACACACCCCCACTCCCTAAAGTAAAAGACTTGCAGGGCTCTCCTGTGTATTATGTAGCAGTCTGCTAATCTACCGTATTTATCGGTGTATAACACGCACTTTTTTCCCCTTAAAATCAGGGGAAAATCGCGGGTGCGTGTTATACGCCAATCCCCTGCGATCCTGAGCTTCAAAATCGCCGACCACGATTTGAAAATGGCGCCGAAATACACAGAGCCGGTCCTCGGCTCTTCTCGGCCACTTTCGGCTTCACTCGAGCGCCACCCGAACCTAACCGAGTGTACTCGGCTAGGTTCGGATAGCTCCGCTCACAGTCACGCCCATCCCGGGCGGGACTACGAGTGGAGCCGAAAGGGAACGAGAGCCGCCGAGAAGAGCCGAGGACCGGCTCTGTGTATTTCGGCGCCGGCGGCACCATTTTCAAATCACGGTCGGCGATTTTGAAGCTCAGGATCGCAGGGGATCACAGGGGAGCGGCGCCATTTTCAAACTGCGAGCTGCAAGGCTGCACTGGGGCAAGGCTGCACTGGGACAAGGCTGCAATGGACACTGGGGAAGGCTGCACTGACAAGGCTGCACTGACAAGGCTGCACTGACAAGGCTGCAATGATGGGCATTTAAATGTAAGTATTTTTCCCTTAAACTTCCCTCCTAAAAGTTTTTTTTCCTTAAAATTCCCTCCTAAACTTGGGGTGCGTGTTATACGCCGATGCGTGTTATACGCCGATAAATACGGTATTTATAGCAGCCTCCCACAACACAAACTTCAGGCTCCTATTTGGGAGAACCTGTCAGAAGATAACAGAGCTACTGAGCAGGCAAAAGCTATGGGACACAGTGCTTTGAAGAGAGAACAACCACTACAGATATATGTGCCCACCTCAAGTTTCATAAATCGGGTTTACATCCACTTAAATATAAAGGGTTCTTGTTTACTCCCCTTTGGTCTGTTAACTATACCATTGAAAGGGTTTTGTTATATCTGTTTTTAGCAAAACACTTTTAATGGTATATTTAACAGACCAAAGGGGAGCAAACAAGCCAAGTGTAAGAAAATACCAATTATGTTAGAAATCTAGTGCTGTCCTGCCTCCAGTCAGCCTTTCTGCGTCAAATCAAGAACAGTAATTAGTCCTACTAGTCCTTATCGTGGGACTGCAGAATGATTAGCCATTATGTTGCTGAGATGGGAGAGTAGGTGGATCTGAGGAGTTTGGCAAGGCGAAAACCCATCAGAGCTGACAATTTTGTGTTGTCAGTCCACAACACAATTAAGGATCTAAGGGCATTTCTGGCAGAGTAATACAGTGCCTTGCAAAAGTATTCACCCCCTGGCTTTTTACCTATTTTGTTACATTACAGCCTTTAGTTCAATTTTTTTTTAAATCTGAATTATATGTGATGGATCAGAACACAATAGTCTAAGTTGGTGAAGTAAAATTAGAAAAATATATACATATAACTATTTTTCAGAAATAAAAAAATTATTATTTGGCATGTGCGCATGTATTTACCCACCTTGGTATGAAGCCCATAAAATACTCTGGTGCAACCAATTACCTTCAGAAGTCACATAATTAGTGAAACGATGTCCACCTGTGTGCAATCTAAGTGTCACATGATCTGTCATTACATATACAGGCAGTCTCCGAGTTACGAACGACGCCTACTTACAAACGGCCTCAAATGCTGGCCACTTGTGCTCCACACTGGTCCTGGATACCTCCGGACACATCCCATACTGCAGTACTACATGTACTGCATGGCCAGAAGAGCCCCAGATAACATAACAAGCGCCCTGAACATCCCACATCCATGCACAGGCAGACGTTACACTTACAAATACAGTGTTCTGACCGGAAGTTACACTTACAAACAACTTTGACTTATGAACAAACCTACAGTCCCTATTGTGTTCGTAACTCGGGGACTTCCTATACACACCTTTTTGAAAGCCCCCAGAGGCTGCAACACCTAAGCAAGAGGCACCACTAACCAAACACTGCCCTTAAGACCAAGGAACTCTCCAAACAAGTAAGGGACAATGTTGTTGAGAAGTACAAGTCAAGGTTAGGTTAGGTTACAAAAAAATATCCAAATCTTTGGTGATCCCTAGGAGCACCATCAAATCTATCATAACCAAATGGAAACAACATGGCACAACAGCAAACCTGCCAAGAGACGGCCACACGCCAAAACTCACGGACCGAGCAAGGAGGGCATCAGAGAGGCAGCACAGAGACCTAAGATAACCCTGGAGGAACTGCAGAGTTCCACAGCAGAGACTGGAGTATCTGTACATAGGATTACAAAAAAGTCATACGCTCCATAGAGTTGGGCTTTATGGCAGAGTGGCCAGAAGAAAGCCATTACTTTCAGCAAAAAACAAAGTGGCATGTTTTGAGTTTGTGAAAAGGCATTTGGGAGACTACCAAAATGTATAGAGGAAGGTGCTCTGGTCTGATGAGACTAAAATTTAACTTTTTGGTCATCAAAGTAAACGCTATGGCTGGTGCAAACCCAACACATCACATCACCCAAAGAAACCATCCCCACAGTGAAACATGGTGGTGACAGCATTATGCTGTGGGGATATCTTTCAGCAGTCGGGACTGGGAAACTGGTCAGAGTTGAGGGAAAGATGGATGGTGCTAAATACAGGGATATTCTTGCGCAAAATCTGTACCACTCGATGTGTGATTTGAGGCTAGGATGGAGGTTCACCTTTCAGCAGGACAATGACCCCAAACACACTGCTAAAGCAACACTTGAGGGGTTTAATTGGAAACATGTAAATGTGTTGGAATGGCCTAGTCAAAGCCCAGACCTCAATCCAATAGAAAATCTGTGGTCAGACTTTAGGGATGCTGTGCGTACCTGTTCCCTGTTTCAGGGACCAATCAGGGCCGAATCTATGCCCGAATTCGGCTCTGAGCCAAAGACGCACAGCGTTTCTGTGCAGTGCGCTCCACAGCCGCAACGGGAGCCGGTCACATTCTCTTGCTATGCGAATTTTAATGCGGGGAAACCCTTGCTTTACAAGTATGCCCCTTTGTGTTTATTTGTAAAACAAAGATTCTTTAACCTATTTATATAGATAAATCAATATTAGAAAAAAATAAAAAAAATGACCCATATTTGTTATAGCTTTCCTTTAAAGCACATACGGAAACGGATTGAAGGGATTAAATAGGTAGCATTATTAAGAAATACACATCTAGGTTACCACAACCAAAGAAACATGAGTTTTTCTCACATCATCTTGGTTATACCAAAAGCTATGAAATATGAAGACCTATATTCTGCAAATTTTGTATTTGCCCCTATAAAATGAGCAATTATTTCAACTTACCATCATATAAGGATCATCTACAATGGGATAAATGTAATCTGTAGTTTGAACCAAGGAAAGGCCACCGTGTCTTAAAGGAATGACACATGTGTCCATGCCAATACCTGCAAGTAAAAAGAATTTACCAGAAAAATAAAATCATTATCTATGCAAAATTAGGGAAAAAGCAAGTAAGAGTATTCAAAGATTGTACTAATTGTGAAATAATTGGCAACCATTTAAAGTAGAACTACAGCCAAACATGCAAAAATGAATAGCCTATTAAAAGATAAATAAAGAAAAATCAGTGCTCCATAATCTCAAACTTCAAATGCTGCTTTTTACTTTTGCCAACTTTTTAACTGCTGTCCAAGGCCCCATTTGGGGAGATCACCCTACAAGAATATGAAATAGGAGCCACAGGCAGCGACAAACACAATTTATAGTAAAATTAGGAAGGGTTAAAAAAAAAAAAAAAAAAAACAACATCTGTTACAATAGACTTGCCCTCTGTGTCCACATTAATGAGATTTTGCCTACATTAGTCTGACATCTGTCACTATCACAGAAAGATAAATATCCTCAGGAACACAAACAGTATTTAAAACCAGACAGGGGCTCCAACCCTTTCCTGCTCTGGCCAAAACTTGATTTTCTTGTTCTAGTGTGCTCCAGCAAAGAAAAATAAATATTTTAAAGTTCTTGTTTCTTTACACGGTTTTCAGTTATATATCTTGGTTATAGGTAGGACAGACATATTTGTTTATTGCAAATGCATACAGAGAAGTCTGCACAAAGATTTGTTTACTGTACTGCTCCATTGTTTGTGAAGCCTATCAGTATATATCTCTGTGTTTAGTGTATAAAAAAAAAAAAAAAATGCAAAAACTACTTTCAACTAAAATGTTATAACTGTGAATGTGCGTTCACTGCAAATATACTAGTTAAAGCTGTACTCCAGGCAGATATACAAGTACATAAATTTAATGCAGCTCTGTACTTAATAATACATCATTGCATGTATTTTATGTGAGCAGTGCCAATACAGTGTCTGAATATGACTTCGTTATTAGCTACTTGCAGTCCTTTGTACAGCAAAGCTCACAAAGGTGACAAGAGAAGCAGAACAAGGAGCATGCTGATAACAGGAAAGAGCAGAGTGACATAGGGGAATGTGTTTATTTGAAGCATCTCTATTTACCGTCCAGTCCCAGGATGGACGTGAAAATGAAACAGCAGTAGAGAAGTATCAGATCCTTACACCTGCTGGGCTTGCTGTGTGGCAGAGCTGTATAAATCTCAGGATTGGACAGACAGAAATACAAAGCCTTTGTTAGGAAAACAACTGTCATGTGTATTTCTCTGTGTATTCAGTCAGCTGTTTGTAAGCTCAGATTTAGCCCAGGTTCACACTGACAGCGGGATTGAAATCGTGCAAGTTCAGCTGAACTCGCACAATTTCATTCCCGTGTGTCAGCTCCGACTTCGGGAGCGATTTCAGAGACATCTGTGTGGGTTCCTGCACAGGTGTCTATACAAATCGCACTCCGAAGTCGCCAAAAATAGTACAGAAATTACTTTTGGGAATCCTTCGCGCGCTGCAACGATTCGTACAATGCTATTGCAGGCAATTGCCACCGATTTAGCATGCGATTTGACATGTCAAATCGCATCAATGTGAACCTAGGCTTAAAGCTGAATTCCAGTTATTGTTTTTTACATACTTACATTGGCCCAGCTTGGACCAACATAAGTATATACTGTATATTTCATACCTGGCCTATCCCTGCGGAAGCAGAGAATCACTGATAGCCACTGCTACTACAGTGATACTCAGTCTTTCAGGTACCGTGCGGAGTGGCTGCCCTTCTTCAAAGCAACCACAGGGGGTGGCTCACTCTACATGGGCACCATTCAGAGAACATCTTGCATTTTTTCAGTGATTGCAAAGGATTGGACAGGTATAAAATAATAGGATTTTTATAACAGCTTACCTGTAAAATACTTTTCTTCGAGGTACATCACGGGGGAAAGAGCCATAGTAGTTACTATGTGGGTTATAGGCCACCTTCAGGTGATGGACACTAGCACGCCCTAAGACAAAAAGTGCACTCCCTATATAACCCCTCCAACTACTGGTAGTACCTCAGTTTTCCAGCCAAGCAATACACGTGTATACCAAAGAAGGGAGGGACCTCTGTGTCCCGTGATGTACCTCAAAGAAAATTTTACAGGTAAGCTGTTATAAAAATCCTATTTTCTTATCGTACACCACAGCACACAGAGCCATAGTATTTACTATGTGGGATGTCCCATAGCAATGCCAACTGAAGGGAGGAAGACACAACAAAAGCACCAAGAGACTAGAGGACTTATACTGCAGCCTGCAGTACACTGCACTCAAAGGTGATATCCTCATGACCTTTTCCATCTACTTGATAGAATCTAGTAAATGTATGGACTGAAGACCAAGTAGCAGCCTTACAGATCTGAGCCATGGAGGCTTGGTGATGTACTGCCCAAGAAGCACTGATGGCCCTGGTGGAGTGCACTTTAATATGAAAAAGGAGGGAATTTTCCTCTTTAAACCATAAGCTTGAACAATCACTTGACGAATCCATTTAGAGATAGCAGACTTCGATGCTGCCTGTCCTCTCTTAGGACCTTCTGGCAACACATACAAAACATCTGTTTTACGAATCGGAGCGGTCACTTTCAAATAGACCTTGACCGCCCTCACCACATCAAGAGAATGTAGTGACTTTTCTTCCACAGAATGAGGCTCTGGAAAAAATGAAGGCAGAACAATATCCTGGTTTAAATGAAAAGCTGATACTACCTTTGGTAGGAAATTAGGATGAGGTCGCAATACAACCTTATCCTTATGAATAATCAAATATGGCTCTTTACAAGAAAGAGCAGCCAACTCTGATACTCTTCTTGCAGAAGATATGGCAACCAAGAAAACTATTTTCCTCGTCAAGAGGACCAAGGGAATATCTCGAATTGGCTCAAAAGGCTGTTTTTGTAAAGCCGATAGGACTAAATTTAAGTCCCAAGGGTTCAGGGGAGATCTAACTGGGGGATTAATCCGCGTTACCCCCTAAATAAAGTTACGAACCAGACAGTGTGAAGCATGTGGTTGTTGAAAAAACACCGATAAGGCCGACACCTGGCCTTTGATAGTACTCAAGGCCAGCTTCATCTCTAATCCCATCTGTAGGAATTCAAGGATCCTACCTATGACATTTTCTGGGGTGCCAACGCCTGGATTCACACCAGGAGACATATGCCTTCCAGACTCTATAGTATATGATTCTGGAGGCCGGCTTCCTAGCATTAGTCACAGTAGAAATTACTGAAGTTGACAGCCCACGGTCCTTTAGAATGTGGGTCTCAATAGCCAAACCGTTAAATTTAGCGTTTGTAAGGTAGGATGGAATACCGGACCTTACGAGAGAAGGTCTGGCAACAGTGGTAGGGTCCAAGGGTCCCCTACCGCCATTTTTATGATCTCGGCAAACCAAGATCTCCTGGGCCACAAGAATCACCTCCTTCCCTTCTTGCTTGACCCTGCGAAGAAAACGCGGAAGCAGCAGAACAGGAGGGAGCGCATAGATCAGTGAGAACTGATCCCATGGAAAGATCAAGGCATCTGTTCCGCATGCCATCGGATCCCTTGTCCTTGACACAAAGTTGTTGTTGAACCTGGACACAAACAGATCCACGTCCGGAGCTCCCCGTTTTTGACATATTTCACAGAAAGATGTTGAGATGAAAGGACCATTCTCCCGGGAACAATTGTTGGCGACTCAAGTAGTCTGCCAATTTTCTATCCCTGGAATGAAAATTGCTGATAGGCAAGGAATGTTGCTTTCTGCCCAAGAAAGAATATGAATCACCGCTCTCTGGGCCGCACAACTTCTCGTGCCCCCTTGATGATTGATGTAGGCCACTGCTGTGGCATTGTTGGATTGAATCCTGACAGGATAATTCCGTAGTTTGAGCGTCCAGGCCTCCAGGGCCAGGCGTACTGCCTAAATCTCTAGAATATTGATGGGCAAGGTCCTCTCTGAGTTGGACCATTTCCCCTAGATAGATGCTTCTTCCAGGACTGCTCCCCAGCCCAGAAGGCTGCCATCTGTTGTTTAACCTTCCAGGTGACAGGCAGAAAGGATTTCCCTTTTTGAAGATTCTTGGATATCAACCACCAGTTGAGGCTCTGATGCACATTGGGGGATAAATGCATTGGAAAGTCCAGAGCTTGGACCTTTTTGTTCCAAGTAGACAGGATACTGTTTTGTAGCAGTCTTGAATGAAACTGCGCATAAGGAACGGTCTCGAAAGAAGCCACCATCTTTCCCAACAATTTCATGCAAAGTCGAATAGAAGGATTCTTCTTTGTTTTGACCAAGTGAATTAGTTCCTTTATCGAGCTGATCCTTTCCTGGGGCAGAAACACCCTCTTCTGAGCTGTAGCTATGATCAGCCCCAAGTCCTGCAATCTCCTTGTTGGAGGATTTAAGGAGGATTTTTCTAGGCTGAGAAACCAACCTAGGTCTTCCAGGTAGCTGACTGCGGTGACCAAAGTTTGGTTTAAGCGGGCTACCGATTGATCTATCAAGAGTAGACCGTCTAAGTAGGCTAGTAGTTATACCTTTGGCCCTTAACCTGGCTAAAGGAGGAGCCAGGACCTTTGTAAACATTCGAGGTGCAGTAGCCAGACCGAAAAGGTAGCGCTACAAACTGAAAATGAAGATTTTCTACCTTGAAGCGTAGAAATTTCTGATGAGTGGGAAAAAAATCGGCACATGAGAGATAAGCATCCTTGATGTCGATTGACGCCAGAAGTTCTTCCCCTTGTAGGATGGAGACTACTGATCGGATTGACTCCATGCGAAAGGAACGGAAATTTAAAAACCAGATAAGATGTTTGAGATCTAAAAATCGGTCTGACATCCCAGTTTAGTTTTGGAACCGTGAACAGGTTTGAATAAAAGCCCAAACCTCGCTCTTCCAAGGGGACCTCCAATATCACTCCTTGAGATAAGAGATGCTCCAGAGCTAGAAAGAGACTTCCTTTTCATTGGATCTCTGGGAACGTTTGATCTGAGAAAATGGGGAGAAGGGAACTCTCTGGACTCTGGTTTGTAACCTAGAGAAATTGAGGAAGCCACCCATCTGTCTCAACATTGTTCCTGCCAGACCCTTAAAAAACTGTAGAAGCCTTCCTCCCCCAGGTCCTCTTTTGGCCCTGGGACTGACCCTGAGGTTTACCTCTTGAATCTGACGGTGGAGGCCGTCGTAACTGCCTGAAGGCTGTTGAAGAAGTACGTTTAAAAGAAAAATGCTTGAACAACTTCTTAACTGGAGGGGAACTTTTCCCCATTAGAAATTCTTTGGATATACTTATCCAGATCGTCTCCGAACAACCGTTTACCATGAAAAGGGAAACTGGCCAAGAGCTTTTTGCATGGAGCTTCGGCTGACCAATTTTTCAACCATAGGATTCTACGCACATGTACCAGCCCTAGCATGAGCCGTGAGGTCTGGAGAATAGAATCTTTAATAGCGTCTGTGAAACACAATGCTTTCGATATACCAGCCAAATCCTGGGCCTGCTGATCAGGAATAACTGAGTACATCTGTAAACTGGTCCTTTAAGGACTGAGATACTCCGATTGCTGCCAGCGCAGGTTGAACGACTGAACCTGCCAGTGAAATATAGTTCTTAAAAAGGAACTCCACTTTCTTATCTGTTGGATCCTTTAGCATATGAGCATTGTCAACTGGACAAGTCAGGTTTTTAGTTACAGAGGATATAGCAGCGTCAATTGCTGGAATTCCCCATTTCTTATAAAAGTCTTCCTCCATAGGATAAAGTATTGAAAACTTTTTTGGAGGGAAAAATTGTTTATCTGGGTGCTCCCATTCAGAATACATAAGCTTCCTTAGCCATGAATGGATAGGAAAAGAACGATCAGATTGGGGAGGCTTTAGCGAACCCAAACCAGAAGTGGGCTCATCGCCTGACTGCGCTGCTGGCAGTAAAAACGTAGAGCAATCCAACTTTGTGAGATTGTACCAACAATCTTTCCTGCGAACCTGATATCTCCGTATCAGGTTCCTCAGAAGTGGAGACATTAGCCTCTTCCTGGTCCTTAGAAGGCAAATTGTCCTCTCTTGCTCCTTGTTCCTCAGAATGAGGGTCCTGAGCAATGGGCAGGGACCTGCTACGCTTAGCCCAGTCTGGAATGCAAATAAAGCATCAATTTTTTGCTCCAGGCTTAAAATGAAGAAAAAACCTCCTGGGTAATATACATAGGGGCTGCAGAGTTAAGAGCAGCTGCAACACTTGCCCCTCCTGATAGCTCAATCTGATCAGCCATATCATTCTCAGCGGAGGATGTCATCTTTTTTGAGATGGTTCTAGGCTACCATGTGACTGTAGTAATCTTTCTAGAGCCCTTTCCTGAGGTGTTTTTTACCCCCCTTCCGCTCATAGCCCGATGCACAAAGCAGAGGTACTACCAGAAGGAATGCATCCACTGCATGAGAAAAAGTCCAGCTCTATCGCTGCTATTAATGCTCAGCCTGATGCTGTAAATGTGTCAAAAAGCAATGTCTGTGTCACCAAACCTCTTAATACCACTTTTGCTCAGGTCTCCCTCCAGCAGAATGAAACAGCACAAATGGTGCCTTTTAAAACCTCCTTCCCCGCGCTGAACGCATCCAACGCAGCGCTAAGCAACGCCCCCCATCTAGGGCCCTTCCCCTGTAACTTTTAAAAAATGCGCTTTTCCCGCGCTCCTGATCCTATGGGGATCCCAGGATGGAGGAAGAAATGGCAAGAGGGGAGCTGGAAGCCGCTGAGCGGCGTCTGTTCGCTCCGTTTTTTTCCCCCTTCAAATTTGGCGCTTTTTCCCCCCAGGATGAGGGGGAGAAAAAATTGCACATGGGGTGTCTGGCGGGGGGAGGGACCCCCCCCCAGGCTTACCAGAGGTCTTGCTGCTGGCCGGAGGAGGAAGGACTTCTGCTTCCTGGATCACATTGTGGCTTTCTGAGAAGTGCTCAATACAGCTCCCAGTGGTGATCACATAAGCATGACAACATTTACAAATTTAAAGGAGACATTCATAAGAAAATTTCAAAAAATTCTAGAAAACTCCACTTACCTTTCCCGCCGCAGGGTTTTCTGTGGTAAAACAACAGACCCAATCTTCATCCTTCACGGTGGGTTCCGTTAAGGAATCCTTGAGGAAACTGGGGCTGGGGATCCTCGAGGAAACCCGCAATCCTGGACCTGTGATAGCACCACCGCCAGTAAAACTTTATGGCCCTACTACCAAAAAGTACTGGATCCCGGGGTCCAGCTATCTAAAAAGAGAAGTTTTACAGGCAAAGACCTCGTTTCTTCGGATAAGAGGCCCGGTTACCATTCAATTCGGCCAAAAAGACACTTTGAATGGATCCGGTCTGCATCACTAGCCACAGCAAGGATTGTTCCAGTGGAGCTCAGCACAGCACATCTTTACTCGTGACCAACACTTTAGACACTGGAGAAAAAAAACTGAGGTACTGCCAGTAGTGGGAGGGGTTATATAGGGAGTGCACTTTTTGTCTTCGGGCGTGCCAGTGTCCATCACCTGAAGGTGGCCTATAACCCACATAGTAACTACTATGGCTCTGTGTCTCGTGATGTACGATAAGAAATGTATACTTACACTGATCCACATGGAAAATCTGCTCAGCTCTGACCACTTTAGAGAGGGTGATGGACAGTGGCGGGCTAGTAGCCAGCTCTAGCCGTCACTCAGAACCAACCTGGGAAAAAAGGAGGTGTATGAAGTTCATACTTTTCCCTATGTAACCAAAGTAAACACTCAAAGCAGGTTCTAAAACAGCATGTGTATTTTTTGGGGAAAAATACAATTCTTTCTCATCCATTGACACAAGACGTCATAAACCTTTGAGCTATAATGCTTCCTGTATAAAGACTGGACACTGGCAAACTTAAAACTGTAAGCCAGTCAAAGGATAACCGCTCCAACTACCAGCAAGCATAAGTTTTCTATTTTTTTTTTTTTTTACTAGGGTCTAATGGGGAAGGATGTTTTTTCTTCAGCTCCGCGAACCTAATTTTGCTCGTCTTTAGAACTTTGCTCTTCAATTAACACTCTTCTCTACATCCCTACTAGTGCTGGTCTCTTCAAGTGCAGCTTTCTGGTATAGCAGTCCTTAGCCTCATCCCAGTAACTGCTACATGTGCATGGCAGCTTGTTCTTTTGAAAAACAACAGACTTGCTGGCTGAATTACCAGGTGACAAAATAAAGAATGCATAAAAACTAAAAATTTAAAAAAAATGCAGCAGAAATCACATCTAATGCCGTGTACACATGGCCTTTTCTACCAAACTTGTACGATGGAACGAATCCGTCGGACAATTCGACCGTGTGTGGGCTTCATCGGACCTGCAGCGGACCTTTTTTGTCGAAAATGTGACAGACTTTAGATTTAGAACATGCTTCAAATCTTTCCGACGGACTCAAGTCCGGTGGAAAAAATCAGTTCGTCTGTATGCTAGTCCAAAGGACGAAAACCGACGCTAGGGCAGCTATTAGCTACTGTCAATGAACTTCCTTATTCTAGTCCGCTCGTACGTCATCATGGTCGAATCCGTCGGACTTTGGTGTGATTGTGTGTAGACAAGTCCGATTCGACGGAAGTCAGTCGAAAAGTCCGACGTGATTCAATTCGTCGAAAGTCCGGCCGTGTGTAGACAGCATAAGAATTGGTAAGCTGTAATATAATAAAATGTTTGCTTTTGGGTTTATTAGGGTTGTGACAGACTGCAGGAAGTTTCTTCAATCTACCTCCAGCATGAGTCTCCTGCCTATACACATGTGAAGGATACTTAAAGAGGTTGTAAACTCTCATTTTTTAAAATAACAAACATGTTATACTTACCTCCACTGTGCAGTTCGTCTTGCAGAGTGGCCTCGGTACTCCACTTCTGGGGCCCCATGGCGGCGCTGGTAGCTCCTCCCTGCATCGAGTGCCCACGTTGGAGAAAGCTCTCCTAAGGTGGACACCAATGCGGACGCACTCCGGAGTCCTACTTCTGTGTCCAATCACACAGAATGCAGGACTTGGCCCCACCCCCCAGCACCCGCGTCATTGGATTTGATTGACAGCAGTGGGAGCCAATGGCTGCGCTGCTATCAATCTATCCAATCAAGAGCCGAGACAACGGGCAGAGAGGTAGAGTGTGTCTCCGCCGTGGGAATGAATGGGCTCAGATGAGTAAAAACGGGGGGCTGGTCAGTGTCAGAAGTTTTTTCAACTTAATGCATAGGATTGGGTTTTGAACACGAGACCTTTTCCTGCAAAGAACCTTTTTTGGTTTTGCATAGGGCTAAGCTGGTGTTGAGGCCCAGGATTTCCTTCCTACCAAAGTAATTTCTGGGTTTTTTTTACTTCAACCAGGACATTGTTCGTTCATCGTTCTAGGATCTCTAGGTGGCTCAGACAGACACCATTAGCCAAGCTTATGGTCTTGAGGACTGGGTACTAACCCTTCCTATCAAGGTGCACTCTACTAGGTCTATAATAAAGGCAAGGCTTTTGGGCCTTTTTTCGGCATTAAGCTGTGTAAACAGTTTTTTAGATCATCAAGTGTGTGACCTGCTATTCTGTTCACATGTTCTCCAACTTATACCAGGTGAGTGTTCAGGTTTTATCAGATGCCAGCTTTTGGCAAAAGGTCCTTTAGGTGTTCTTTCAAACTGCAGAAAAGTCCCTGGTTTTAGCTTGTTTGGCTTTGTGTTGCTCAACCTCCATTAGGCATGTTTTTGGAAATCCCAAAAATTAACATTTTAATGATAGGATATTTGCACTCCTCATAAAATCCTATTCTCTGAGTCCATTAGGGACACATGCCCCACCCCTCTTTGTTTAAGATCATGCGCTCAATACTGCTTGCTACAAAACTGGGAAATGCTGGTAGCAGAAGGGATTATCCTGGGCTGGCCCAGTTTTCTTGCCAGTATCCATTTCTCCTGTACGCAGCAGTATAACCGGGAAAAAAAAACGCAATGGCTTCCAAGGAAAGGATTTTACAGCAAGTACAAAAATCTTATTCTAGTATGAACAGGTTCTCTAATCCAAATAATATTGCTTGAACTTCTTGGCATAAAGCCACACATATCCAATTTCTGTCTCAGATTGCTTTTACAGGTAATCTTTTCTGTGAGTTATTTGCACAGTGATGCAAATAAAGTAAAAAGTCTGGCCTAATTCAAGCTCCTGTATAGGATGGTGTCTGCCTCATAAGATATGAAACACAGCAAAAATGAAAGAAAACAATTGATACATAATAGGTAGCAGGATGGGCACAAAGAATTCTAGTATTTTTCTGTGCATATAGGGGGGAAAATTCTGACTCAGTTACTTAATTGACTTTGGAGAGTTTGTTTGGAGAGCGGTACTGCCTGCCAAATGTGACAGGGAGTTTAATAATTGCCATGGCTGCGAAGTAAAGCTTTGGGACCACAGCATGTGTACCCCCCCACTACCTTTGCAGTTTTAGGGGGACTCAACTTTGCACCAGAAACCAGCTTAAAAATGAGAAGCCAGCAAAATACAGCTGGTAGCCTTGGTGACCATTAATATTTAGTGTGATCTTATTGCCACATAGTAAAGTTTATAACTGGTTCAGTAAAACCTGTCAAGAGCAATCTCAGTAAGTTGCCTTTGTGTTCAGACATTCTCCCATTTACACACACTTTATTATTAAAGTGTGTGTAATTATAAATTATTTCACAATTTTTTTACTACAAGAATGATTTTAATGGCAAAAAAAAAAAAAAAAAGTCTTATTATTTAGCAATCTTTTTTCTCAATACAAATTTTGCAGTTCATCCTTCTCATATCATAAGCTCAATACTACCTGACATTTGCACAGGACTAAGTAGTCATACATGAAAACAAAGATCGAGATGAGAGTGAGAGAGCCAATGAGTGAGAAGAGCAAGCAAGGCAGCAAGAAAGTTGGAGAGCAAGAATCACAACTACAAAAAGCCAAAGTATTAGATGCCATCAGAAAGAGAGCAAGAGTTGGAGAAAGCGAGAAACCATCATCAAGAGACCCAGAGCAAGCATCAGGTCACCAGAGAGCTTAAGAGTATCAAAAAGAAAGCCATAGAGTGCCCGACAGACCTCCAGAAAGACCCATAGAGAGCGTGAGAAACTTTAAAAAAGACTGACAGCTGCGAGAGACCACCAGAAAGGGCCAGAGAGCATCAAGAGACTAAAAAAAAGAAAGCCAGAGAGCATGTGAGACTGCCAGAAAGATAGCCAGGGCATGTAAGAGACTGCCAGAGAGAGCCAAAGAGTGTAAGATACCGCCACTAGGAGAGCCAAAGAATGTGAAAGCTAAGATCAAGAGTACATTTGGTGGAAAAAGCTGAAATGATGTGCCAGCTAGATATAACTGCACTCTCGATAGATATAGCAGAGCTCTCTTCGGCCCATTCACACCTGTGCATTTTGGGAACATGCGAAAACCGATCATCAAACTTGCGGTGCCAATAATGGTTAATGGCTCCCCAAACGCACCTATGAAAAGCGCAGGAAAAAACAAAACAAAGAAAGCTGCAAGAACTTCTTTTGGTGCATTTGTCACGTGTAGGGCAGCCCATACAAGCCAAAGGGCTTCCCTATGCTGTCATGCAAAGAACGCGCGTTAATACGATAAGCAGGAGCGAACAGGCCTTATAATTGAAATGAAGGCCTTGTTCACACAGCCAATTGCACTGTGGTGTGGCAAGCAACGTAAATCTGTGGTGGGGATTGGTGTTTGTGATCAGCTGCAGCCAACAAGCCTATGTAAACACAAGTTTTCTACTTTTAATGAACTTCATTACATTTAGCAAGTTTGCTGACAAAATGTATTTACAGAAAATGTAACCGGCTAAAAGGGTTACATTTTCACTTTGAACCTTAGGTAATGAATAGCTTTAGTGGTCAGGAGTGGCTGTACTTACTTTCCTTTGAAGAGGAATTTTGGATTTTACATAATGAAAAATATATTTAAAGAAAGACTAGAAAAGTGGAACAAGATGACACACAAGAGTGGAACAGAATTTCTTCCTCCTTCCAGATGTGCACATTATATCTACTTACAAACAATTGTCCTGATCTTTAACAGACATAAGCTAGCAAAGATCACGGTCAAAATTCAAAAACCTCTTGAATATACTACATGCAAAACAATATTTACTAAAGCTGGAGGTATAGAAGATACTCAAGGCCGCCCCTCATATCTCCATTTTGACTGCAATTGCAGGCTCATTTGTTCAACCACAATAAAACCATTAATTCTGTGATTACTTTTCACCCTTCTGGGTTCCTCCCTGTGACATGTTTCACTCAAAAAGAAAAAGGTTTCACTCAAAAGAAATTAAATTAGTATACAGCAGGCAGACAAGAGTGATCATTGGATTATTCATTGTGGTGTGGGAATGTAACATGTGGCCTTCATTTTTCTTTTGCAACTTGTAACAATCAGAATTTCCCCTCATTTTGGAAAGAATTCCTCTTGCTTCCGATTCTGCAATTGGGACAGGAAGTGAAGAGAAATATCTCAAACAGAACACCCAAGATTTACAGTTTTCACATATGATTAAGAAAAATGTGTGTATTTTAACTGAATATGGTATGAATCTTGGGTAAAAAACATTAATAATTATTACACCAAGGGATTTAATAAAAAGGAAATAAATTGCAATTAACAGTACAACAAAATCCTTTTACTACCTTATTGTTCACAACTGAAAACAAAATTTTAAAAAAAAGTATACACTGAAGATGCAGCTTTTTGGTGAGCAGAGAAATAACATTACTAGGTCTTTGCATATTTTGTAGCAAAGAACCAGAATTCACTCAATTACATGCTTAACAAAAAGGTTATTGAAAAACGCAGTTGCTTCTTAGGATTAACTGGGAGAAATGTCAAATACTACCCATAGATCCCTTGGTGCTTTTGCTCCATAGCTAGAGTAAGAGTTCTCTGATATTTAGCCCCTAATAACAAACCTGTTTGTTTTAATCAAAACCAAGACTCAACGTATGGAGCTGCCTTTCCTTGGGGATTATGGGAAGAATCAATTTACTCAAAAATTATTAATCTACTACCAAAAATACTAGACCTCTTGTGGCTTGCCCCAGTTTATATGCCTTTTAAATTCTTCCGACTTATGTATTCTCTTCTTAACTCCTTTGTCTGGGGATCAAGTCGCCATAAGCTACCCTGGTGAACGTTGAAGAATCCTGTTTCCCTGGTGGGCGCTACCCTACCCAATTTTAACCTATATTATATACATCCCAGCTCGCTCACCTTTTTATTATGTGTATAATATATATATTTTAATATTATACACACACACACACACACACACACACACATAGGACAAACAGCTGTACCTGGCCCTGGTTTGTCACCCAACCGCCCACTTTGCCACCCATATTTTGCAGGTTATACTATGTGGGATGCGGGAACACTTTGAGCGTTCTAGCATAGCCTGTCACCATCTGAGAATCTAGGACCTCATGGTATGCATTGACCGGGGCGCCTACTTTCCATGCTCACTCTATGGTGTAACACCAAACTACCTGAACTCTTAACGATACCGGACCACTCCCTTTGGACTTCCAAGGGCATCCTATATGTATATCAGGTTTTCACTGGAGCTGGGCAAAAATCTTTTCAAGAGCTTAAAAGATAAGTTCTGCGTTCCCAATTCTTTGCTCTTTCAATAATTACAACTACAACATGCCCTACGCACCCAATTTCCTGGCTCCATCCCCATTTCCGGTCTTCCCCATTCTGGATTCAATACTAGGAACGGATCCTAAGAAATTGATTTCAATATTTTATAATGATCTTCTCATTCCCTCAGCCACTAGGTTGGCCTAACAGCTTAAATCTGGATGGGCGCGGGATGTCAGGGACACGGAGGATGGAGACTGGGACAAGATACTAGATGCTTGTAAACAGGTGTCTTCTAAGGCCTCACATCACCTTACACAGCATTACATTCTACATCAGGGGTCTCAAAGTACCGGCCCGCGGGCCATTTGCGGCCCGCGGACCGGTTAAAAATGGCCCGCAGGCAGGGCCGATCCAGGACTAGAGGTCGACCGATATTTGGCCATTAGGCCGATATATAGCACTGGCTGCTGCTCTTCCTCCCTTCTCCACACTCAGCGCTTGATGCTTGTGTGAAACTGACATGTAACAGGAGGAGAGAGACAGAGGGATCTGTCAGATTTGAGGTTGATGTCGGGGGTGGGCGGGACCCGGCCGGGGTGGGCGGGACCCGGCTAATATCAAACACCAGCCAATGGGATCTGGGCGGGCAGCTACGTGTATGTGGCCCGCCCCTTTTCTTAAACAGCCCAATCATTGGCTGGTGTTTGACAGCTGCTGGTCCCGCCCACCTCGGCCGGGTCCCGCCCACCCCGACATCAACCTCAATTCTGACAGATCATTCTGTCTCTCTCCTCTGTGCTACGTGTCAGCTTCACACAAGCATCAAGCGCTGAGTGTGGACAGCTCCTTGTCAGTTTCACACACGGTTACACTCCGCTCAGTGTGAAACCTGCCAGTGGCACCTGCCTGTGCCAATCAGTGCCATCTGTCAGTGCCATCTGTCAGTGCCAGCTGCCAGTGCCACTGCCAATCAGTGCCACCTGCCAGTGCCAACCAGTCTGCCATTTCCACCTGCCACCTCCAACCAGTAACACCTGCCAGTGCCACCTGCCACGGCCAATCAGTGCCACCGCCAACCAGTGCCACCACCAACCAGTGCCCCTGCCAATCAAAGCCACCTGCCAGTGCCACCTTCCGCCACCTGCCAGTGCCACGCCAATCAGTGCCACCTGCCAGTGCCAACCAGTGCTTGCCAGTGCCACCTGCCACCACCTGTCAGTGCCATGCCACTCAGTGCCACCTGCCAGTGCCACGCCAATCAGTGCCACCTGCCAGTGCCAATAGTGCCACCTGCCAGTTCCAAACCAGTGCCACCTGCCAGTTTCAAACCAGTGCCACTTGCCAATGCCTGCCAGTGCCACCTTCCAGTGCCACTGCCAATAAGTGCCACCTGCCAGTGCCATTGCCAATCAGTGCCACCTGCCAGTGCCATCTGTCAGTGCCAATCAGTGCACCCTCCAAACAGTGCAACATGCCACCTGCCAGTGCCACCTGCCAGTGACAGACAGTGCCACCTGCCAGTGCCACCTGCCTAAGCCAACCAGTGCCACCTGCCACAGCCAACCCGTGCCATCTGTACTGAGGACATCAAGTGTGTGGTAGAGTGACAGGAGCAAGCAGGGAGGAGTGGAGTGGGTGAGGTTTTTTTTTTTTCAAATCGGCCTAAAATATCGGCCACAAAAATCGTCATCATATATCGGCCATCGGCCGCCCCGATTTCTAAATATTGGCATCGGCCAGAGAAAAATCCATATCGGTCGACCTCTATCCAGGATGTCTTTTTGAACTGCACCCAGGCACCGCAGAGGGGGAGGCGCCAAAGAGCTTTACCTCTCCATCTCTTCTGTCCTCTCCGCTGCACGCTGCTGCAGCCCAGAGAGAGAACAGAGCTGAGAATGGAGCGGAGGAAGGATCCGCTCATCGATCCGCCCACCTAGGCATTGACGATCGATCAGAGCCCCAAACCAGGGTCCTGCTGCCACCTCAGGGCGGGAGATTGTGTTCTCTGGGTCCCCTGTCACTAGGCCTGTATGGAAGCCAGGAGGAGAGGACTCTGGAGGCAGATGATCCTGACTGCCAGGAGAGGTGAGTGAGCCATCACACTGAGGCAAAGTCCTTAGTGGGGTGACTGGGGTAGAAATTTGTGCAGTGTGGGGGGTATTTTATGCAGTGTGGAGGGTGATTGTGCAGTGTGGGGGGTAATTGTGTAGTGTGGGGGTAATTATGGAGTGTGGGGGGTATTTTATGGAGTGTGGGGCTATTTGTGCAGTGTGGGAGGGGTAATGCTGGGGGTTAATAATGCGTTTGCTGACACCAGTGCTGGGGGTTAATAATGCGTTTGCTGACACCAGTGCTGGGGGTTAATAATGCGTTTGCTGACACCAGTGCTGGGGGTTAATAATGCGTTTGCTGACACCAGTGCTGGGTATAGTATAGTATAGTATTGCTGGTATAGTTCATTGCTTTTGAAGTTTTAAAAGTTTGCATGCGGCCCCCCATGGGATATGAAAATTGTCATGTGGCCCTCAGGCAATTTGAGTTTGAGACCCCTGTTCTACATAGAGCACACCTGACCCCAGTACACATTTCCAAATATCGCCCCTTTCACTCCCCGAAATGTCCCAGATGTTCCAACCCCCCGGGGGCCTTTTTCCATATCCTATGGGATTGTCCGGCTATACAAAATTACTGATCTCAAGTAGTTTGATTCCTTCATAAGATGGGCACATCTCTGACAGTCGACTCTAAGTTGTGTCTGTTAGGTTTCTTCTCTAACCCAGAAGATAAGTTTGGGATATTTTTATTGCAGGAAGTGCTTTTTATTGCTAGGAAACCCTTTGCTCATTTTTGGATGCTGGCACTAACTCCTACGCTTTGAGCCTGGTGTCCTGAAGTAAATTCTTTATTGCCCTATAAGAAACGTATCTATGTACATAGAGGGTGCCCAGCTAAGTAAAACAAGATCTGGGACTGATGGTTGGCTGCCCCTGATACCTGCTCCCAATCATGTGCTACTATCAAATGCGGTTTATTTATTTTGCCAATTTTTCATGTACGTGTAATTATGCCTTGCAGTGTGAACATATGTTCTTCCATTACTTGTATTGTATATTACTTTCACATGGTTCATTCTACAGAGACGTCTCGGATAGATGACACAACCGTGACCTTGCCATATTGTATTTACCTACCATGGTTGGAACATATTGTCTCAATAAAACACATCTGAAAGTAAAAAAAAAAATAAAAAAGCAATAATGCAGTTGTTCACAGTTTAAGGGCTCATACACATACACGAGGGGCTGTACAAGTTGCAGGAGTATTGTATCTTTTCAGAATGAAAAAGCCAAGGTTATTCTATATATCTTCTGCCACTGCATGAATGACTAGTTTGGGGGGGTGTAAACAATAATAGTGTGTAATCAGTGGTGCTGCTGCCAGCACATCGTTGATATTTACATGTTGGCCCTGAGCAGCGGCCAATAGGCGCCATTTATGCTGTATTCATATAAACGTTAGGGCAAAACTAACATGTGTACAGACAACTTTTTCACGCAGTATTTTGCTGCCAGCACCAAAATAATCTGGACTGGATTCCTTTTTAATCTATGCTCTAGGTAACTAGCCACTACTCATGTCCCCATGGTCCACCAAGGTCATGTTCATAATGACAGGTCATTACATGTGGTCATCAACCTAGGATTACCCAAATTCCACCAGTGATTTGTTTACACATGCACCGTTAGGTCATGTATTACATGGCATTGTGAAAAACTAAACCTGCAGAAGATCCTACAACTCAGTGTTACAAATGCCATGTACTGCATACAACCTTTTTAGTGAGCATCTTCAACTCATATTTATTGAAGTTACACTTACAACACCCAATAACTTACCCAGCCTTGGCATAACTGCACCAAGAAATTGCTCATCATCCTGAAAGTGATTCTCCTGTAAAGATTCTAGCAATTTTTGTAAAACATCTTGAGGAACTTTGCACCCAGTGCCTTTAAGCTCTGCAAAGCGTGTTAGACGGAAGCTTTTGTCAAGCTCATAACTCTCAGGATTGAAGGATTCCCGGACAGACATGTTTCTCAGATTAATTCTTCAGTTTGTGTCACTTAATCGACAATCCTTTTGGCTCCTTTGTGGATGAACCTAGAGAGTAAAACAAAACAATATAATAAAGAAAGAAAAAGATCAGCAGAGAACATAGCTTTTAAATATTAACTGGCAAAGATGTGCCTTTCTCTGGGCAAAAACATGAAGGCAGGGTTTTTTTTTTTACTTTTTATCTTATATCCTTGGATAAAATAGCTCCAAATAAGGGTCTGTGTGTCCTACTTCTGTATGAGCTGGAGGACCATACAGCCCCTTCTTTTAGAAGTCAGTCCTTCTATAATAGTTAAGATAAAATTATAAGAATTAAAAAAAACAAAAAAAAAAACAAACAAACAAAAACAAAATTTATGACCTCCACTCCCAAACACTCGAGGATATGGGTAGAACAAACACATATTAGACAGCACATATTCCAGGGGTAGAAGAATAGTTTAAAAGTCATCATTTAAAGCGCTGTTCCACCCTAAATGTTTTATTATTTTTTAATAAGGACACTTACCTGTCCAGGGAGCCCACGATGTCAGCCCCCCAAGGATAATTTGTCCATCGGATCAGGTGCAGGCGCCGCCATTCCAACTAAGGGAAACCGGCAGTGGAGCCTTGTGGCGGATTCCAACTGCGCATGAGCGAGTCGTGCGGTGCTTTGTGAATGGCTAGCTTGTCTTCTGGGACACACACATGTCCCAGAAGACAACGGGGGGGGGGGGCTCGCTGCAGAAGAGGATGTGACGTCCTCGGCCCGGCTGGATCGGAAGTACTCTTAGTACTTCTAAAAAGGTACGAGAGAAAGTAAAACATTTTTTTTTAAATATTCAAAAACTAGGGGTGGAGAGGTGGTCTTTTATTTTTTTTTTTAAGACCACCTCCAAAAATTGGGTGGGACTCCGCTTTAATTTTAACTCTAAGAGGATGATGAAAGTATAAGCAAAATGTATATTATATTTATACACACACACACATTTATTATATATATATATATATATATATATATATATATATATATATATATATATATATATATATATATATATATATATATATATATATATATATATATATATATATATATACACACACACACACATATACACACACACGCAATATAAATTGATCAGCCATAATTATAGAACCACTGACAGGGTACATGAATAACACTGATTAAGGCTACCTTTACACCTGCGTTTTTGGCCGACACAGAGCAGGAGGTCCCGACGATTAGCTGCAGGAGGAAGCCCCATTGAAAGCAATGTGAAGCTGCCAACTCCCACAGCTTACTGCAGTGGCTCACATGTATTCACTATGCAGCAATTATCAGAGAGTGATTGGCCCTGGAAGTGGGCCTGAGTTCTGCTGGGAAAACTTTGGGTCCTGCCTTTCATGTGGATGTTACTTGACACACACACCGCCTACCTTAACATTGTTGTTGACCAAATACACCCCTTCGTGGAAACGGTATTCCCTGATGGCAGTGGCCTCTTTCAGCAGGATAATGAGTTTGAGGTGTTGACTTGGCCTCCAAACTCTCAGCCCAATCAGGCATCTGTGGGATGTGCTGGAAAAGCAAGCCTGATCCATGGAGGCACCACCTGGTAACACAAGTCTTAAAGGATTTGCTACTGATGGCTTGGTGCCAGATACCACAGCATACCTTCAGAGGTCTAGTGATGTTCAGGTCTCAAAAGATCAGGGCTGTTTTGGTGGCAAAAGGGGACCTACTCAATATTAGGCAGGTGGACACAAAGTTATGGCTGATTGGTATATTTATTACACACACACACAGTAGAATATGAAGCAGGCAGTAGGTGCACTCAACGGGACTTACGACAGGAGGAATTTTCCAACGTAGTTTAATCAATGTCAACATTTCAGTTAGGCACAGCCTCAAGACATGAGAAAGGCAGATTGCACCCCACCTAAAGTCTCATATACACAGGGCAGTTGAAACCCTCTTCTGAATACTGAAAACTGAGATGAGAACCGACAGCTTTTTTTATATACTGAGTTTATGTGAGTTTAGCAGTTATGAGCATTTGAGGTTTTTTTTTTTTAAAGATAACCTCAGGAGACTCCCCCAATGCCCACAATGCATGGAAAACAAGTGTGCTTTAACAATGGATTCTCTCTCTACAGCTTTTACATGAGTTTACAAGCATTTGCCATTTCAAATACCAGTAAACTACTCTCCTGAACGCAATTTATCTGCTTTAAAAAAAAAAAAGCCAGTAAACTCAACTGCCTTTAAACTTCTATAAACGACTAAGACCTCATGTACACTGCCGCTGGTAAACAGACGTTCAGAGGCAGTTGGCTGCTTTTTTCAGCTGCCCCTGAACTCATCCAATGTTATCTTATGTGTACATGTGCCCAGGTTCGTTTAATGTCGTTTTTAGGCAGTTGAGTTTAGAGGCCTTTTTTGTAAGGCCTTATGCACACGAGATGCTGTTAAACTCGCGTTCAGAGGCAGTTGGACACTTTTTTCAACTGCCCCTGAACCCATTCAATGTTATCCTATGTGTCCATGTACACAGTCTCGTTTTTTGGCGTTTTTAGGCAGTTGCGTTTAACCTCGTTTTTCCAGAAGCAAAAAAATGGGTTCAGACGCAAAAGTTTTCCAAGCTTCAGAGGCCAAATGCAGCTAAACGCGGGTACCGCGTTTAGCCGCGTTTGTGTTTCTAAGTGTTTTTTACAACCCGACTTTGGGGCCACATATCTCGGGGCCACTTGGAGCTAGGAACCCCAAATTGGTGTTAGCATTGGTGTGCCAACACAGTTGGACTAGCACTATAACATCCAAATTTGGGGTTCCTAGCACCAAGTGGCCCCGAGATATGGGGCCCCAAATTCGGGTCACAAAATGTCATTCTCTGCTGCAGAAAAGTGCTTGACATTTTGCGACCCGAATTTGGGGCCCCATATCTCGGGGCAACTTGGTGCTAGGAACCCCAAATTTGGTGTGCTGACACATTTGGACGAACACTATAACATATCCAAATTCGGGTCACAAAATGTCATTCTCTGCTGCAGAAGTGCTTGACATTTTGCGACCAGACTTTGGGGCCCCGTATCTCGGAGCCACTTAGTGCTAGTTCCACTGTGTTAGCACACCAAATTTGGGGTTTCTAGCACCAAGTGGCCCCGAGATATGGGGCCCCAAAGTTGGGTCGCAAAATGTCATTTTCTGCTCTGCAGACGCTTCTAGACACAAACGCGGCTAAACACGGGTAAACGCAGCATGCAAGCGCGGCTAAACGGGCGTTTCTAAAACTTACACAGGACCCCCTTTCTCACAGCCCCAGTTCCGCTGATCTTGAGCACGGCGACCACCTGCTATGAGTCCTGGTATAGCCGCGTCACCTGCCCATGCGACGGCGCTGACCAATTAGAATGCTCCTAAATGTAGCTCCTGACAGGGTATGTTTCAGAGATTAAGCTGCTGGGGATTTCTATGCCCCGGACCAGTGACGCGGCTATACCAGGGCTCATAGCGGGTGACCACCGTGCTCCAGGTCAGAGAGACTGGGGGAGGGGGCAATGAGGGGGTCCTGTGTAAGTTCACTTTACATATTTTTCTGTAAAGGTGAACTTGCCCTTAAATTTATTGGAATATTCCTCCTGTTGCAAGTTCCATTGAGTGCACTTATTGCCTGCTACATATTCTACATACTTTTTTCATGAATTGCACCCGGGCCAATATCCCAAAAGTGTGTTTGGCAGCCCACCTCTACAGTATCTACAGTAACAGTGTGTACACCCTTCACATTTTTGTAAATATTTTTTATATCTTTTTATGTGACACTGAAGAAATTACACTTTGCTACAACATAAAGTAGTGAGTGTACAGCTTGTATAACAGTGTAAATTTGCTGCCCCCTCAACATAACACAACACACAGCCATTAATGTCTAAGCCACTGGCAACAAAAGTAAGTACACCCCAAGTGAAAATGTCAAAATTGGGACCCAAGTTCCAATATTTTGTGTGGCCACCATTATTTTCCAGCACTGCCTTAACCCTCTTGGGCATGGAATTCACCAGAGCTTCACAGGTTGCCACTGGAGTGCTCTTCCACTCCTCCATAACAGGGCTGGTGGATGTTAGAGACTTTGCGCTCCTCCACCTTCCGTTTGAGGATGCCCCACAGATGCTCAATAGGGTTTAGGTCTGGAGACATGCTCGGCTTCAGTATGTCACAGTACATGTTGGCATTCATGGTTCCCTCAATGACCTGTAGCTCCCCAGTGCCAGCAGCACTCATGCAGCCCCAGACCATGCCACTCCAACCTAGAGCTGGGCGATTTTCTCCAAAAAAAAAGAAAAAAAAAATTTGCGGACTAGGCCGAAGTCATGGCCTCGCCTAAAAACTCCTGCCCGCAGCTCCTCAGGGCCGGCACGGTGTCAGCGCCGGTCCTGGTGAAAGAAAAAAAAAATCGATTTGCTGAAAATTTGAATCGATTTGACCTCTCAACTCGATTCACAATTCAAATCGATTTTTTCCCCAGCCCTACTCCCACCACCAGGCTTGACTGTAGGCAAGACACACTTGTCTTTGTACTCCTCACCTGGTTGCCGCCACATATACTTGACACCATATAAACCAAATAAGTTTATCTTGGTCTCATCAGACCACAGGACATGGTTCCAGTAATCCATGTCCTTAGTCTGCTTGTCTTCAACAAACTGTTTGCAGGCTTTCTTGAGCATCGTCTTTAGAAGAGGCTTCCTTCTGGGACGACAGCCATGCAGACCAATTTGATGCAGTGTGTGGCGTATGGTCTGAGCACTGACAGGCTGACCCCCCCCCACCCCTTCAAACCTCTGCAGCAATGCTGGCAGCACTCATACGTAGGGCTGGGGGAAAAAAAAACTATTTGAATCTTGAATCGAGTTGAGAGGTCAAATCAATTCAAATTTTCAGCAAATCGATTTTTTTTTTTTCACCAGGACCGGCGCTGACACCGCGCCGGTCCTGAGGAGCTGTGGGCAGGAGTTTTCAGGTGAGGCCGCGGCCTAGTCCGCGAGGCCGGACACAGCGGTCTAGGCCGAAGCCACGGCCTCGCCTAAAAACTCCTCCCCGCAGCTCCTCAGGCCCGGCACATCAAAAAAAAAAAAAAAAAAAACCACAACACACAACCCTCGATTCGTGAATCAAGGTTTTTTTTAAAAAAAAAAAAAAAACAAATCGCAGATTTTTTTTTTTTTTTTTGGAGAAAATCGCCCAGCTCTACTCATACGTCTATTTCCCAAAGACAACCTCTGGATATGACGCTGAGCACGTGCACTGAACTTCTTTGGTCGACCATGGCAAGGCCTGTTCTGAGTGGAACTTTTCCTGTGAAACCACTGTATGGTCTTGGCCACCGTGCTGCAGCTCAGTTTCAGGGTCTTGGCAATCTTATTATAGCCTAGGCCATCTTTATCTAGATCAACAATTCTTATTTTCAGATCCTCAGAGAGTTGTTTGCCATGAGGTCCCATGTTGAACTTCCAGTGATCAGTATGAGAGAGTGAGTGAGAGCGATAACACCAAATTTACCACACCTGAGACCTTGTAACACTTATGAGTCATGTGACACCAGGGAGGGATAATGGCTAATTGGGTCCAATTTGGACATTTTCACTTAGTGGTGTACTCGTTTTTATTGCCAGCGATTTAGACATTAAAATCGCTACTTTGCAGCAAAGTGTCATTTCTTCAGTGTTGTCACATGAAAAGATATAATAAAATATTTACAAAAATGTGAGGGGTGTACTCACTTTTGTGAGATACTAATACTGTGTGATTATATATTATATATATATATATATATATATATATATATACACACATACATACATACACACACACACACACACAGCATATATACACTCTGCAAGTACAGACAAATTCTTATTAACCACTTAACCACTGGGCACTTAAACCCACTTCCTAACCAGACCAATTTTCAGCTTTCAGTGCTCTCACATTTTGAATGACAATTACTCAGTCAGGAAACATGCTACCCAAATGAAATTTTTGTCCTTTTTTTCACACAAATAGAGCTTTCTTTTGGTGGTATTTAAGCACCGCTGGGTTATTTATTTTTTGCGCTATAAAAGAAAAAAAAGACAGAATTCTGTAAAAAAAATGCATTTTTCTTTGTTTCGGTTATAAAATTTTGCAAATTAGTAATTTTTTCTTCATATATTTTGGCCAAAATTTATACCGCTACATATCTTTGGTAAAAATAACCCAAATCGGTGTATATTATTTGGTCTTTTTGAAAGTTATAGAGTCCACAAGCTATGGTGTCAATCTCTGAAAATTGATCACACCTGAATTACTGGACGGCCTATCTCATTTCTTGAGACCCTAACATGCCAGAAAAGTACAAATACCCCCCAAATGACCCCTTTTTGGAAAGAAGACATTCCAAGGTATTTAGAAAGATGCATGGTGAGTTTTTTTGAAGTTGTCATTTTTTCCCACAATTCTTTGCAAAATCAAGATTTTTTTTTTCTTTCTACAAAATTGTCATATTAGCAGGTTATTTCTCACACACAGCATATGCATACAACAAATTACACCCCAAAACACATTCTGCTATTACTCCCGAGTATGGTGATACCACATGTGAGTCTTTTACACAGCATGGCCACATCAGGCATTCTAGGAGCACCCAGGCCAAGTCTGACATTTCTCTCCTACATGTAAAAATCATAATTTATTTGCTAGAAAATTACATAGAACCCCAAAACATTATATATTTTTTAGCAAAGACCCTAGAGAATACAATGGCGGTCGTTGCAACTTTTTATCTCGCACGGTATTTGCGCAGCAATTCTTCGAACGCGTTTTTAAAAAAAAAAAAAAAAAAAACAGTAAAGTTAGCCCAATGTTTTTGCATAATGTGAAAGATGAAGTTATGCCAAGTAAATAGATACCTAACATGTCACCCTTCAAAATTGCACACACTTGTGGAATGGCGCCAAACTTCGCTACTTAAAAATCCCCATAGGCGACGCTTTAAAATTTTTTACTGGTTACATGTTGTGAGTTACAGAGGAGGTCTAGGGCCAAAATTAATGCTCTTGCTCTACCGACCGCAGCGATGCCTCACATGTGTGGTTTGAACACCATTTTCATATGTGGGCGCAACTTACGTATGCGTTCGCTTCTGCATGCGAGCACACGGGGAAAACATTTTTTTTTTTTTGTTCATTTTACTTTATTTTAGTTTGAGGCTTTTTTCCAAAAAATACATTTTTTGATCACTTTTATTTCTATTACAAGGAATGTAAACACCCCCTGTAATAGGAATATGGCGTGACAGGTCCTCTTTACAGTGAGATATGGGGTCAATAAGACCCCACATCTCACCTCTAGGCTGGAAAGCCTGAAATAAATTTTAAAAAAAACGATCCTGGCTTCGATCGTAGCGGTGAGTCGGTAGAAGCACCTGAGGGAGGCGAGAGGGGGGGGGGGGACGTCCCCTCTCGCAAGAACGATCAAGCAGCGGAACAGCCGCTATGATCATTCTCATGGTGTAGGCCGGGAATCGCTGGCTGAAAAAGCTGATATCTGAATGATGCCTGTAGCTGCACCCATCATTCAGATGTCCCCGCACAAAGTCAAGGAAGAAGTATGACAGCCGGCGGGCGGGAAGTGGTTAAAACACATTTTTTTTAACACAAAGTTGTCCATTTATACAATGTTTCTAACACATAGCATGTACATACCAAAAATTACACCCCAAAATAGATTCTCCTACTCCTCCTGAGTACAGCAATACCACATGTGTTGAGACTTCCACAGCCTGGCCACATACAGAGGCCGAGTACAGCCGAGTATGGCAGAGTATGGCTGGGTATGGCAGGGTTTTGCGGGGCATTGCAGACTATTGCGGGGCATTGCAGACTATTGCGGGGCATTGCAGACTATTGCACAGGGAATTGCAGAACATGGGGGGGATGGCTGAGCATGAAGGGATGGATGGATGGATGTGACTGTACATGTCACTGAGCGGTGCTGTGGGCACTACACATCCAGCCCACAGTGCGGCTCCCATCCAATCTCTCCCCCTCTGTACCGATCGGTACAGAGAGGGGAGGGAGGAACCCTCCCCTGACGGAGAGATCACATGGTAAACGGCCGCGATCCGTGATGCGCCGGGTCCGGTCACGGATGTTCCCGTGTGGAGTCCCGAAGCATTTTTCTGGAATCACGTCATATGAAGTGATCCCAGAGTTATCCAACCGCCCTGCAGCCGTCATTTGGCTATGGGCCGGTTGGCAACTGGTTAAAAAAGACCGAAAAGTTTGTAAAAAAAAAAGCATTTTTCTTTGTTTCGGTTATAACATTTTGCAAATTAGTCATTTTCCTTCATAAATTTTGGCCAAAATCAGTGTGTATATTATTTGGTCTGTGTGAAAGTCCACAAGCTTTGGTACCAATCACTGAAAATTGATCTAACCTGATCACTCCTGATGTACTATCTCAATTCTTGAGACACCAACAAGCCAGAAAAGTACAAATAGACCCCAAAAGACCCCTTTTTGGAAAGTAGACAATCCAAGGTATTTAGTAAGAGGCATTGCGAATTTTTTGAAGTTGTAATTTTTTCCCACAATTCTTTGCAACATGAAGATTATTTTTTCTTTTTTTTTTTCCACAGAATTGTCATATTAACGGGTTATTTCTCTCACACAGCATATACATTCCACAAATTATACCCCAAAACACATTCTACCACTCCTCCTGAGTATGGCGATACCACATGTGAGATTTTTACACAGCGTGGCCACATACAGAGGCACTGTCGGGCGAACTAGGGACATAAATTACACATTTCATTTTTTTGACTAACTCTTACAGTTTTGAAGGCTCTGGAGCACCAGGACAATGGAAACATCCACAAAATGACCCTATTTTGGAAAGTAAACACCCCAACGTATATTCTATAAGGCATAATGAGTCTTTTGAACATGTCAATTTTTTCCACAAGTTTTTGGAAAACGTGGAAAGAAAATGAAAATGGATTTTTTTTTTTTTTTAGAGAAATTTGTCCATTTATTTCTAACACATAGCATGTACATAGCAAAAATAACACCCCAAAATATATAATATATTCTGCTACTTCTCCTGAGTATGGCGATACCACATGTGGGAGACTTTTCCACAGCCTGGCCTTATACAGAGGCCCAACATGCAGGGAGCACCACCAGGGACATACATTTCAAATCTAATTTGACTACCTATTATACTTTTGTGGGGCACTGTAGTGGCAAGGATGCAGCATGAATGAGAACTGATGTGGCAAGGATGAGCACTGCTGTGGCATGGATGAGCACAGATGGAGCACGATGAGCCAGGGATGGATGGAGCATGGATGAGCATGTATGAGCACAGATGGGGCACAGGATGAGCCAGGGATGGATGGATGGAGTATGGATGAGCCAGGAATGGAGCACATATTGAGCATGGATGAGCCAGGGATGGACGGAGCATGGATGAATGGAGTATAGATGGGCCAGTGATGGATGAATTGATGGGCACAGATCAGCACTGTGGGCACTCCAGAGACAGCCCACAGTGCTGCTGCACCCGGCTCCCTCTTCTCCTTGCACACTGTACTGATTGGTGCGAGGAGAGGGGAGGATCTGCACCGGACAAACTCCGGTTTGTTAACAAGTGATCGCTCCGTCATTGGACGCAGTGATCATGTGGTAAAGGGCCGCTGTCATTGGCCCTTTACCCAGTTCCGTGACGAGCTAGGTCCGGAGGACCTGGCGGTCACGGAAATTCATGGGTGCGCACCCCAGGAAGCGAGATTCTGTGAGGACATCCATGGACGCCCTCCCAGAATAAGCCAACCGCGCTGTAGCCGTCTTTCAGCTATGCCCCGTTCGGCATGTGGTTAAGCTGCCAGAGATGCATTCAGCTCTTCATTTACTATTTTAGGTTGACAAAACAAAGCTGAAGGAACGGATTGTTGTCAGCTCTGCACTGTCAGCTCTGCCCATTGTCTTTTGCCAAACTAAACTACTCAACCACTCCCACTCTTTTCTTAGCCACAGCATATGGACTAACTTACTCACAGTTCACTATAAGAACAGGAAGGGCTAAAAAAAATTTTTGGAGAAAGAGAATTCAGGAAGAGAGCACAGGAAACACCTTCAGGCCCGGTTCACACTGGTGCGACATGCGCTCCGACTTTGAGAGCACGTGTCGCATGGCATGTAAAAATCAATGTTTCCCTATGAGAGCCACCCTAACTGGTCCAACTTGTGCGAGTCTGACTTCTGTCCGATTTCAGCCCATAAAATTAAAAAGAAGGCGCATCCTTGTCTTAAAGCGGAGTTCCACACAAAAATGGAACTTCCGCTTTTCGGAACCCTCCCCCCCTCCGGTGTCACATTTGGCACCTTTCAGGGGGGAGGGGGGTGCAGATACCTGTCTAAGACAGGTATTTGCACCCACTTCCGGCATAGACTCCCATGGGAGTTTATGCCTCTTCCCGTCCCCACCGCGCTGTCTGCTGGGAACACAGCTCCCAGGAGAGAGCGGGGACCACTAGGGACGCGCAGCGCGACTCGCGCATGCGCAGTAGGGAACCGGGAAGTGAAGCCGCAACGCTTCACCTCCTGATTCCCTCACCTAGGATGGCGGCGGCAGCTGCCGAGAACCGAGCGGGTTCTCGGCGTCCCCTGCCGACATCGCTGGACCCTGGGACAGGTAAGTGGCCATGCATTAAAAGTCAGCAGCTGCAGTAATTGTAGCTGCTGGCTTTTAATTTTTATTTTTTTTGGCGGTGTGGGTGAACCCCCGCTTTAATTGCTGTGATTTGGATTCGACATTATAGGAAGATTACACAGACATTCCCTGAAGTTGCTTCAAAGTCGAGTCAAAGTCGCGCACTAAAGTCGCCTGGCAAAGTCGCACAGCTTTTATGTCAGAGCAGTGTGAAACCTGCCTCAACTGTATTTATAAAACAGACTAAAGCAGTGTTTCTCAACTCCAGTGCTCATGGCGCCCCAACAGGTCATGTTTTCAGGATTTCCCTCAGATGAAACAGCTGTGGTAGTTACTAAGGCAATGAAACTGATCAAATCACCTGTGCAAAATAATGGAAAGCCTGAAAGCATGACCTGTTGGGGCGCCTTGAGGACTGGAGTTGAGAAACACTGGACTAATGAATGCAAATAAGAGAAGTTCATTTAAGCACGTGTGCTTGTGTGTATGTAAGAAACTGGGGGGAAAAAATATGTTTGGCAGCAAAATAGTTAATCTAATTACAAAAGGTGTGAAAGAGAAATCTCATAAAAATCTGCAAGTCAGATCAAAATTACTTTTAAAACACTGCACTAATTAGCCAAAAAAAAAAACGCTAGAAGGAGTTTTGGCAGGAGAAATTTGCAATTCTTGCCTTTTTTTTTTTTACTTGGTGTACATGGCCTGTGGGGCACATGCATACAGTAGCATACACCCCCAGCCCATTTCCAGCATCTGCAATATGGGGGAGGGTATTCCAGGAGGCAAGTGTGCCATAATGTGCATTCTAATAGCTCACCCATCACAAAGCAGATACGTTTTCGATTGAGAATAAAATTGCTTGACATACATACTGCATTTATCAGTCATGTATTTGTTCTTTTTAAAAAAGAATCAACATCCATGTCCCTGTAACCATATTTAAACAGATTTTCCAATGGTAGAAGTATTAAAGTCACCACTGCTGACTTGTCTTAGCAGCACAGTGGCTAAGTAACATTTTTGCCTAGCAGCACTAGGGTCATTCCCCCCCCCCCCCCCCCCCCCATTTTGAATAGAGTAAGGGAGGATTATATCACCTGTAAGATGTCCCATTGCAGAGATTTCCCTTTACTTCCTATCTCATAGCCATACAGCAATTGAGAGGAAATCTCTGCAAATAAGGGGTTTCTTAGGGACTCTCAGGTCAACAGATCCAGTGTCCCTATTGGAAGATTTCCCCTATATTACTTTTCTGGGGACAAACCAAAATTTGGGTTTTTCTTTCACTGATAATTAATGGTAAACAGGACAAATAGAGAGGGGGCACAGACAGCAAAAAAAAAAAAAAAAAAAAAAAGAAAAACTGACAGGTTTCCCTTTCTGCTCTATCCCAAAAAAGTTACTCTTTAACTGGCTCCTGTCCAAATTAGCCCTAGTATTTGGATGTATGAATGTGAGTTAGGAGCCTTAGAATGTAAGCTCCCGGAGGGCAGGGACTGATATGAATGAATAATATACTGTATATGTAAAGCGCTGCGAAAATTGATGGCGCTATACAAGTACCTGTAACAAATAAGTGCATACTCTAGGGTAGGGATGAGCCGAACACCCCCCTGTTCGGGTTCGCACCAGAACTTGCGTACAGGCAAAAAATTCGTTCGGACAGGCGAACACCGTTAAGGTCTATGGGACACGAACATGAATAATCAAAAGTGCCAATTTTAAAGGCTTATATGCAAGTTATTGTCATAAAAAGGGTTTGGGGACCCGGGTCCTGCCCCAGGGGACATGGATCAATGCAAAAAAAAGTTTTAGCCCTCATGCACACAGGCTGTTAAAAAAACGTTATGAAAACGCCAGTATCTTTGCAGTGATTTTTTTTAACTTTTTTCAGCTTTTTTCAGCATTTTTGCAATAGCGTTTTTTAGCGTTTGAGCGTTTTGTTTTTTTTCAAATTTTCTTTTTTTTTTCAATTGATCAAAAACGCTAAAAAAAAAAGCTCAAAAAAGCAGCTGTAAAAACGTCCGTGTGCATGAGGACTTAAAAACAGCCGTTTTTTCAGGAGCAGTGATTTTAATAATGCTTAAAGTGAAACAATAAAAGTGTAATATCCCTTTAAATTTCGTACTTGGGGGGTGTCTATAGTTTGCCTGTAAAGTGGCGTATGTTTCCTGTGTTTAGAACAGTCTGACAGCAAAATTACATTTCAAAAGGAAAAAAAAGTAATTTAAAACTACCCGCGGCTATTAATGAATTGCCGGTCCGACAATACACATAAAAGTTAATTGATAAAAACGGCATGGGAATTCCCCACAGGGGAACCCCGAACCAAAATTTAAAAAAAAAAAAAAAAAAAGACGTGGGTGTCCCCCTAAATTCCACACCAGGCCCTTCAGGTCTGGTATGGATATTAAGGGGAACCCCAGCCAAAATTTTTTTTAAAATGGCGTGGGGTCCCCCCAAAAATCCATACCAGACCCTTATCCGAGCAGGCCACAGGAAAAGAGGGGGGGGGACGAGAGAGCGTCCCCCCCCCTCCTGAACCATACCAGGCCACATGCCCTCAACATTCAGAGGGTGCTTTGGGGTAGCCCCCAAAACACCTTGTCCCCATGTTGATGGGGACAAAGGGCCTCATCCCCACAACCCTTGCCCAGCGATTGTGGGGGTCTGCGGGCGGGGGGCTTATCGGAATCTGGAAGCCCCCTTTAACAAGGGGACCCCCAGATCCCGGCCCTCCCTCCTGGGTGAAATAGTAAGGGGGTACAAAAGTACCCCTACCATTTTACAAAAAACTGTCAAAAATGTTAAAAATGACAAGAGACAGTTTTTGACAATTCCTTTATTTAAATGCTTCTGGGAACTTTTCAGGTGCAAATCAACACCTCCACATGTGTCCCCACTCACCAAAAGGCGATGACCCCCAGCTTTGCAGTCTGGGGGTCACTTCAGGCTTAAATGATGGTATCCAGAAAAGTTCAGGGGTAGTGATGTGCACATCAAATCAGAAGATTCTTGTTGGAATTTAATCAGCAGAATCACCAGGCACCAAAAAAAAGATAAAAAAAAAAAAAAAAAAAATGGAACTGATAGTGAAAAAGTACCGTTTAAAAGGGATTTATTCCATACATAAATGGGTACTTACAACATGGCTGGTAAATACAGGCATGTACAGGGATTAAGAGTGTATCCGGACGCCGCTCGCAGCGTGCGTTCCAGGGACCTGAGGTCTTTGATAACGCCCTGTAGGCGGGCGAAACAGGTTGACGCATTTCCGGTGGCGCTGACGTCATTTCCTGGTCCCTGGAACGTACGCCGTGAGCGGCGTCCGGATACACTTGTGTTTTTGTTTCCAATATGTGGCAATTTTATTTATGTTCCCACTGTCCTGGTGCTCCAGGGCCTCCAAAAAATCCAATAAGTAATTAGATTAGTAATTTATGTCCCAGGAAGGGGATTCTTTAATTTTTGGGGCCCTATGTGTGGTGGATAAGTCTAACTTATGGTATCACCATACTCAGAAGGAGCAGCAGAATGTGTTTTGGGGTGTATTTCTAAAGAATGCATAAAATGTGGTCAAAATATCTCATTAACCACTTGCCGACCGCCGCATGTACATATACGTCTCTTTTTTTGGGAATGGATATAGTTGTTATGGCAGCAGCTAGCTGCCATAACCCTGGTATCCCCGTGTTCGGCCTGCAGTCGGCTACAAGATAAAAGTGGTCTATACGGCAGATTCGCCGCGAGATCACTTTTATCGGTGGCGGGAGGGTCCCCCCCCCTCCCGCCACAATCCGGTGCCCTCTGCCGCTTACCGGAGCCATCGGAAGCGCCTGAGGCGATCGCGTCTGTCCCTGGGCCGACATGGAGACGAGTGAGGGGAAGATGGCCCCCACCCTTCTCCATGACACTGCAGGGTGGAAGCGACTTCAAAACGTCACTTCCACCCATACCTCTTAAAAGGCACATTTTTTCAAATGACAAATTTTTTTTTTTTTTTTTTTTAATTGCATTTAAGTCCAAATATGAGATCTGATGATTTTTTGATCCCAGATCTCATATTTAGGAGGACCTCTCATGCTTTTTTCTATTACAAGGGATGTTTACATTCCTTGTAATAGGAATAAAAGTGATCCAAATTTTTTTTTTTTTTAAACAGTGTAAAAATAAATAAAATCAAGTAAAATAAATAAGAAAGAAAAACATTTTTAAAAACGCCCCGTCCCGACGAACTCGCACGCAGAAGCGAACGCACAAGTGAGTAGCGCCCGCATATGAAAACGGAGGTCAAACTACACGTGAGGCATCACCGCAATCGCTAGAGCAATAATTCTAGCCCTAGACCTCCTCTGTAACGCAAAACATGCAACCTGTAGAATTTTTTTAACCACTTCAGCCCCAGAGGATTTGGCTGACTAAAGACCAGAGCACTTTTTGCGATTCGGCACTGCGTCGCTTTAACTGACAATTGCGCGGTCGTGCGACGTGGCTCTCAAACAAAATTGACGTCCTTTTTTTCCCACAAATATAGCTTTCTTTTGGTGGCATTTGATCACCTCTGCGATTTTTATTTTTTGCGCGATAAACAAAATAAGAGCGACAATTCTGAAAAAAACGCATTATTTTTTACTTTTTGCTATAATATCCCCCAAAAATATATATATAAAGTTTAGTTTAGGCCGATACGTATTCTTCGTATTCTTCGACATATTTTTGGTAAAAAAAAAAAAAAAAAAAATAATCGCAATAAGTGATTATTGATTGGTTTGCGCAACAGTTATAGCGTTTACAAAATAGGGGATAGTTTTATGGCATTTTTATTTATTGTGACTGCGACAATATGGCGGACATGTCGGACATTTTTGACACATTTTTGGGACCATTGTCATTTATACAGCAATCAGTGCTATAAAAATGCATTGATTCCTGCGTAAATGACACTGGCAGTGAAGGGGTTAACCACTAGGGGGCGGGGAGGGGTTAAGTCAGTACTAGGGAGTGTTTTCTAACTGTAGGGGGGTTGGGCTGCGTCTGTCAGTACACTGATCTCTGCTCCCGATGACAGGGAGCAGAGATCGAGTGACACTGTCACTAGCCAGAACGGGGAGATGCTGTTTACATCAGCATCTCCCCGTTCCTGCTCTCCGTGAGACGATCACGGGTATCCCCGCGGCGATCGAGTCCGCGGGACCCGCGACCCGACTCACGGAGCTCCCGGCCGGCGCGCGCGCAATGACACGGCAGGAAATTCAAATGGACGTATATATACGCCCATTTGCCCAGCCGTGCCATTTTGCAGACGTACATAGTCGTGCGCCGGTCCTTAAGTGGTTAAACGTCACTTATGGAGACTTGAGGGTAAAAGTTAGACGCCATTCCACGAGCGGGCGCAATTTTGAAGCGTGACATGTTGGGTAATACTCGGCGTAGCAGCTTTCACAATATAAATAAAAAAATTACTGTTGTCTTATTTTTTTATTCAAAAAAGTAAATTTTTTTCCAAAAAAAAAGTGCGCTAGTAAGACAGCTGTGCAAATATGGTGTGAAAAAGTATTGCAATGATCGCCATTTTATTCTCTAGGGTGTTAGAAAAATATATAATGTTTGGGGGTTCTAAGTAATTTTCTAGCAAAAAAAAAAAAACTGTTTTAAACACCAAAATCTCAAAAGGAGACTGGTCTTTAAGTGGTTAACTGACTTTTTGTAAAGAAAAAAAAAAAATTATAAATTTTAAAGACTCGTTATGCCTCTTAGAAAATACCCTTGGAGTGTTTGCTTTTCAAAATGTGGCATTTAAGGCTCGCCAGTTCCTTAATGTCTTGCAGGACAGTTTTATGGGTCAGATGGTAGACGCACCAACTAGAAATAAAACATTACTGGATCTACTGATTACCAACAATACAGACCTGATCACGGATGTGGAAATATGGGGCAAATTAGGTAACAGCGATCACAGGTCAATTCGTTTCAGTATAAATCACACAAATAGGAAACATAAAGGGAATACAAAGACTAGGGCTGAAACAACTAATCGATTAATCGACAACTAATCGATTATGTAATTAATCGATTACTATTTTCATAATCGATTAATCAGCCAGTAACAGAATGGGTTAAAAAAGCTAAAATTAGCCCTATATAGTACAAAAAGAGCAAATAATCTCTACTGTAAATATTACTTTCACTGTTGCACAGCAAAAAAACATTTTTTTTTTTTTAACTCCATTATGTTACTAAATGTCTTAGGCCTGGTTCCCACCTATGTGTTTTTTGGTGCTTTTTGCAGAAATGCACTACAGTTCATTTAACGTTCACATCTATGCTTTTTGCAAAACGGTGCTTTTTTTGGTTCAATATACTTCAATGGAGAAGCTGCAGAAAAGCATGTAATATTACAGTTCTGTTTGAAAATCTGCAAAACAGTCTAGAATTTTTTTTTTCTTTAAATAAAAAAAAATTGATCTGAGTCCAGATTCAACCTCTAATAGTATATAGAGTATATCTCTTCTGTCTGTCATTCTCAGAGAGGATTAAAGATTTTACTCCCTAACAGTATAGTTGGTTATTGATATTTACCCCTGCGTATAAAGATATTTAGGAATAAATTGCCTTTTTTTTAAACTTTACAAATTAACTAAATTATACACCACACTTTTCTTTTAAGGTTATTAACCGATTAATCGAAACAATCGGCCAACTAATCGATTATGAAAATAATCGTTAGTTGCAGCCCTAACAAAGACACTGAATTTCAAAAGAGCCAACTTCCCTAAACTACAAACCTTGCTAAAAGGCATAAATTGGGATAAAATATTAGGAACAAAGAATACATATTAACCACTTCCATACTGGGCATTTTCACCCCTTTCCTGCCCAAGCCAATTTTCAGCTTTCAGCGCTGTTGCACTTTGAATAACAATTGCGCAGTCATACTACACTGTACCCAAATGAAATTTTTATCATTTTTTCCCCACTAATAGAGCTTTCTTTTGGTGGGATTTGATCACTCCTGCGGTTTTTATTTCTTGTGCTATAAACAAAACAAGAGTGACAAGTTTGAAAAAAACACAATATTTTTTACTTTTTGCTATAATAAAGTATCCAAAATTTTTTTTTTTTTTTTAAACAAATTTTTTCCTCATTTTAGGCCGATACGTATTCTACATATAATCTACATATTTTTGGTAAAAAATATTGCAATAAGCGTATATTTATTGGTTTGCGCAAAAGTTATAGCATCTACAAAATAAGGGGATAGATTTATAGCATTTTTATTATTTTTTTTACTAATAATGGCGGCGATCTGTGATTTTTATTGTGACTACGATATTGCGGCGGACACATCGGGCAATTTTGACACATTTTTGGGACCACTCACATTTATACAGCGATCCGTGCTATAAGAATGCATTGATTACTGTATAAATGTGACTGGCAATGAAGGGGTTAACCAGGAGGGGGCGCTGTAGGGGTTAATGTGTTGCTAGGGAGTGATTCTAACTGTCTGGGAAGGGGATTCACAAGGGGAGGAGACCGATCGGTGTTCCTCTGTACAAGGAACACACCATCAGTCTCCTCCCATCTGACAGGACGTAGATCTGTGTGTTTACACACACAGATCCACGGTCCTGCTTGGTTACCGGGCAATCGCGGGTGCCCGGCGGACATCGCGGCCGCCGGGCACGCGCACCGGGACCCGAGCGATGCGGCGGGCGCGCGCCCCCTGGGCTGCCTGGAAGGCTCCGCCGTCATATGACGGCGGCCCAGGATAACAGCTGCACCGTCCTGCCGTCATATGACGGCGGGCGGGCAGCAAGTGGTTAAATAAGGGCATTAGCCAATGTATCCCATTGGGTAATAAATTTAAAAGAGCGAACAAAAATCCTGGATGGCTTAACTCCAATGTAAAAATGCATATAAAAGCAAAGGAGAAAGCCTTCAAAAAATACAAGGTTGAGGGATCATCCTCAGCATTCAGACTTTATAAAGAATGCAATAAGAAATGTAAGGGTGCAATTAAGACGGCTAAGATAGAACATGAAAGACACAAAGCGGAGGAGAGCAAAAAGAATCCCAAGAAATTCTTTAAGTATGTAAATAGTAAAAAAGGGAGGGCAGACCATATTGGCCCCATAAAGAATGAGGAAGGACATCTGGTTACAAAGGATGGGGAGATGGCGAAGGTATTGAATTTATTCTTCTCAGCAGTCTTCACGAGTGAATCGGGGGGCTTCAGTAACCAAAACTGCAGTGTTTATCCTCATGACACAACACAGGAAGCACCTCCATGGTTAACAGAGGACAGAATTAAAATTAGACTTGAAAAACTTAACATTAATAAATCACCGGGACCAGATGGCTTGCATCCGGGGGTACTTAGGGAACTCAGGCCTGTAGATGTGGTGTATCTGGATTTTGCAAAAGCATTTGACACAGTTCCCCATTAATGTTTACTGTACAAAATAAGGTCCGTTGGCATGGACCATAGGGTGAGTACATGGATTGAAAACTGGCTACAAGGGCGAGTTCATTGGGTGGTGATAAATGGGGAGTACTCAGAATGGTCAGGGGTGGGTAGTGGGGTTCCCCAGGGTTCTGTGCTGGGACCAATCCTATTTAATTTGTTCATAAACGACCTGGAGGATGGGATAAACAGTTCAATCTCTGTATTTGCAGACGATACTAAGCTAAGCAGGGCAATAACTTCTCCGCAGGATGTGTGTGAAAACCTTGCAAAAAGACCTGAACAAATTAATGGGGTGGGCGAATACATGGCAAATGAGGTTCAATGTAGAAAAATGTAAAATAATGCATTTGGGTGGCAAAAATATGAATGCAATCTATACACTGGGGGGAGAACCTCTGGGGGAATCTAGGATGGAAAAGGACCTGGGGGTCCTAGTAGATGATAGGCTCAGCAATGGCATGCAATGCCAAGCTGCTGCTAACAAAGCAAACAGAATATTGGCATGCATTAAAAGGGGGATCAACTCCAGAGATAAAACGATAATTCTCCCACTCTAACAAGACTCTGGTCTGGCCGCACCTGGAGCATGCTGTCCAGTTCTGGGCACCAGTCCTCAGGAAGGATGTACTGGAAATGGAGCGAGTACAACGAAGGGCAACAAAGCTAATAAAGGGTCTGGAGGATCTTAGTTATGAGGAAAGGTTGCGAGCACTGAACTTATTCTCTCTGGAGAAGAGACGCTTGAGAGGGGATATGATTTCAATTTACAAATACTGTACTGGTGACCCCACAATAGGGATAAAACTTTTTCGCAGAAGAGAGTTTAATAAGACTCGTGGCCACTCATTACAATTAGAAGAAAAGAGGTTTAACCTTAAACTACGTAGAGGGTTCTCTACTGTAAGAGCGGCAAGGATGTGGAATTCCCTTCCAGAAACTTAGATAATCACCCGAATGACCGCAACATACAGGGATATACAATGTAATACTGACACATAATCACACACATAGGTTGGACTTGATGGACTTGTGTCTTTTTTCAACCTCACCTACTATGTAACTATGTAGCTATGGTCATTTTGTGGGTGTTTCCATTGTCCTGGTGCTCCAAAAATGTGATCAGTAGTAATCTATGCTCCTTAAAAAGTCCAAGGGTGATTCTTGGATTTTGGACCCCTATATGCATTCAAGCTGTAAAAAAGAAGTCTCACACGTGGTATCCCCATTATTGAAAGGCACAGCAGAATGAGTTTTGGGGTGTAATTATAAGTAGGTCTATGATCTGCGTGAGACATAACTTGGTAAAATGACAACTTTGTGAAAAAAAAATAAAAAATGCCAACTTCAAAAAAAAAAAAAGTCACCATGCCTCTTACGAAATACCTTGAGACTGTCTACTTTCCAAAAATGGGTAATTTGGGGGGGGTGTATTTGTACACACACACATACAGTATCTCACAAAAGTGAGTACACCCCTCACATTTTTGTACATATTTTATTATATATTTTCATGTGACAACACTGAAGTAATGACTCTTTGCTACAATTTAAAGTAGTGAGTGTACAGCTTGTATAACAGTGAAAATTTGCTGTCCAAACCGCTGGCAACAAAAGTGAGTACACCCTTTAGTGAAAATGTCCAAATAGGGTCCAAAGTGTCAATATTTTGTGTGGCCATCATTATTTTGCAGCACTGCCTTAACCCTCTTAGGCATGGAGTTCACCAGAGCTTTACAGGTTGCCACTGAAGTCCTCTTCCACTCCTCCATGATGACATCACGGAGCTGGTGGATGTTAGAGACCTTGCGCTCCTCTACTTTCCGTTTGAGGATGCCCCACAGATGCTCAATAGGGTTTAGATCTGGAGACATACTTGTCCAGTCCATCACCTTTACCCTCAGTTTCTTTAGCAAGGCAGTTGTTGTCTTGGAGGTTTGTTTGGGGTCATTATCATATAGGAATACTGCCCTGCGGCCCAGTCTCTGAAGGGAGGGGATCATGCTCTGCTTCAGTATGTGACAGTACATGTTGGCATTCATGGTTGCCTCAATGAACTGTAGCTCCCCAGTGTCGGCCGCACTCATACAGCCCCAGACCATGACACTCCCACCACTATGCTTGACTGTAGGCAAATCACACTTGTCTTTGTGCTCCTCACCTGGTTGCGACCCCACACATGCTTGACACCACCTGAACCAAATAAGTTTATCCTGGTCTCAGACCACAGGACATGGTTCCAGTAATCCATGTCCTTAGTCTACTTGTCTTCAGGAAACTGTTTGGCTTTCTTGAGCATCATCTTTAAAACAGGCTTCCTTCTGGGATGACAGCCATGCAGGCCAATTTGATGGAGTGTGTGGTGTATGGTCTGAGCACTGACAGGCTGACCCCCCACCCCTTCAACCAAGAAATGTAGCAGAATACATATTGGACTAAATTTATCAAGAAAGATTTGCAACATTTTCATAACAGTAACTAAAAAAAAAAAAACTTTTCAGTATTTTGTAATTTATATGGCAAAGAATTAAAAACCCAATGGTGAATAATTAGCACCAAAAGAAAGCTCTTTGTCTCAAAAAAAAAAAAAAAAAAAAAAAAAGTAAAATAATTAATTTGGGTACAGTGTTGCATGACTGAGTAATTGTCATTCAAAAAGTAAGCAATGAAAACTTTAAAATGGCCTGGGCAGTAAGAGGATGAAAGTGTTTGGGATTGAAGGGGTTAATATAGTCAGGATTGAAAACCAGCACTTGAACTTGCCAACCACATCTTCAATGGTGGATTTCTTTCTTTGCTCACAAAATTACAGGGGACAAATTGCACTTACAAAATTCACAACTGTCATTGCACATTGACATTTTGCCTGTGCTTCGCAAATATACTTTGGTGTAAGTTTACCTCAAGTACCCCAGTGTTCTCGGTTTCTTTGGATAGGTTTTCTAAGTAATTCCTTAAGGTTTTCAAAGCTGAGCACAATTAAATGAATCCATAACTGGATTAAACATTTATCAAGAGCTTCCTGAAAGGAGAATGATGATCTCAACAGCATGCTGCTGCACATTGTCTAATCCCAAAGTCTAGTACAGGAGCTAGATAACAAGACTAGCTGTTCAGCTTTAATTAAAAGTAGTATGGGTTTGGGGGTTATGGCAGTTTTATACTTACCTGGGCGGATGCAGCATCAGCCAGATACTGCATCTGTCCCCCAGCGACTCTGCATTGAGAACTGAGCCGTCGAACACCGCTGATGGATCGGTTCTCTCACCTACCTGAGCGGAGAGCTGCTGTCTGTCAGCAGCTCTCCTGCTCTGCTCCTCCAAGCTCACTCGAGCACTGAGCTGTGGAGGGGTGGGAAGCGGCCGTCTCAGCGGCTCGCTGAGAGGCTGAGATGGCCATCAGTCCAGGCACCTGGTGGATCCAGGACTCCCAGAGTCGGGACTGATATTGGTGACGTCAGACCGCTCTCTGCTGAAATGAATTGCACTACTGTGACCCATAGGAGAAGCCCAGCCAAACAAGCTCAGGGCGGACTTCTCCTTTAACTTTTGTGTATCAAGGCGTTCTCTGATTGTATGAGGTGGAGAGATGATGTCACAATCTCCATGTCGTCCAGTCAGAGAGCGCTTTGCATTCTTGGAGAAAAATGCAAGGGGTTCTGTGAAAGGCACTTATGTCGAGCGAGCGAGCGAGCCCACGTTCACTATGCAACAGGGCAGCAGCTCAGCAAGCACTTGGGAAGACAGCGATGATCACTAAAGTATTGGTTACTACTACAGTGATTCTCTGCTTCCACAGGGGTCCAGCAGGTATGGCATATGCATACTTACATTAGTCCAACCTGGCGTTGGACTTTAACATAATAAAGGTTTGTTATTTTATTTAGCATCAAACATGTTATACTTACCTGCTCTGTGCATGGAACAGCCCTGAACCTCTTCTTCTTAGGTCCACCACCAGCTCTCCTGGCTCCTCCCTCTTACTGAGTGCCTCCATACTAAGCAGCTTGCTATGGGGGCACCCAAGCAGGCTCATTCCCGAGCCGCTGCACCATGTGTCCATTCGCACACAGAGCACAGCTCAGCTCCACTCCCTCATTGGCTCGCTAGCTGTGATTGACAATTGCCAATGGCTCCCACTACTGTCTCAGCCAATGAGGGAAATACCCAGGAGAGCCAAGGCTCTCATGCACATTTCTGGACCGAGATTGGGGCTTGGGCAAGTATTATTGGGGGGGGGGGCTGCTGCATATAGAAGGGTTTGTTTACCTTTAGACCCCTTTCACACTCGGGTGTTTTTCAGGCGCTTTAGCATTAAAAAAAAAAGCGCTTGAAAGAAGCCTCGTCTGCAATCCCAATGTGAAAGCCCGAGTGCTTTCACACTGAGACCCCTTTCACACTGGGGCATTTTTCAGGAGCTTTAGCATTAAAAAAAGCGCCTGTAAAGCGCCTGAAAGAAGCCTCATCTGCAATCCCAATGTGAAAGCCCGAGTGCTTTCACACTGGGGCGCTGCGCTGGCAGGGCGTCAAAAAAAGTCCTGCAAGCAGCTTCTTTGCAGCGCTTTCGTGTTTTTGCCACTGGGCTGGGTGCGCTGGATGGCCCGAGCCCTTTCACACTGCCAGCGCCCGAAAAACGTCTCAGTGTGAAAAGGGTCATAAGCGGCGCTTTACCAGTGTTTTTCAGGTGTTGGCAGTGTGAAAGGGCTCGGCCTTTTAACATTGGGATTGCAGATGAAGCTTCTTTCAGGCGCTTTACAGTCACTTTTTTAACGCTAAAGCGCCTAAAAAGCGACTGAAATACGCCCCAGTGTGAAAGGGGTCTTATGTATAGCATTGTTAGGGTCCACGTATGCTGGCCTAAAAAAAAAAAAAAAAAGCCTGTTCTTTTGGCAGAAAAAAAAAACGCTCATATAGAGCGATTTTGTAAGGGAGTTTAAGAGCTTTTTTTTTTCCAGTAAACTCCTCAAAAAAAAAAAAAATGCAAACCAGAAGGGTGTCCTTTGGACACAGCTGATCACAGATCCAGGTAAAGGGCCAATCACAGCTGCCCTTTACCACGTGATCAGCTGTGTCCAATCACAGTTCATCACATGTAAACAAATGGTGGTAATCGGCATTTCCTTTCCTCAGTGCTGTCACTGTCTGAGGAAAGGAAAGCTGATAGCTGGCAAACCTGTGACAGGGAAAATTTATACTAATAATCAGTGCACTGATAATCAGTGCTGTCGCCTCCATCAGCGCACATCATTGAACAAAAAATTACCCATTTGCAAAATTTTATAACAGAAACTAAGGCCGGCCATACAGTATACGATTTTCTTGTACAACTTTCCTTTAGATTTACCAAAACCATATGAGGTCAGACCTAAACACTTTCAAATTTGTATGCATTTGTGCATGCCTATGTACTATACAGTTTATTTTTATTTTATTTATTTCAGGTACTTATATAGCACCGTCAATTTAGGCAGCGCTTTACATATACATTATACATTCACATCAGTCCCTACCCTCAAGGAGCTTACAATCTAAGGTCCCTAACTCACATTCATACATACTAGGGCCAATTTAGACAAGATCCAATTAACCTACCAGCATGTCTTTGGAGTGTGGGAGAAAACCAGAGTACCCGCAGGAAACCCACGCAGGCACAGGGAGAACATGCAAACTCCAGGCAGGTAGTGTCGTGGTCGGGATTCGAACCAGTGACCCTTCTTACTGCTAGGCGAGAGTGCTACCCACTACACCACTGTGCCGCCCAATTGAAGGTAAATCTAAAGAAAATTGAATTATAACATTGTATAACCCCTTCCCGCCGAGCGTACGCAGATGTGCGTACTTGGCTTTCAGGGGTTATACCGGGATGATGCCCGCAGCTGCCGGCATCAATCCCGGTACCGTTGTTTAGAGCGGGCGATCGGCTATCCGAGTATAACAACCGATGCGGCTAAAAGCCGCTCGGCTGTTATACCGGAGGAGGGGGAGGGGACGTCCCCCCTTCCCGCCGCCTCCCGTTCCATCGGGTGGCCCGATGACCAATCGGCCGCCTCCGGCGGCTGGGGGCGGGCTGGAACAAAGCCGTGGGCGCTGGTTTTAAAAAAATACACAGTATTCAGATTCGCCGTTTTTGGCAACCTGAATACTTTGAAGTGCAAAGGAGGGATCGGGGGTCTTTTAGACCCCCGATCCCTCCATAAAGAGTACCTGACACCACCTATTACTGTCACAAGGGATGTTTACATTCCTTGTGACAGCAATAAAAGTCATCAAAAAAATTTTTTTTTAAAACACAAATTCATAAATATAAAAATAAAATAAATAAGAAAAAAAACATTTTTTTTTTTAAAGCGCCCCGTCAGCTCGCGCAGCAAAGAAAACGTGTATGGAAGTCGTGCCCGCATATGTAAACGGTGTTAAAATCACATGTGAGGTATCGCTGCGATCGTCAGAGCGAGAGCAATAATTCTAGCACTAGACCTCCTCTGTAACTCTAACCTGGTAACCGTAAAAAAAATTTAAAGCAATGCCTATGGAAATTCTTAGATACCGTAGTTTGTCGCCATTCCACGAGTGTGTGCAATTATAAAGCGTGACATGTTTGGTATCTATTTACTCGGCGTAACATAATCTTTCACATTATACAAAAAAATTAGGGTAACTTTACTGTTTGGATTTTTTAAAATTCATGAAAATGTCCCTTTTCCCAAAAATTTGTGTTTAAAACACCGCTGCACAAACACTGTGTGATATAAAATATTGCAACAATGTCCATTTTATTCTCTAGATTCTCTGCTAAAAATTTATATATATATATATATATATATATATGTATATATATATTTATTTATTTATGTTTGGGGGTTCCAAGTAGTTTTCTAGCAAAAAATACAGATTTTAACTTGTAAACACCAGATTTCAAAAATAGGCTTAGTCATGAAAAGGGATAATGTATGGCCAGCTTAGGAAAGCGTTTTTTTCCCCAAAAAATTCTCAGTCTTTCTCCATTTGTTTAGCAAAAAATATTAAACCCAGTGGTGATTTAATACCACTAAAAGAAAGCTCTGTCTCAAAACAATGAAAAAAAAAAATTAAGGATGGGTACAGTGCATGACCGCATAATTGTCAGTCAAAGACTGACAGTACTGAAAGCTGAAAATTGGTCTGGGTAGGAAGAGGGTAAGAGTTCCCAGTAGGCAAGCGATTAAAATATGCCTCCAAAAATCCTAATGTGCATGGACAGATAGGATAACATTGAGCCGCTTCTACAGGCAAAACACAAGCAGCGTTTTTTTAAGCATAAATTCACATTGATGCGCTTTGACATATCAAATCACATGCCAAATTGGCAGCAATGGCACAGATTCCCAAAAGTAGTTTCTGTACTACTTTTGGCGACTTCGGGTGCGATTTGTTCAGGTTTTCTGCACAGATGTCTCTGAAATGGCCCCCGAAGTCGGGACTGACATGCGGGATTGAAATTGTGCGAGTTCAGCTGAACTTGCACGACTAATCACACTGTCAGTGTGAACCTAGGCTTAAGCTTGCTTCAAGCCAAAACACTGAATCCAAATTATGCCAGGCAATCAGCATTTTCAGAAATATAGGTCAGCAATGGTAACTCCATTTTTACTCATGTCAGATTTCTTTAAATCCTATGAACATTTGTAAATGCTATAGAAATAAACTTTACATAAAAAGCAGCAAACTTTGGCCAAAAAAAATAAAAAATTTTGAATCTATTTTCCTTTGTTAATTAGTATAGGTTTTGTTTTCAATGACATGAAGGTATGCAGCACTCAAAAAAAAAAATTAACAAAAAGTAAACGCAATGCCAGCTTAGACCCTCCCAATTTTTCCTACAATTAGAAACACATTGGTGGAAAAAGCAACCAAGAAAATCCATTCAAAGAGCAGAAAAAAAAAAAAAAAAAAGGAGGAAGAAGGAGGTGTGTGCAGATACTGCTGAGAGAACGCCACTGATATGAGGGCTGCCGGAATCAGGAACACCTTAAATTTCAGACGCTGCCTTTAATGCAGCAAAGCACAGACAGGCCTTCATTGTGTGCCAGAGCCGGGCTTTGTATTACCTGCAGAAACAGCACACGCACAGCCAGGACTGCTGCAACGAACGCAACTATTAAACAGCATACAACAGACACTAACAGCCTTGATCACACTGATTCCCACAGCAATAAGTACATGTAAAAGTAGTCCAAAGTTGAATCATTAGCACAGATGTAGAGATTTTCTCCCAGCAAGAAAGTAGTACATGCGTGCAAGATTTTTAATATTCTCACCAGGATAAATTCATATTTTAAACAAAAAAACACCTTCTTAGCACAATACAACAAAGAAACTATAACCAACAAATAACCAGGTTATAACCACAAGTACACTTCTAGCTCCAAATTAGAAAACAATGCATATTTAAAAAGGAGGTTAAACATAACTCAACACAAGTCTAAACCATAAACACTAGCAAGATAAAACAACTTCCTCCTGTCACTGGTGACCTTATTATAACCCCAAATAATCAGGTTATGTGAGGTCAGACAACCATCCGGAGGAATATTACCCTGACACAAATCACCTAGGTCACGCTTGAGCTTTGTGATGGTCACAATTTCTTTCCATCCTTACCCCAAGACCTCAAAATAAACTTTTTCCTCTCTATTTCTATGTGAAATATTAAAATAATAATAATAAATAATAATACTTTCCCATACAAAATCAAAGATCTGCAAGTTTGGCACCCCAATTCTTGAACTCTGTCAACAGCACAAACTTTTCTGTTTTCAATACAAGATAATTCTCCATTAGCATTGCACCACTTAGGGCTGATTCACACCAGGTGTGTAAGGGTGATGCTTTGCATTGTTACACTACAAGGCACTGCTTACTTTTTTTATTTACTTTATTGAGGGGTCACAAAATAAGATTTCATTTAATCCTTGCACCACAATGCTGCAGTGCAGCCAGTTTTGCTGTAGAGAAATGCAGCGGCCTGTTACGCTTCAGCCATCAACACAAGAGGAATCCTAACATTGTCTATGAGGTCCATTCACAACTAGGCAATACACGTCATATACATGAACTGGGAGAGAGGTGCAGGAGATTTTTTTGGAGCAACATGGTGCATTTTTGACCCCTTAGGCCAGACACTTTGGTCGCATTATTTGCGGTGGGGTAAAGCCAACTGTGAGACAATATTCCCAGGGGCACAGCTATATAAATTCTCCCCCCCCCCCATTTTGTGTATCTGAATAGATACACCAAATACAAAATAAAAAAAAACACTGAAGATATGAATAATTCAGATTCATTGTTTTATTCTGTCCAGATAAAACATGAAACCAATTTCATAACAGACCTCCACTGTCAGACTAGACAGGGGGAATGTACTGGAGATCTATATATCCAATTGCTAAAATTTAGGACTCCCATTTCCCTCCAGTTTCCAGAAATCAGCCTGGATTCTGCTTTCTTTATTACACAAGAAACTATTTTCCAGCCAACTTCATACACACAAGAAAATGATTGTACATTCCTCAAAATAATAAGCATTATTGTCAATGTATAAAAACAATGAAAATGTTATGCGATTTCATTCAATGACAATACAGTATTATAACTTATTTTAGATAAAGATAAATATTTGATAAAGAAGGCAGAATGAGTCACAAACGATTGCCCCTGTATTCAGTGACGAAAAGCACATTTGTATTTAATATTACATTAATTCAATGAAATCTCACACAACCATGAGAACATTAATGTCATTTTGAAAAATAATTTTAATCTGCAGCTGTCAGGAAAAGTATACCCAGTGATCCTGCCATGAAAGTCCTTTGTTCCTATCATTGGGTGACAGCACTCTGTCCCCACCTCCCCATTGTGTTCCAGCATTGTCAGCCTGTCATACACTCTCCAATGCCCTTGTCAGCCTCAGCTAACCTGTCCTGAGCAAGCCATATGCACCAATCAATAAAAAGTACAAAACAAAACAAAAGTTGGAAAGTTGCTACAACGAGGATGCCGACGATCAGCAGCATTAAGATGCAACAAAGGACAAAAAAAAAAAAGAGACAAAAACACTCTTATAATTAAAAATTACTCATTCATATGGGGTTTTCATGTACTTTGTAAAGTGCGTCTAAAGATAATAAAGCAATGCAGCCATGAAGGGCAATAGAAGTACAAACACTGCAATGGTTACAGGAGCGGAAAATCCCCCTGTGCTGCTCATCCACACGTCCTGTATTTAGTGGGTGCTCCTAGAGAGCTAGAAGAATTGGGGGGGGGGGAGACATTTTCTTACTTATGCACTGTACGGATTCTGGGGGGCCCTCCTGCGCTATATCTCTATACAGGGTGATTTTGATGACCAGGGGCCCTTCCTGCATTATGGCTATAGGGATGCAAGGTCCATCACAGGGGGCACCTTCCACACTATGGCTTTAGGGGTGCAAAGTACATCTGACTGGCCCTCTATAAAGATGTTTGGTGGCCCCTCCAGCACTATAACTGTAGGTGTGCAGGATCCATCTTATGTCTGGGGGCCCCTCCTGCACTATGGCTCTATGTACGGTCCATCTGATATGTGGGGGGGCGCCCTCCTGCACTATGGCTCTATGCAGGGTCCATCTGATGTCTGGGATCCCCTTCTGCACTATGCCTCTATGCAGGGTCTGAGATCTGTGGCCCCTCCTGCACTATGGTTTCAAGCAGGGTCCCTTTGATGTCTGGGGACCTCTCTTGAACTATGACGCTATGCAAGGTCTGATGTTTGGGGCACTCCTCCTGCAATGTGTCTCTATGCAGGGTCCATCTGGCAATATGTGTCTATGCACGGTACATATGATGACTGGGGGCCCCTTCTGCATTATGTCTCTATGCAGGGTCTGATATAATGGGCCCCTCCTGCACTGTCTCTATGCAGAGTCTGATATAAGGGGGCCCTCCTGCACTGTCTCTATGCAGAGTCTGATATGTGGGGCCCTTCGTGCACTGTCTCTATGCAGAGTCTGATATGTGGGGCCCTTCGTGCACTGTCTCTATGCAGAGTCTGATATGTGGGGCCCTTCCTGCACTGTCTCTATGCAGAGTCTGATATATGGGGCCCCTCCTGCACAATGTCTATGCAGGGTCTGATATATGGGCCCCCTCTTGCAATGTCTCTATGCAGAGTCTGATATATGGGGTCCCTCTTGCAATGTCTCTGTGCAGAGTCTAATGTCTGGGGGCGCCTCTTGCAATGTCTCTGTGCAGAGTCTGATATATGTGGTCCCTCTTGCAATGTCTCTGTGCAGAGTCTGATGTCTGGGGGCCCCTCTTGCAATGTCTCTGTGCAGAGTCTGATGTCTGGGGGCCCCTCTTGCAATGTCTCTGTGCAGAGTCTAATGTCTGGGGCCCCTCTTGCAATGTCTCTGTGCAGAGTCTGATGTCTGGGGGCCCCTCTTGCAATGTCTCTGTGCAGAGTCTAATGTCTGGGGTCCCCTCTTGCAATGTCTCTGTGCAGAGTCTAATGTCTGGGGGCGCCTCTTGCAATGTCTCTGTGCAGAGTCTGATATATGTGGTCCCTCTTGCAATGTCTCTGTGCAGAGTCTGATGTCTGGGGGCCCCTCTTGCAATGTCTCTGTGCAGAGTCTGATGTCTGGGGGCCCCTCTTGCAATGTCTCTGTGCAGAGTCTGATGTCTGGGGGCCCCTCTTGCAATGTCTCTGTGCAGAGTCTAATGTCTGGGGCCCCTCTTGCAACGTCTCTGTGCAGAGTCTGATGTCTGGGGTCCCCTCTTGCAATGTCTCTGTGCAGAGTCTAATGTCTGGGGGCCCCTCTTGCAATGTCTCTGTGCAGAGTCTGATGTCTGGGGGCCCCTCTTGCAATGTCTCTGTGCAGAGTCTGATGTCTGGGGGGCCCTCTTGCAATGTCTCTGTGCAGAGTCTGATATATGTGGTCCCTCTTGCAATGTCTCTGTGCAGAGTCTAATGTCTGGGGGCCCCTCTTGCACTGTCTCTATGCAGAGTCTGATATATGTGGTCCCTCTTGCAATGTCTCTGTGCAGAGTCTGATATATGTGGTCCCTCTTGCAATGTCTCTGTGCAGAGTCTGATATATGTGGTCCCTCTTGCAATGTCTCTGTGCAGAGTCTGATGTCTGGGGGCCCCTCTTGCAATGTCTCTGTGCAGAGCCTAATGTATGGGGGCCCCTCTTGCACTGTCTCTATGCAGAGTCTGATATATGTGGTCCCTCTTGCAATGTCTCTGTGCAGAGTCTGATATATGTGGTCCCTCTTGCAATGTCTCTGTGCAGAGTCTGATGTCTGGGGGCCCCTCTTGCACTGTCTCTATGCAGAGTCTGATATATGTGGTCCCTCTTGCAATGTCTCTGTGCAGAGTCTGATATATATGGTCCCTCTTGCAATGTCTCTGTGCAGAGTCTGATGTCTGGGGGCCCCTCTTGCAATGTCTCTGTGCAGAGTCTGATGTCTGGGGGCCCCTCTTGCAATGTCTCTGTGCAGAGTCTGATATATGGGGTCCCTCTTGCACTGTCTCTGTACAGAGTCTAATGTCTGGGGGCCCCTCTTGCACTGTCTCTATGCAGAGTCTAATGTCTGGGGGCCCCTCTTGCACTGTCTCTATGCAGAGTCTGATATATGGGGCCCCTCTTGCACTGTCTCTATGCAGAGTCTGATATATGGGGCCCCTCTTGCAATGTCTCTGTGCAGAGTCTGATATATGGGGTCCCTCTTGCACTGTCTCTATGCAGAGTCTGATATATGGGGTCCCTCTTGCACTGTCTCTGTACAGAGTCTAATGTCTGGGGGCCCCTCTTGCACTGTCTCTATGCAGAGTCTGATATATGGGGCCCCTCTTGCACTGTCTCTGTGCAGGGTCTGATATATGGGCCCTCCTGCCCCCGGGTGTCAGCACACATGTGTTGGTCTGTGTAGAGGAGTGAGGCCGGTGGGATGAGTGTTCAGGCCCGGGGCCCCTCTCTCTCCTCAGGCTGCCTCTATTGATTGTACGGAGTGGGGCCCAGGCCCCTCACTCCTCCCCATCCGCCTTAAAGGCGCAGGGAGGCTCCTCCAGTGTCCCCGGCCAGGCCCGGCCCGTCACTCAGGCCCTCGGTACAGGCCAGCGATGAGGAAAGATGTCGGCAGTCCGACTGCCATTAACCCCGCCGCTGCCAAACCCCCCGGCCCTTAAGGCGGCACGGCCTTCTTTCCCCCCTCCTCCACCCACTGCAGCCCGCCGCCCAGACACACACCGGATCAGGGGAAGGGGTGACGCGGCTCTACTCACCGGATCTATATTCTTAGTTAACGGTTCCCCTTTAAGCGGCGGTGGCGGACGCCCTCCCCTGTGATTCCTCCGCTCCTCCTCCCTCCCTCTCACTTACCGGCTCTCCATCCGCCTCCCTCCGCAGGTCCCGCACACCCACAATGCACCGCGCTCAGCACACGCACACCCTCATTTCTACTTTATGATCAGACAGGAGGCGGCAGTCAGTGAGTCCGCTCACACCGATATCACCGGCCTCTCTTTGTGTGTGAGGGCCCCGGACATGAGGGGACACCTGACTGGGACAAGGACACAGCCACCCCCTCACTGGAATGGGGAGTTATTGTTAAGGAACAACCGAGTACTACGTGTCATCATATGTAATAAACTACAACTATGGACAGTGTGCACAATTACCACACAAACACAGCAAACTGCCTCATTTAAAGTGCAACTTCACCCATTTTATCCAGCTCTCCTCTCCCCTCATATACATAAAAATAACTATATATATATATATATATATATATATATATATATTGAGCCTAGTTTCTCACAATTACATTCTGCGTGTAGTGGTGGCCCATTCATTTCAATGGGCTGCTCTACCCCCCAAAAATTGTGACTAGACAAATTCCTGACGCTTTGAAACGCTCTGCACCAAGCCGCAGGGTGCCGCAGCACTGTGTAGTTTCTTTGGCATGCATGAGAACGCCGATTATGTGTGTGGGTGCCATTAACAATTAAGGGCCCATTTACACTATGTGTGCAGTTCCATGTGGAAAAACGCAGGTAACGGCAATGACACATGGAAAACAATAGCTTTCTATGTGTTATGTTCACACCAGAACGCTGTTTCTCTGTGTTTCTTAGCAGTGCGATTTTATGCAACAGGTTTGCATAATATCGCAACGCAGAGAAATGTGTCAAAATGCACCTCTTACCCACAGCCATAGCTCAGAGGAATCATGCCTTTGAAAAAAAATATATGCAGAAAAATACATGAAAACGCAACACTGCAGGCACGTTTTTATGTGCGTTGTAGTGTGAATGGGCCCCAATGGCACGAGTCAGAAACATGCGCGATTTTGCTTGCATTCCCCGCCCAAACATACACTATATTACCAAAAGTATTGGGACACCTGCCTTTACATCAGGGGTCTCAAACTGGCCTCCAGCTGTTTTTAAAACTACAAGTCCCATGAGGCATTGCAAGGCTGACAGTTACAAGCATGACTCCCACAGGCAGAGGCATGATGGGACTTGTAGTTTTGCAACAGCTGGAGGGCCGCCAATTTGAGACCCCTGCTTTACATACACATGAACTTTAATGGCATCCCAGTCTTAGTCCGTAGGGTTCAATATTGAGTTGGCCCAACCTTTGCAGCTATAACAGCTTCAACTCTTCTAGGAAGGCTGTCCACAAGGTTTAGGAGTGTGTCTATGGGAATGTTTGACCATTCTTCCAGAAGCGCATTTGTGAGGTCAGGCACTGATGTTGGAAGAGAAGGCCTGGCTCGCAGTCTCCGCGCTAATTCATCCCAAAGGTGTTCTGGAAGAATGGTCAAACATTCCCATAGACACACTCCTGAACCTTCCGGACAGTCTTCCCAGAAGATTTGAAGCTACAAAGATAGCTACAAAGGGTGGGCCAACTCAATATTGAACCCTACGGACTAAGACTGGGATGCCATCAAAGAAGAAGTCCAGCCTGAGCTCGTTTGGCTGGACTTCTCCTATGGGTCACAGGAGTGCATTTTGTTTTGCACTCCTGTGACCCGTTTTCAGCAGAGAGCTGACGTCAGTGAAATCAGTCCAGGCACTGCATCATCATGACAATAATGTCTGGATCCGTCAGATCTGACAGACTGATGCCTGTCTCAGCCTCTCAGCGAGCCACTGAGAGCCTGAGACGGCTGCTCCCCACCCCTCCACAGCTCAGAGCTCCAGTGAGCATGGAGGAGCAGAGAGGAAAGCTGCTGATTGACAGTCAGCAGCTCTCCACTCGGGGATCTGTGAGAACCGAGCCATTGGCGGTGTTCGATGGCTCGGTTCTCAGTGCAGAGGCGGTGGGGGACCGATGCAGCTTCAGACCGATGCTGCATCCACCTAGAAGTATAAATGACCAAAAAAAAAAACATACTTCACTTTTACTTCATGTAAAACTTTTATCCCAAAAGGAAAAAACAAATGTTAATTTAAAGTATATGTAAACCGTCACCTTGTAAAACAACCCATTCAGTTTAAAATATAAATGAAGGGCAACATGTTTCTGCATAGATATAAAAAAAACCTTATAAATACCTTTTATATTTCTTTTTCTATAAGTGATCACATGACCTCTGGGCTGGGAGAGGAGGGAGTAGAGAAACAGCAGTAAGATAATCTTTCCAATGAAGAGTTGTGCGGGATGTCAGCAGGAGGCAAAGAAAGAGCAACATGCTGATCTTCCAGTGAATGGCTGTGCAAGGGGGCGTGTAAGCACAAGTCATGGCTATTTGAAGACAGGCAGGCTGTGCTTCCAGCACACCCAGAAAACTGACCACACTGGGAAGGATGGGCTCTCATGCTCAGCGTGGTCAGTTTGAAATAGGAGAGCCAGGGGACTGGCAAGATCACCAGGTATTTCACACAAAGGAAATAATACAAAGAGAACAGGATATTTTTAACACAAGTACATGGTATAACAGACACATATCAGGAATATGAAATGTTGGGGTAACATATCCTAGGGGAACCCTGAAATAATTTTCTCTTCTACAGCTCACAGTACATGGATGTAACAATAAATAGGCTAATAAACTGTTAATAAAATATTAAACAGAACAACACTCTGGTTTAAATATCTGAATGACAGAATCACAATAAAAAAAAACACTTGGCGAGATAACCTGTTGTCGGTCAACCAAATATTTGGTACATGGAAACCTGCTTTTTTTTGATTGACCAAATAATAGACCAAATAATCCACAGATCCACAAAGGATGATTAACAGACGGTGAGGAGGCATTATGTCACCTCCTCACCACCTGTTTTAACCCTAAAAGCCGCCTCACCATATGAGCAACCTGCATGCAGCTGCCAGGTGGTTGCAAAGTAGCCTCATTCACTTAAAGCAGAAAGCAGAGCTTCACCCAAAAGGGAAAGCTCCGCCTGTCTGCCTCCCTCCCCCCTCCACTGCCACATTTGGCACCTTTTTTTTTGGGGGGGGGGGGGGGGAGTGGGTACTTGGTTTTGACAGGTACCCGCTCCCACTTCCGGCTGAGTTTGCTGTGGCAAACTCAACCGAAATACAGCCCCCGTCCCTCTTCCCCTGCAGCCGGACTATTCAGAGAGCACACTTTGCGCATGTGCAGTAGGGAGCCGGCTGTGAAGCCACAAGGCTTCACTGCTGGCTTCCCTTGGTGGAGATGGTGGCGGCAGCACCCGATAGCCAATTGAAAAATCAGGTTGGGTGAAGACACCACTGGATTCCTTGACAGGTAAGTGTCCTGCTATTAAAAGTCAGCAGCTACAGTATGTGTAGCTGCTGACTTATAATTTTTTCTGCAGGAGCCTGGAGCTCATCTTTAAATGTACTGCCTACCGAATGCGATGTGGAGATAAGCTTTGCCATGCACCTGGCCTTAAACACTTGAAGGCAAGGGGTATATTTCTTGCCCTTTTTTGTGTGTGTAGCCCCCCCCTTTGTGTAAATAGTGTTAAGCCGCGTACACACGGTCGGACTTTTCAGCTACAAAAGTCCAACGGACGCTGACGGACTAAAGCTGGCTGGTAATCCGATCGTGTGTGGGCTTCTCCGGACTTTCAACGTACTTTTTTAGCCTCAAATCCGACGTACTTTAGATTTGAAACATGCTTCAAATCTTTACGTCGTAACTACGACGGACCCCGAAATCCGCTCGTCTGTGTGCTAGTCCGACGGACAAAAAGCCACGCTAGGGCAGCTATTGGCTACTGGCTATCAACTTCCTTATTTTAGTCCGGTGTACGTCATCACGTACGAATCCGTCGGACTTTTGTGTGGTCGTGTGTAGGCAAGTCCGTTCGTTAGAAAGTCTGCAACAAGTCCGCGGCAAGTCCGCCGCAAGTCCGCCGAAAGTCTGTCGGACGGCTGTCGGACTTTTGTAGATGAAAAGTCCGACCGTGTGTACGCGGCATTAGAGTCATTTCACACTGAGGCTTTGGGGGCGTCGGTGTTTGGGGGCGTTGGCGGTAAAGCGCCGATATTTTTAGCGGCACTTTATTGTCGTTTTAGCATAGCTATTCGCCCGCTAGCGGGGTGCTTTTAACCCCCGCTAGCAGCCGAAAAAGGGCTTTGCCATCGGTACGGCAGGGGCGCTTTAGGAGCAGTCTATACACCGCTCCTACAGCGCTGCAAAGATGCTGTTTGCAGGACTTTTTTTTTTTTACTGCAAGCGCACCGCTCCAGTGTGAAAGCACTCAGGCTTTCACACTGGAGTGAGAGGAGAGGCTCTTTACAGGCGCTATGCAGGCGCTATTTTTAGAGCTATAGCACCTGTAAAGCGCCTCAGTGTAAAAGCAGCCTTATAGGTAAGGTTAATTTGGTTTCACTGTAGCCAGAGGAGCCAGGGTTATTTGGGGTTGCTTACAGTTCAGCTGGCAGGCTCTAAGGGCTGAGCCTCTGTCGCCTCCCCCTGGCTTTCCAGAACTTAGTGGGCGGAGTAATGGAGATAAAAGCCTGAATAGTTGTGAGAGCTCCACCAATCCCTGGGTGGAAGGTGGAGAGTTTGCCGATCCAGAGGCCTAGAGGGGACCCCTGTGCTGGGGGGCTCTGCCTCCAGGCAGAAGATGTGTGGTGGCAGTGGACAGAGAGAAGTAGAGAGGTGAAGGAACCAGAGAGGGACCCTCACCCCCCTTTAGTCTCATCTCGGATGGTTGAGACACTCTTGCAAGAAAATGGAACCTAACTAGCAGGAGGCCTGGGCAGAAGTCACCAGGCATCTATGCTGCAGGATTAAAGGGAATGGAGTGAGTAACCGCTGCAATACCCCCACCCACCCCCACCCACCCCCACAAGCCTAAAATGGAGATTACAGCCAAGAGCAATATTCAGCTAGCTTTCAGAGGAACAGTATACTGTTATCCTTCACCCTTGCTGGGGGAATTCTCGGTTAGGTGCTGGCATTTTGCAGGAAAGACTAGGGAGTACAGTCTGGGAGTCTTTGCTAGAAGTCTGTGATCATTCAAGTTGTTCTCAAAGTTCTACATTGACCAAGTTCTGGGCATTCCATAACCAACCTAACCCCATCCAAGTTATTTACCCCAATAAATAACAAAACCAAAGCCGTTGGACTGGTTCTCTGACTATGTGTGCCTGCTGAAAATGCATGTTGCCTGGCTTTGCAGATGAAGGGGGACCCAAAAATCCAGTGGCTCCTGAGGTGGTAGCGCTACAAGTACATCCTTATCCACTCCCTTTGCAGCTTAAGGTGGAGCAGTTGGAGGAGAAAAAAATGCAGCTCAACCGCATGTTTTACCACCCCCAACTGCAATGTAAATGAGCCCTAATATTGTGTCAGTGTGTAATGCAAAACATGTAGCCTTTCATCGCAATTCTGAATGCAGTCTAGCTCACATACTGTACATTACATTGCACACAAATAATCTATTTGTTCTAGCTTTTCACATATATCTTTCACATAAGAAAACAGAAGGCAGACATACACAAATCCTTTCAGTTCTTTCTGGCTGGCCTGTTGGGCCAGAGCACATTCCATTAAATCTGTAACTTTAAATCTCTTGAGATCTCTTGAGATCTGTCATATGTTCTTTTCGGAATGTAAGAATTTCCTGCACTCTGTAGTACGGTAGTATATAATATTACTGACCAAAGTTCCTAGACCAGCGTCTACGTATACTTACCTAATAGACATTAGCACACCTGGACTCCCATCTGCAGTTTTCCACAAGATACTTGCTGCCCCATGGCCAATTTGGCCATGTGAATAAGACCTAAGAGTGCCATCAGGTACTCAGTAACAGCAGAAACTGTAAAGGGGAAACAGCCAAGCCACTGCTAAACGGATATACAGTGCCTTGAAAAAGTATTCACACCCCTTGAAATTTTCCATATTTTGTCATGTTACAACCAAATACGTAAATGTATTTTAATTGTTTTTTTTTTTTGTGATAGACCAACATAAAGTGGCACATAATTGTGAAGTGGAAGAAACATGATAAATGGTTTTCAAATTTTTTTACAAATAAATATGTGAAAAGTATGGCATGCATTGTTTTTCACCCCCCCCCCCCCCCGAGTCAGGTTTTCTTCTAAGATTGCCCTGTATTTGGCTCCACACATCTTCCCTTTAAACTCTGGCCAGCTTCCCTGTCCATGCTGAAGAAAAGCATCCCCACACAATGATGCTGCCACCACCGTGTTTCACGGTGGGGATGGTGTATTCAGGGTGCTGTGCAGTGTTAGTTTTCTGCCACACAAAGCACTTTGCTTTTAGGCCAAAATGTTCCATTTTGGTCTCGTCTGACCAGAACACCTTCTTCCACGTGTTTGTTGTGTCACCCACATGGCTTCTCGCAAACTGCAAACAGGACTTCTTATGGCTTTCGTTTAACAATGGCTTTCCTTTTGCCACTCTTTCATAAAGGTCAGATTTGTGGAGTGCATGACTAATAATTGTCCTGTGGACAGATTCTCCCACCTGAGCTGTGGATCTCTGCAGCTCCTCTAGAGTTACCATGGGCCTCTTGGCTCCTTCTCTGATTAATGTTCTCCTTGCCGGGCCTGTCAGTTTAGGTGCACAGCCGTGTCTTGGTAGGTTTGCAGTTGTGCCATACTCTTTCATTTTTTGGATGATTAATTGAATAGTGCTCTGTGAGATGTTCAAAGCTTGGGATCTTTTTTTTATAACCTAACCCTGCTTTAAACTAGCAAATCTCTGAGGGCTTCACAGAACAGCTGTATTTATACTGTATTTATATTGCTAATTAGGTGACTTCTGAAGACAATTGGTCCCACTAGATTCTAGTTAGGGGTATCAGAGTAATGGGGGCTGAATACAAATGCTTGCCCCACTTTTCAGATATTTATTTGTAAACAAAATTGAAAACCTTTTATCATTTTCTTTCCACTTCACAATTATGTGCCACTTTGTGTTAGTCTATCCCATAAAATCCCAACAAAATACATTTATGTTTTTGGTTGTAACATGACAAAACATGGGAAATTTTAAGGGGTAAGAATACTTTTTTAGGGCACTGTAAATCCACGGGAACAGTGCTCATCGGCAAAACCCTGGAGACTTCCCGCAGAACCCTAGGGATCCACAGAACACCAGTTGAGAAACCCTGTTATAAATTCATTCTGATCCTGCTGCTGCCTGAGATTTCTTCAACAGGATGTTTCCCTGTTTCCCTGTTCACTGCAGCACTATCGCTCAAGTAGTGGTAAAGGGGAGGAGAAGTTGAATGGTGTCTCCACCGCCCATTCACAGACTGTGTTGCATTGTGGTAGAGTAGTAATATGGAGATAGAGAGAGCAAAAGGGGATGGCAAGCGGGCCAACTTTTCTATTAGGGTGGCCACACACGGTAACGAAATTCAGCCGGTTCAGCAAGATTTGAACCGTATATGGGCAGCTGAATGTACCAAGTTGATCGACCGATCAACTTGGATACAACCAGCTCACCAGATTCTCTTGTGATTTTTTTCCTCCCGCTGGGAGAAGACAATTGCTCATTTCCCTGTCAACACTATCTGTGTTGATGGGGGAATCACGCAAATTTCTTTCCTGAAACCTGTGTATGGCCAGCCTTAGGCCCCTTTCACACAAGAGGTCCTATCAGGTTATTCCAAAATGAAAAATAAAAAGTCGGGACCCCCTCGGGGGTCGAATGACGATTTGCTAGGGGTCACCGAATCCTGGGCTGTTCCTGAAGCCTGCACTGCTCTCTCAGCCTTTTCGCCGCCGCCCAGAACGGCTGTCCCTGTAGCCTGTGGCTGCAGCTTCTTCACAGCCGCCCATTCAGTTCAGAGCATTGCTGGGGGGCAGTGACTAGAGGTCAGCTGACTGGTGAGGAATGTGAAGTGGGAGGGGCTGAAAGAGACCCGATCTCCTGATTTCGGCATAGGTGTCACTGCTGCGAGACACCACAAAGTCGGAGACACAGTGAATAACAATACCTGTGATTATTGTTGCCATTAAAAGTCCCCACTACAGTTCTCAGATCAGCAGATGACTTTGATCAAGAGCACCTAAGTTGGCTGATCAGAACCCCCCCCCCAGCACTGCCACTGATCCCACCCCCCACCAGCACTGCCACTCATCCCAACTCCCCGCCAGCACTGCCACTCAGCACACCCCCCCCCCCCACCAAGGAGTATAAGAAGGAAATAAAAATAGAGAATACCTGGAAGGGAGAGGAAAATAGGGGGAGGAACAAAGGGAAAGAGAGAGAGAAAGAATAAGAGAAAGAACAAAAAAGACGGCGAGAGAGGGATGGGGAAAAAAATTAAAAATTTAGGATAGAGAGAGATAAAAGGGAAAGAAAGGAGAACAAAAAGAAAGAGTGGTACATCCTAAGTGGAAGGGACTCAGGGAGCGCTAAATATCTGTGGGTCAGGGACGCAAATTACTTGCCTTGCCTTGGGTGCTGACAACCCACGCTACGAAAATAATTTTAACGTTAGGGGTCCCCACAACTTGCGAAATTTTATCAAGGGGTCACGGCACTAGTAAGGTTGAGAACCACTGCAGTAGATGAAAAGACTCTTCCAACACTGCCCAATAGAAAACAATCAGGTTTCTTGCTGCTTTGTGATAACCAAGGAATGTGGAGTGTTATACCTATGTGAATATTTACAAAGTTAAAAATTGGGAGCTTTCGGCTAGCCGCATTTTGTGGCACCAGGCACTGTTTGCATATTTTCAATTGGCACATAAAAAGCCTGTAAAGTAATGACAGGACACAATAACAACCTCTTCAGGGCTGTTCTTTCTGCCACTAAATTATACTCATGCCTACAAAGGAAGTCACCATTAAGGGCATCTAGACATCCTGGCATCTGGGCTGAGTGGCAGTTTTATGATGTAGTGTGTTTACCTGATACCTGCACAAAAATTAAGGGACATACACAAGCAGATAAAATTACTCAGGCTGTAATCCTGGCCAGTACCCATGGTTTGATATCACTCTTGGCATTGAAAATCAGATTTAATATAAGTGCTGATGTACAGGATTGACAAGTATCTGAAACACCAGAGGATGTGCTCCATGTTCTGTGGATATGTCTCAAACTTTCATCTTACAAGCAGAGATCCATTCATTGCTGTCGATAACCTTGAGCCATGATGTGCCAGATCTTCCAGATATGTATATGCTTACTTTAATCCTAAAGCATGTACTGGGCAAGTACTCCAATACCTAGTAAGACTTTTTTTGTTCTACAGAAAAAAGGTAATTTTTTTTAAAGTAGAACTATAGACAAATTTTTTTTTTCATTTTGGATAGAGCAAGGGAGGGTTAGAACCCCTGTTAGATTTTTTTTTCGCCATCTGTGTGCCATTGCGAAGATTTCCCTTCACTTCCTGTCCCATAGACAATCAGGAAGTAAGAGGAAATCCCTGCAAATTAGGGGAATTCTTTGGGGACCCCCAAGTCACCGTAACTAAGGTTGCCACCTGTACGGGTTTGTACCCAGAGAGTCAGGATTTTGCAGCTTGTGCCCAGGTGTCTGTCCACCTGAAACCCAGACACAACACACCTCCAGTCCGGTCAGGTAAATCTGTCTCGGTGCAGTGAGGGAATTCTGTGGGATATCCTCAGGAATTCCTGTCGGCTGCGCCTTGCTCTGTGTGCTCTCTGCTCTGCCTTCTCCCCCACCGGCGCCTGCCACCCCTCCATCCGACCGATTATTCTTTGCAATTATTGGTTGCTAGGACCGCCAGTGTACTAGCATCCTATGACGCTTGTGCACAGCACACACAGGATTTTTTTCCACTTCACATCACACCTCCACCCCCTAACTCCAGCCAGCTCCCAGCATCCCACACACTCACTCGCTTGCAGTTGCAGCAGCTGCAGAGTTCCTCCTGCCAGTAGGGCATTAGACAATCTTCTAGAAGAGGGCAGGTGGTGCTGTTTTTAAGGGGGTGGTCTCTCTCTAATAGAGGTCTCTAAAGAAGGGGGGGGGGGGCACTGATATAAGAGCAGTGTGAGATAATGGGGACTCTAGTATAGGATGCTGACTGCTGGTCTAATTCTGACCAACTATTAAATCAGCAGTCAGCACCCCTCATTAGAGTGCCCCCATTATATCAGAGTCACCTTATATTAGCACCCCCCTTTACAGACTTCCATTAGATCAAAGTCCCTTTATTTTAGCACCCCCCTTAGAGACCCCCTATTAGATCAGAGTCCCCTTATATCAGCGACCCACCTCAGAGGCCAACGGAAGGTCTCTAAAGGGGGTTCGTTGATATAAGGGGTCTCTGATCTAAAAAAACAAAAAACTTGCTCTGCACTGCTCAAGTGTTCAAGTTTGGCTTCAAGAAAAGATGGCAACCCCAACCAGAACGAGTGTTCATATTTGGAAGATTCCCCGTCTATTACTTTTCTAGGGACAACCCAAAATTTGGGATTTTCTTTTACTTTCACTTTCAGTGATAATCATAAACAGGATAAATAGAGAGAGGCAATCTCCTTAAAGCGGAGTTCCACCCATTTAAAAGTCAGCAGCTACAAAAAGTGTAGCTGCTGACTTTTAATAAACAGACACTAACCTGTCCCCCTCCTCTTTGCGGCACCGGCATTGCAAATGTGGGTGCCCGGCTGTGGCATAAAAACTGAGCACGCACTGCGCATGAGCGAGCTGTGCTGCGTGTTATGAATGGCCGGGCAATCTTCTGGGACCTGAAGATTGCGGGGAGATGAACTTCTGCTCGGCACCGCAGCGCCAGGAGAGGACGTGGGAGCTGGGTACCTGTGAAAACTAGGTACCCGCTCCCCCCCCCCCCCCAAAAAAAAAATTACATGCCAAATATGGCATGTCAGGGCTTTCACAAGTACTTAAAGCAGAAGTTCCACTTTTGGGTGGAACTCCGCTTAAATGAGAGCACAGACAGCAATAAAAACCTGACAAGAGTTATAATTCCTCCCCACTGTCTAAAACTGAAGAGGTTTTGCCTTTAGTTAGACTTTAAAATGGATGTAAAGATATGTGTTACTAATATTAATGTACTTCCTAGATATATAACTTTATATTAGCAGGGCTTGCCCAAATAAGTTAGAGAACATTTGTGGGCCTTGGCTGACAAGCTCGGTATAAGCCTTGTACACGTTATGCTAATGCATTGTATCACTCTCTGCTAAATACAGTATGTAATACTTGTTATCCAAATTTTGTTTCATTTATAGAGGCTCTACAGGGGGTAACAAGAGGAAATTGACGAGTCTATGCATAAGTGTGTGTGAAAAAAAGTTTACACATGAGCAGGTTGCCTCAATGTTCATCTTTATTGTGAAACACTTTTTCAAAAAAGAATCGACAAGCTTCATTTATTTTATATTGGCAGATAAACCCTGGTAGAACATGTCACACATAAGTTGAGCTACACAAAGGTGATTTGTGTATATGAACATCTCTTTTTTTATTTTTTATTTTATACAAACTGAACCTTAACCACACACAGCTTTAGGTTATGCTCAAAGAAATAAAAATGAGTAATTCTTTCCTTCCAATAATTTACTGACCAAAAGTTTAACTTGTGAATTTACTAGATTTGTATGTCGAAAAAATTAGGATGTATTATATACGGTACCTAACATAATAAACTTTGTAAAAAATTAAAAAGATAAATTATTAAATAAAATCATACCGTCCACTAAGACAACTAGTTTGTTTTACCCCCTTTCTGATCTGGTCAACTGGATAATCTTACTAGAAGACTGAAAACCTAAGACAGCATAGCCATAAAAGGCATCCCTGAGCTGGGATGCGGAGGATGAAAGAGACATCTTGTTCCCTATGCTTTACTGTATCTTAAAGCAGAACTGCAGGCAATTAACATAAGACTATAAGCAGGCAGGCTATTATCACAGAAGAGACATGCAATGTCTCTTCTGTAATAAAATACACCTACCTGCTCACCTTATATCGCCACCATGGTTTCTGTGTGCCGGAATAACAAGAGGAGAAGATGCCAGCGAGGGACCTGGGCCATTAGAAGAAGGTACATTTAGTGCCTTCAGTTCTGTTTTAAGCCAAGTAGATCAAAAGGCAAATAGTCACTGTACTGTGGTTGCTGTTCAGTTTTAGGTGTACAGACATAGGCGTGCGCAAGGGGTGTGCCAGGTGTGCCTGGGCACACCCTAATCCTGGGGTTGACAACCCGCCACCACCCACCACCTTGCAGGTGACAGGTAAACCGCAATCCTTCCTTGCTGACCCTCAGAACCTGGACAGGAGAGGCGGCGGGGGTGGAGTTTAGTGGAATCAATCTGTATTTTCCTCCTGCAGCAGCTGAAAGTAGGCTTCTCCTCCTCTCCCTATCAACATTCAGCTGCCACAGGAGGAAAATAAAGGGGATCTGTACCAATATATGCAACCCCCGCCATCCCTCCTGTCCCTGTTCCTCTTCCTTCTGTTGCCTGGGTCCCCCTGTGTGCTCCCTGGCTCCCCCTATTTCCCACTGTGTGCTCCCTGGCTCCCCCTTTGCTCCCCCTTTCTCCCATTGTTTCAGGATGGAGAGCAGGGAAGAGGCCGGTAAATATGTCAAACGTATATATGTGTTGGAGCTTTGGGGTGCACACCCTAATGCAATAGGCTGCGCACACCTATGTGTACAGATAAAGACTGGGTGGACTTTAGCTAAAGTTTTCAATAAACAAATTGAATTTCCCCATCAAATCATTCTCTGCAGCTATTACCTTTTGTACCACCACCCCCTCCCTTAGAATGTAAGCTCTACGAGCAGGGCCCTTCTGTACCTTTTGTATTGAACTGTATTGTAATTGTGTTGCCCCCCCTCTACATTGTAAAGCGCTGCGTAAACTGTTGGCGCTATATAAATTGTGTATAATAATAAATTTCAGCCTATGCCTGCTGAATCCCCCAACATTTGTTCAGTGAGTGGCCCCTTCAGCAACACCCAGGTCTACAAAATTTGATTTTTGAACTGACCTTTGTCAAAGGAGCTGGGAAGAAAACTGCCAGCCAAACAGCACCTGCATCCAATCAGATGTAGGCACTGTTTTGGGTATTAAAAAACAATGGGTGCTGGCTGTCAGAATAATATGGCCTGGCTCTGCAAATTCCTCCATCTACGCTATTTAGTCAGGATGGGGGAAATAAGTAATTTTTCTAGTTCACTTGAAGGGCCCAACAAGAGAAATCTCAACATGTATGACCACCAACAAAAATGAATGAAAACCCTATTATGTCCCTCCCCCTCCTCCCCAGCAAAGCGTCCCCTCCTCTATGTACCCCCTGACCTTTAAAATAAACATTCAAGCATACACACTTTAAATCCAGACTACTTTCAGCCAGTCAAATGTTGAGTGGGGGTCCTATTTTAATGATATGTGCAGTGGGCTGTCCTCACCACTGCATACAGCAGCACTAAGATATGAGCACTGTTCTATACAGCATTCTCCTCCGAGCTCAGGCTGCTTGCTGAAGAACCCCCAATGGGTGTGCCATTGACAGCTTGAGATCACAGGAAGTTAGTTGACTCTGACCTGGAAGAGGAGCAAATACCAGTATAGGAGGAGGGCAGAACGTGAGAATTGTGAGGGTGGGTGGTGCTGTATCACCTTTTTTTCATGCAAGCTGCCCTTAGCAGAAGATACCGGTGCAGTACCTTATATAAGGCATGTTAATTTCTCATCTACCATGTAAGTCTACTCAGGCCCGGATTTACTCCCTTTGCCGCCCCAAGGCCGGGTCCTTCAATGCCGCCCCCCCCACACACACACACACACCACCATTCTCGTCCTTTATCGATGACTGCTACAATAGATCAATTAAAAACATATCTCCACACACGAGAACACTGAAAACAACTGGCTTTAATTGTACTTCAGGGTAAGCGCGCGGGGTAACAATTTTTTGCGGGCAATTTTTCAGGGCAATGGCTGGTGTTAGTGCCTCAATCATCCCCGGCACCATGGTTGGTATGGTGTCAGGATGATTGAAACACATTATTTCTATCATTACATTGTAATGTAAAATGAAATAGTTCAACTCACCATAATGCAGAATCATTGGGAGCCCTGAGCGTGTCACTTGCAGATGTTGATGTCACTTGCCACACTGCCACCAGATGGGGATGTCACTTGCCACGCTGCCACCAAATGGGGATGTCACTTGCCACACTGCCACCAGATGGGGATGTCACTTGCCACGCTGCCACCAAATGGGGATGTCACTTGCCACGCTGCCACCAGATGGGGATGTCACTTGCCATGCTGCCACCAGATGGAGATGTCACTTGCCACGCTGCCACCAGATGGAGATGTCACTTGCCACGCTGCCACCAGATGAGGATGTCACTTGCCACACTGCCACCAGATGGAGATGTCACTTGCCACACTGCCACCAGATGGAGATGTCACTTGCCACGCTGCCACCAGATGTTGATGTCACTTGCCACACTGCCACCAGATGGGGATGTCACTTGCCACTCTGCCACCAGATGGGGATGTCACTTGCCACGCTGCCACCAAATGGGGATGTCACTTGCCACGCTGCCACCAGATGGGGATGTCACTTGCCATGCTGCCACCAGATGGAGACATCACTTGCCACACTGCCACCAGATGTTAATGTCACTTGCCACGCTGCCTGTCTGCCACCAGATGAAGGAGGGCGGAACAGCGGTGCTGGCAATGAGAGATGTCATCTCTCTCCCCCCACCGCCGCACCACTGACATTACTTCTTAGTCTTTTTAAAAATGGCGCCGGGCGGCGAAATCACGCTACTGCGCATGCGCCGCCCGGCCGAGTGCATACGAGCTTTCCCGAGCCCGGCCGCTTCAGAACTGCGCATGCGCAGTAGTGGGCGGCTCGCGGCCATCTTTTCTAAGGGCACCGGTGCCCTTAATCAACTTTAACGAGCAGCCCGAAAGGGGGGGGTGGCCGCGAAGTTGCCGCAGGAGCGGCGCCGCCCCTGCACCACTGCCGCCCCGAGGCCTGGCCTCGGTGGCCTTGTGGCAAATCCGGCCCTGAGTCTACTTGATTATAATTAATTTCCCATCATAAACTCTGTTCTACCAAAGGTTTTCATTATTCTTTATTTTTCAAATGCAGCATATTATTCAGCACTGTACAAAAAAACAGTGAAGTGAGTGAAGACAAAGATACTGTCACGTACCTTTACTGTGGAGTCTGAAATGACGAGGGTGGCCTCTTGCACGGTTCCGGTCCTAACACCCCTGGAGGTGGAGACAGGGCTGCTAGGGCGACGGAAGGGTGCAGGTGCCTGTTGGCAGGATCAGGAACACCGGAGCCTAGAGATGCTGTTGGGATGTTGATCCTGGATAGGTTCAGGAAAGTCCAACAGGAGAACTTGCAAGGTCTGGAACAAGCAGGAGTCGGCAACGTGCTGGCAGAAAGGTGCACAATCGATAGGCAGGTTCGTAGTCAGGGGCTAGCGGAGGTTGGCAATGGGCTGGCAGAGAGGTACAAGTTCGGAAGACAGAGCCGTGGTCAGAAGTTCAAGCCGGGTTCAGTACAGGAAGCACAAGTAAACAGAGTTGCAGGGATAATCCAAAAGAGAAGTCAGGAAGGCCAAGATTTCAGGATCAAGGTTCAATCAAACAGCAATCAAGGATACAGGAACTAGCTGAGACAATCCAGCACTGATACTAGTATGCTGATCCTTTAAATAGGGCGCCCTGTGCTGTGATTCGTTGGCTTGCAGACATGCCCACGTCGACGTGCACTCGTTCATATGAGAGTACTAACGTGCGTGCCTGGTCTGGGGTTCACACATTCGTGCCACACGTCTGGCTGGCGCACGGGAACGAGCGTTTGTAATGGTTCTCTGACAGATACTGTATATTGCTGTAGCATTCATGATAAATTGTATGGAAGGAGTTTTGGGTAAATACCAGAGAGGTGCATAGTGCATTTGTTACATTGAGAGATTTTAAGGACAAGGTCCTTGGTGATCTCTTGGGCTAGGAGGAGGTGTATTTTGGAGATGATGCACACAAAGATGCATCACAAATTACAGATGTTCTAGATAACAGGAATGTAGGTAATGGCCAAAGCTGGCCATAGACAGTTGTTAAATTATTTTTAAGATAGATGGACACAGATTAGAGTAGTATTAAACCCTCAGTGTTAGCTTTGCACATTGAGCATAGGAAAATAAACATTCCCCCAGTAAACTAGTTGTGAAAATCTTTACCCCAGCACTTGCAGTGTGCAACAGTGTGCAAAGCTGCTGGCTCCTGCTTTCCTATTACCGCTTCCCTGAATTTCTGTTTTTCACAGGGAAGAGTTAACAGTGGCAAGTGCCATCTCCATCCGGTATGTTAGCTTGGAGAAGAGGGGAGGAATTAGGGAGATGAATGTCTTTCCATCCTAGGCTACGGGGCTGCATATTTCAGTTGATGCACTCAATGTAGGTAGTTACAACTGTAGTTCCTGCATGATGCAAGGGTGGCTCCATAGGATGCTGTGACAGAAAGGAGCCACCCAGAAACAGGAAACCTGGGGTAGCAGTTATGCCACCAGCTTAAAGTGGAAAACAGGCAAGGTGTAAACGGTAAAGAAGCTACAGTACAGTATATACTCACTCATTATTAAATCAGCTGCTTAAAGTACTTAAACAACTGAGAGTTTGATATCACTTTAACAGTAGAAAGGACACACGGTGTGTCATCTATGTATATGTGAAGTTGAAGGAGTAGGAAGATATTCTCAGATCTTTTGTCATTTACTCACAGTTTGAAATAAATTCCAAATTAAAATGGTACATTTTTCAGTTAAGTCAGAGCTTTAATTGGTAATAGTCAGCTTTAGGGACAACTTATTCTAAGTTATGAAAATCATATGAGGAAGATAACAGGGGCGATTACTGCACAAGCTGAGGCTATAACCAGTCCCTATTGGCTTTGTTTAACTAATAAGTCTCATTAGTGCCAAATAGTTTTGCAAGTAAATTTAATGACACTTTGGAATTATGTGGATTTCTGTAATGATGGCGCCTAACGTGCACTCGAATATTCATATATCTCATAAATAAATAGAGAGGGTCTTGTTTAAAAATGACACATTCCACTTGGTAATATCTTTACTGAAGAAATATCTTAAACAATCAAGGACTTTCAAGGAAAACGTGAACCACTAGGATAATGACATTTTGCAAAGAGAATAATTGGATTTGGTGTTGCAATCTGTGAGGTGAGATAAGAGGCATGGTTTGAAGTTGCCATGTCTTACACAGCATATAATGCTAAGGTAAATATGAACCTTTTTTCAGAAATATCTTATCAAGATCTTTATTTATATGTCATGGTTGTGTGCTTTTTGGAGCTGTGGTCTAACAACTAGAACAGCCATTCTCAACCAAGGTCCTGTGGAATTCTACGGTTCCTCTAAAGCAGTGTTCCCCAAATTGTGGCCCGGGGGCTGGATGTGGCCCTTTGCATGCTTTTTTTCAAGTCCTTGGGGCACTATTTCATTCACTGATACCAACGAAGAGGCACAATTCCTCCTAATGACACCAAAGAGGGGACACAAGTCTTACAAATGACACCAGCGATGAGGCACAGTTCCTCCCAATGACACCAACAATGGGAAGACATGGTTTCCCCCTCTTTACAAATGGGACTTTAAAGGCATAGGAGAGTAACACCGGTTTGTATTAAAATTCAAAGTTAAATTTTACCAAGTAAATTTACAAAAGTAGAAAGGACATATAATTATCAAAAATACAGTGCACAATAAAAATAGGTATGTATTACCACATCCTATATTCACATTACAAAAGTTTCACTGTTTAAAACAGTTGCATCAACATATCCAACGTGTTTCAGAGCAATTTGACGCCTTCCTCAGGAATATTCTTTTGCTAATAGTATAGGTGCAGTCTACAAAATGAAAGTCATATTATAAACATTCATTGAACTGTATACATTGCTGAATTCTTGACAGTGGATGGTAATTTGGAGACAATACTTACAATGTCCTCAATCTATGACCCTCCCAGGCCAAGATGAATAAAACACCAACAATGGGTCCAATGACACCAATGATGGGGCACAATTCCTCCTAATGACACCAATGATGGGGCACAATTCCTCCCAATAACACCAACGATGAGGCACAATTCCTCCCAATGACACCAAGAATGGGGCACAATTCTTCCTAATGACACAAACGATGGGGTACAATTCCTCTCAATGACACCCCCTACATGTAGCACAGTGACACCAATGGTCTGGCACAATTCCTACCAAAGACACCAAGATGGGGCACAATTCCTCTTACTGACACCAAAGATAGATCATTGTTTACTCCAACTGATGCTGGGAAATGTTCTACTCCCGATGGCTACAGTCTGGCCCCCCTAAACTCTGAATAACAGTAAACTGGCCCTTTGTTTAGAAAGTTTGGAGACCCCTGGTCTAGAGGTTGTTAGGCATTCCTTGAGCTGTGGCTGATTGACCTCCCATTTGATGGAGCCTGCATAGTTCCAGGTCCAGTGCCATTTGGCAGAGCCAACTATATTACACCAATATATCTTTTTAGCTGTCTGTAAGTGTGGAATCCTGACCACAACTGTAAGCGGGGCATCATTTCTACTAGCCAACAATGTAATGGGCATTCTTCCCACTGACCCCAATTATTGAATTTTAGCAAGGGTTCCCCAAGATCTGAAAATTACTTCAAGAGTTCATCTGACATAAAAAGGCAGAGAAAGCCTGATTTAGAAATGATTTTGATGCCACCTGAGCTTAACCACTTGCCTACTGGGCACTTTCACCCCCTTCCTAGGCCAATTTTCAGCTTTCAGCGCTGTCACATTTTGAATGACAATTACGCGGTCATGCAACACTGTACCCAAATGAAATTTTTTATCATTTTGTTCACACAAATAGAGCTTTCTTTTGGTGGTATTTAATCACTGCTGGGTTTTTTATTTTTTTCTAAAAAAACAAAAAAGACCTAAAATTTTTGAAAAAAAAAAAGTTTTTCTTAGTTTATGTCAGTAAATTTTGTAACTAAGTAATTTTTCTCCTTCACTGATGTGCGCTGATAAGGCGACAGTGATGGGCACTGATAGGCTGCACTGATGGGCCCTGATGAGGCGGCACTTATGGGCACTGATGAGGTGGCACTGAAGGGCACTAATTAGGTGGAACTGATGAGGAGGCACTAATATGCTGCACAGATGGGCATTGATAGGTGGCACTAATATCCCACAATGATGGGAACTGATAGGTGGCATTGATATGCGGCACTGATGAGCACTGATAGGCGGCACTGATGGGGCCCTGATAGGTGCCACTAATGGGCACTGATATCCAGCATTTGTGGGCAATGATAGGCAGCACGGATAGGCGGGACTGATTAGCAGGCACTGATGGGCATTGAAAGGCAGCACTGACTGGCATTACTAATGGGCACTAACTGGTGTCACTGCTGGGCACTGATTGATGTCACGGATGGCACTGCTGAGGCTGTACTGTAATCAGGGCCGTGATTAGTGACCTGATCACCTGTACAGGTCTCCCTGCGAGGAGATGCCGCTGATCGGCTCTACTCGCTACACTCTGTCAGATGAGCCGAGGAGAGCCGGAAAACGGCACTTCCATGTTTACATCTGACAGATCACATCCGACTGGACACATCCGATCACATGGGTAAAGAGCCGTGTCATCAGCTTTTTACCGAGATCAGGGTCGCGCCGTGTCTTAGGAACACGACACGGCCGCGATCGCTGCCCCCACGGGCACGTGAGAGCGACGGTTCTGGGGCACCATCATATGATGTCATCCCAGTACGAGAAATGCCCCCCTGCCACTGTCATTTTACCATACAGCGGGCGGCAAGTGGTTAAAGTATACAGTATATAAAGTCAAATCTTTATTTTTCCATTTGTATACAGTGGAGAATGGATAAAAACCCTGTCAGGTGTGGGGTTTTTTTGTTGGTGTAGCACAGATTTCTCAATTGGAAGACTCCAACTCCATTCCTATTCTGGTCATAGCTTTGAATTGTGGATTTCCCCAAGTGGTAATGCCATTGACAGCTGGGACACAGAAAACAATAGAAACCCAACTCCTCCCCACTCTATCCAAACTTGCAGGATGAATGAAAAAAGTCTTACAGATTCCTACATCCACACTATACAGTGCGGATATATAAATCTCCCACTGCACCTATTGTATTCTGACAGCCACCGACTACAGCTTTTAGAATACCAGAACAGTGGCTGTATCTGGTTGGATGCTGTCACTGTTCGGAGGAAAATGTTTCACCTGAATCCTTCAATTTTACAATCAAAGAATGTAGGGCTGGAGGGTGGTGACACAGCCACCCTCTGAGCAAATACTGGCCAGTTCATTGGGAACTGGTTAAATTTGCACAGTGTATATCAAGTTTTAAAAGCAAGTTTGGGCTTTAGATAACATTTAAGCAAGATAAAATGACACCTACTTAGAGTATGCAGCATTATCACAAAAGAGCAAGAACACCCTGGCCAATTGAACTTGAGGTACATCAATAGCTTATCATCTGACTAAGAACACCAGAGGAAGAATTAATGAAGTGTGAGTATTGGGTAGTTGGATCTCCCCGAATAATCCGACTGGGCCTGATTCACTGAAGGGTCTGATTCACTGAAATTAAGAGACAAGAAAAAGCACACAAAATAGTTTTTTCTCAATAGCACCCAATCACATTTCAGCATATAAAGTAGAACTAAAGGAAAACCTATTTCTTTTATTCATGTAGATAGAGTAAGGGAGAGTTAGGACCCTTGTCAAGTTTTTTGGCGCAGTCTTATTGTGGCGATTCCCCTTCACTTCCCATCCCAGGAAAACAAGCCAAAACAAGTGAGACGAAATTCCTTTAAAGTGAGTGAATTCCTAGTTGTCACCAGGCTCACCAGAAATAGTGTCCTTGTTTAAAGATTTCCCCTCTATTCCTGTTCTGGTGACTGGGGATTCTCTTTCAATTTCACTTTCGGTGAGAGTGGTAAACAGGACAAATAGAGAAAGCAAATCTCCCTAATGGAGGCACAGACAGCAATAAAAACCTGACAGGTGTTCTAATCCCTCTCTACTCTATCCAAAACTATAAAAAAAGAGTTATTTTATAGAATAATTCTTTGCATATTTTTTTGTCCTGTCAATGAATTTGCCCCTAAGGCTGGGTTCACAATTATGCGATGCCAGACATTGCATGTGATTCACAACGCATTGCTGTGCACAGTTTGTATGGCTGAGATCGCATCGCATTCCCACCAACATGGTGCAGGATTGTATGGGGTTGCTTTTCAGCTCCGAGCCTCTGGCCCAAGGGCACCCCCCAGGCTGGGGGGCTTCCTCAAAGCCTAACACTTCATCTCCAGTTCTTCCACCCGAACAACTTCTACCCAGCTGGGTTGACCCTGGGTATTTAAGGAGGCCTACCCCCTGCCAATCCAGGTTGGGGATTGGTCAGGGCTCCTCAGAACACCCCAGACAGCTCCACCCTTCTTCCCCACCTTCCTTTTGGAAGCCTCTAGAAGCAGAAGGGAGGTAACCGAAAGATGATGCTATCTGTGAGTCCCCAACTTACTCTAAACCACTCCCAGCCCCACAGATCAAAACAAACAGGCCTAGCTGCCTGCTAGGCCTGCTTAAATTTACCTGCTCTACCAAAAACGATATCTAGCACCTACCTGGCGTAGAGGGTGCTACATGTAGTCAAAATATAGCCAGGGTTCGGTAACCAGAGCGGGTAGTCGAAACAAGCCAGTGAAACAGGAATCCAGAGATCAGCATAGTAGAGGCAGAAAACAGGATCAGGAACCAGAAGGGAAGTCAGCCAGGCAAAAGTCTTTAACAGGAAAACAAATAATACAGGTATATGCGCAAGAGCTAAGGCTCATATATCTCCCATTTACAACACTTATGTCATAAAATACATAGTCTCATGGGGTCCATGTAAAAAAGGTATAATATATAGGGAAAGCAAGGGAATAGTGCCCGGGGGCTCTTAGGGCTGCCGCCATAGGAGAACAGAAACCAGTTTCCAAAACTGCAGAGAAAACAAGGAGAGAAGCGCCTTTAATGCCGCGTACACACGATCAGACATTCCGACAACAAAATCCTGGATTTATTTCCGATGAATGTTAGCTCAAACTTGTTTTGCATACACACGGTCGCACAAATGTTGTCGGAAACTCCAAATGTCAAGAACGCAGTGACATACAACATGTACGACAAGCCGAGAAAAATGAAGTTCAATAGCCAGTGCAGCTCTTCTGCTTGATTCCGAGCATGCGTGGAATTTTGTGCGTTGAAATTGTGTACACACGATCGCAATTTCTGACAACAGATTTTGTCTCAAATTTTTGTTGTCGGAAATTCCGACAACAAATGTCCGATGGAGCCTACACACGGTCGGAATTTCCGACAACAAGCTCACATCGAACATTTGTTGTTGGAAATTCCGACCGCGTGTACGCGGCATAAGAGTAGACGTTTAGAAAACACTTTAATAGGTATACAGTTTATGCACTCACATTTTGAAGAAATATTATGAGCATATCGGTCCCAAAAAGTCTAGGTGGCCGCTCCTCCTGACTGCTCCCTCCGTCCGTGTTGCTCCGGCGCTGGTTGGGATAGTGTCACTCCGTGCGGATGAATGCCGGCTGCTGTGGAGGAACTCGATGACCAGAACGAGGCTTGGAAATGAGGGCAGGGATGGCAGCACAGGAGATCTGATCCAGGCAGTTTAAATAGCCAGCAGGGCTAGCTGAAGAGCAGGAAATGAACACTATGTGCGTCACTGTGGAATGAAGAGTACTGGCAATTAACCGACAGCTGAGCACAGAGCTCTTAGAAGGAAGGGCTGAGCCCAGCCCTGACAGTACCCCCTCCTCAATGACCCCTCTTCTTCGGAGGACCACCAGGTTTGAGGGGAACACATCTATGGAAAGCCTACTAAAGGTTTTAATAAGGAGACTTAAAATACATTTGAAATACGCATATTAGAAGAAAGGTCTAAAGCGTAAGCCACTGGGTTGATCCTACGGAGAATACGGAAAGGCCCAATAAACCATGGTGCCAGTTTCAGTAAGGAAACATGGAGTTGGAGGTTGCGAGATGACAGCCAGACCCTGTCCCCAACTTGGTAGGAAGGCGCAGGTAGGCGTCCGCGATCAATATGGAGTCTGTACCTATCATTGACACGTCGTAAGGACTCTTGGACCTGTACCCAAGTGGAGCGAAGACCACAGAGATACTTCTCCAATGCAGGAATGCTCTGAGGAACAAATGAGTCAGGCAGCATGGATGGTTGAAAACCATAATTCGCCATGAATGGAGACAATCAGGAAGTGGTGTTGACGGCACTATTGTGAGCAAACTCTGCCAAAGGTAAGAGGTCAGACCAGTTGTTATGGTGGTCAGAAATGTAGCAACGTAAAAACTGCTCTAAGGACTGGTTGGCTTGTTCTGCAGCCCCATTGGACTGCGGGTGATACGCAGAGGAGAAGGAAAGCTTAATTCCCAACTGTGCATAAAAGGCTCGCCAAAACCTGGACACAAACTGGCTACCCCTGTTCGAGATGATAATCTTGGCTAGCCCATGTAAGCGAAAGATCTCCTGAGCAAAAATGGAAGCCAGTTCTTTGGATGTGGGCAAGTTCTTAAGTGGAACACAATGAGACATTTTTGAGAACCGGTCAACCATCATAAGGATACCTGTGTTGCCCTGAGAGTTGGGTAACTCCACAATAAAATCTATAGACAGGTGGGTCCAAGGCCTCTCTCCATTGGGTATGGGTTGTAGGAGGCCCACTGGAAGGTGTCATGGTGTCTTACTCTGAGCACACACGGAACAAGCAGCTATGAAGGCAGCTACATCAGCACGTAGACTAGGCCACCAGAATTGTTGGGAAATAACCCAAATAAGTTGATTCTTCCCAGGGTGGCCAGCACCCTTGGGAGAATGGTAAGTCTGGAGCATGGCAGTGTGGAGGTTCTCGGGGACAAAGCAGTGGTCACAAGGTTTCTCAGGAGGAGAATGGATATAAGCGGCAAGAATTTTGTCACCCAAAGGTGAAGTGAGACTGGTACGAACTGTAGCCAGAATATGATCGGGAGGAAACACAGGAACAGGAACCGACTCCATCTTGGAAGCGGAGGAAAACTGTTGCGACAATGTATCAGCCCTTACATTCTTAGTACTGGGTAAGAATGAGACTGTGTAATTGAAGCTTGACAAGAAAATAGCCCATCACGCCCTTTTGGGAGAGAGGCGTTTAGCCTCAGACAAGAATGTGAGATTCTTATAATCAGGCAGACTAAGAACCGGCACAGTGGTACCTTCGAGCATATGCCTCCATTCTTTAAGGGGTAAAATGATCGCTAACAACTCTCCGTCCTCAATCTCATAATTGCATTCCGCAGGAGACAATTTCTTGGAAAAGTGGCCACAAGGAAGCATAGCGCTCTCAGAGGTAGAACGTTGAGACAGTAGGGCACCAACTCCAGTCTCAGACGCATCAACCTCAAGGATGAAAGGTACCATAGGATCAGGATGTACCAACACAGGAGCGGAAACAAAGGCATCCTTGGGACTCTCAAAGGCATTAATGGAATCCGGATACCAATTCTGTGGGTTACCGTTCTTTCTGGTCATATCAGCCAGGGGTTTGACTAGAGATGAGAAGTTATGCATAAACTTCCAAAAATAATTGGCAAAGCCAAAAAAAAAGTTGCAATGGATGTAAACCCACAGGTCGGGGCCACTGTAGAACTGCCGAAAGTTTCTCTGGGTCCTTCGAAAAACCAGAAGTGGAAATTACATAACCCAGGAATTTAACCTGTTCACGATACAGGTTATTATCTCTCAGCCTCTGAAGCACACGGCAGATATTTGTGTGGTGGCTCGCTAGCAAATTGGAAAATATGAGGATATCATCGATATAAACCACCTCACATAGCTGCAACAAATCTCAGAGGACATCGTTGAGAAATTCCTGGAAAACTGTTGGAGCGTTGCAAAGACCAAGCGGCATTACAAGGTATTTGTAATGGCCTGTTCTGGTATTAAATGCAGAGAAAAGGGGTGAGGGTGGGACAGTAGGGCAGTTGCTGAAGCTGACATATATTTATTCCCAGCCTCAAAAGTTCTATCTCAGCACTGATGACTAATCGATCGGACATTGATCGGACATTCCGACAACAAAATCCATGGATTTTTTCCGACGGATGTTGGCTCAAACTTGTTTTGCATACACATGGTCGCACAAAGTTGTGGGAATTTCCGATCGCCATGAACGCGGTGACGTACACCACGTACGGCGAGACTAGAAAAGGGCAGTTCTGAACCAAGTGCGGCACCCTTTGGGCTCCTTTTGCTAATCTCGTGTTAGTAAAAGTTTGGTGAGAGACGATTCGCGCTTTTTCAGACTCGTAGTTTTCAGATCGTTTTCTGCTGTTCAGTTTGTGTTTGTGGGTTTGTATCTGCTCTTCAGTGCGTGCAGTCAGTTCGTATTGGATTATTCAGTGCGATCTTGTCCGCTCGTTGCTGTTTTTCAAGTCGCTCTTCACAGGCCTTGCTGTTCTTTAGTGCGTTCTGTTACTTCGTTCTGAGCAGCCGACCGTTTTCTAGCTATGTTGCGTATACGTACTCCTCGTAGCGTTCGTGCTGTGCGGGGGCTTGGTGTTGGGGTCCTTACCTTGACACAAGTCCAGTCCATGAACAGGGTGGGGAGGAGTTCATGGACCAAGAATTGGTTGCTCCAGCGTGACCAGTTCTGTTATATGCCTTTGCTCCGTGAGATTCGTGAGAATAATCCTGATGATTTCAGGAACTTTCTCTGGATGACGGACCCCGTATTTCACTGTTTGTTGGCTTTGCTGACCCCCTATATCAGCAGGCAGGATACCTGCATGAGGCAAGCCATCACTCCGGAGCAGAGGCTCGTCGCCACCCTGCAGTACTTGGCAATGGGGAGAAGCCTGCAGGACCTCAAGTTCTCGAAAGGCATCTCCCCCCAGGCTCTGGGGATCATTATCCCGGAGACCTGTTCTGCCATCATTCAGGTCCTGCAGAAGTAGTATATGAAGGTAAGATTTTTATCCTTTAATATCACATTTTATTGTATTTAATGTTTGATAATATATTGTATTTCTTCCTCATTCCCTAAAAAACCATGATTGGAATATGCTGTGAATGTCCCCTTTGTCCTCATGCATGTTGGATTTTTAAATAATTATTTTTTTTGTCCTCCATACATATTTGCCTTCACTTACCTCCCCAGCATGGTCTCCTGGCCCTATATTCACCGCATGTAGTCACTTAACAGTGTATTTTGTCAGCTCCATAGTAGTGCTTTACCCTAAATCCCCCCTAAAATGTATAAAAATGTGATTCGTGCTTTAAATTAAGGCAGAGTGCCAGGGGCTTTTTTTTGGGGGTCCCCAAATCATTTGGAACCCTCCCTCCCCCCAACTGTTAAGTCAGCTGATACCAATTCTCTATCTATCCTCAATCATCTATCTGCTGACTTTGCCAAACCCATACACACTATACCCATCTCTTTTGTGCTCAGATGTATGGATGAATTGCCCAAAGCATGTAGTGCAAGGGCCTGCCTGTATACTTTCAAATGGTACTGTTTAAAGTTTTTGTATACTATTATTATCTTGATGGGTAATAGCAGAATGTCCAAATGTGATAAAATGTGTACAATGTGTATTTATTTCTTTGTATTATGACACTTCTTACCTGTCCAGTGGGCTGTCAATAGTGTAAGTAAGAAGGGGCTGGCCAAAGTAATACACATTATTTAATCATTCATCTGGAAGTGGAGAGGGTTACCTGTCCAAAAGATCTCCCCCCCCCTAAAATGTTAGAAATGGCCCATGAGAGGGGGGGGGAGGGGGAATCTGATAGGTGGACCTTATACCTTGGTCTTTCAAAACTCCCTAAAATAAATGTTATACTGATGTTGGGCAAGAATGTTTGTGTCTAATCTGCTTTCCCTATTTAGGTGCAAAATGATTAATTTTTTTTCTTGTTTGATTCCACAGTTTCCTTCCAACCCACAGGAATGGCAGACTGTGGCCTCCCACTTTGCCCAGTGGTGGGACTTTCCTAACTGCGGAGGGGCAATTGATGGGAAACACGTCCACATCGTCCCACCACCCAACTCGGGGTCATACTATTACAACTACAAGGGGTTCAATAGTATTGTGATGTTGGCGGTGGTGTCAGCTACTTATGAGTTCCTGTATGTGGACATGGGGAAGAATGGCCGGATGTCTGATGGTGGAGTCATCGCTCAGATGGAGTTCTACAGGCGTCTCCAGAATGGCAGCTTGGACTTGCCACCTCCAGAAGACAATGTGGAAGGACTCCCATTCGTCTTCATTGCGGATGAAGTGTTTGCACTGGGGGACCATCTTATGCGGCCATTCTCTATGAGGACCCTCACCCCGGACCAAAGGGTTTTTAATTACTGGCTGGCCAGAGCCAGAAGAGTAGTGGAAAACACATTTGCAATCATGGCCAGCCGGTTCCGCCTATTTCTTACACCAGGGCTTGACAAATTTGCTTGGAATCTAGGAGCCAGCTAAAAAAGTTAGGAGCCAGGTTTTTTTTTTTTTTTAAACGACCGACAAAGCTTTATTTTCAATATAAAAATTAACCAATCTTAAATTTACACAGAGACGACTAGAACTAATGTGACTGCTTTTATTTCCTGCCATGCAGGGACACAAGACCACCATATTCTCGCTAAGGATCCAATCAGGTCCGCCTGAAAAACTGACAGGCGAACCTGATCAGATAGCCCGAGTGAAAGGGGCCAAGCAGGGAGATGACAAATAATAAATTCATTTTAATTAACCACTTCCTTCCCACAGGACGACTATATACGTCCTGTCTTTGAAGAGAAATACCGTAGTTATGGTAGCAGCTAGCTACCATAACCCCGGTATCTTCTTCAAGAGCCGGCGGTTCTCTTTCAGATAAAAGTGGTCTCTGCAGCAGATTAGCAGCGAGATCACTTTTATCGGCGGCAGGAGAGGGGGCCCCCCCTATCGCCACGATCGTTAGAGCGAGAGCAATAATTCTAGTCCTAGACCTCCTCTGTAACTCAAAACATGTAACCTGTAGAATTTTTTAAACGACGCCTATGGAGATTTTAAAGGGTAAAAGTTTGTCGCCATTCCACGAGCGGATGAAATTTTGAAGCGTGACATGTTGGGAATCAATTTACTCGGCGTAACATTATCTTTCACAATATAAAAAAAATTGGGCTAACTTTACTGTTTTCTTATTTTTTAATTAAAAAAAGTATTTTTTCCCAAAAAAGTGCGCTTGTAAGTCCGCTGCGCAAATACGGTGTGACAGAAAGTATTGCAATTACCGCCATTTTATTCTCTAGGGTGTTAGAATAAAAAATATATATAATGTTTGGGGGTTCTAAGTAAAGGGAAGGAGATGAGCAGGCAGTGAAAACAGGTAGGGAAAGGTCCATTAGCATTGGTGGATGTCTTGTCATACCAACGGCCACCACCAGAGGGCGCCCGATTGCAGAAGGAACCAGGAACCATAGGACTGCAGTAGGCCGCAAAGCCGGGGCCTCAATTACCGGCGCGGCCCAGCGCGATCGCGGCGGGAGGGGGGGTGGTTGTCGAACGGACACAGGATACCCCAGCTGTGCCCCCCCAGGCACCAGGTCGCTAATTCTAGTCGCAAATGCGACCTGGCGCCCGGGTTTTGTCGAGCCCTGTCTTACACCCATACACATGGCGGAGTACAAACTGAATCATATCATCCTGGCGTGCTGTGTTCTACACAACTTTTTAAGGCAAAATTCTGCCAACTATGCTGCCTCAGTTGGGCCTGAGGCCGGAATTCATAATGAACCAACACTGACGTCGCTTGAAAGTGGCCGTCCTGGCTTGCCCCCCCTGAGTGCCCGTGAGGTCGTTCTTAGATATCTTGATTACTTTGCGGGTAGGGGGGCCATCAATATACCAGACAATGTCTGAGACATTTTTAAAATAAAAAAAACATTTTAACTACTAAAATCTTTGGTGGCATTTACTGCTTGTGTTTCTTTTAACTGACCCTGACAGAAATGTGGTGAGTCCTGAAAATGGCGTGATTGTGTAACATTACAAAGCACTGTTGGGTGTTATTTACTAAAGGTAAAGACACTTTGCACTACAAGTGCACTTAAAACTGCACTTGTAGTGCAAAGTGGATTTTCCCTTAGGAAATAACCCCCATTGTCACAGAAAACACCAATTTGAGCACAACAAAAGTTTTGGAGCGTTGAAACAATAATCCACACATTCTTGATTATCAATCTTTTTAACACAAGCACAATCACATGTGCATTTATAAAAGGTTTTTAAAACAAACCAACATGTTTGTTGTATAACAATTTTTTGGGTCACATTAATAAAAGTAGAAATGTCCATTTAAGGTAAAACAGGCATGTTTAAAACCAACAAGAAAGACACAAATCTTGAACTTACAAAGTTCAACTTTTGTAGAAATTGAAGGCAATATCAGACATGAGTATTTATAAACTGTGTTTGATATTGCGTTCAGATGGGGTGAAGTCACCCCTGGAAAAGCCAAATTTTGAAGATGCACACAAATTGCAGAATGTCAACATGTGCTACCTGCCATCACAGGGGATCAAGGGACTTGTTTTGGGGGTGCAACCCCTTCCTCCCAACACTTTATTATTGAGGAAGGGGTTGCACCCCCAAAACGCATTCATTGATCTCCCGTGATGGCAGATAGCACATGTTGACTCACTGTGTGCATCTTCAAAATTTGGCTTTTCTCGAATATGAAAAAAAATGTTAGAAATTTTTAGATCCCAAAAAGCTTAAAAAAGGGAAGGGATTTGGAGCGGTTTTAAACCCTCCCTACAACATCAATGATGTTCTTCATTTTTTTTTGAACATCATTGATGTTTTTCTGGATGTTTTCCAAGTCCCTATTACACCCCATGATCTCCCCGATCAGGATCTGTGCACTTTCAGGGGTGAAATGACCTGGATTAACAACATCACGATCACCTAAAAAGATAGAAACAAGAACACACCATGTATTATAAATATGCCGGCATTCATCTCTTACCTGAGCCTGTGGTCGCAGACACTCACCTGTTGTGGTGACAATTTCCACCACATCACCTTCCCCCTCCTCCTCCTGTTGTCATTGGTGGGTCTCCACTTCTTCCTGAGGTGGGGGGTCTGTTGTCTCCTCGGATGAGGGGTGTCCTCCGAGTCTTTTATCCCCTATGTAAAAAAAAATAGGTATACGTAGCACACAGATATTTGATGGCAGAAATCGGAATATGAAACATTGCTTGGAAGTGAGGTACAATTATCTGTTTGGTCAGAGTTCCAAGATGAAGAAATATTTTTTTCCTTTATCAAGCTTGAATACTTACCTGTTTTGTGCAAGCTTCACAGATGGAGTCACCCCTATAGTATCCACTGGAGCACCTGTGTGGGGCCCCCTAATAAAAAGGGTGTTCTTGTGTTCCACACTAGTGCTCCAGTATCCAGATGTGAAAACTGCTGCTGAGTGTCCTCTCCTTACACAGAATCTAGTTTGCATTTCATTCTAGTTACAAACCCATCTACACAACCAAATTATTTTAAGAGAAGTGGGCCATAAAAAATGTATTCAAATGCATATGGCCAAAACAATGGTGTTTTTTAGGCCGAACGAACAATGTTTCATACGAACGAATAATGTGTCCATGAACATGAAAGTTACCATTTTAAACTGTACAACAGTTAAGAAAAGCACATGGAGCAGCATGAACTAATAAAAATAAAGAATAGGAACACAGCACAACTACTTACTTTTTTGCAGCATTCTCCTGATCCTTCTGTACTGCTCGTGCTCCCTTAATTTGATTCCTGAGCTGATCTTTCGATCGTCGTACCCCGAAATTATTCTGCAGACTTTTGACCACTTTCGCCATGATCTTGGCCTTTCTGACATTGGGGTTGGGGTAAGGTCCATACTTCCCGTCATAGTCGGTCCTTTTCAGTATGTCGTCCATCTCCAACATCTCCCCAAAGGACATATTTGAGGCCTTAAATTGTCTCCTTCTGGATCGGGACATTTCAGGCTCCGGGCTTTCCTCCTCCTCCTCCTTGTTGCTGTAATTAACACGGACCTGTTGTGTCTCCGCCATGTGCTCTTAACCCACTGCGCCGAACGAGAAGGGTCAAGAAGGTCACGGATTCCCAGAGATCCGGAGCTGCAGCAGATGACATTTATGTCCCCAGGCTGTGGTACTATGAGAGACTGCGATTTCTGTCAGACCAGGCTGAAGTCAGGGAATCCCTCTCAACCCTTCCTTCCACTCTTCCTTCCACCCTATCTTCCACCCCAGCTGAGGCTTCTGATGTCCAACCTGGGACTTCCAGCCAGGAAGAAGTAGAGGAGCCCAGCTGGAGCCAGGTATAGCATTCTTCTACAGATTTCTGGTCAATAAATAAATGATGTTTACTAGATGTTATTATTGATCACTAATTGCTGATTTAATAAAGTGTTTTACATATCAATAGACAGTAGTGTTCAAAAATAATTGGGACAAGAATGAAAAATGCTGGGCTCAGAATGATAATCTGTTATATTTGTTAACATTCAATTTGCAACAGTCATGAGATGAAAATTGTGTGTGATTGATGAATAAAAAACCCAAACTATGTCCCTTTTTCATACACAGGAAGACCTCAGCCAGGAGGAGGCTGTGGAATGTGGCACACAGGAGGAGGCTATGGAATGTGGCAGCCAGGAGGAGGCAGGGGTTAGTGGCAGCCAGGAGGAGGAGGGGCTAAGTGGCAGCCAGGAGAAGGCCGGGCCCAGTAGGAGCCTGACAGAATCGCAGGTTCCTCCCCTCCGCTTCTAAGCAAAATACCCAGGAAGGGGAGTCACGTGCAGGATTCAGCACTCAGGCTGATTCAGGAGGCTTCTGCGTCCCTCAGAGCCACCCCCACTCCTTAAGAGGCCTTTGCCTGCATGGCTGTCACCAAACTGCAGGGCATGCAGGAGGGCCAACGCCTCCTGTGTGAGGACCTTCTTTATAAAGTCTTAACTAAGGGGGTGAGGGGTCAAAAAACTCTGTAATCAAAAGAATCGGATAATCATTCCTAATCATGAAGCGATTGAGGCCCCTATAATCAATACAAGGTCTCAGTTCACCACTCTTCTTTTTCACAAAGAAGAAACCAGCACCAGCAGGAGATGAGGATTTATGGATGAATCCTCGAGAAAGTGCGTCGGCAACATACTCCTCCATGGCTTTGTCCTCCGAGACAGACAAGGGGTTAACCCGGACATGAGGGGTATAGCACCAGGTTGAAGGTTGATTGCGCAATCATATGTCTGGTGTGGAGGCAAACTACCAGGTTGACCTTTGTCAAAGACATCACTGAATTTGCGGTCCTCCTCCGGCAGGGAGAAGAGTGAATAGGTGCAGAAGACCTCGTTCTGACCACGTTCTGAAAACATGTTTTCCTGCATTGTGGCGATAAGGAAAGAACCTCAGCATGAAGCCAATCAAAAGCGGTGTTGTGCTTTTGTAACCAAGGATAGCTAATAACCCCCAGGAAATAGGTGAGGAAATGGATTGGAACTGGATTATCTCCTGGTGAAGAGCCCATACGGCCATGGTCAATGGAGCAGTCTCATGAATCACATGGGCAGGCTGTACAGTCTCCTATCAATAGCCTCAATGGCAAGTGGAGTGGCACAAAGCTGCAGTGGAATCGAGTGCTTAGACACAAAGGCACCATCAACAGGCATGCAGCCCTAGAGTCGATTAGAGCCTGTATCTTGATGGACTACAGAGCATGAAAGGGTAACCGGAACCAGGGGCATATCCTTCTGTATAACTGGGGATGTAACAACGCCACCTAAGATCTGTCCCCTACAGGACCTCAGGGGCAAGCGTTTCCCGGACGAGTAGGACAAGACTTCAGGAAGTAACCTGCCTGGCCACAATAAAGGCACAATCTCTCCCTCCTCCTAAAGGCCCTTTCATCTGCAGAGAGATGTGTGAAGCCTAACTGCATGGGTTCTACTTCACTGGCAGACTCGGTACCAGGAGTTATGGGGGTGAGGGAGGCAAGAGTGAGACTGCAAAGCTTGGAGCCAAACGTACAGGAGGCTTCCGCAAGTGCTCCCTAAAGGAAGGTCTTTCTCGGAGTCTGGAGTCAATGAGAATGGCAAACGTTATCAACTTCTCCAGCTCAGTGAGTATGTCTCAGATTGCAATCTCATCTTTGATGGTATCCGAGAGATCATGAGAAAAAGCAGCCATGAGGGCCTCATTGTTCCAAGCCACCTCTGCTGCCAGAGTATGGAATTCAACGGTGTACTCAGCAACAGTTCTCGTACTCTGTTTGATGGACATGAGGTTCTTGGCAGCAGAAGTGGAGCATATGGGAATGACAAATACCCTTTTAAAGGAAGCCACAAACTCAGGGTAACTGAGGACGACAGGGTTTTGCATCTCCCATAGAGGATTTGCCCAGGCCAAGGCTTTCTCAGAAAGCAAAGAAATCACAAAGCCTACGTTGCTTCTATCCAATCCAAGTATATCCCAACCTGGTTGAGAAACTCACTGCATTGAACTGGATCGCCCCCAAATTGCTGGGGAAGTGGACTGGAACCAGACATACCTCTTCGCCGGCTCTGGGGACACGCTGCAGGCGCACGCACCTCTGATGGGGCGTGCACACCTGCTACAGCGTCTTAAAGAGCCGACGTACAGCTACAATGGCTCGCGCAGCAGTGTCATCCTGCTGCAGTATAACTGTGGCCGCTGGTCGGGAAGGGGTTAGCTCTCATACAATTCCTGGCTATAACTTTCTGCGCAGAAAACAGTGTTTCGTTTGGGAAAATTTTAGTGAATTTATCCATATCTGACTCGGAATATACCCAGAAGACAAGGTTTGGGGTGCAGCATTAGGGGGGAACCCATAGTGTCATTCAGGAACTGCACTACTTTCAAAGTTTTTATTATTATTTCAACAATGCGAAAACAAGAACAGACATTGCATAAAGAAATAAAATGATGCTTTAAAACCTAACATATCAAAGAATACCTCTAGTAGGTATGGAAGGGGCACATGAAATGACTGAGGAGTATGGCACCTCAAGAATTATTAAGATCGAAAGAACAAATGGTTTCCACAGGATGCCTCGTGTTACTCGTTCCATGCCAAGCCAAGCCCCAGTTGTCCCAGTAGGCACCCCCGGCACCCCCGAAGGGGTCAAACTGTGCTGAAGGCAGCCCCCCGGAAAACCCCGGAGCGCGGCAAAGACTATTGTCAAACACAGAGCACCACAGTAAATAAGTGTAGAAGTGCGTTTGTCCTAAAGGCTCCTGTGGGAGGTTGTAACACTTGAGATTGGAAGAATTGGAACTATATTGACATACGGAGCATATTATCTGTTCGCAACCAAATTAAACTAGGAGAATCCAGCAAACCGAAAAAAAAACATAAGGCATACAAGAGTGGGGGGAAGAGAGGGAAGGGGTCGAAGAGCCACTCAGCAAGCATCACGAAGGAGCAAGGGTATTGACGCTTACTTGGTTTGTTTGCATCCCAGGGATGAGGGAGAGACCTATGTGATTGGCCCAGGGTTCCCAGGTGGATTCAAACTGTGCTTTGGAGTTTAGCAGAACACTGGTCAATTTCTACTGGGACATCATCCAGGAAATTTTCCGCTTGGCAGCAATAAACGACACCTTGGGCTGTTTCCAGGCCTTTGCAATTGTTAGTTTGGCGCCTAGGAGTATGAAGTGGGTTAATTTGCAAGTCCATTTAGAAGTGCCTGGGACATTGGCATTCAAGAGGGCCACTGTGGGAGTTCTGAGAATCTGTTGCCCCGTCACTTTAGGAATTAGAGCAAACATCCTCCTCCAGAATCACCTAATTTTGGGACATTCCCACCATATGTGGGCCATAGAGCCATTCAGTTCACAACCCCTGAAACACCGAGGGTTAACAGAGGGGAACATGTGGGCTAATTTAGAAGGTGTGAGATACCATCTGGTCATCACTTTGATATTTGATTCTATTAGGGAAATATTTTGTATCCCTTTATAGGCTCTGGAAAAGGATGTTCGCCATTTATCAAGATCCCATTGGATTTGGAGATCATTTTCCCATGCAGACATATATGGGGTTTTGCCTTCCTGCTGAGCCAGAGATTGGTATATGACAGAAAATCCACCCCTCTGATTTATGGCTTGACCTATCCAAGATTCGTAAGGGGTGAACCTAGGTGGGATGGGTTTCCCTATCCATATTTTATGTAGAAAGTGTTGTATTTGAAGTAACCTAAAGTGTTCCCTCCTCGGGATGTCCAGTTGTTGTTGACAGAATTTTAAAGTTAATGGGCCTGTTGCTGTAAAAAAGTGACCGATCTGATACAGCCCCTTGTCCAACCACCATTTGAAGGATGTTATGTTTAGACCAGGAGTGAAGTCCGGATTATTGAAAATGTGGGCCAGTGGACGGCAGTTAGAGGTTAATGAAGGTTGAGTCATTATTTTGTCCCAAAGGGTCATGGATTGTGAGAGGATTGGTGAGAGTACGGGGGGTCTGTAGGAACTGCACTGCTTGTGTCCAGAAACCTTGGGCTCTTGGACAGCTCCAAATTAAGTGATAAAATGTTCCTGTTTCTAGGTTCCACATCAGGCAATTGGCGGATTGATCACGTTTATACCTAGACATTCTAAGAAAAATCACACTTTTTAATAAAATGGTCAAATGGTACAAACAGAGCAAACGTAATCAAAACATAGCCAGGGTTTGGTAACCAGAGCAGGTAGACGGAACAAGCCAGTGAAACAGGAATCCAGAGATCAGCGTAGTAGAGGCAGTGAACAGGATCAGGAACCAGAAGGGAAGTCAGCCAGGCAAAAGTCTTTAACAGAAAAGCACAGCAGAGAGTATCCACATATGTTGACCAGACAAAGTCACAGGAGATCTGATCCAGACAGTCAGCAAGGCTAGCTGACGAGCAGGAAATGAAGACCAGGTGAGTCACTGGCAATTAACCAACAGCTGAGCACAGAGCTCTGAGAAGGAAGGGCTGAGCCCAGCCCTGACAGTTCATTTAGAAAAGGAAGGGGCCAGTAAATGACATATTGATTAGTGCCTTCCCATTCTCCATTCTGAAATATCCCCTGCAGCAGCCAGGGGGAATCGGCACACCTGGCATAGCACACCTGGCACACCCCCTGCGCATGCCTATGCTAATGGTTCATTTCCATTAACAATATGCGAACCCATTGTGAGGTTTAGCATTATTTTAGAAGGCTTTTTCAAAAAGGTTTTAGATGATTACTCATTACCATGTTTAGTTGCATTCAACAAGAGGCCTGGACTGATTCTAGTCTAGTCAGGCGCTTATGATTATTTCTAAGCTTTTTTTTTACTTACTTTACTTACTTACTTTACTTATTTATTTATTACTGGGTTTTATTACAGACTTACACTCTAAATGTTCCCAACTTTCTTTTATTGTATCAGGGATTAGTTGTAGAAAACTTAAATCTACCATCTTTTGAAAAGTCTCACCCCTATTCTATAACTCGTAACAAGTGGGAAGATCATGTGTTATGACTTCATTCTAATTTCACTTGCTGCATTGAAAAGAAAGTATTGAAACAACAGAAAGTCAAATAGCTAGCATTTTCAGAGAACAGTCAGCTATGGTGCCATATTCTACCTCTTTCTCTCAGTACATGTTTCTTTAACGTGGTTTTAAAGGCAGAAGGTTTTTTACCCTAATGCATTCTATGCATTAATATAAAAAAACCTTCTGTGTGCAAAAGCCCCCCAGCCCCCCAATAGTTACCTGAGCCCCATCTTGTTCCAGGGATGAGCATGAGAGCCTCAGCTCTCCAGGGACTCTCCCTTCTCACTGGCTGAGATGACAGCCAGCACCATTGGCTCCCGCTGTTAATCAAAGCCAGTGAGCCAATGAAGAGAGAGGGGACGGAGCCAAGCAGCGGCTCTGTGTCTAAATGAACAGAAAGAGCAGCAGCTTGGGAGTGAGCCTTCTCCAGTGCCCCCAGAGCAAACTCTTGCTCTGGGGGCACTTGGCAAGAGGGAGGGGCCAGGAGAGCTGGCGGGGGACTTGAGAAGAGGAGGATCCGGGATGCTTTGTGCAAAAACATTGCACAGAGCAGGTAAGTATGATTTGTTTGTTCTTTACAAAAAGAAAAACATAGCCTTTTATATCACTTTAAGTGTCATTTCTGTCATTGTCTGCCTTGAAGCCTCATTGTCTACACAATGCTAGTGGCACAGATACTGCTAATTGTCCAAATAAAAAGAAATGTGCCAATGACAATGCAAATGCCTCTTTCTGTCTCTGACCTTCCTGCACTGAAATGGTTAACAGCTTTGTGTGTTCAGGCAGAACAGCAGTACAGTTGTGGTACTCATCACGCATGAAGGATAGGCTCTGAACGCAGGCTACATGTGTCCATGGCTAATCACTTGCATATGATCACTGTTTGAGTGATTACATGTAAATGGATGTGATTAACTATGAGAGCTGACAGCCTCCAATTGTGTGCTAATTCTTGCAGCTGACCACACATAGGGTGCATTTGCAAGTATGATTGCTTCCTTACAGGTAGTGTAATCAGTGAAAGAACTTTTCTTAATGCAGGAGGGGGAAGGAAGAAGCATGTCCCCATAGGATCATCTGTACTGCTGTTCTACCTAAAGCTGGTAATGTTAACCATTGCAGTGCTAGAAGTTCAGACACAGGAAGAGGACAGGAATCCCTGCAGTAAAGATTTATTCAAGATCCAGCGGCCTGCACAATACAAGATATGTCATTATAAATGATGTGACTAAAGCATTAGGAATTTTTTTTTAGCTAAACTTTAAGGGGTTGTAAACGCTCATTTTAAAAAAAATAACAAACATGTCATACTCACCTCCACTGTGCAGTTCGTTTTGCACAGAGTTGCCCCGATCCTCGACTTCTGGGGTCCGCCGGCGGCGCTGGCAGCTCCTCCCTGCATCGATTGTCCATGTTGAAGAAGGCCCTCCTAAGGTGGACACCCACGCGGCACGCTCCCGAGTCCCACATCTGTGTATATTCACACAGAATGCAGGACTCGGCCCCGTCCCCCTGGCGCCCGCGTCATTGGGTTTGAGTGACATCAGCGGGAGCCAATGGCTGTGCTGCTATCAATTTATTCAATGAAGAGCTGAAACAACGGCAGAGAGGAAAAGTGCGTCTCCGCCGAGGGAACGAACGGGCTCAGGTGAGTAAAACGGGGAGGGGGGGGCACTGGGGGCTGGTCAGTGTCAGAAGGTTTTTCACCTTAATGCAAAGGATGCATTAAGGCTAAAACACACGAGGGTTTACAACCCCTTTTAGCTTTAAGCATGTGGAGACATGAGCAAGAGATTCAGTTATTGTACAACCAAACATTGCAATGGAGAAGATACAGAATCTGTGGAATATTGACCATAGGTTGATTATACATGACAGTCATTGTTGAAGCATCTCAAAAGAATGGCACAAAAAGATAAATGGATCATTCTTGTCATTCATCAGTGATTCAGAATGTTGTTGGTGGTATAAATGTTTAGGGAATGTTTAGCACACATTAGTTCACTTAATACCAAAAGAACTTTACTTCAATGCAACTTTATGACAGTATCGGTTTTCCGGAGGCTACTTTCAGCCAGGGGATGTACCATGTCACAAAGTATACGTTATCTTGTGAATTGTTCCATGAATGATGGTGGCTTAACTGTACTCCAATGGCCTGCAGGGTCCCTAAATTTCAATCCAGAATAGCTTTGGGATGAGCTTGAACGGGGGTTTACAAAATGAATGTTTGGCCAACAAATCAAAAAATATGTGATTCAGTTGAGTCAGAATTGTGTGACTCTATAGTCACATGGGCTGCTCAGATGTGGTAGGGAGGAAATGCTCAGCATGGGAACTCACTGAAAACTGAGTGTAGCACTACCCCCATGAGGTCGATCAAAGATTCTGTACCCCACTGGTTGCCTAGACCTTGCAAGTCCTCCGACACCTCTGACACTCTGGGTTCTGACTTTTCCCTGTTAACCACTTACCGACCAGCTGCCGTCATTATACTGCGGCAGGTTGGCACGATCCCCCGAACCGTCATAGCTGTACGTCGGTCCCTTTAAGCGGGATAGGAGGCACACGCGATGCACAGCGGGGGTGCCGCTGCTCATGACTGGTGGTCGCGATGACCGCCGGCCACGAGCGATCGCGGGCACGAGAGGCAGAACAGGGACGTGTGTGTGTGTAAACGCACACATCCCAGTTCTGTGAGGAGAGGAGAGAGAGATCGTGAGTTTCTATGAGCTGGGAACCACGATCTCTCATCTCCTATAGTCAATCCCATCCCCCACAGTTAGAACACACACATAGGGAACACAGTTAACCCCTTGATCGCTCCCTAGTGTTAACCCCTTCCCTGCCAGTGACATTTACACAGTAATCAGTGCATTTTTATACCAAACCAATCAATATACGCTTTTTGCGATTTTTATTACCAAAAATATGTAGACGAATACATATCGGCCTAAACTGAGGAGAAAAATTGCTTTTTTTTAAAAAAAAAATTGGGGCTATTTATTTCAGTAACATGTACAAAATTGTTGCTCTTTTTTTGTTTATAGCACAAAAAATAAAAACCGCAGAGATGATCAAATACCACCAAAATAAAGCTCTATTTGTGGGGAAAAAAGGACGTTAATTTTGTTTGGGTACAGCGTCGCATGGCCGCGCAGTTGTCAGCTAAAGAGACGCAGTGCCGTAACGCAAAAAATGGCCTGGTCATTGAGCAGCCAATTCTTCCGGGGGGTAAAAGTGGTTAAACAATGAATTTTAAGGCACACACACATGCAAAGTAAACCAGGTAGATTTGTTTACTGGCAGATTAATGACCGCAAATTCAGTAACAAAGATTTTGTAACATACAGTAGATAATACACAGGCAATAAACTTGGTGGCAAAGTCAATTGGCAAGAAATAGGCAATTATAACACTTTAAGAACATATAATCAGTAGAATTTACCCATGTATAGAGTCTATGGATGCAGGCCAAAAAGGGTAGAGGAATGACTAAACTTCCATCAAGCCTCTCCCTTTAATCCCCTGAAACCACAGTCCTGGTAATGTGCAAACTCTAAATTCACACTAAGCAAACACTCTAAAGTTGTTACACCTATTATCTAACAAAAGAGTTCTTGGTTACTATATGGGCCTAGGTAGGCACCAAATATTCCTATGCCTTGTGGGGGAAATATCGTATAGTCCTTTGAAAAGGAAGGCTTGGAGGGAGGCTTAAAGTTGTGTTCCGGCCGAAATGATACTTTTTAAATAAAAATACCCCTATAATACACAAGCTTAATGTATTCTAGTAAAGTTAGTCTGTAAACTAAGGTCTGTTTTGTTAGGTTATAGCAAGAGTTTGTTATTTTATAAACTTACAGCAGGCCGTGGCCATCTTAAGTGTGGGCATCTGTAGCCAGACTGTATTTCTTCCCGGATCTCTTCCTTGCAGATCTCACACATGCTCAGTGCAGCACAAGCAGTGTAATAGGTTTCAGGTCATGTTTCCATAGCAACGGCAGTGTCAGAGGAAGTTGCCGCCCCTTCCCAGAAGGCATTGCAAACAGAAAATGATGCGATGGGCCACGGCCAGGGAGGAGGAAGTGAAAAATGAATACAGCAGATATACAGTAGGTGCTGAGAAAAAAAAAAAATAATATCCAATTCGTTTACAATGCACAGTTTAGTGAGGGATGCTGAAGGGTTGTAAAAGTGGGTGGAACTCCACTTTAAGTTTTCAGCTAGCTCTTTAAATTGTGCACAATGTGTCCTGCCAGACAAGATGTTCACTAGATTCTCTCAGTGTGGATTAAAGTGTAACAAGGGTCCCCTTGCAAGCTTGGTGGGATGGATAAGGCAATTAAATCTGCATGCAGTATACTTTTGTAAACAAAGAATGGGCAAGTGCCCGCTCACCAATCCCAGCGACCTTCTGTGTTGAAGAGTGATGTGGGGGCTCCGCAGTAGGCCTCTGCAGAGTCTGGCTCAAGGGACAGCTCTCGACCCCACGTCGCACTGCACTATTATCCAGCGGGATCTGGCGTATGTATGTGATGAGGGCAGCTCCAGGCTGCTGCCGAATGATCAAATGTGGCTGGCAGTTGATGCACCCGCTCGTGATGACTCTCTCTCCCAGTAGCACAGGCCGCACCACCCGGCCATGGCACAATATAGCACCGAGTCACTATTTGTACATCCAGGCCGTTGTCCCAAGAGAGCGACTCCGTCCCCACACAGGCTCTTTATTACCTCTCCCAGCATTCTGTTCTCTTCTCCAGCCACCTGGTATTTGTCCATAACAGTCTGGCTTGAATGCAAAACCTGGCTCCTTGGATTACATGTCCCAAGATGCTCTGCTCCACTCTGCCTTCAGGATGAGTCCAGGCTGAGCACTAGGAGAAAATAGTCTCGCTGTAGCAAGTGCTGCAAAGTGTCTCCTAATAATGCAGGCAATATTAGCCAGCTCCTGGCTACATGAGCATGTGCACAGCTGCCAACACTGCTCTGCAAAATTCCTAGCTGAATTGGGGACATGAACAGAAGGTGGAGTTAGAGAACAGCAGGATAAACCAGGTTTTTTGCAGAATACATAAAACAAATCTCAAAGTGACTGGATGAGTATGAACAGCATGTAATACAGCATTTATTGATAGTTTTTTTTATTATGTGGATTTAGTGACACTTTAAAGTGTCATGGATCGAGATTCTGCAGGGTCAGCAGGTTGGTTGTACACAAGTCGATAATCGTTATTTATTGTAGCCTTTTGATGGGAGGGGCCAAACTGGGGGCTTTAATAAAAAAATGTTATCCTTTACATTTACATCTCTCATATTTGACTGCTAGACTAAACTGATAATCTTTAATATTTTTGTGTTTGCACTTTATTGGTAAAGAAGATCTGCAAGAATATTGAAATACCATGTTCGTGTGAATGTGTGACATATGATTGTACCTACATGGAATCGGGCAGTGGTGTTCTGAAAACAAGGGAGCCATGGGAAAGATGGAGTCCAGAAACACTAATGCCGTGTACACACGGGTGGACTTTTCGACCAGACTGGTCCGACGGAACGAATCCGTCTGACAATTCGACCGTGTGTGGGCTCCATTGGACCTACAACTGACTTTTTCTGTCAAAAATCTGACGGACTTTAGATTTGGAACATGCTTCAAATCTTTCCGACTGACTCGAGTCTGGTCGAAAAATCCACTCGTCTGTATGCTAGTCCGACGGACAAAAACCGATGCTAGGGCAGCTATTGGCTACTGGCTATCTACTTCCTTATTTCAGTCCAGTCGTACGTCATCACGTACGAATCCGTCGGACTTTGGTGTGATCGTCTGTAGGCAAGTCCGTTTGTTATAAAGTCCATCGAAAAGTCTGTTGTAACTCCGTCGAAAGTCCGTCGGAAAGACTGTCGGACATTTGTTTCCGAAAAGTCCGCCCGTGTGTACACAGCATAAGAGGACAGAAACAGGACATTTCAAGTTTTCCACAAAATTTAAATTCCACACACATGCAGTATATATCTGTTGTGAAAAAAAAAGACTGGAATGGAATGTTGATGTATAGGTCACACAGGAACCCAGGCAGTTTGGACAACTCTGCTCGGGCCTTCTGGTTGCTACTCAGAACTCTGTTCAGTGCCCTTTTTTAAGGACATCAGATATGACCATATAGATGAAAATGCCTCTTCAGGGTTCATGAACAATTGCAAACAAACACAAGGAACCTAGCGAGTAAGCATTAGTATTGTGAAACTTGTCAAGGCTTCTGCATGATGCTGTCTGTATATTGTGTTTTTTAAATGAATAAAGATCTAATGAAACTGCAAAACTTCATCAAGATTCCTTGCATATGCACTGCTTGTAATGGGACTTCACAAGGTCTGAGTCACCTCTGAGGTTGAGCGGAGCAGGACTGGTAGCCAGATCTCCTTTGCGGTACAGAAATGTATTTATATGGTTCATAAACAAATGCTTGTTAGCAACTACGGCTTAGTTCTCACAACATGAAAAGGCTAAGCTGCTCAAAGCAACTTGCTCTATTACAGCAGACCTCAAGCTGCTAGGAACACTTAAAGGGAAACTAAACTGTATCTGAGTGCCACAAACTGAAAATGCTTTAAAATTCAATTTCAATATTCAAAGCAAACTCACCCATCCATGTCTCCATGTTTTATTTTGTTGAGAAATTACTTTGAAAAACACGCCTTAGCTTTTCTAGCTACAGCAATCTTGAGTAAGGTCCGATTAATCATGTAGCATTTAATTCCTGGAATTAATCTGCCCTTGGCTCAGGTATGAAGGCAGGAGGGTGTGCTTAGCTCAGAAAGTCCGTCCTCCCTTCCCCCAGATGAAAGAAAAAAAAAGAAAACTCCTGTGATGTATGACATCCTTTTGGTCTAGGCCAGAAACCAGGAAGAAACTGAAGTAGTTAAAAAAAGGTTTAAAACAAGTAAATGTATTATACCTTCCTATCTATTTACAAATGCTAGCAGCATAGGGATTAAAAATAGGTACTGTTGATTGAGAGAGTTTAGTTCCGCTTTAACTGATGTATTAGAATTCTTTAATTGCTGGGCACACTTCAGTCTATTTCCTGCTTGACTGTTTGGGGGGGAGGTCTAGAACTTTTCTTGGGGGAGATCCATCCAAACCACATGGACACTTCTCTATATTTGCAGCAGATGTGCTGCACACTGACTTCACTGGACCTGTATACCGTATGCAATTGTTAGTGGTTAAACGGTCACTAGGATGCATGGGCAAGACATACTAGTAATCATAAATACACTTAAAAATATAATAAAATGTCAACCTACAATGTCAGATTCCAGAGAGGCCAATAGAAGGAGCAGTCAGCCATGAGCACATAGCCTTTCATCACTGCAGCCGATTGACAAGATTCCAGCCCTGCCTAGGTCCAATCAGACGCCGGTGACATCACTTCCTGTTCCACGGTCCATGCTGGTCTGTGTGGAGCTGCTTGGTTCCTTTGCTCCTGGAGAAACACTGTGATCCATTCCAGCCAGCTGCTCAATCCTTTCCAGCTATCCAGAACAGCGGTGGAACCCACAGAGCCATGTGGAATGCCAGGACTGTACTTTTCATTTTTACGAGCATGCATCTTCTATCATCTTGTAAGTGTTTTTAATCATATCCTATTAAAGTCATCATTTTACTACACTCAGGTCGGCACCTCCCCCTTCCTGTTTTTTCCTTACATGTCTTGCAGAATTCTGGACACACTCTGAAGCAGGGATGGACTGGCCATCGGGACTACCGAGAGATTCCCAGTGGGCCGATGGCTCAGTGTGGCCGGTTTCAGCCGCATCTGAGGTGCGCGGCGATCTACCTGTCAACCGCCGACAGCTGTCGTCTGACGGGTAGATCTTAAGCCAGTATGCAGAGTAACGCAGGAACCGTGTGTAGTTACTTCTCTCTCTCATGTCACGCGCGGCTGCTCCCCGGCGGCCCCTCCTCTCTTCTCGCCTATCCCCATTGGCTTGTAAGATCATCTGGGATAGACGAGAAGACAGGAGAGGCCGCCGGGGAGCAGCCGCGTGTGACATGAGAGAGAGAACTTACTACAAACGCTTCCTGCGCTACTCTGCATACTGGCTAGTAAGATGCTGTTTTCCCCCATCATGTGCCCTGATGATGTGCCCCCTGATGTGCCCTATAATGTACCCTGATCATGTGCCCCATGCCCTGATGTGCTTTGTGCCCTGTGCCCTAATGTGCCATGTGGCCTGATATGCCCCATGCCCTGATGTGCCATGTGCGATGTGCTATGTGCCCTGATGTGCTATGTGCCCCATAATGTGCCCTGATGTGCCCTGTGCCCTGATGTGCTATGTGCCCTGATGTGCTATATGCCCTGATGTGCTATGTGCCCTGATGTGCTATATGCCCTGATGTGCCCTGATGTGCTATGTGCCCTGATGTGCTGTGTCCCGATGTCCTATGCCCTGATGTGCCCCGTGACCTGATGTGCCTTGTGGCCTGATGTCCTGTGCCCCATGCCCTGACGTGCCCCATGCCCTGATGTGCCCCATAATGTGCCCTGATGTGCCCCATAATGTGCCATGTGCCCTGATGTGCCATAAAGTGCCCTGATGTGCCCTGACGTGCCCCGCGCCCTGATGTGCTATGTGCCCCGATGTGCCCTATAATGTGCCATGTGCCCTGATGTGCCATAATGTGCCCTGATGTGCCCTGATGTGCTATGTGCCTTGATGTGCTATGTGCCCTGACGTGCCCCGTGCCCTGATGTGCTATATGCCCTGATGTGCTATGTGCCCCGATGTGCTCCATAATGTGCCCTGATGTGCCATAATGTGCCCTGATGTGCCCCGTGCCCTGATGTGCTATGTGCCCTGATGTGCCATAATGTGCCCTGATGTGCCCCGTGCCCTGATGTGCTATGTGCCCTGATGTGCTATGTGCCATGATGTGCCCCGTGCCCTGATGTGCCCCATAATGTGCCCTCATGTGCCCTGATGTGCCCTGATGTGCCCCGTGCCATAATGTGCCCTGATGTGCCCCGTGCCCTGATGTGCTATGTGCCCTGATGTGCTATGTGCCATGACGTGCCCCGTGCCCTGATGTGCCCCATAATGTGCCCTGATGTGCCCTGATGTGCCCCGTGCCCTGATGTGCTATGTGCCCTGATGTGCTATATGCCCTTATGTGCTATATGCCCTGATGTGCCCCATAATGTGCCCTCATGTGCCCTCATGTGCCCTCATGTGCCCCGTGCCCTGATGTGCTATGTGCCCTGATGTGCTATATGCCCTTATGTGCTATGTGCCCTGATGTGTCCCATGCCCTGATGTGCTGTGCTCCAATCTCCTATGCCCTTATGTGCCCCGTGACCTTATGTGCTTTGTGGCCCGGTGCCCCGTGTCCTGATGTGCCCCGATGTGCTGTGCCCTGATGTCCTGTGCCTCAATGTCATGTGCCCTGATGTCCTGTACCCTGATGTGCTGTGTCCTGATGTGCTATACCTTGATGTGCTGTGCCCTGTACCCTGATGTGATGTGCCCTGATGTGCTGTGTCCTGTACCCCAATGTACTGTGCCCTGACGTGTCCTGATGTGCTGGGCTCTGTTCCCTGATGTGCTGTGCCCTGATGTGGTGTGCCCTGATGTCCTGTGCCCTGATGTCCTGTGCCCTGATGTGCTGTGCCCTGATGTGCTATACCCTGATGTCCTGTACCCAGATGTCCTGTACCCTGATGTGCTGTACCCTGATGTGCTGTACCCTGATGTGCTGTACCCTGATGTCCTGTACCCCGATGTACTGTGTCCTGATGTGCTCTGTCCTGATGTGCTGTGCCCTGTATGCTGATGTGCTGGGCTCTGTACCCTGATGTGTTGTGCCCATATGTGCCCTATACGCTGATGTGCTGGGCTCTGTACCCTGATGTGTTGTGCCCTGATGTGCCCTATATGTTGATGTGCTGGGCTCTGTACCCTGATGTGTTGTGCCCTGATGTGCCCTATACACCGATGTGCTGGGCTCTGTACCCTGATGTGCTGTGCCCTGTACCCTGATGTGGCCTGGTGTGCTGTACCCTGATGTGCCTTGTGCCCTGATGTGCCTTGTGCCCTGATGTGGCCTGATGTGCTGTGCCCTGATGTACCGTACCCTGATGTGTTGTGCTCTAGGCCAGTCTGGATGAAGTTCAGGGCCACATTTTTGTCCCAGTCCAGCCCTGCTCTGAAGGATGGTTGCCTTCCTTTTTAACCCTTAATACCCCTTTCTATGGATACATCACCATCCAGCTATTACAGCCACAGACTATAACTCTAAGGATTACTCCATCTGGAGCCCCAGATAAACACTGACTATACTGCTACAACGTCAGATTCCAGTAAAACTGTTGTTAAAGAGGCTTTTAATTGTGAACCCTGTCGTCCCCCAAAAAAAATCATGCAGAGGACTAGTCACCAGTATTACCTGTAGGCTCATGGCAAATGATTTCCCCTATTACTGACTTACCATGCCTTGTTCCACACTGTCTCTGTGGAGGTGGCCATCTTGGGAAAGCATCAAGGCTCCCCTTCCCCATGTCAGAGCTGTTTTCTTGGTGATGAAATGACTGGAGAGGGGAAGCACATATAAGGCATAGAAATCACATAAACAAAATAGATTAAGTAGAAGGAGAGAGATGCATGGAGTGCAGGTCCTCAGGTAGTGATTACTCTCCAGCAAGCAGCATAGTAATAGGGGGGGGGGGGGGGGTTGTGTCAGGACAAGTCTGATCATTGGAGGAGAGCACACTTAGTTCCCAGCATAGCTAGAGAAATTTTTTAATAGGGAAGTAGAGGGACTAGCAGGAACACTAGGGATTTCACATAAAGGAAGCATACAAAGAGAACAGGATACTTCCCCATACAAGTACATGGTACATCAGGCACATATCAGGAATACGAAGTGATAGGGTAACAAACGCTTTAAAGTCATACTACAGGCAGAATACAAAATTATACATATAATACAGCTGGTCATCAGCATTAACAAAGCAGTCTTTGTTTTTCTGAATCCCCTTTAAAGGGGTTGTAAAGGTAAAAATTTTTTCACCTTAATGCATTCTATGCATTAAGGTGAAAAAACTTTTGACAGTACCGCCGCCCCCAGCCCTCCCGTTTTACTTACCTGACGCCTCGAATCTTCGCTGCACGTTCTTGTCATCTTCGCTGCAGCTCAGCCTGGTCGCTGATTGGCTGCAGTGGATGGATTGAAAGCAGCGCAGCCATTGGCTCGCGCTGCTGTCAATCACATCCGATGACGCGGCGCGCCGGGGGGCGGGGCCGAGTGATACAGCGAGCGGCTATAGCCGCCGGCTGTATCACGGGAGCGCGCCCGCAAGCACTCACCACCATGCGAGGGAGCTCGCATTAAGGTGGTGAATGCTTGCGGGGAGGAGCTGAAACAGCCGCCGAGGGACCCCAGAAGACCAGGTTCGGGGCCACTCTGTGCAGAACGAGCTGCACAGTGAAGGTAAGTATAACATGTTTGTTATTTTTTTTTTTTTTTTTAATTACCTTTACAACCGCTTTAACTTTTTTATCATTGATTCTGCTGCCATTTTTTTTAATGTCCTTTAATAGACCAAGCTGTGCTATTTTTTCAGCTTGTTCTTTTACTCTTCAGTTTTAAGGTTAGATGATATTCTTACTTGCTCTCTTCATTCATTGGATTGGAGCAAGGACGTTTACACTGTTAAAGCACATTGTGCATATTTATGCCATTAATATGTTACTCCTGTGTCCAGACTACAGGTATTGAGCCCTACAGTATCCAGTAAGCTGTGATTGTTTAGTTAGGCCTGATCTGTGTGCTCTGCTACTGCCAGTCTGCTGTATAGCTCCCTCTGTATCCAGGTAACTTGAGAAGTTTCTGGGTTATAGATGTGGAGCTATGCAGGTGGCAGCATGAATATTGATACAGCCCCAGCCTATTCCAGAAAGGCAGGCTATGAATGCATGCTGGGGCACTGTATTTATTCTGAGAGCACACAGAGCTCTGGGTCTTGTCCCAGAGTGGAAAAGTCCTGCCTGAGGGGGGCACGCTGCCCTCTAAGGCACAGGCTACAGCGAGGAGGCCTCAGCTGGGTGACTTGAAGGAGAAATGCTGAAGGAGGCTTCATCTGTTCTTGGGCCTTCTGAGTATAGACATTGCAAGATCTTGGGGACCTTGTGCTTTAGCTACCCCTCTGGTTCCTTGATATATTTAGCTGTGGGTCTATTAACCACTTCCCGAATAGCCTACAGATAATTGATGGCCGGTCAGGTACTTTCCCATCCTGACTGGATGTCATATGACGTCCTGTCAGGAAGTGGCCGCAGGGCTGCGCAGCAGCGCAATCTGCCACTGGCCGTGTCCACAGGAAACAGCCGATGACTGACCAGAGTACCAATCACAGCAAGTCACATGACAGTTGTACACAATGAATGGCTTCCTTTCATGCCGTCCATTGTGCACAATAATGGTGCTAGCTGTGATTGGTCAATTTGATCACATGGTACAGATGCATGGAAATAACCCCTTAGGTTCCACAATGAGTATAACAAGCATGCTTTACTGCATATACAGACTGATTTTACTGTTGTGGGTTTATTGAAACTTTAAAGTAGAACTCCAGGATTGAGATTAGTTTAAAATTTGCAATGTTAGTACAGCGATCTCCGCCGAATGGCTGGCTTTTGTCACACTGGCTGCCATACACATGGGCCGTGTGTTGGCCGGTTTCTACTGAACCGGCCAATGCCACCCGATATTTGGCCCCTGTGTACAGCCCTTAAGTGTCATCTTCTTCAAGTGGGTGGAAGAGAGTTACTCTATGAATACAAGGTATTCTCGGATTAGCTCAGGCAGTTTGTGATGTCATCTGCCTCTCTTCTTCACCTTGGTCAATCAGATAAAGCTAACAGGGCTGACAGGGGCTCTAAAGGTTTGCCATGTGTCCAAAGCAAAACAAATAGTTTAAGCTGAAGTTGGACTTTATGACCTCTCCCTTGTTTCCTTTTCTTATTTTAGATGTGTATTGCAGTGTAGTCTCTGCTTAACCATTGGTTCTTCCTCTGTTATTTTTTAAAGGGTGAGAATTCCAGACTATAGGTAGCCAAAGAAGACCACACTCGCAGCCCCTTTTTCCTGAAACAACTCTTTATCTAATTGACTGTGATAAACAGAACTATAGGGTAGTAAGGCAAACTCATGCAAGCTTAACAAATTTGGCACTATTGATGAGGTGAACATCCCTGGATTCTGTTTGGGATGGGTTCCCAAATATTACTGAAATTCAAGTGCCAAAGGTCAGCTTCACTGAAGTCAATGGAAGCTGAACCTTAGAAATCAGTAATGGCATTTTCTAAGCTAATAGGCAAGGGGTTGCAAACAAAAGGCATGGCTGACTGGGCATTGCCCTGCAAAACATGTATCAAAGCAAAAAAAAAAAAGAAATGCACAATTCCTTTAAATATCATGCCTGTGGGATGACCTTAACCAGTGAAGTGATGCATCTGTAGAATGTATACAATCTACTACAGCAAAACTGGCATTTACAAAGAAAAAAATGCTGGTAAATGACAGCTCCCTGCTGCTTCAAATGGCCAGGGATTCCTTTTATCCATACCAGATCCTTATACTAAATGAGAGTCTGGTATATATATATATATATTATTAAGGGACCCACACAAGAAAAAAAATGACATGGGGGGCCCCCCTAAAAGCACATACCAGATCCTTTTCTTTGATCAGGGTCTGGTATCGATGTCAAGAAGGACCTCCCTTCAGAGGCTACATTCCCTGAACAATATTATGTACTATATTTAATCATTTAGTGACATTTTATATTTCCTTGGTTAAACCAATTACAACTTTTTAGCTCCTAAATGTATAGACTTGTTTCCTTGTCATTTTACTGTACTCAATGCACCCATTACCCTGCACCCTCTGGCTGCAGCCGCAATGAACATAATCTAGTTCCCATTTCTCTTCTTCCCAAGACCAGACTCCCTTTCTCTTGCGCCCTTTGGAATGCCCGCTATGTATGTAACAAACTCACCTCTCTCCATGATCTCTTTATCGCTAACCCATTTAATCTACTCCCCATTACCAAAACCTGGCTTCATGAATCCGACACTGCGTCTTCTGCTGCCCTATCCCATGGTGGTCTTCTCTGGACTCACCTCCCCAGACACAGTGGACGCAAGGGAGGGGGTGTTGAAAGCCTTCTAGCCCCACATAGCACCTTTCAGGTACTTCACCCACCCGTCACTCTCCTCATTTGAGGCACAGTGCATTCGTCTTTTATCTCCAGTTTCTCTATGGATTGCTGTGATCCACCGGCCCCCATGACCAGTATCAACCTTTCTTGATGACTTCTCTGCCTGGCTACCCTACTTTCTCTCTTCTGAAATACCTACAATCATTCTCGGGGACTTCAATATCCTTACTAATACTAACACGCCTGCTACTTCCAAACTTCTCAGTCTAACATCCTCATTTGATCTGAAGCAATGGATACATGCTTCCACTCACTCTGAAGGCAATACCCTTGACCTGGTTTTCTCCCACCTGTGCACTCCGTGCACCCTCTCCAACTATCCCTTCCCTCTCTCTGATCACTACCTTATTAGTTTCACTCTCTCCCTCTCCTCCACCTCCTCTCCCTCCAATTGCCTAACAGCTACCCATAGAAACCTACGCCATCTCAACCCTTCTCTTTTCTACTCTGCTACTGACCACCTCTATGATAAAATCGCACCCCTGTCCTGCACTGACCTAGCCACTTCTGTCTATAACTCTTCACTTTTAGCCTCCCTGGACACACTGGCCCCTCTCACTACACACAGAGTCAGGCCCAGACCCCTTCAACCTTGAAAAACAGATGACACTAGAAGTCTGAAAAAACCTAGCCGTGCTCCTGAGCGCCTGTTCTGTAAGACTAATGCCCCGTACACACGGTCGGATTTTCCGACGGAAAATGTGTGATAGGACTTTGTTGTCGGAAATTCCGACCGTGTGTGGGCTCCATCACACATTTTCCATCGGATTTTCCGACACACAAAGTTTGAGAGCAGGCTATAAAATTTTCCAACAACAAAATCCGTTGTCGGAATTTCTGATGGTGTGTACACAAATCCGAAGCACAAAGTGCCACGCATGCTCAGAATAAATAAAGAGATGAAAGCTATTGGCTACTGCCCCGTTTATAGTCCCGACGTACGTGTTTTACGTCACCGCGTTCAGAATGATCGGATTTTCCGACAACTTTGTGTGACCGTGTGTATGCAAGACAAGTTTGAGCCAACATCTGTCGAAAAAAATCCTAGGATTTTGTTATCGGAATGTCCGATCAATGTCCAACCGTGTGTACGGGGCATTAGTTTAAGAAAGTTTTCAACCAAAATATATCTGCCCTCCAAAAATACAATTCCTGCCACCTCACTGCCAAGCAGACCTATTTTATCACTCCCATTAACAACTTATCATTCCGTCTCCGTCAACTCTTCTCTACCTCTAACTCTCTATTACGTCCTCCACTGCCTCCACCCACTAATTCACTCACTGCCCAGGAGATAACCAATCACTTCAAACAGAAGATTGAAACAATTCATGAGGAGGTCTCTGCTGTTCAGATACCTTCCACGCTTTACACTTCATGCCCACGGGTACAATCATTTCTTTGCTCATTCAACCCCGCCAGTATAGATGAGGTTGCTAAACTACTTGCTAACCATCTGCCCCCTGGATCCTGTTCTCTCGCAAATGCTACGTTCACCCTCTGACTCTATTCTACAATCTCTAACCCACATCTTCAATCTCTCCCTCTATTCTGGCATCTTCCCCAACTCTCTAAAACACGCACTAGTTAGCCCCATACCTAAAAAGCCTTCACTGGACCCAACCAATCATACCAATCTATGCCCCATCTCCTTGCTCCCCTTTTTATCCAATCTCCTTGAACATCTGGTCTACAACCGACTGAGCAACCACCTTGAATTTCGTCCTCAACATTCCACTGAAACTGATCTCCTAAAACTAACAAACGATCTACTAACAGCCAAAACCAATGGACACTACTCTGTACTCCTACTCTTGGACCTTTCTACTGCCTTTGATATGGTTGACCACCCCCTTCTCCTCAAAAACCTCCATGCCGTTGGTCTCCGTGATTGTACTCTTCGCTGGTTCTCTTCCTACTTATCCAACCACACCTTTAGCGTTACTTACAACTCTACTTCCTCCTCTCCTCCTTCTTTCTCTGTTGGGATCCCCCAAGGTTCTGTTCTTGGGCCTCTCCTATTTTCAATCTACACCTCCTCCCCGGGTCAGCTCCTCCCATGGCTTCAAATATCATCTCTACACTAAAAGAAATGGATGGCTGCACACCGAGGTAGTGATGAATCTCTTTATTGTAAAATCTGTAACATGAATAACACCACAGGACAGGCAAACAGGTACAGGTAGACATGTTTCACACAGTGATGCTGCCCTTATTCATTACTTTTCTTGGGCCTCTCCTATTTTCAATCTACACCTCCTCTCTGGGTCAGCTCCTCCAATGGCTTCAAATATCATCTCTATGCTGACGACACCCAAATCTATTTCTCTACCCCCTCAGTCTCCTCATGTATCAGTAATTTACTAATTAACAGATATATCAGTCTGGATGTCACACCACTTCCTCAAACTCAATCTATCCAAAATGGAACTTATAATTTTTCCTCCACCACGTGTCCCTTCCCCTGATCTCTCTGTAAAAATTGATGGCACAACTATCAGCCCATCCCCGCATGCCAAGGTCCTAGGTGTAGTCCTGAACACTCCTTTAAGCCCCACATCCAATCGCTGTCCAAATCTTACCGCCTCAACCTCCGCAACATCTCTAAAATAGGCCCCTTTCTAACCAATGACACAACAAAGCTCTTAATTCACTCCCTGGTCATCTCTCGCCTCAACTACTGCAACTCCCTACTCATTGGCTACACATACATAGACTATTCCCCCTTCAATCTGTCATGAATGCTGCTGCCAGACTCATACACCTTACCAATCGCTCTGTGTCTGCTATTCCTCTCTGTCAATCCCTCCACTGGCTCCTGCTCACCCAACAAATTAAATTCAAAATATTAACAACATCTTTCAAAGCCATCCACAATTTAGCCCACAGCTACATCACAGCTACATCACTAGCCTAGTCTCAAAATACCAACCTAATCTTCCTCTCAAGACCTCCTGCTCTCTAGCTCCCTCGTCAACTCCTCCTTTGCTCGCCTCCCGGACATTTCCAGAACCATTTTCAATCCCATGGAACTCCTTACTCCAACCTGTCCGATTATCTCCTACTCTATTCGTTTTTAGACGATCTCTGGAAACCCTCCTTTTCAGAGAAGCCTATCCTACCCACACCTAACAACTGCATTTTCATTTTCTTCATCAGTTCATTCCCCAAATTGATTAACTTTTTTTCACCTGACCCTCCCTTCTAGATTGTAAGCTCTAATGAGCAGGGCCCTCTGATTCCGCCTGTATTGAATTGTATTGTAACTGTACTGTCTGCCCTTATGTTGTAAAGCGCTCCGCAAACTGTTGGCGCTATATAAATCCTGTATAATAATAAAATAATAATTATAAGCAATGTTCAGCTATGATAAAATGGGGAGAGTAGCAATCATCCCCAGAAGAGAGAGAAGATTCAAATTAGACACTACCTATGTAATATATACTAAATTACCAAAAGTATTGGGACACCTGCTTTTACACTCACATAAACTTTAATGGCATCCCAGTCTTAGTTTCTAGGGTTCATTATTGCGTTGGCCCACCCTTTGCAGCTATAACAGCTTCAACTCTTCTGGGAAGGCTCTCCACAAGGTTTAGGAGTGTGTCTATGGGAATGTTTCACCATTCTTCCAGAAGCGCATTTGTGAGGTCAGGCATTGATGTGGACAAGAAGGCCTGGCTCGCAGTCTTCGCTCTAATTCACCCCAAAGGCGTTCTATTGGGTTGAGATCAGGACTCTGTGCAGGCCAGTCAAGTTCCTCAACTCCAAACTCACTCATCCATGTCTTTATGGACCTTATTTGTGCACTGGTGCGCAGTCATGTTGGAACAGGAAGGGGCCATCCCCAAACTGTTCCCACAAAGTTTGGAGCATAAAATTGTCCAAAATGTCTTGGTATGCTGACGCCTTAAGAGTCCCCTTCAGTGGAACTAAGGAACCAAGCCCAAACCCTGAAAAACAACCCCACACCACAATCCCCACTCCACCAAATGATTTGGACCAGTGCACAAAGCAAGGTCCATAAAGACATGGACGAGCGAGTTTGGGTGGAAGAACTTGACTGGCTTGAATCCTGACCTCAACTGACAGAGTCCTGACCTCAACCAGATAGAAGAGCTTTGGGAGGAATTAGAGTGGCGATTGTGAGCCAGGCCTTCTCATTCAACATCAGTGCCTGACCTCACAAATGTGATTCTGGAAGAATGGTGAAACATTCTCATAGACACACTTCTAAACCTTGTGGACCGCCTTCTCAGAAGAGTTGAAGCTGTTATAGCTGCAAAGGGTGGGCCAACTCAATATTGAACCCTACGGAATAAGACTGGGATGCCATTAAAGTTTATGTGCGTGTAAAAGCATGTGTCCCAATACTTTTGGTAATCTAGTATATATTACATAGGTAGTGTCTAATTTGAATCTTCTCTCTCTTCTGGGGATGATTGCTACTCTCCCCCTTTTATCATAGCTGAACATGGCTTGTTATTATTATTTTATTATTATACACAATTTGCCCATGTGGTCTCTGCTATGTGGGAGAGACCACACAAGCATTTAAGGACCACATTGCAAGACATACACATATCATTAGAGATAAGTAGGTAGAACTAAGAAGGGTTGAGAAGGGTTGCACCGTCTCAGATAGGGTGTTTGGCCATCAATCATATTCCCAAATTAAGGAGAGGTGGGGGTCAAGTGAAGCAAATACATAACTTACACAATTTTTTTTTTTTGTGACTGTGGATGAGATTTCTATTACTTTAGTTGTGATATTTAAAACCATGGGTTTCGGTATGGAAACATGTCTTCTGGATCCACTCTGTTACTTATAAGCAGTGTTAATAGTTAATGTTACTTCCAGATACCATATATTTAAGATAATTGGTATAAGGTGGTGGATGTTAGACATTAGGCTTCAGGAAGGGTTGACTTAATGGACCTAAAATCGTTGCCTTTTGTTGTCAATTTTGAAACGTTGTTAGTTACTTTTAATGCATCAGTAAGCCCTGGTACACATTGGTACGATTTGACATGCGATTTGACAAGTCAAATCGGCAGCAATTGCCGACAATGGCCCCGTCCTAATTGGTGCGATGCTGCATTTGCGGCGCTGCACCGATTTTCGAAAAGTAGTTTCTGTACTACTTTTTGCAATTTCGAGCTGCGATTTACATTGACATCTGTGCAGAAACCTGCACAGATGTCTCTGAAATCGTGGCCGAAATCGGGACTGATGCGCGGGAGTGAAATCGTGTGAGTTCAGTGTTGCAACTATTAACTTTCTTTATGTATATTGTAGCAGAGATTCCGGGCACTCAAAGGACTTCAGAAAACAAATAAACAAACTGAAATCTAAAATGAGTTTCCTCCACCAAACTAGTGACCTTCTGTTGTGTGTGTGTGGTTACCTCCGTACTTACTGTATATTGATCATCGGGGGTTATGTACTAAAAGCAAATCCACTTTGCACTACAAGAGCAAAGTGCACTTGAAATTGCACTGAAAGTGCACATAGAAGTGCAGTCGCTGTAGATCTGAGGGGGACATGCAAGGAAAATAAAAAACAGCATTTTAGCTTGCACATGATTGGATAATAAAATCAGCAGAGCTTCCCCTAATTTCAGATCTACCCCTCAGATTTACAGCGACTGCACTTCCAAGTGCACTTTCAGTGCAATTTCAAGTGCACTTTGCACTTGTAGTTTGCACTTGTAGTGCAAAGTGAATTTGCCTTTCGTAAATAACCCCCATAGTCTTGCAGTGCCACTCCAATGATTCTTTATTAATGCTTCTTATTTACTATAAAATAATAATTGCAGAAAGCAACAGTTTTGGATACCTTTTATCAGGCTCACAAGCTTACACTTGTTATTCTTTGTTCCAAAACATGGGGTTACCATACCAGACAGGTCATTGTATTCTACGTCGATAAGGCTTGTGTTTTGTATCATTGTCCATCTATACTGTGAAGTGCTGCCCAATCAACTTTGCTGCATTCGGCTGAATTTGGGCTGACAGTATATCTCTAAACACTGCAGAATTCATTCGGCTGCTTCGGTCTTCTGTCACATCATCAATAAACACCAATGACCTAGTGCCACTGGAAGCTATGCATGCCCATGCCATCACACTGCTTCCACCATGTTTTACAGATGACGTTGTGTGTTTTGGAACATGAGCTGTTCCAAGCCTTCTCCACACGTTTTTCTTCTCGTCATTCTGGTACAGATTAATTTTAGTTTCATTCGTCCAAAGAATGCTTTTCCAGAACTGGTCTGGCTTTTTTAGATTTTTTTTGGCAAAGTCTAATCTGGCTTTTCTATTTTTTAGGCTTATGAATGGTTTGCACCTTGTGGTGAACCCTCTGTATTTGCTCTCATGGAATCTTCTCTTGATTGTAGACTTTGACAATGAAACGCCCACCTCCTGGAGAGTGTTTCAAAAATTGGAGCAAACCAATCTACCCATAGCATACAATCAGAATTGAGCATATACTGGTCTAACTTCTGTAAAGTGAACTATGAGTGCCTGGTGTAGGTAACTGCACTTTACTCATTTCACTGTTTATTAAATAGGGACCCTGGTCTATTGACATTGATGTCAAGCTGTATTCAATACAAGGAATATACTGCACAGTGCTATAACAAGTAGCAGAGAGCAGGGCCGGGACAAGGGGACAATGGGTGGGCAGGAGGGGTTACTGCCCTGAGCACTGTGGTATCATGTGAGCTGGGGGGGGCACCGCAAGGAGATTGGGGGTAGGGATTTTGGGGGCAAGCAGGGGATACGAAATTTTTAGTGGGGAAATGTGTGTGTGTGTGTGTAAGGTGGTGATTTGGTGGAGATTTGTGTTGGGAGGGGGATAGGGAGGGGGATTTGTGCTAGGAGGATTTATGTTGGGGGTTTGTGCTAGATGAGGTTTTGGGGGGGGCGATTGGGGGGTATTTGTGCTAGGAGGGGAAAATTGGAGGGGTTTATGCTAGGAGGGGGATGGGGGGGGATTTGTTCTGGGAGGGGTGTTTTTTTAGAGGGGGGATCTGGGGAGAGAGAAGATTTGAACTGGGAGAGGGGATGGGGGGGGCAAAGATTTTTGCTGGGAGGGGTCATTTGTACTGGGAGGAGGGGGGATTTATACTTAGGATGCAGATTAGTGCTCAATTTTTTTTGGAAGGGGGGTGGAGGGGATTTTTACTGACACATAATGTTCATGCAACTTGAGGGGGGGGGGGGGCAGTTTGGCATGTTCGCCCTGGGCTCTAAATTACCTTGTCCAGGCACTGGCAGAGCATACCATACTGTATGATCTCTAATTTTCACAGAATTCTGGCTATCATTAACTTTTTAGATTCTTCAATTTCTGGTATTGTCACAGCGTCTATGTCTAACTTCTACCCATGCAGCAACAATCCTGTTCAAACTGAGGTGGCATTACTTTAGCAGCCATCCAATCGCATTCAGTATCTGAATACAGCTCTTGATTCTGCTATACGGCACATTATACACATGTACACATTCACAAATGTGGTTACATTACAAGCATTCTCTCTGTTTTCAGTACAGTTCCAGCAGAGGGAAAGGTATTGTCTGGCAGGAGAAACGTTGCCGTCTGGCACCAGGCCCCAGCCCCCAGCCCCCAGCCCGGTGATTGAAAACCATTTCTATATGATATTATGCTTTATGAAAAAAAACAAACGTGTATGATTCAAGCTTGGATCTTAAAAAATCTAAAGTAAGGGTGTGCTTTGCTCATGTGAGTTTATGTTTTAAAACTCATTGTTTGTGCCTATAACTTGTATCTAGTAGTATGTCCATAGCCATACAGTATTTGCTTATTACATAATTAGGCTCTGCTTCCTGCTTCGCAGGAATGATTCTGCTTTACTTCTCACAAAGCAAATATATTAGCTGGTTGACTTATTGAAAACAATGCACACTTTCTGTGGTTGATATCGTATGTTAACAGTTTAATCAGCAAGGTTGAAAAGGTTAACTCAAATACAGAGCTCACACTAGTGGTTATCTACAAATTGAATTATTATTACATTATTATTAATAATACATTGTCATTATTACATTAAAAATACAAAACAATAATCCAATATTACAGTGAATGTGTAGCCCCTTTTTCAGTTTTGGATAAAGTAGGGAAGGACAAACCCTTCTTTTATTTTTGCTGTCTGAGACATTTTGGGGAGATTTCCCCTAATTTTTTTTATGAAGAAGCAACAGAAAAAATCTTAGAGAGTTGTCACTTAAATAGGCATCCCCTTTGAAAGGTTTATCCATACCTCTTTTTCTGGCAACAATTGTAACATTTTGGATTTGGATTTGGATTTCGGATCACTATCTGTCTCAGTGATAGTGGTCACCACTACAAATAGAGAAGGTGAATCTATCTGGCAGGGACACAAACAGCAATAAAAAGAAAGTTGTCAGGGGTTATAATGCTTTCCCAAGTTAAAATGTCTAAATTGGGCCCTATTAGCCATTTTCCCTCCCCGGTGTCATGTGACTCTTTAGTGTTACAAGTTCTCAGGTGTGAATGAGGAGCAGGTGTGTTCAGTTTGGTGTTATCGCTTTCACTCTTTCATACTGGTCACTGGAGGTGCAACATGGCCCCTCATGGCAAAGAACTTTCTGAGGATCTGAAAAAAAGAATTGTGGGGTGGGGTGTCAGCCTGTCAGTGCTCAGACCATACGCCGCACACTGCATCAAATTGGTCTGCATGGCTGTTGTCCCAGAGGGAAAAAGATGATGCACAAGAAAGCCCGCAAACAGTTTGCTGAAGACAAGCAGACTAAGGACATGGATTACTGGAACCATGTCCTGTGGTCTAATGAAAAACAAGATAAACTTATTTGGTTCAGATGGTGTCAAGCATGTGTGGCGGCAACCAGGTGAGGAGTACAAAGACAAGTGTGTCTTGCCTACAGTCAAGCATGGTGGTGGGAGTGTCATGGTCTGGGGCTGCATGAGTGCTGCCAACACTGGGGAGCTACAGTTCTTTGAGGGAACCATGAATGCCAAGTTGCCAACATGTACTGTGACATACTGAAGCAGAGCATGATCCCATCTCTTCGGAGACTGGGCCGCAGGGCAGTATTCCAACATGATAACGACCCCCAAACACACCTCCAAGACGACCACTGCCTTGCTAAAGAAGCTGAGGGTAAAGGTGATGGACTGGCCAAGCATGTCTCCAGACCTAAGTCCTATTGAGCATCTGTGGGGCATCCTCAAACGAAAAGTGGAGGAGCGCAAGGTCTCTAACATCCACCACCTCCGTGATGTCATCATGGAGGAGTGGAAGAGGACTTCAGTGGCAACCTGTGAAGCTCTGGTAAACTCCATGCCCAAGAGGGTGTGTTGTTCCTGATCAAGCTCCCTGTCTGTCTGCCCTGCTCTGCTAAATTGGATTTCCCTGTGTATGATCTTGTACCAGATTTTGGACTATTTCCTGAATTCAACCTGCCTTTTACCTGGACTGTCATAGAACCATGCTACCTGTCTGCTTACTGCAAGTACCTGTTTGCTTTGCTTAGTTCGCGCCTGCACTGGCGTGGTAGCCAGGAACTATAGCATTGTGTATAAGTCCTGGGGGCAACCGAGTACTGGTACGCCTGCTTGCCTTATGGGAAAGGGGGCTGCTTGTCAGAAACCATGAAATCAGACCGAGACATAAGTACAGTTAAATTACACTTGTTTATTAATAAAAGTAAAAAGAACAAATGTAGTCAAAACATAGCCAAAGTTCAGTAACCGGAACGGATAGTCAGCCAAGCCAGAAATCAGGCATCAATGTAGTGGAACAACAAGCAGGATCTGGAGCCAGAAGGGATGTCAGCAAAGCAAGTCTTTAAACAGGAATGCAGGAGACCAAGGCAAAGCCAGAGATCCACTGGGCTGAATGGCTTAAGTAGGCAGGACTGAAGAGCAGGATATCATCAACAGCTGGGTAACTATGGAGAGATAGGAGCTGGCCGACAGCTGAGCAGCCAGCTCTGAGAAGGAAGAGCTGAGCCTAGCCCTGACACTGCTATAGGTGAAGAACACAGTAGCCAGCTATAGTGTCTGACAACCTGCGTTGGGGTAGACGTGACGCCTTACCTTTAAAGTTTGGTTTTGCTTAAAGGAAATGTGTACTAAGAAAGTAGAGATGGACCGAACACCCCCTGGTTCTGTTCGCGCTAGAACTCTCGAACATTGCAAAAGTTCAGACCCGAACCGCGAACCTTATTAAAGTCTATGGGACCCGAACTTCAAAAATCAAAAGTGCCCATTTTGAAGGCTTATATGCAAGGTATTGGCCATAAAAAGGGTATCCCCGGTACTGCCCTGGGGGACATGTACCAATGCAAACATTTTTTTAAAGGAGCAGTGATTTTAATGATGCCTAATGTGAAACAATAAAAAAAAAATCCTTTAACCACTTACAGACCGCCTGCCATCGTTATATGGCGGCTGTTTGAAGGAGGATATAGTTGTTATGGCAGCAGCTAGCTAATCTTCAGCGGGCGGTACACTACAAGGTAAAGGTGGTCTCTGCAGCGGATTCGCCGCAAGATCACTTTTATCGGTGGCGGGAGATGGGCCCCCCTCCCGCCGCGATCCGGTGCCCTCCGCCGCTTCCTGGAGCCGTCGGTAGCGGTGGAGGCAATCGCGTCCTGTCAGTAGCTGGTTATGGAGACAAGTGAAGGGAAGATGGCCCCCACCTGTCTCCATACAATTTCTGGGCAGAAGTGACATCAAAACATCACTTCCGCCCACAGCTCTTAAAGGGCAATTTTTTTTTTATTTATCTCATTTTAGTCTACATATGAGATCTGAGGTCTTTTTGACCCCAGATCTCATGTTTAAGAGGTCCTGTTGTAATAGGAATAAAAGTAACAATTAAAAAAAAAAAAAAAAACAGTGTAAAAATAAAAAATAAAAGGTAAAAAAAAAAAAAAAAATTTTAAAGATGCCCCGTCCCTATGAGCTTGCATGCAGAACCGAACACATACTTGAGTAGCGCCCGCATATGATTGTTTTAACTTGTAAACAACAAATCTCAGAAAGAGGCTCGGTCCTTAAGTGGTTAAATATAGTGCCGGGGGGGTCCCCTTAGTCTGCCTGTAAAGTGGCGTATCTATACCGTGTATAAAACCTGCTGCAGAAAAACTGTGATTTATAAAGGAAAAAAAATGGCATTTAAATTGATTTTCCCTGCAAGCTTTCTTTATTTAGTAAACAACGGCTTGGGAAGCCAGTCTGTATGATGAGGCCACATTTATGTACACTCGGAACAAGATTAGAGATTTTTTGGATTCATTCTTGTGTCTCTTTGGCAGACTTTGGATGGAAATAACAATGTTTTGCACCACAGTGAGCAAGCCTTATGTGAAGAAGCCAAATTATAGTACACTCAGGCCAAGATTAACATTTTTTTTAGATAAAGTCTGGTGTCTCTTTCGCAGACTTTGGATAGAAGTAACAGGTACGGAAAAATTGGGCTTTGGGTGTTGGTAAAGCCTTCACACTGTAACCCTATGGAGGTTAAAAAAAGTTTATACAGCACTGTATACAGCACTAAATGTTATGTAATACTGTGGTAAACACTGCACTACATTAACATACTACACTGACACTACACTATACTGATACACTACACTATACTGACACATTATACTGACACAGTATACTAACACAACACAAACCCTCTACACTCAGAGTCACAATAAGTGAACACACTACCTCGCTAGTAGCAAGCTGAGCCCTGCTCCATCTATTTCCACTCCAACAACACATTGCAAAAGCTTCCTTTGGGAAGGAACCTTTTATAGTGTGGGGTGGGACTATGAGCACTGAGCTGTAATTGGACAATTTGTTCAATCAGGGCTCTGACAGTGCTCTGTGCCCTAATTGGCAAAGCCTCACACCTGACCAGCGGTCAGGGGCAAGGCTTCATCCAATTAGGGCCCTAGAATGCACTGTGCAGCGCTGAACGGGCAAACAAGCGATGTTCGGGCCAAACTTTTGCTTGGCCTAAACCAATCACCCAACACTATAAGAAAGATATGTAAGCTGCTTTTGCCAGCTTGCTTCCGAAAATGCCAGAGCCTGCTTGTCATCCATGATTGCAATACTTTCTTAGTGATGCAGAACACATGTTTAGCACAGTGGTTTAAAGGTTAGTACTCCTACCTTGCAGAACTGAAGTCCTTGGGTTGAATCCCAACAAAGACAATTACCTGAATGGAGATTGCATGTTGCCCCTTTGCTTGTATAAGTTTCCGCCCACCCTCCAAATACATGCTGGTAGGTTAATTGGCCCTAGTATGTGTATGCATTTGTGATAAGGACCTAGATTGTAAACTCCTTGAGAGCAGGGACTGAAGTAAATATACATATAGCACCAACTCACGGTGGAGCTGCTGATTTAAAGCGGGCTGTTACCGTCACCTTTTTACCTTTTTCACTTGAGTACTTTTCCAATGCTTTAATGGGAGATAACTGGAAGAAGTAGCAGGAAAGAGGTAGAAGAAGAGTTGCAGGGAAGTTCAAATACCTTTTCTTGGTGTAGCATTAAGAAATTGAAATCTCAGGGATGAATGTATTTTCCTTTTAAGATTATATCTTTTACCCGCCCGGATAGGTCTCTCTCACCAACCTAGCAGCCGGTACGCAGCACGAACAAGAAGTCTCTGCCACAGACTTGAGTGAAGCAAAACCTGTACGATCCTCTGCCACAGGATGTAGTAGTTTTCGATGAACAGCAAACACAGTACCAGAACCTTTAAGCCGACCCGACAGTACTTGTGCGGTAAGGGAGTTTAGGATATGTCCTCCAATCGAGTCACCAGGCCCTTCTTAAGACCAGCCTTGCATGGTCTCTTCCAAGATCGGGCCTCCCCTGGCTCTTCCTGATTGTCCGGCTTCTTCCCGTAGGACAGACAGCACAGGACCATCCCAGTGATAGCAGGCCCCAGACAAGCTTCTGGGTCTACCCGCACGGCTGCAGCAACGCAACCCTACAGGCCGGAGGGCTACAAGGTAGAACTCACTGACACATACCTCTAGGCCAGGAGGGCCACGAGGCAAAAAGACTCTCTAAAACATGGCGTCTGTCCAATAAATACCTTCTCCCAGAATGCAACTCGGAGGACCACCTCCGCCGAGTTATCTCCAGGACAGAATAGTACTCTTACACTTCAGCCTGTTGCTTTTCCAACACCGACCCATGGTGACAACAACACCCACAGGCCCAATGTGAAACTACACGCAACACAGCCAAACTGGAACAGAGGCTAAATCTGACAATAAACTAAGTCTGAACTATGTACAGAACAGATGACCCACTAAATTTACCTATAAGCAGTAGATTGAAAAATCTACCAGCGCTACATACAGTATGTAAAGTAATGTGTAAACTGTTGGTGTTATATAAATACTTACAAATAAAAAAGTCAAGTCAGAAATCCTTGTATAGATACTAGTTTCTGTTAAGTGACTCAGAAGATACTGAAACCTTTGAATCAGCATGACGGCCAGGCATTTTCAAGAGTAATCAGCATCTTCATATTTCATAGTAAATGCAAAATTAAAAGAAAAGTTCCCTTATAACAAAACGAATTATTATGTGCAATAAAGTTTATCCTATAAACATGGAATGACCTATACTCCCCGTAGGATACATTACAATCGCATTCAGGTGGCCTTAAAGTAGAACTATAGGCAAAACTTTTTTTTCATTTTGGATAGAGTAATGGAGGGTTATAACCCCTGTCAGACTTTTTTTCGCCATCTGTGTCACACTATGGAGATTTCCCGTCACTTCCTGTCTCTCAGCCAAAACAGGAAGTGAGAGGAAGCCCCTGCAAATTAAGGGAATTCCTTGGGATCCCCAGGTCACCAGAACTAGTGTCCCCATTGGAAGATTTCCCCTCTATTACTTTTCTGGGGACAACCCAAAATCTAAAATTTTCTTTTACTTTCACTTTTAATGATAACAGTAAACACGACAAATAGAGAGGGTGAATCTCCTTACCGGGGACATAAACAGCAATAAAAACTGACAGGTATACTAATCCCTCTCTTCTCTATCCAAAACTAAAAAAAAAAAAGGTTTCCCTTTAACTAAGCTTTAGGTTTACTAACATCCAAAGGTACACTAAAGCCTTTTTCCATGGACACTATCTGTTCTGTTTCAGTAGGAGATTCTGAACTGATCCCCAGCTGAGTCAGACCAGGACAGAAAAGGAAGACACCTTTGTAATATCCTTGCCCATTCCGTATTTACCCATGTCTTGTAATGAAGAAAAAACAGACCCATGTAATCACTACGTCCAGGTGTAACCTGGTGTCAGAAGACCTGGGTGCAAAACTATTACACTATTATACACAGATGCACATCTTATTACTTCCAGCCGCCCATAAGGATACTTTAAAGTCAATTTTTGACCTGTCTAATCACAGGTCAAAAATAGAATGATGAAACACCCGTATGAACAGGACCTTCGTTATACTCTTCTCTTGATCAGTAAATTTAGTAGGTACCTACTCCACAGTGCTACATGCCATGCAAATTTCTTGACCTCCTGCTTAGGCTTTTATTATTTTTTCTTTATCTTATTTCAACACTACATGAGCTGCCCTCCCCCTCTACTTTAAAGACTATAGTCTTTAAAGTATATGTAAACCCTCACATATACCCAGTGAAGTGAACAGCCTCAGATGATACACAGAGATTAAACAAATCCCCCTACAAAAGTTTTACATGTTTTTTTTTGCTGTGTTCAGCTTTCTACACTCTTTATAAAGTGCAGATCATGGTAAAAATCTTTCTTCTTCTTTCAGCAGCACATAAGGGTGGGTGGGGAGAACGGGCTTACACTGTGTGTGAGCTGATTGGAGGAAAGGGACACCCCCCCCTCCATATAGGTAGAGGAAATGAAGGAACATGCAGAGCTTTAGTTTGAATAGACAAGCTCCCTGCTAATTTACCACTAAGCTCCCTCCCTGACACAAATTTTCAGCTACTGTTATCCTATGTCTCCGAGAACTTGTCAGAAGTGACTCATGCTGATAACAGGGGAACGAAGCATCAGAGAGAAACATCACTTAGAGCTTTGGAGAGAGATAAGTAAACACTACATATATATGTGCTCAATTCAACTTTCATGAATGGGGTTTCAGCCACTTTAAATAGTTGCCCTATATTTTTATGATGACAACCAGAATCAAGTAGTTGCCCTTTATTTTCTCCCCATTTTTTCTACCCCAGGCTTATGACTACTCAGAGGCGGCTCTCTAATTAGGCAAATTAGGCGGTCGCCTAAGGCCTCGCACTCACAGGGGCCTCGCGGCCTCCTAATTTGCCTGTTCTCAATCACTGAAGTTGACGCCGGCGGCTCTGCCTACCCCCACTGGGAGTCTGTGGCTTAGGAGCTGATGGACAAATCAGATACTGCCCGCAGCCTGAGGAATAGCGGCCTCATCATGGAGCGTCCCAGTCTGTGAGGCCTCATGTGTAAGTTTTGCCTAAGGCCTCACAAAGCCTAGAGCCGCCTCTGTGACTACTACATTGATTTGTGTCCTGTGCATTTCTCTTCATCAATTTGTTAAGCATCTTTAGGACAAGGAAGTGTCTACCCACCAACCTCATGAGCCCTGGAAGTGTTTACAGCCCAAAAATGCAGAATTTCCACCATAGTCTACAATAATGGAGGTGAAAAGTACAACTAACATTCTTTGATACAGATCACAAATTTAAAGCAGCCTATGGGGTGGCGCAGACAGGGGCAAGGTGCAAACATCATGGCTCTTTCCTGAGTGGTTCTGTCATGAGTGATGCGCAGGTTCATCGACGCAGTTATCAATTTTGATCATGTCTTCTCTGCTCTTTTACAGGTAAATCTCTTCTATTCATCTGTACATCTCTACTGAACTGGCATTGCTGTAACATTTTGGTAAATGTTTTCTATCCATCTGTACATCTCTACTGAACTGACATTGCTGTAACATTTTTGATAAATGTCTTCTATCCATCTGTACATCTCTACTGAACTGACATTGCTGTAACATTTTTAGTAAATATCTTCTGCTGCCATATCTTTAAACATGTATATTTAATGTTAGCTCTATAACAACCACATTGCAATAACAATATTACTGGTGATTGATTCTCAACCCCATTTGGCTTGAGTGATCAAGAGAGGTAATTAGCTTTATGACCCTAGCCTGTGTCTGTAGCTGGTCTGGTATTGGCCATCTCCTCTCCCATATTCAGGTGTCTCAAATCAGACCCAATAACGACCAACTGAGAAATGCATGCCTGCTCAGTCTCCCTATAAATTTAAAGCAGCGTATGGGGTGGTGCAAACAGAGGCAAGGTGTAGACATCGTGGCTCTTTCCTGAGTGGCTCTGTCACGAGTGATGCGCAGTTTCACCGGCGCAGTTTCACCGACACAGTTTAACCAACGCAGTTTAACGAAAGCAGGATAACTAAAGCTGGATGAATATACAACAAGAACTCTGCTCCACTCTGCAAGACGACAAGCAAACCAGCTTTTGACATTTATTTTATATAAAGTCAGTTTCCCACTCTCTATCCACTAACATGCTCCTTATTCTCTTCCTTCTCACATTGGTGTTTTCTATCCTCAAATTATCTTTACTCTATCCCTCCTCTCTTCCCTGCAGCATGCACATATCACCCTCACTCCTACCCTCTCCCTACTATGGCACCCATCATCTCCTGCAGTTGCTGCACCCACATGCTGACATATACACCAGGGCCACTAGACACTTGCGCTCATGCACATCCCACTCTCATCTTGCCTTCCTCGCCCTCCTCCTTCTCCTAGTCTCAAGTGACATTTCTCCTAATCCTGGTCCGACATTTTCCAACTGCAAGCCACATATCCAATACCCCTCCCTGTCTGGCAACCACCGCAATCCACTTAGTTTAATTTCTATCCCCCTGCTTCCTCAAAGCAGCCCACCAATCTCATGCACCCTTTGGAATGCCCGCTCCATCTGTAACAAGCTAACATCTGTACATGACCTCTTCATATCTCATGGCTTTAACATACTCGCCATAACACAAACCTGGCTTCAAAATTTTGACTTCTCCTGCTGCCCTCTCCCATGGTGGTCTCCATTGGACTCAATCCCCCAGACCCAACAGCCAGAAAGGAGGTGGAGTTGGCTTCCTTCTATCCCCACAAAGCACCTTCCAAGTCCTTCCTTTCCCTCCCTCGCTATCCCTCTCTATCCCTCTCTTCTTTTGAGATGCACTGTATTCGTCTGTTTTCTCCCATTTCTCTGAGGATTGCAGCAATTTATCGGTCTCTTGGACCAGTATCGTGCTTTCTTGATGACTTTGCTGCCTGGCTACCCTACTTTGTCTCCTCTGAAATACGCACTATCATTCTTGGTCACTTCAATATTCCTGTCAATGTTAACAACCCAACTACAGCTAAACTTCTCGACTTAACCTCATCTTCGACCTAACTTAATGGACACATACTTCCACTCACTCCAATGGTAATACCCTTGACCTTGTATTCTCCCATCTCTGCAACCCTGGCAACCTCACCAACACCCCCTTTCCTCTCTCTAATCACAACCTCATTACTTTCACTGTATCCTTGCCTCCAACCACCCATCCCTCCAAGCAGCAAACAATTACTTGTAGAAAACTTCGCCACTTTAACCCTTCTCTTCTCTAATCTGCTACTGACCACCTATATGACATGATCTCTACCCTGTCTTGTCCTGACCTGGCCACCTCTGTCTACAACAGTTCACTCTCATCATCACTAGATGCACTTGCTCCTCTAACCACACGCAGAATCAGGCCCCGACCGTTACAACCCTGCCAAACTTACAACACTAGAAATCTCAAGAGACATTGCCGTGCTCTTGAAGGACTGTGGCGTAAAACCAAATGCCTGCAAGACTTCACCCTATATAAATCTGCCCTTCTAAAATACAATTCCTGCCTCCATGCTGCCAAACAAGCCTACTTTGTCTCTCTTATTAATTCCTTGACATCCAGTCCCCGTCGGCTCTTCTCAACCTTTAACTCTCTGCTTCGTCCCCCACACCCTCTACCCACTAACTCACTCACTGCCCAAGAGATTGCCAATCACTTCAAAGACAAATGCAATAAAGGGACTGCGCTTAGGACATGTATAAAGGTGTGCAGCCCCCCTAAAGAAACTCCACAGGTGTTTCAGAAATAGCTATATATATATGTGAAAGTGGGGTAATGGCGCTCCCTTGAGTTTAATCGGGCAAATATGTGGTATGCTAAACCACCAATAATTAAAAATATATGAACTCCACATACACCCTACACGTACGTGAGTGTGCAAATAAAAAATATGAAATATAATAATAAAAAATGAAATATAGTAGTGTGATAAGAGGGCTATCCTGTTAAGCCCTATTAATGTGAAGTGGTAAGTACTTATTTAAATAAACTCAACATATATATGTGCACATTCCAAGTAAATGTGATAATGTGCCTATGATTTATCGGAATATAAGTCCGAAACAACCATAGGTGCCAATAAACAGATTAATTGCAGGCTGGTTGAACACCCAATCCCACATTAGGCCTTTACCATAATTAACCCTATGCGTAAACAAAAACAAAGGTGCTGGTTACCAACAATAACCTTTAAATCTATTTTAATTACTAAGCATATTCATAAATAGTCCAAAATGTGTACACCAGTCCGTGATTGCGAAGTACCACTCCAGTGCAATGTGGAAGCACCCCAGCCAAAAAACTTGGAAACAGACTTAAATTTGTGACTTGAGTGCGTTCAGCGTTCTTGGTGACTTGGTGCTCCCCCTCAAGGGTCCCCACTCACCAGATCCATCCACCCCAGAGGGGTAACTCGCATAAGGAGTGTGATCTCTGCGATCCTCCTGCCGCCACGATAGGTAGGTTTCCCAGGAAAGTCCTCAGCATATGCAGGTGGAGAAGTTTTAATCACTCATGCAGAAAAAAGAAGAAAGATGGACTCCCATGGTGTAGTAATTGGATTTAATCCAAAAAGAAAACTTTATTTAAAACTTAAGAATAAAAAACTATAGTCCAGATCAACTGGCTGTAGAATTAGGCATCATACAAATATAAAACGAAAAACCATAAAAGAATAGGCCCACCGTTAGCCTAAGTATGCAGCAAAAAATGTGCTTTGCACAGCCGCTCACATATATGTACCAAAGTCCTGGCCGGGTAGCTCGTATCCCAAGGTGGAAGTAAGAAGAGCGTATGCGCTCCACCTGCGCTCCACCGGCCTAGTAAGCGGAAATTACAAGATTGATGCAATTCGTGAGGACACCTCCACTGTGCGTACATCTTCCCCACCCAACATACCTTGCTTAACAGCACATTCAACACTCTCCTCTTTTGAATTGGCTACTACTGAAGAGGTTAAAAAAACTTTTCTCAAATGCCCACCTAACCAATTGTCCCTTGGATCCTGTTCCCTCACAACTACTACGGTCACCCTCTTCTTCTATCCTTTGTTCCCTCACTCACATCTTCAACCTCTCCCTCTCTAGTGGCAGGTTCCTCTCTAAAACATGCGCAGATCACTCCCATACTTAAAAAGCTCTCACTGGACCCCACAAACCTGAACAAGTTAAGATCCATATCATTGCTCCCATTCACCTCTAAACTTCTAAAACGCTTAGTCTACAACCGTCTTAGCTCCTACCTCAGTGAAAATAACCTTCTTGACCCCTTACAGTCTGGCTTTCGCAACACTCCAGGAAAAGTGTGCTAAAACCAACAGCCAGTACTCCATACTCCTACTACTTGACCTCTCTGCGGCCTTTGATACTGTTGACCACCCGCTTCTTCTCAATAAACCACATTCCCTTGGCCTCCGAGATTCTGCTCTATCCTTGTTCTCTGCCTATTTATCACAGCGCTCCTTCAGTGTCACCTACAACTCTGTCTCCTCCTCTCCATTGCCCCTTTCTGTGGGGGTCCCCCAAGGCTCTGTTCTTGGACCCCTTCTCTTTTCCATCTACACCTCCTCCCTTGGTCACTTGATAACCGCCCACGGCTTCCAATACCACTTATATGCTGATGACACCCAAATCTATCTGTCTACTCCTCACCTCACTCCTTCAGTCTCCTCTTGCATTACTAACTTACTAACTGACATATCAGCATGGATGTCGCACCACTTCCTTAAACTAAATCTCTCTAAAACTGAGCTATTAATATACCCCCCAATCGTGCCCCCCTCCATGACTTTTCCATCAAAATCAACAATGCAACCATCAGTCCATCCCCCCATGCCAGGGTACTAGGCGTAATCCTAGACTCTGACTTGTCATCCTCAAATCCAATCGTTGTCAAAAGTTTGTAGAATTTACCTCTGTAACATCTTTAAAATTCGCCCCTTTTTAACAAATGAAACCACCAAGCTCCTCATTCACTCCCTTGTTATCTCTCGCTTTGACTAATGCAACTCCCTTCTCATTGGCCTGCCTCTCCATAGGCTATCCCCTCAGTCTATCATGAATGCTGCTGCCAGACTTATACACCTTCCCAACTGCTCAGTGTCTGCCAACCCTCTCCTCCAATCCCTACACTGGCTCCCAATCTCCCAGCGAATTAAATTCAAAACACTAACCACAATATACAAAGCCATTCACAACTCTGCCCCGAGCTACATCACCAATCTTGTCTCCAAATATCACCCAAATCATCCTCTCCGCTCTTCTCAAGACCTCCTACTCTCAAGCTCTTTCGTCTCCTCGTCTTATGCTCGTCTCCAGGATTTCTCCAGAGCCTCTCCCATCCTCTGGAACTCGCTACCTCCACCTGTCCGGCTATCCCCTACTTTTGCTACCTTCAGGCGATCCCTGAAAACTCATCTCTTCAAGAAAGCCTATCATGTCTCCAACTAATCTTTTACCACTTCCATCAGCTCATTCCCCACAGTTACAAACTTTTGTACCACCTGCCCCACCCTATTAGATTGTAAGCTCTTCTGGGCCCTCTTAATCCTCTTGTATTTTATTGTATTATAACTGTATTGTCTCCGTTTTATATTGTAAAGCACTTCGTAAACTGTTGGCGCTATATAAATCCTGTATAATAATAATAATAATCTGGTCACAGGAATCAGTCTGTGATTTTAAAAAATATATATCTTTCTCAATTGACAGGCAAGATCCACTAGGGTGTGCTGTAACCTTAAATATAAAATGCAGTTACTGCTGTATTTCAGAGGATGCAGACAGGATCATCAACATTCTAGTGCTGGACAGCTAAATCTTAAGTGTCTCTGAAATGTACCGAGTAAAGGTGTGGAAATATATGTGTCCCCACCCTGTTCTATAGAATGTTCTATAGAATGCCCTGCAAGGTGTTCTATCCTGCTTTTGTCTCTGTATTGTACGTGATCACTTGTCAAATAGCTTAATGAAATCTAACATACTTCAACTGTGAATAATTTAAGAGGGAGCAGCAGAATATCTGCTGCTGAAACATATAAACCACAAACAGAATCAGGTTTGGAAATGATGAAATATTTTTCAGGTCTCGATGACACATCTGCTGTATCTACAATGGCTGTATAATATAATTCTAATAAATATTACAAAAAGCTATAACATTTACTATAGAAAAATATGTTTATTAAGTTTCTGTGCCTGCAACTACCATATTCCATGTGGAGATGTGTGGGTTATGTTCCTGGTTTGCCCATATTTCATTAGGACGTCAAACAGAGTAAAGGCTTACATAAATACAGCATGCTTTCAAGTGCATTCAGATTTCACTTGAGAACAGTCTCAGGTGCTCTTGATATCTTCCTTTCACATGTACTTCAGACCTCCTTTCAACCCCCACTTCTTCTGGGGTTCTTCAAACTGCTTTTGCTTTACTTGTATGTAGGGTTCCCACCTTTCCTGTCAAAAAAATACCAGCCTTTTTGTCTCTTTCTTAAGAAAATCACTGACAAGAGGTCTTATTTGAACCCACCAGGCCAGTAAGGTACAGGCCCTACTTGTGAACCAGTTTTGATGCCCTCATCCATGCCCTAAATCTCTGATCAGGCATATGAAAAATTCTGTGTGTTAAAGGACAACGTCACCTTTAATGAAAATGTCAACTGTAACTCAACATGCTTTCTTCTCTTCCAGCAGCAGAAATCGGGTAAGGAATGGGGATGGGGGGTTGGTGGTGTGAGATGTCAGGTCTAAGATTACACCCATCTAAGTCGCAGCCGAGGCTGGGGTAAGTGGGCAAGAAATTAGAAAGCCAAGTCCCATTGCAACACAAATTCACTTACTGCAAGGACCACATGCAGATAGTGGCCCTTATACATTCAACTGCCAGTGCTACCCAAGTGTAGTAGTGACACATTTGGAGGGATTTACTTAAAGTGGAGAGTGCAAAATCAAATGCAGCTCTGCACAGAAACCAATCAGCTTCCATGTTTTATTGTCAAAGATTAAAGTGTTACTAAACCCACAACAGTGAAATCAGTCTGTATATGCAGTAAAGCATGCTTGTTATATTCACTGTGGAACCTAAGGGGTTAATCCTCTGCATTGTGTAAAAATGCTGTGTGATCCTGTCTTCTCTTAAGCTACCATTTTCCCACTGTCTCCAAACTACCTGCTGATAGAACAGAGCCTTGTGGGCAAGCTGCACATGCTCAGTTTGGTGTTTGGTGCTAGAGAGTTGCATGTGATCAGCACAGGGCCAATCAGCACTGTCCAGACAGAGGGTCAGAGGTCCTGCAGCCTCATAGGACAATCAGGGGAGAATGAAAAAAGCTTTAACCGGACACTAATAGATGTCACAAGACTGCTATATACTGCTGATGAGAAAAGGTATTTAGCAGTTTATATTTACTAAAATAATTGCATTTCCATGTTCTGTGTACTGTGGAAGACCAGATATAGTGAATTGGTTTAGTAACACTTTAATAGAATAAGCTGAAGTTAGAAGCTGATTGGCAACCATGCACAGCTTCACCAGATTCTTAGTCCTTCAGGCTTAGTAAATCTCCCCTAGTGCTGTAACCCATCTGTGCCACTGCTGATTTCCTCTTTACTGCAGTGATCTTGGCAGATATAAGCAACCAGCTCCCAGCACAGAAAGCCTCTCATCACTAATAACTAAATAATATTAATATAAATAATATAAATAAAATTTGTGGCTCTTACGTGTCATTTAATCTACAGAGGAGAGCCACCAATAAGTTAAAGTAGAAGTCCAACCTGAGCTTGTTTATCTGGACTTCTCCTATGGATCACAGGAGTGCAGTTCGTTTTGCACTCCTGTGACCTGTTTTCAGCAGAGAGTGGGCTGAAGTCCACTCTCTGCTGACATCACAGAAATCAGTCCAGGCACCGCATCATCACAACAATAAAGTCTGGATCCGCCAGGTGCCTGGACTGATAATGACTAAGCACACGTGAAGTGTGTGAAACGCGTCTACCCAGCATTCTGATGCCTGTAGTTTTTGGGATGTTCAAAAAAAGAGGATTTTGATCTACACTGGTGTGCGCTTATTTCTTCTAATTTCATTACGTTCGGAGGCAAGCCAAGGCGAGCACCTACTGGATCATTAGGCTTCCTGGTCTCACCTGGAGCAGTGGGTTTTCTTTTTTCCATTGCCTGGACTGATACCTGTCTCAGGCTCTCAGCGAGCCACTGAGAGCCTGAGATGGCTGCTCCCCACCCCTCCACAGCTCAGCGTTCCAGTGAGCGCAGGGGTGGGGGCAGAGCGGAGAGCTGCTGACTGACAGGCAGCAGCTCTCAGATTGGGGAGCTCTCTGATCGGCAGTGTTCGATCGCTTGTTTCTCGGTGCAGAGGCGCAATCGGACCGATGCTGCATCCACCTAGGTGGGAACCCCCCCCATACTTCTTTTTTAATTGTGTTAGGAGATTTTCTGTGCTGGTAGGTGATTGATGGTAAGTGCAGGGCTCACTGGAAATTCGAGTAGATCAGCAGCACTGTAACTAAATGCTAGGTCCTTGTCCTGCTTTCCACACATGCAGAGTACAGCCCTATGGACTTCTATGGGCTGGGAGACAGAGCAGTCTCCAGACCCCATATATAAGTCTATGTGGTTCTAGTGTATACATGCAGGTAGTGGGAATAAGATGCGCCAGCAACAGGTAAGCAGCATAATGGTGCCAGAACTGTGTAAGTATGGGGGGGAGGGTGGAATAGATTGTTACAGTGGGAAGGGAGGGAGTGGGTGAAGAAGTTTTCAGAAAATGTTGTTTGACAGTTTCCTTGTCCTCTAAGTTAAAATCGATCATAATGCAATTACATCTGTGTCCTCAGTATATTGCATAATGATTCTTTTAACAATAAAAGTATCTAACTTAATAAAATCTGAACTGCTTTAAAACATATTTTCTAAGATCTCAAACATTTAAAATAGGATCTAAAATTTTATAAGAATAAAACATAGAAAGCACATACCCCCTGCCATTTTGGGAAGCCCCTTACCTAAGTCCTCATAGTCCCCACATTACATGGTCAGTAGCGAGGATTGAAATATTAAGGCCCCCTTCACACTGTGCCGCTCCATGGCGGTGCACTACTGCATGCAATTTAAAGTGCCACATGTTACCATTGCGGTAAAATGCCTATTACCACATTGAAAATAAATTAAAAGATCTTGCGAGCTACCCAATACACCAACAGACTATTTAGCGTATACGATGTGAAAAAATGTATATAATAGTATGTATAATATATAATAAGTGATAACAAATGAAAGACCAGCTGCTGACACTGATCACATCCCCATATACAGTACATGTGCAAATCAATGAATATATAGAAAGTGCAGCGCTAAATTATGAATAAAAGTGCATCTGACAAAGCAATCAATAAAACCATTAACACATGCAAAGTGCATAATTAACAAAAAAGTCCATAACAAGGCAAAAACAAGAAACTGTCCCTCATGTGAATATTTGATTGATGAACAACTTGATCTTAATTGTGAAAAATATATGTAGAGCATCCAAGCCACCAGCAAATCATCTCACTCGTGCCCCCCCCCCCTCCCAATAGGTAGAGGCTCACCTCTAGGAGTGCGACCCCCCCCCCCAACTAAGCAGGGTCAAAAAGCTCCTGTGAGCCACCCCAGAACTTATTGAGATATCCAACACAGTTGGCTCCTCAACTTCCCCTGTAGCCTCCTCCTCAGTATAACAGCAACAGAGTATATGTGAGAGAAAGACTCCAATAGTGTTGAATTGTTTTAAAAACTTGTAAATGTTTATTTAAAATGTACAGGGTACTCACATGGTGTAGGTGCTTCCAGCGCACCACACTATAGAAAACTTTAGGCTTAACTGTGTTACACAGAACTACACATCCAAAATTGGGAAGGGGATAGGACGGTGAAGGCACTCGGGCTCTACAGAGATTTAGGAGCTGAACAAGATTATTTGGATGTGTGGCTCTATCACTTTCTATATAAGCATATTACCAAATTGCATAGGTCTGAAGGAGGCCTAAGGGCAAAGTATATTTTCAAATAACTTACCTTAGATCAGCGGGCAATGCAGTCCAGGAGCTTACACCATGTCAGGTGGTGCTCAGTATCCTTGGCACTCTGTAACTGAAATTGCATCTTTCTGCCACCCAGCACCCCTACTGGTGGGCATACACAGAACAATTTTTTATACGATTGTATGGTCGATCAGTTTACTGTCCAGGAGAAAAATATGATTGGAAAGGTAATTTGATGCTTTAGATCATATTGACCTATTCACTTTCCTCTTTCATTCCATATTGAAAAAAAACAATCAATGACACAGTATGTGTCTTTCAAGACTCTGAACCTCCCTTTGATAACAAGCACCCCCCTTTGCTAAGTCCTACCACTGCACCCCTGACAATGAACTTCCCTGGCTCCCAGCACCCCTGGCACTGAACCCCAACATCCCAGACACTATACCTTTCTGCCATCCAGTACCCTCACCAATGCACCCCTGACTCTGAACCTCACTGCCTTCCAACACCTCTGGCACTGGACCCCTACACTCAACACTCGCCTCTCTCCTGCAACCCAGCAACTCTTCCACTGCATACTCCACCGCTGTTCCCTTTTGTCACCTTTGGGAGAAAAGGAAGGAAAGGCTTTCTGTGTTCTCCACCCTTCTCTTCCTCCGATTGTAGCTGAGGACCATTTACTCACCATGCTCAGATGCAGGTAAAAACCACTTTTGTTACAGCTCCCTGGGTTCCTGGTTAAACTCAGGGAAAACACATTTCTCTGCTTCCCTCCCTCAGCAGCTCAGAAAGTCCACACCTTATCAGGCAGCGGTGGCTGGGCAATTGATTTGTAGTCAGGTGAGAGACTCTCCACTATCAGAACTATCATGCAGGCAACCGGGCAGGAGCATACAGCTTCCATGGAAGACCCAGCTACTATGGGGAGCCCCTCCCAGATTGCTACCAGAGTACCACAGTTTCAGTGGTTTGGCCTTTTAGTCCTTGGGGCTCTCCAGATGTTTGCCAGTGTTACCAGAGCTACCTTGGACTACAGTCAGAGGGACACTGTTTTTGAAGATAATCACAAGAAGCTGTGTTCTGAGCTGTTTAGCTGATGTAGTGATTCTCAGTTGGACTCTCTGTTGTTACAGAATCTTATAGAGACCATGCTATGCAGCCACATGTTTCCCGGATAAAGGCACAGAGACATTGTTGAGAAGTATCCATTCTTGTGTAGCTTTCATACGTTTGTGCAGCTTTCATTATTCTGCACTGTATGCAGGTTTTTGCCATTTTGACCCTGTTTTGCATAATAATTCTAACTTTGTACTTCTTTAGGAAACTGCAAGTTATAGTTATTGTCTGGCTGATTATTTGGTCGATGACCTATTCTATTAAAAAGGAAGTAAACCCTGATGGGTTTTACTTCCTTTTTTGTTCCCTGCAAAGTAAAAGCACAATGCGTTAGCATCGCATACTAGCACATTATGTGACACTTACCTGCAAACGAAGGCCATGCTGTCCCCGCTGGAGGCTGCGTCAATATTCGCCCCTCTTCCTTCCGGGGCCATGGACTCCGGCTCTGCGACTGTCCGGAGTCGAATGACATCACTCCCATGCATGCCAGTCACGGCACTCACTAGTGAAGAAACGGCATGGAGGGCCGTTTTTTCACAGCGCATGTGCCGATGACATCATCAGTGCAGTAAAAAGTAAATATTTACTGTAACTATAGATAAGCTTTATTATAGGCTTACCTATAGGTACAACTTAAAAATGGAGGTTTACAACCTCTTTAATTATCACCTTCTCCCCAGTGCAACTGGTAAAGGCCAGTCAGTCCTCCGGCCTCTGGGGGTGCTGTGCACATTGAGTATGCTACCTGGGGAAGGAGGCAAAGGTGTATACTTCCAAGCATTAAGGAAGAAGAAAGCCAACACTGAGACAGAACCCTTCCAATGCGGCAGATATCATGCAGAATTATTCTTTATTTTACTTATAGCTGAACTACACTGCATCTGAGTACCAAAAAACAAAAACATTATTTAATTCATTTTTAATATTCAAAGCAAACACTCCTAGCCCTGGAAAATTTACCTAGCCCTGGAAACCAGAAAGTAACTTTTTTCCCTCTTTCCTAAACAATTGAATTTTCTGTATTACTACTTTGAATATGCAATCTCTATATCATTTTGAAACAAAAGTGGTAACTAAAATTCCGTTTTACTTCCTGTATTCTTCTTTTACATTAAGTATGGGCAGTATGGGATACTGGTACAAAGGGTTGTTCTATCACTAACTTGAAGCGTATTTACTAATAATTCTACATTGGCAGTATGAACTAAAAATAGAATTCTGTGTTTCCAGGCAGAGTGTAGAGTGACAGCACTAAATAAAATTTAAAAAAAGTTCCCACCAAGCTGATTAGCCACCTGATGTGGCAGAAGGCTAAAGATAGACCATCTATACTTTGCCTGACACTATCTTTCAATCTTGTCCTGTGGGACAGGTTGACAACTAAGTATGAATTCAAATCCCCTCACACTCCTCTTGTTCCACTGTTGGGCAACCCAGCCTTCACCCAGTTTTAACCCCCCATACATTTGCCTGGTGGAATAATAAAGGTTTTTAACGCATTGCAGACCTATGCGACCACAGGGATATACTGTCTAAAGCATTTCTGCAGGAACAACACCAGCTTCCAGTATCGGAAGTGTTTAGATACTCTCAAATTGCACACTTCTTGGCTGCTCTAAATCGCACTAGTGATCTGACCACTTCCACCTCAATGGAGTATTTATGTAGGAATTATAATAAACATACTGGGCACATATCTAAATGTATACTATATTGCATCCTGGTTCCTCCAAGTTTCCATATATGGAGAAATGGGAACTAGTCCATGGAGAGACAATGGCAGTGGAAGAGTGGGGGAAATTGGCACAGTACAACTCTAAATCAAACATAAATACCTCACTGATTGAGGCTAACTACAAGGTTTTTCTATGATGGCATATGATGCCAGTGCGACTGGCGTCATGTGTCCCCGGAGCCTCCTCACTATGCTTCAGAGGCTGTGGTCGGGAGGGAACAATATTACACACATGGTGGACGTGTCCAAAAGTTAAGTGGTTCTGGATCTGCACATACAATTTAATCTATTCCCTTACCCAGGTGAATAACACAGGTCACCCCACATGGAGCCAAAAAGCCCTAAATCATTTTTGAGAAACTACCATCTTTGACTAATTTTGCAATTGGCACCAATGAATTTCATGGTCAGTAATTCATTTGCTAACTGTTTCTATCCTTTTTTCGAATGTTGAACACCTGACTGGACAACCACAGTTAAAGAAAAATTCCAGGTATGGAGATCATTACATAGTTGCATTGGTCCAGCTTGGACCAGTGTAACAATGCATATACCTGGAAATCACTGTAATAGACACCGATACGCAAGCAATCTTAACTAGCTTTTGGGTCCGTGGCTTCCCTGCTGCATTGTGAACATAGGAGGTCACCCGATCGGCACAGGTGCCATTCAGAGATCATAGTTACATAGTTAGTCAGGTTGAAAAAAGACACAAGTCCATCTAGTACAGGGGTAGCCAACCCCCGGCACTGGTGCGTCAAGCGGCACGTGAAGCCTCTTTTGCCGGCACTCGACCCCCCCCAACAGCAGAGCAAAGCAGTGCAGGGAAGTGTCAGTGAGACACTAATGCATTCCAATCTTACAATTCCCCACGCCGCACCTGCACTGGGGGGAAGGCACTGTGCCCCCACACATTGTAAATGATGGGAAACATTGATTGGTTATCTAACTTTGTTGTAGCGGCAATCGTCAGCTTTTGTGATGGGGAAGAGAGTGAGTGCAGTTCTGCTAGGGGAGCGGTACCTGTTTCCAGGAGGAGGAGGAGTCCTGCTAGCCCCGCCCACCAGCTGGAGGAAGATGACTCACTTGATTGCCACTACAAATCTCAAAGAAGGGACTTCACTCTGATTGAGAAAACCACAATCAGGTGACAGTTTGTGGAATTACTGTTGCGCTTCTGGGAACTTTGCTGAAAAAATAAAATAAATAAATATATATTATTATTATTATTTACAATTTATATAGCGCCAACAGTTTACGCAACACTTTACAATGTATAGGGGGGACAACACAATTACAGTACATTTCAATACAAAAGGTACAGGAGGGCCCTACTCGTAGAGCTTACATTCTAAAGGGAGGTGGTACAAAAGGTAATAGATGCAGAGAATGATTTGATGGGGGGTGGCTCGGGGACAGTTGTTAGGTGGGTGTGGGATAGGCTTCCCTGATGAAATGAGTTTTCAGGGATCTCCTAAAGGTGGACAGGATAGGGGCTGATCGGACACACTGGGGTAGGGAGTTCCAGAGGATGGGAGAGGCTCTGGAGGCGAGCATGGGAGGTGGTAACAAGGGAGCTAGAGAGCAGGAGGTCCTGGGAGGAGCGGAGGGGACAATTTGGGCGATATCTGCAGATAAGGTTGGTGATGTAGATGGGGGCGATGTTGTGAATGGCCTTGTAGGTAATTGTTAGTATTTTGAATTTTACGCGGTGAGGTAGGGGAAGCCAGTGAAGGGATTGGCAGAGAGGGGCAGCAGTCATGGATTGGTTAGTGAGGTGTATTAGTCTAGCAGCAGAATTCATAATAGACTGAAAGGGGGAGAGCCTGCTTAAGGGTAGGCCATTAAGGAGAGAGTTGCAGTAGTCAAGGCGGGAAATAATCAAGGAGTGAATAAGTTGCTTTGTGGTGTCATTAGTTAGGAAGGGTCGAATTCTGGAGATGTTGCGGAGGTTAAGGCGGCAGGATTTAGCCAGTGATTGGATGTGGGGGCTGAAGGAGAGGTCAGAGTCAAGAATTACACCCAGCACCCTGGCATGTGTGGAGGGAACAATGGTTGTGTTGTTGATATTAATGGTGAAGTCACAGAGGGGGGGACCCTGAAGGAGGAAATATAACAAGCTCAGTTTTAGAAAGATTGAGTTTGAGGAAGTGGTGTGACATCCATATCGATATGTCATTCAGTAAGTTTGAGAGGATCGAGGGGGTGAGTTGAAGAGTGGAGAGATAGATCTGGGTGTCATCGGCATAGAGGTGGTATTGAAAGCCATGGGAGGTTATCAACTGGCCTTGGGAAGAGGTATAGTGTGAGACTTTGAGAGGCCCAAGGACGGAGCCTTGGGGTACCCCAACAGAAAGAGGAAGGGGAGTGGAGGAGATGGAGTTGTATGTGACGCTGAAAGTGCGCTGAGATAGGTAAGAGGAGAACCAGGATAAAGCAGAATCACGGAGGCCAAGGGAGTGTAATTTGCTGAGGAGGAGCAGGTGGTCAACTGTGTCAAAGGCAGCAGAGAGGTCTAAAAATATGAGTATGGAGTAGTGCCCATTGGTTTTAGCAGTTAGTAGGTCATTGGTTAGTTTTAGTAGGGCAGCTTCAGTAGAATGTTGTGGGCGTAAGCCAGACTGTAGGGGGTCGGGAAGGTTGTTGTCCATGAGGTAGCGACTCATTCGGTCATGGTCAAGGCGTTCGATGAGCTTGGAGGCAAACGGGAGCAGGGAGATGGATCTTAAGTTATTCAAACAGTTGGGGTCTAGTGAGGATTTTTTGAGTATGAGGATAACCAGTGCATGTTTGAGCGGGGAAGGAAAGGTGCCGGAGGAGAGGGAGAGGTTGAAGATGTGGGTTAGGGAGTTGAGGATAGAGTGGGAAGGTGGTCGCAGTAATTGACAGGGGACAGGGTCCAGGGGACAGGTAGTGAGGTGGGCCATGGAGAGGAGTTTATCAACTTCATCTGTGGTAACTGGGCAAAAGGAGGAGAATATTGAGTGTGGTGGGGAGGAGTTTGAATGCTGGATATCTCCTTGCAAATTGTGTCGATTTTGCTATTGAAATGGTTGGCAATCTGTTGAGCGGTAAGCAAGTTGGTGGATGGGGGAGGTGGGGGGTGAAGTAAGGAATTAAGGGTAGAAAAGAGTTGTTGAGGTTTGGATGAGAGGGTTTTGATGAGAGTGTTGTAATAGGTTTGTTTAGCAGTGTGGAGGCAGGAGTTGTATTTGAGAAGGGCAAATTTGTAGAGGGTAGAGTCTTGCAGGGATTTAGATTTACGTCATGCTCACTCAAGAGCACGGCTATGTCTCTTGAGAATTCTGGTGTCGTCTGTTTGCCAGGGTTGTGGCAGATGGGGCCTGGTTCTGCGTGTAGAAAGAGGAGCAAGTATGTCTAGGGAGGATGACTTGGTTTTATATATATATATATATATATATATATATATATATATATATATATAAAACTATATATATATATATATATATATATATATATATATATATATATATATATATATAAATATATGTATTTGTGTCACACACTACTGACCCCTCAGCTCTGCATCATCTACTGCTCCCAACCTATGGACTCTGCGTCACTTACACCTGACCCCTGGACTTTGTGTCACTTACTACTGAACCCCCGCACTCTGTGTCCCTTTAAGCCACAGCCAATATTCAGCACAATGAAAATCACACCCAGGTTGCTGCGGTGCCCCACTTTTTCTCAACTGCAGGGGCCCGATCTTGTACACAGTCCCACTGCTTTCAGAAAATGCCCCTGACCTGAGCTCATCATAATTGCGTATCCATTCCAGATGCTTGTATGTGACATCACATACAAGTACGTGGGCTGGATGCGAGAGGTGGATCAGCGGGGATGAGTGTGCCAGGATGGGCAGGGGGTACAGTAGTGGAAGAGAAGAGAAGGGGGTTCAGAGGTGGGACAGAAGAGCAAGGGGGTTACAGTGATGGGGCAAATGAGCAGGGGTTTACAGTGGTAGGACAGAGGAAGGGGGGGTTTAGTGATGGGCCAGATGGGACAGAAGAGCAGGGGGTACAGAGGTGGGGCAGTTGTGCAGGGGGGTACAGTGGCAGGGCAGAGGAGAAAGGAGGTATATTGGTGGGACAGATGAGCAGGGGGGTACAGAGGTGAGACAGATGTGCAGGAGGTAAGGTGGTGGGGCAGATAAGAAAGGGGTTTACAGTGGTGGGAGCAAAGGGAAAGGGGTTGAGCGGTAGGACAGAAGAACAGGGGTACAGCAGTGGGGAAGATGTTCAGGGGGGTACAGTGGTTGGGCAGAAGTGGAGGAGGTACAGTGGTGGGAGAGATTAGAAGGGGGTTCAGCAGTGAGACAGAAGAGTACAGTACAATGATAGGGAAAATGAGTGGGTTACAGTGGTGGGACAGATGAGCAGGGGAGTTCAGTGTTGTGCCAGATGAGAAGGGGGTTACAGTGGTGGAAAAGATAAACGGGGGGGTTTAGTGATGGGGCAGATGTGAAAGGGAGGTGTATTAGTGGGGCATAAAAGCAGGGGGGTACAGAGGTGGGGCAGAAGAGTAGGGGGTACAGAGGTAGGGCAGAAGAGCAGGGGGGTACAGAGGTGGGGCAGAGGAGCAGGGGGGGTACAGAAGTGGGGCAGAAGAGCAGGAGGGTACAGAGGTGGGGAAGAGGAGAAAGGAGGTACATTGGTGGGACAGATGAGCAGGGGGTTACAGTGGTGGGGAAGAAGAGCAGGGGGAACAGAGGTGGGATAGAAGAGCAAGGGGAACAGTGGTGGGGCAGGTCAGAAAGGGGGTTACAGTGGTGGGGCAGATGAGCAGATGGGTTCAGTGTTAGGACAGGTGAGAAGGTGGTTCAGCGGTGGGACAGAAGAGCATGGGGGTACAGCGGTGGAGCAGATGTTCAAGGAGTGGTGGGGCAGATGAGAAAGGGGCTACATTGTTGGGGCAGATGAGCAGGGGGGTTACAGTGGTGGGACAGAACCGCAGGATGGGACAGATGAGCAGTGGGGTGCAGTAGGGGGACAGATTTGCAGGGGGTACAGTGATCTGAGGTGCAGGAATTGGGGCTGATCAGAGGACTGGAGGTACAGGAATTGGGGATGATCTAACGCATGAGAGTGCAGGATGTTAGTCACTATTACTCAAGTGGTTAACAGCATTTACTTTATAAAAAATCCTTTTTGTGATTGAGAGTGTGAAGTTAACAATTTTTTGTTATTAAATCGGCACGCTCAATTTCTTTGAAAACATTTTTCGGCACACTGTGCTCAAAAGGTTGCCTACCCCGTATCTAGTTCAACCAAAAAGAAAAAACATACAATCCCATATACCCAATCCTTCACCCACAGTTGATCCAGAGGAAGGTGAAAAACCCCAGCAAAGCATGCTCCAATTTGCTACAGCAGGGGAAAAAAATTTCTTCCTGATCCCCCGACAGGCAATCGGATTTTCCCTGGATCAACTTTACTTATAAAGGTTAGTACTCAGTTATATTATGTACATTTAGGAAAGAATCCAGACCTTTCTTAAAGCAATCTACCGAGCTGGCCAGAACCACCTCTGAAGGGAGTCTTCCACATTTTCACAGCTCTTACTGTGAAGAAACCGTTCCGTATTTGGAGATGAAAGAGACCAACCACCTTATTACTAGGAACCACAATGAGTAACTGAAGCAAGTACCGGAGCAGTATTTTCACTGAACAGGCACGGTGGAGAATCGGGAAACTTCAGGCGGTGATAAGGTCAGGGACCCAGCCAGCGGAGGTGACGCTTGCAGAGCAGCCTTGTGTGTCAAGCCAGGGACCGAGCAGACCAGCAGGGGTGAAGCTTGAGAAGTATCGAGAGTGCCAACGTAGGGACCCAGCAGAGAGGCAGGGGTGACGCTTGAGGAAGATACCCCTGTGAAGATTGGAGGAGCTCAAGGGATTCAGTGGCAGTGAATCAGTGGGTCTAGTGAGAGACTGGGAGCTCAGTAGACTGAAGGGGAAGTTGTAGTGAAGATGAAAGAACTGTTACACTTTGTGTTAGGAACTGTTAAAGACTGATGCCATAGGAGACAGCATTCCTGCACATGCAGATGTGGCTTCTTGCTGGAGGCCTTTCCCCGTATGGCTGTCCTCCTATTGAAGTCTCTGACTCTGCTAATTGAACTTGCAACTGCTCAAGGGTGTCCTGGCCCTAACCCTCTTTGCCCCATAAATGTTTGTAAGAGAAATAAATATCTTTTCTGCATTCAAGAAGTGTCTGATGCCCAATAACTTCATCCACCTTGCACCCACTATGCCTCACAACCCACCATATACAGAAGAATGTCAGCTATCTCTGGCCCTTGAGGTTCTCATTAGGCTGAAGGAGGCCAGAGACCTTGCTACACTCTTATTAGTTTAGTTGCCCTTTTCTGCACTTTCTCCAGTTCCCGATATCCTTTTTGTAAACTGGTGCCCAAAACTGAACTGCATAGTCCAGATGAGGTCTTACTAATGATTTGTACAGGGGCAAAATGATATCTCGCTCTCTGGAGTCCAAACCTCTCTTAATACAAGAAAGGACTTTGCTTGCTTTTTAAACTGCAGCTTGGCATTGCATGCTATTATTGAGCTTGTGATCTACCAAAACCCCAGATCCTTCTCCACTATGGATTCCCCCAGTTGTACTCCCCCTAGTATGTATGATGCATGCATATTCTTAGCCCCCAAGTGCATAACTTTACATGTATCAACGTTAAACCTCATTTGCCACTTAGTTGCCCAATTAGACAGTGCATTGAGGTCGCTTGTAAATTGGAGACATCCTTTAAGGACGTTATTCCACTGCATAGCTTAGTGTCATCTGCAAAGACAGAAATGTTACTTTTAATCCCAGACCCTATATCATTTATAAAGTTATTAAAAAGTAAGGGTCCCAACACTGAACCTTGGGGTACACCGCTGATAACCTTAGACCATTCAGATGAAGAATCATTCACCACTACTCTCTGAATTCTGTCTTAGCCTGTTTTCTATCCATTTACAAATTGATCTTTCCAAGCCTGTAGACTTTACCTTACACATGAGCCGTGTGTGGGGAAGTGTCAAACGCATTTGCAAAATCCAGATATACCACGTCCACAGCCACCCTTCTGTCCAAGGTTTTACTTACCTCCTCATAAAAAGAAATCAGGTTTGTTTGACAACTTCTGTCTTTCATGAATCCATGCGGTCTGTTGCTTAAAATATTTTTTTCCAGCAAGAACTTGTCTATGTGGTCTTTTATTAAGCTCTTCAGTTCATTCCCGACTATAGAAGTTAAACTAACAGTACCATTCCAGTCATTAACAAGTTCCTAAATATTAGAAACAATGGCCTTGAAATGACCAAGCTCAATTCGATCAATAAAGATCGCTTTATTTAGTATATTGGCTGTAGCAAGGGTTACCTGAACGTGGCCTGCACCAAACTCATGTGACCCCATATAGCATAATTATTGGGTTTGTATATTCTGGCCAAGATGCAAACTACTTGTAATACCTTTTGAATTTTGTAGTTTGGATCCTGTTTGTATTTAGTATGTTTGCTATGGCAAGGTTACCTTGGTATGGTCAGGGACAGAGTTCAGACAGAGTTCAGGTACCCACCTTAAGCTATTTCCTTTCTTTGAGCCAACCTATGTGCCACATATCTTTCTGAATATAGAACAGGCATCCTCACTGCAAGCTATTTGAGGTTGCTGCTGGCATTCCAGGCAATCATACTAGCCAAATTCGAAAAATGATTTGATTACTTTTGAAGGAACACATAAGTTAACCAAATGGCGCTTTTCTTGGAGTTGTTCTTTAACAATGCTGTCTTCCTTGGAAAAAAGCAAGCTCTTAACAAAAGATATTATGCATCCATAATCCAGTGACAATAGAAAAAGTACAGTACAGTCAACATGATACTGGGAATGTGCTCAAGGTATTAAATACACCAGATCTGATTTGATCCGATCACACATGACTAAAAGAGGTTTTTGGCACCAGCTGCCCGTACCACAAACTCATACTTGTAAGTAGAGAGGCGCGGCCGGGTTCAGTTGCTGGTTCACTGCAGTAGGTCACTGCAATTTATTAAGGATTATATTTGCGAACATGTTTTCACAGGCATTATTCTGAAAAGTTAAATAACGTAGGACTGGGTGAAAGAACGAATTAAAACGAGCACATTTTGCTGCAGTTACTGTTCATTGTGAATGTCTTCCTGGTGTGATGTTTCCATAGAAGCAAAGCTTAACCTTTTAAGTGAAGATTATAAAGGTACCTAATTCAATTAAAATCAGCCTTTCCTATTAGCACTTAATGCAGATTTGTTATTACTGGATTTTGTAGATATTCACAAGTCACAGACTTTCGCAGGAATGCCATTTGTCGCTTTCACAGGAGGCCACTTATTTTTTTTTCTAGCTCACATCCCAAATTCAATATACATAATTATAAAGTGTAATAATTAATGCAAACATTTCATCTGTCCATCATGCTTAGCTGCCGTTTTACTTGACCTGTAAAGGTCTTTTTTATTTAAAATTAGAATCTGAAGAAACTTCACTCCTTGTGCATTACTGATATCTGATGTTTAGCATGTGGAAGACCTCCACCAAGAACAACTCATTTGCTTTAGGCTGGGTTCACACTTATGCAAATTGGATGTGGGTAAGAGAGTGTGGCCGGCTGACAATGGAGCCAGTTCACACAGCTCCGGGATCTACTAAGTGTTATCCCATACAGTACTGCCTATCCTCGTTTATTGCTGGTTACACTATTACATGTATGGACAGTCTAGCTCCTAGTATCCGCTTGCTACAACAATTTGCAGCCATATTCATCATCACATTGGCTACTGTCTTCAGGGAAATATGCTACAGATGCACATTTTTCACATACCCTTTGACTGACTATTGGCCCTTTGACACATAGGTGCTTGTTATAGCGGGTTACTGCGGGCGGGTCCCACGGTTTACAGGTCTGCCGTATTGTGGTGAGGTGCCCCATTCGCCCATTGTGGCCTTAAGGTGTGGCACCTCCCACAGTGGGGATTGACTCTTTTTACGCTGAGGTGGTTGATAGGGCTTTCATCTATAGGGGGTTTGCTTGGGGAGGGTAGGCCCAGCTCCCTTGTGGGGTTGTATCCTCCACCCCATTTTTCTTGCATTTAGCATGGGGTAGTTTCATTTGGGGTTGGTTTTGGGGAGGGTGATATAGGGGATATTTCATGCAATGTGGGGAGGTAGAGTATTTGTTTTCCCGCAGCGGGAGGGCTTGCCTGGTGCTTTTATGCTGATTTATTTTTGGTACTGATATAATACATTTTGTGTAGTTAACTCTGATTGGGAATGTTGAGTCTTTCCTGTTTTTGTTTTTTTGTTTTAAAAGTGAATATTGCCCTTGCTATAGGTGTAGGCAATTTACATACCTCCTGAAGCCTTACTGAAATACTCCCAGGATGGAATTAGGACATTGCTAAGTGAGGCCTATTCATTGCCTATTCATTGCTGCTCACTTCCAAGCCTATACCTGACCTCCATTCCTGGAGTACGTGTTCAAAGACATTTTCAGGCAGGTGACTCAGTGAGCTGCAGTTCATTTAATATATATATATATATATATATATATATATATATATATATATATATAGTCTAGCCAAGCCTTTACCTGACTGTAAGCCATTCCTGGTGTACTGTTTTTAGTAAACTTCAGGCGTTGTTTTGCTAATCTAATTGTACAGTATGTCTGGAAGGCCACCAAGGAGAGAAAGACGCTCACAGGCCACTAAAAGAGGGCAAGCAGGCTCTGTGTCTACAGCCAGCAGTGCTGGTCGTGGACACAGTGCATCCTCAGCACGTGGCCGCGGGGCACGCTTGTCCTTTTTTTCGGCAGCTGGCCGTGTTGAGCCACAACATGCAGAAGAGTTGGTAGAGTGGATGACCAAGCCGTCCTCATCCTCCTCTGTCACCCAGGCTCGGGGTACTTTGTCTGCCAATGCAGCTGCCAAAGCGGCCTCTTCCATCGGCTCAATGTCATCAGTCACTCCTTCCCTAGCCCCACCATCATGCCCTGAGGAGTCCCCCGAACTGTTCGACCACAGTGTAGGGTACATGCTGCAGGAGGATGTGCAGCATTTTAAAGGCTCTGATGATGGTACCCAGGTTGAGGATGAAGGCAGTAACATGAGCCCAGAGAGAGGGGGTGCCCAAGAAGGACAAGAAACTGGCAGTCATGTTCCCCCAGCTGCAGCATACTGCCAGGTTTGCTCCAGTGGCGAGGAGGGAGGGGGTGATGAGGTCACTGACTCTACGTGAGTGCCGGATAGAAGAGAGGAGGAGGAGGCACATCTCCAACAAGGCAGGATGTCCTCCAGGGGCCAGCTTAAGGGCAGGCAACCGACTGCATCACACCGCAGAGCTCTGCATGTGCAGGGCGCTGCTGACTCCGCGGGTTTTTCCAAAAGTTCTTATGTGTGGGCCTTTTTTGAGACGTGTGCAGCAGATCACACCATTGCTGTTTACAACATATGTCTAAAGCGTATTAAGCGTGGCCAAAACAGCAGCCGCTTGGGCACCACATGCTTGACCAGACATATGTCGAGCTCCCATGCAGTCCGTTGACAACAGTACTTAAAAGACCCACACCAAAGAACAAGGCGGACCTCTCCTTGCTCCCCTCAGAGACCTTCACTGAGAGCAATGAAGGTGTAGGATTAGGTGTCCCAAGCACTTGCGGGCAATCTGCTAGTGGTACACCAACATACGATTGTAGCAGGCAAATTACCCTACCCCAGTTGCTAAACCGGCGAAAGATATTTGGTCCCAGCCATCCACATGCTCAGCGGCTGAATGCTAGTTTGGCTAAATTGCTAGCACCCCAATTGCTGCCTTTTCAGCTGGTAGACTCTGCCCCCTTTCGAGAATTTGTGGAATGTGTAGTACCTCAGTGGCAGGGTCCCAAACTCGTTGGACAGGGCAGTCAGCGGTAAGGTACATATTACCGCTGACTCATGGTCCAGCAGGCATGGACAGGGATGTTACCTTTCTTTCACGGCGCACTGGGTAACCCTGCTGGCAGCTGGGAAGGATGCAGGACAGGGTGCAGTATTGTTGGAGCTTGTTCCGCCACCACGCCTCCAAAATGCTGGTAGTGGTGATTCTGCCACACCTCTCTCCTCCACCCCTCCTCTTCTTCTTCCCCTATGGCCTCTTCCTGTGCAGATTTGTTCTCGGTACCAGCAGTGCTCCGTAGGTGTTCTAGGGGCTACAAAGCACTTACGCAAAAATATGCCATGCGGTGCTTGAGTTGGTCTGCTTAGGGGACAGGAGCCACACTGGGGCAGAGATTCTGGCAGTTCTGCAGGGGCAGGCTCAGAGGTGGTTGACGCCACGCCAGCTTCAGCCAGGAATGGTGGTTTGCGACAATGGCACCAACCTCCTCTCTGCCCTCCGACAGGGACACTTCACCCATGTTCCTTGTTTGGCTCACGTCCTTAATTTGGTGGTGCAGTGGTTCTTGTGCAGGTACCCGGGCTTACAGGATCTCCTGAGGCAGGCCAGGAAAGTCTGTGGGCATTTCCGCCGGTCATATAATGCCAGTGCTCGGCTGGCTGACCTCCAAAAGGAATGCAACCTGTTCAAGTACCGTCTCATCTGTGACATGCCCACCAGGTGGAACTCAACGTTGGCAATGCTGCAGCGGCTGCACACACAGCAGAGGGCCATCAATGAGTACCTGTGTGAGTATGGCACCAGGACAGGGTCATGGGAGCTTGGTTATTTTCTCCACGCCAGTGGCTCATGATCAAGGATGCATGCACTGTCCTTTCACCATTTGAGGAGACCACGAGGATGGTGAGCAGTGACAGTGCATGCATCAGTGATACTGTCCCTCTTGTCTACCTGTTGGAGCACACGCTGCGTGGAATAATGGACAGGGCACTTGAGGCAGAACAGAGGGAGGAAGAGGAGGATTTCCTTACCTCTCAAGGCCCCCTTTATCCAGACAGTATTCCTGCAGGCCCGCATATCACACAGGAAAAGGAGGAGGAGGATTGTGTCAGCATGGAGGTGGAGCCTGGCACTCAGCATCAGCAGCAGTCTTCAAGGGATCGTTTTCAGGCCCCAGAAACCCATGGACTTGTACGTGGCTGGCAGGAGGTGGCTGCGGATCAGGTCGTCCTTAGTGACCCAGACCGAATGCCTCAGCAAACCTACGCTGCATGGCCTCCCTGATCCTGCAAAGCCTACGAAAGGACCCTCGGATTTGTGGTATCAAGGAGAGGGATCAGTACTGGCTGGCAACCCTTCTTGATCCACGTTACAAGGGTAAGGTGGCGGAACTTATCCAGCCCTCGCAGAGGGAGCAGAGGATGAAACATCTTCGGGAGGCCTTGCAGAAAGGTTTGTGCAATGCGTTTCCAGAGCCTGGAAGGTTACAATTTCCTGGTCCTCCGACAACGTGTTACTGAGGCTTCGGTCAGTCCCAGAATGAGCGGTGGAGAAGGTGGCCATCTGACCGATGCATTCAGACAATTTTTTTAGTCCACAGCCCCAAGGTCTGATCATTTCCAGCAACTATCGCCAGCGTCTGTTGTACATGGTGCAGGAATACCTAGGGGCAAGATCAGACTTGGAGACCTTTTCAACCGAAAATCCACTGGGTTACTGGGTCTTGAGGATGGATCACTGGCCAGAGCTTGCACAGTATGCAATTGAGCTACTGGCCTGTCCTGCATCCAGCGTTCTTTCCGAAAGTACATTCAGTGCCGCTGGAGGCTTTGTAACCGGTCTCAGAGTTTGCCTGTCCACCGACTCGGATGATCGTCTCACCTTCATAAAAATGGATCAGTCTTGGATCACCAGCTACCAAGCACCTGATGTTGATGTAACCGAATAATTTTTTATGAATGTGAGATCCCTTGAAGACTGCCTATGCTGATGCTGAGTGACTATCCTGTTATGCTGAGTGACTATCCTATTCCTCCTCAATGTTCATGTTGATAGCTTCTAAGAACATTTTTGGTTCTGGGCACTACCACCAGTGGCTAAGGCCCAATTTTTCTGCCCCTGTTTAACAGGGGCGTGTAATTACAATTTTTGATCAATTATTTAACAGCAGGGCTTGTTTCTGCACCCACCAAGAGTAACTGTGAGGGCTTACAGTGTTGTGGCACCACCACCACACCATCACCAAAGGCCCAATTTTTCTGCCCCTGTTCAACAGGGGCATGTAATTACAATTCTTGATATAATATTTCACAGCAGGGCCCGTTCCTGCGCTCAACAAGAGTATCTGTGAGGGGTTGCAGTGTTGTGGCACCACCACCACTGCCTGAGGCCCAATTTTTCTGCCCCTGTTTAACAGGGGCATGTAATTACAATTCATGATATAATATTTCACAGCAGGGCCCGTTCCAGTGCCCAGCAAGAGTAACTGTGAGGGCTTACAGTGTTCTGGTACCACAATCACATAAGGCCCAATTTTCCGCAGAGTGTATAGGGCAGGCCGTATAGTATATACAGGCGGTCCCCTATTTTCAAAAATCCGACTTACAAACGACTCCTACTTACAAATGGAGGGAGACAACAGGAAGTGAGAGGAAATTTATCCCTAGGAAGGGAAATTGTTTCCTGTAAGAGTTAATATGGGAAAAGGGTGTCTCCTCCACTTTATCACCAATCCTTGTTTACCTTAAAAACCCCAAATTTTTAAAATCCAATTGTCATTGGGACAGAAGTGAGGTGAAATCTTCTGAACAGGGGCACAGACAGCAAAACAAATGTTATAGGGGTGATAACCCTTCCCTATGTTTTCCCAAAAGCTTTAAAATAGATTTTTTGGCTGGAGCTACACTTACAAAATGTACCTGTTCCAAATTACAAGCAGATTCTACATAAGAACAAACCTACAGTCCCTGTCTTGTTTTCACCGCCTGTATATTGCTGTTCAGAGTATATAGGGCCTGGGGGCCCAACGCCTTTTCTTTTTCTAATTTGGGTGCGGGGTTCCCCTTAACATCCATAGAAGACCCAAAGGGCCTGGTAATGGGCTGGGGGGGTACCCATGCCAATTGTCTCACTGATTTTCATCTATATTGCCGGGACCCGACATTACATTAAAGCCTCAAGCAGTTTTAAATGACTTTTATTCCTTTAGAAATGTCATTTTGTGCAGGGACTGTTCTAAGCATGGGAAACACGCGCCACTTTACAGGCATTATATTGACACCCCCCAGGTACGATATTTAAAGGAATATTTCACTTTTATTTTTTCACTTTAAGCATCATTAAAATCAATGCTCCCGAAAAAACGTCAGTTTTTAAAACTTTCTTTTCCATTGATACATGTCCCCTGGGGCAGCAACCAGGTCCCCAAACCCTTTTTAGGACAATAACTTGCATATTTAGTGGGAATGCTTTAGCAGTCCCACTATTGTTATTCGATTTTATTTATTAGTGGGAATGCTTTAGCAGTCCCACTATTGTTATTCGTTTTTTTATTATTTTTCTTCTTATTCCGTACGTTTTTCGGTAATGCGTAACTTCTGCATACTTTCAGCTATTAAAACCATTCAACTATCAAAATGTTCGTCTCTTTTAGCTGAGGTGTGCTCTTTTTCAACTTTTTTTCTACCATTTATACTTTTTAAAATATTAAGCTTTTTATCACTTTTTTTTAACATTGAAGTCAATGGGAGCATGCTTGAAATCCTTAAATTTTTCTTCCGTTACCAAAAGTTTCAGCTCCTTCATGCTTTCACCTAGAGACACCAAACAAACTTTAAAATGTTCACAAAATATTCAGCTATCTGGCTATAGCTTTTCAGTTTGATATCTTTTACATTTTTTGAGAAAAAGCTTTTTGTTTAGAGGTCATTTCAAGAAATTTTAGCCATTAATCAGAGTGTACTGTGTGTGTTTTGTTGCCATGGTTACCAAAGCTTCTGTTATACACAGGGGGGGAGGTGGCTGGAGCATCTCAGCTCTGATTAGAGCCCAGGGGAGGGGACAAAAGCTGAAAAATCAGAACATGATTTCTAAACTGCCGCCACTCCCTCATTTTCAAGCCCACCTACATAAATCTTATATCAAAACGTTCAGCTATCCCTGCTGCCACTAAACATGTCCACGGCTAAGCCATAGTCCTGATAGTTTTCACAATATGACCATTTGTTTGCAACTCACGCCGTCCATTGACATTCATTGAAACTACACTCTAGCCCCTTCAAATTTGAAGGGCAATTTCTAAACTGCGACCGTGCCTTCAATTTTAATATTTAAGAGACATACTATGTATCAAAATCTAGGTCTGGGTCTTGTGATTCTCACAATATAAAGATCTTCGCTGTAGGATGTATAGTTTTTAAAATACGGTCATTTGTTTAGAGGTCATTTCAGGAAATTTTAGCCATTAATCAGAGTGTACTGTTTGTTTTGTTGCCATGGTTACCAAAGCTTCTGTTATACACAGGGGGGGAGGTGGCTGGAGCATCTCAGCTGATTACAGAGCCCGGGGGAGGGGACTGACACACCATGTACTGATTTATAATAGAGGAATATGATGGGGCAGTTTTGATGGGGTAATTCTGATGGGGCAGTTTTGATGGTGGCAATATGATGGGGCAGTTTTGATGGTGGCAATATGATGGGGCTGTTTTGATAGGGCAATTCTGATGGGGCAGTTTTGATGGTGGCAATATGATGGTGCAGTTTTGATGGGGCAATTCTGATGGGGCAGTTTTGATGGTGGCAATATGATGGGACAGTTTTGATGGCAATATGATGGGGGCAATTTTGCTGGGGGCCGTTTTAGCAATTCAGCATTCCCACGCATTTTCCCCAGGAAATGCATTTTCTAGTTAGTGGGAATGCTTTAGCAGTCCCACTATTGTTATTCGTTTTTTTATTAGTGGGAATGCTTTAGCAGTCCCACTATTGTCATTCGATTTTATTTATTATTTTTAATAATTTTAATTTTATTCCGTACGTTTTTCGGTAATGCGTAACTTCTGCATACTTTCAGCTATTAAAACCATTCAACTATCAAAATGTTCGTCTCTTTTAGCTGAGGTGTGCTCTTTTTCAACTTTTTTTCTACCATTTATACTTTTTAAAATATTAAGCTTTTTATCACTTTTTTTTAACATTGAAGTCAATGGGAGCATGCTTGAAATCCTTAAATTTTTCTTCCGCTCCCAAAAGTTTCAGCTCCTTCATACTTTCACCTAGAGACACCAAACAAACTTTAAAATGTTCACAAAATATTCAGCTATCTGGCTATATCTTTTCAGTTTGATATCTTTTACAGTTTTTGAGAATAAGCTTTTTGTTTAGAGGTCATTTCAGGAAATTTTAGCCATTAATCAGAGTGTACTGTGTGTGTTTTGTTGCCATGGTTACCAAAGCTTCTGTTATACACAGAGGGGGGGGGAGGTGGCTGGAGCATCTCAGCTTTAATTACAGAGCCCGGGGGGAGGGGACAGACACACCATGTACTGATTATAATAGAGGAATATGATGGGGCAGTTTTGATGGTGGCAATTCTGATGGGGCAGTTTTGATGGCGGTCATTTTAGCAATTTAGCTATTCAGCAATTATTTTTGAAAAAAAAAATATATTTTTGAAAAAAAAAAAATATTTCTGAAAAAAAAAAATTATTTTTGAAAAAAAAAAAATTTTTGAAAAAAAAAATTATTTTTGAAAAAAAAAAAATTATTTTTGAAAAAAAAATTATTTTTGAAAAAAAAATTATTTTTGAAAAAAAAAAAAATTATTTTTGAAAAAAAAAATTATTTTTGCAAAAAAAAATATTTTTGAAAAAAAAAAAATCATTTTTGAAAAAAAAAAATTTTTGAAAAAAAAAATATTTTTGAAAAAAAAATAATTTTTGAAAAAAAAATTATTTTTGAAAAAAAAAATATTTTTGAAAAAAAAAAAATTATTTTTGAAAAAAAAAAAATATTTTTGAAAAAAAAAATATTTTTTGATGGGGCAGTTTTGATGGTGGCAATATGATGGTGCAGTTTTGATGGTGGCAATATGATGGGGGCAATTTTGCTGGGGGCCGTTTTAGCAATTCAGCATTCCCACGCATTTTCCACAGGAAATGCATTTTCTAGTTATTTTTCTTCTTATTCCGTACGTTTTTCGGTAATGCGTAACTTCTGCATACTTTCAGCTATTAAAACCATTCAACTATCAAAATGTTCGTCTCTTTTAGCTGAGGTGTGCTCTTTTTCAACTTTTTTTCTACCATTTATACTTTTTAAAATATTAAGCTTTTTATCACTTTTTTTTAACATTGAAGTCAATGGGAGCATGCTTGAGAAACTTAAAATCTTCTTCCGCTCCCAAAAGTTTCAGCTCCTTCATACTTTCACCTAGAGACGCCAAACAAACTTTAAAATGTTCACAAAATATTCAGCTATCTGGCTATATCTTTTCAGTTTGATATCTTTTACAGTTTTTGAGAAAAAGCTTTTTGTTTAGAGGTCATTTCAGGAAATTTTAGCCATTAATCAGAGTGTACTGTGTATGTTTTGTTGCCATGGTTACCAAAGCTTCTGTTATACACAGGGGGGGAGGTGGCTGGAGCATCTCAGCTTTAATTACAGAGCCCGGGGAGAGGGGACAGACACACCATGTACTGATTATAATAGAGGAATATGATGGGGCAGTTTTGATGGTGGCAATTCTGATGGGGCAGTTTTGATGGCGGTCATTTTAGCAATTTAGCTATTCAGCAATTATTTTTGAAAAAAAAAAAATATTTTTTAAAAAAAAAAAAATTTTTGAAAAAAAAAATTTTTGAAAAAAAAAAATTTTTGAAAAAAAAAATTTTTGAAAAAAAAAAAATTTTGAAAAAAAAAAAAATTTTTTGAAAAAAAAGTTTTTGAAAAAAAATTATATTTTTGAAAAAAAAATTATTTTTGAAAAAAAAATTATTTTTGAAAAAAAAATTATTTTTGAAAAAAAAAAAATATTTTTGAAAAAAAAAATATTTTTTGATGGTGGCAATATGATGGTGCAGTTTTGATGAGGCAATTCTGATGGGGCAGTTTTGATGGTGGCAATATGATGGGACAGTTTTGATGGCAATATGATGGGGGCAATTTTGCTGGGGGCCGTTTTAGCAATTCAGCATTCCCACGCATTTTCCACAGGAAATGCATTTTCTAGTTATTTTTCTTCTTATTCCGTACGTTTTTCGGTAATGCGTAACTTCTGCATACTTTCAGCTATTAAAACCATTCAACTATCAAAATGTTCGTCTCTTTTAGCTGAGGTGTGCTCTTTTTCAACTTTTTTTCTACCATTTATACTTTTTAAAATATTAAGCTTTTTATCACTTTTTTTTAACATTGAAGTCAATGGGAGCATGCTTGAGAAACTTAAAATCTTCTTCCGCTCCCAAAAGTTTCAGCTCCTTCATACTTTCACCTAGAGACGCCAAACAAACTTTAAAATGTTCACAAAATATTCAGCTATCTGGCTATATCTTTTCAGTTTGATATCTTTTACAGTTTTTGAGAAAAAGCTTTTTGTTTAGAGGTCATTTCAGGAAATTTTAGCCATTAATCAGAGTGTACTGTGTATGTTTTGTTGCCATGGTTACCAAAGCTTCTGTTATACACAGGGGGGGAGGTGGCTGGAGCATCTCAGCTTTAATTACAGAGCCCGGGGAGAGGGGACAGACACACCATGTACTGATTATAATAGAGGAATATGATGGGGCAGTTTTGATGGTGGCAATTCTGATGGGGCAGTTTTGATGGCGGTCATTTTAGCAATTTAGCTATTCAGCAATTATTTTTGAAAAAAAAAAAATATTTTTAAAAAAAAAAAAAATTTTTGAAAAAAAAAAATTTTTGAAAAAAAAAATTTTTGAAAAAAAAATTTTTGAAAAAAAAAAAATTTAAAAAAAAAAAATTTTTTTGAAAAAAAAGTTTTTGAAAAAAAATTATATTTTTGAAAAAAAAATTATTTTTGAAAAAAAAATTATTTTTGAAAAAAAAAAAATATTTTTGAAAAAAAAAATATTTTTTGATGGTGGCAATATGATGCTGCAGTTTTGATGAGGCAATTCTGATGGGGCAGTTTTGATGGTGGCAATATGATGGGACAGTTTTGATGGCAATATGATGGGGGCAATTTTGCTGGGGGCCGTTTTAGCAATTCAGCATTCCCACGCATTTTCCACAGGAAATGCATTTTCTAGTTATTTTTCTTCTTATTCCGTACGTTTTTCGGTAATGCGTAACTTCTGCATACTTTCAGCTATTAAAACCATTCAACTATCAAAATGTTCGTCTCTTTTAGCTGAGGTGTGCTCTTTTTCAACTTTTTTTCTACCATTTATACTTTTTAAAATATTAAGCTTTTTATCACTTTTTTTTAACATTGAAGTCAATGGGAGCATGCTTGAGAAACTTAAAATCTTCTTCCGCTCCCAAAAGTTTCAGCTCCTTCATACTTTCACCTAGAGACGCCAAACAAACTTTAAAATGTTCACAAAATATTCAGCTATCTGGCTATATCTTTTCAGTTTGATATCTTTTACAGTTTTTGAGAAAAAGCTTTTTGTTTAGAGGTCATTTCAGGAAATTTTAGCCATTAATCAGAGTGTACTGTGTATGTTTTGTTGCCATGGTTACCAAAGCTTCTGTTATACACAGGGGGGGAGGTGGCTGGAGCATCTCAGCTTTAATTACAGAGCCCGGGGAGAGGGGACAGACACACCATGTACTGATTATAATAGAGGAATATGATGGGGCAGTTTTGATGGTGGCAATTCTGATGGGGCAGTTTTGATGGCGGTCATTTTAGCAATTTAGCTATTCAGCAATTATTTTTGAAAAAAAAAAAATATTTTTAAAAAAAAAAAAAATTTTTGAAAAAAAAAATTTTTGAAAAAAAAAAATTTTTGAAAAAAAAAATTTTTGAAAAAAAAAATTTTTGAAAAAAAAAAAATTTTGAAAAAAAAAAAAATTTTTTGAAAAAAAAGTTTTTGAAAAAAAATTATATTTTTGAAAAAAAAATTATTTTTGAAAAAAAAATTATTTTTGAAAAAAAAAAAATATTTTTGAAAAAAAAAATATTTTTTGATGGTGGCAATATGATGGTGCAGTTTTGATGAGGCAATTCTGATGGGGCAGTTTTGATGGTGGCAATATGATGGGACAGTTTTGATGGCAATATGATGGGGGCAATTTTGCTGGGGGCCGTTTTAGCAATTCAGCATTCCCACGCATTTTCCACAGGAAATGCATTTTCTAGTTATTTTTCTTCTTATTCCGTACGTTTTTCGGTAATGCGTAACTTCTGCATACTTTCAGCTATTAAAACCATTCAACTATCAAAATGTTCGTCTCTTTTAGCTGAGGTGTGCTCTTTTTCAACTTTTTTTCTACCATTTATACTTTTTAAAATATTAAGCTTTTTATCACTTTTTTTTAACATTGAAGTCAATGGGAGCATGCTTGAGAAACTTAAAATCTTCTTCCGCTCCCAAAAGTTTCAGCTCCTTCATACTTTCACCTAGAGACGCCAAACAAACTTTAAAATGTTCACAAAATATTCAGCTATCTGGCTATATCTTTTCAGTTTGATATCTTTTACAGTTTTTGAGAAAAAGCTTTTTGTTTAGAGGTCATTTCAGGAAATTTTAGCCATTAATCAGAGTGTACTGTGTATGTTTTGTTGCCATGGTTACCAAAGCTTCTGTTATACACAGGGGGGGAGGTGGCTGGAGCATCTCAGCTTTAATTACAGAGCCCGGGGAGAGGGGACAGACACACCATGTACTGATTATAATAGAGGAATATGATGGGGCAGTTTTGATGGTGGCAATTCTGATGGGGCAGTTTTGATGGCGGTCATTTTAGCAATTTAGCTATTCAGCAATTATTTTTGAAAAAAAAAAAATATTTTTAAAAAAAAAAAAAATTTTTGAAAAAAAAAAATTTTTGAAAAAAAAAATTTTTGAAAAAAAAAATTTTTGAAAAAAAAAAAATTTTGAAAAAAAAAAAAATTTTTTGAAAAAAAAGTTTTTGAAAAAAAATTATATTTTTGAAAAAAAAATTATTTTTGAAAAAAAAATTATTTTTGAAAAAAAAAAAATATTTTTGAAAAAAAAAATATTTTTTGATGGTGGCAATATGATGGTGCAGTTTTGATGAGGCAATTCTGATGGGGCAGTTTTGATGGTGGCAATATGATGGGACAGTTTTGATGGCAATATGATGGGGGCAATTTTGCTGGGGGCCGTTTTAGCAATTCAGCATTCCCACGCATTTTCCACAGGAAATGCATTTTCTAGTTATTTTTCTTCTTATTCCGTACGTTTTTCGGTAATGCGTAACTTCTGCATACTTTCAGCTATTAAAACCATTCAACTATCAAAATGTTCGTCTCTTTTAGCTGAGGTGTGCTCTTTTTCAACTTTTTTTCTACCATTTATACTTTTTAAAATATTAAGCTTTTTATCACTTTTTTTTAACATTGAAGTCAATGGGAGCATGCTTGAGAAACTTAAAATCTTCTTCCGCTCCCAAAAGTTTCAGCTCCTTCATACTTTCACCTAGAGACGCCAAACAAACTTTAAAATGTTCACAAAATATTCAGCTATCTGGCTATATCTTTTCAGTTTGATATCTTTTACAGTTTTTGAGAAAAAGCTTTTTGTTTAGAGGTCATTTCAGGAAATTTTAGCCATTAATCAGAGTGTACTGTGTATGTTTTGTTGCCATGGTTACCAAAGCTTCTGTTATACACAGGGGGGGAGGTGGCTGGAGCATCTCAGCTTTAATTACAGAGCCCGGGGAGAGGGGACAGACACACCATGTACTGATTATAATAGAGGAATATGATGGGGCAGTTTTGATGGTGGCAATTCTGATGGGGCAGTTTTGATGGCGGTCATTTTAGCAATTTAGCTATTCAGCAATTATTTTTGAAAAAAAAAATATATTTTTAAAAAAAAAAAAAATTTTTGAAAAAAAAAATTTTTGAAAAAAAAAAATTTTTGAAAAAAAAAATTTTAGAAAAAAAAAATTTTTGAAAAAAAAAAAAATTTTGAAAAAAAAAAAAATTTTTTGAAAAAAAAGTTTTTTGAAAAAAAAGTTTTTTGAAAAAAAAGTTTTTGAAAAAAATTATATTTTTGAAAAAAAAATTATTTTTGAAAAAAAAATTATTTTTGAAAAAAAAAAATTATTTTTGAAAAAAAAATTATTTTTGAAAAAAAAAAAATATTTTTTGATGGTGGCAATATGATGGTGCAGTTTTGATGAGGCAATTCTGATGGGGCAGTTTTGATGGTGGCAATATGATGGGACAGTTTTGATGGCAATATGATGGGGGCAATTTTGCTGGGGGCCGTTTTAGCAATTCAGCATTCCCACGCATTTTCCCCAGGAAATGCATTTTCTAGTTAGTGGGACTGCTTTAGCAGTCCCACTATTGTTATTCGATTTTATTAGTGGGAATGCTTTAGCAGTCCCACTATTGTTATTCGATTTTATTTATTTTTAATTTTAATTTTATTCCGTACGTTTTTCGGTAATGCGTAACTTCTGCATACTTTCAGCTATTAAAACCATTCAACTATCAAAATGTTCGTCTCTTTTAGCTGAGGTGTGCTCTTTTTCAACTTTTTTTCTACCATTTATACTTTTTAAAATATTAAGCTTTTTATCACTTTTTTTTAACATTGAAGTCAATGGGAGCATGCTTGAGAAACTTAAAATCTTCTTCCGCTCCCAAAAGTTTCAGCTCCTTCATACTTTCACCTAGAGACGCCAAACAAACTTTAAAATGTTCACAAAATATTCAGCTATCTGGCTATATCTTTTCAGTTTGATATCTTTTACAGTTTTTGAGAAAAAGCTTTTTGTTTAGAGGTCATTTCAGGAAATTTTAGCCATTAATCAGAGTGTACTGTGTATGTTTTGTTGCCATGGTTACCAAAGCTTCTGTTATACACAGGGGGGAGGTGGCTGGAGCATCTCAGCTTTAATTACAGAGCCCGGGGAGAGGGGACAGACACACCATGTACTGATTATAATAGAGGAATATGATGGGGCAGTTTTGATGGTGGCAATTCTGATGGGGCAGTTTTGATGGCGGTCATTTTAGCAATTTAGCTATTCAGCAATTATTTTTGAAAAAAAAAATATATTTTTGAAAAAAAAAAAAATTTTGAAAAAAAAAAAAATTTTTTGAAAAAAAAGTTTTTGAAAAAAAATATATTTTTGAAAAAAAAATTATTTTTGAAAAAAAAATTATTTTTGAAAAAAAAAAATTATTTTTGAAAAAAAAATTATTTTTGAAAAAAAAAAAATATTTTTGAAAAAAAAAAATATTTTTTGATGGTGGCAATATGATGGTGCAGTTTTGATGAGGCAATTCTGATGGGGCAGTTTTGATGGTGGCAATATGATGGGACAGTTTTGATGGCAATATGATGGGGGCAATTTTGCTGGGGGCCGTTTTAGCAATTCAGCATTCCCACGCATTTTCCCCAGGAAATGCATTTTCTAGTTAGTGGGAATGCTTTAGCAGTCCCACTATTGTTATTCGTTTTTTTATTAGTGGGACTGCTTTAGCAGTCCCACTATTGTTATTCGATTTTATTTATTATTTTTAATAATTTTAATTTTATTCCGTACGTTTTTCGGTAATGCGTAACTTCTGCATACTTTCAGCTATTAAAACCATTCAACTATCAAAATGTTCGTCTCTTTTAGCTGAGGTGTGCTCTTTTTCAACTTTTTTTCTACCATTTATACTTTTTAAAATATTAAGCTTTTTATCACTTTTTTTTTAACATTGAAGTCAATGGGAGCATGCTTGAAATCCTTAAATTTTTCTTCCGCTCCCAAAAGTTTCAGCTCCTTCATACTTTCACCTAGAGACACCAAACAAACTTTAAAATGTTCACAAAATATTCAGCTATCTGGCTATAGCTTTTCAGTTTGATATCTTTTACAGTTTTTGAGAAAAAGCTTTTTGTTTAGAGGTCATTTCAGGAAATTTTAGCCATTAATCAGAGTGCACTGTGTGTGTTTTGTTGCCATGGTTACCAAAGCTTCTGTTATACACAGGGGGGGAGGTGGCTGGAGCATCTCAGCTCTGATTAGAGCCCAGGGGAGGGGACAAAAGCTGGAAAATCAGAACATGATTTCTAAACTGCCGCCACTCCCTCATTTTCAAGCCCACCTACATAAATCTTATATCAAAACGTTCAGCTATCCCTGCTGCCACTAAACATGTCCACGGCTAAGCCATAGTCCTGATAGTTTTCACAATATGACCATTTGTTTGCAACTCACGCCGTCCATTGACATTCATTGAAACTACACTCTAGCCCCTTCAAATTTGAAGGGCAATTTCTAAACTGCGACCGTGCCTTCAATTTTAATATTTCAGAGACATACTATGTATCAAAATCTAGGTCTGGGTCTTGTGATTCTCACAATATAAAGATCTTCGCTGTAGGATGTATAGTTTTTAAAATACGGCCATTTGTTTAGAGGTCATTTCAGGAAATTTTAGCCATTAATCAGAGTGTACTGTTAGTGTTTGTTTTGTTGCCATGGTTACCAAAGCTTCTGTTATACACAGGGGGGGAGGTGGCTGGAGCATCTCAGCTTTGATTACAGAGCACGGGGGAGGGGACAGACACACCATGTACTGATTTATAATAGAGGAATATGATGGGGCAGTTTTGATGGGGTAATTCTGATGGGGCAGTTTTGATGGTGGCAATATGATGGGGTAGTTTTGATGGTGGCAATATGATGGGGCTGTTTTGATAGGGCAATTCTGATGGGGCAGTTTTGATGGTGGCAATATGATGGGACAGTTTTGATGGCAATATGATGGGGGCAATTTTGCTGGGGGCCGTTTTAGCAATTAAGCATTCCCACGCATTTTTCCCAGGAAATGAATTTTCTAGTAGCCTTTAAAATTTGCACTTTTGATTTCTCACATTCGAGTCCCATAGACTTTAACGATGTTTGAATGTTCGCGCAAACTTTCGGTCCGTTCGCATGTTCTGGATGCGAACCGAACCGGGGGGTGTTCGGCCCATCCCTAGTAACCAAGCTCAGCGAGTTAAGAAGAGGAGAGTGCCGTGCTGTAGCCATGATACAACCGATGTCACTGGTGAGTTAAGACACCGCTCAGTGTCTCCTAGTCCCCAGCTGGAATTCTCTGTACGCCCCACACGGAGATGTCTGCTTACCCCACTTCCCTGACAACTGGGGAAATGACACACATCTCTGGTAAGTGACCTTCCCCCAACATCTGCCAACACTGACAGAGAAACCTTCATAAATTACTAAACCAAATCCCTTAACACCTCCTGAGGGGCCCCTGAGGGTCTGCAGGCTCCAGTCACATTGCTTTGCCCCCCTATATCTAAGTTGCACCCCCCCCAAGCCCCCTGACCACCCCCTCCGCCCTGGATGCTATGCCTGGCTGCTGAGCTCCTTTCCTATTACGGCACTCTATAGTGCTCCTCCTCCGCGGGGCTGAATCACATTCCTTTACAACACAGCCAGTCAGCCACGATCTGCACAAGGTGTATCTGCCTACTGCAACTACACTGTAGTTCCGACCAGAGATTTTCACAGGTCTGAACGGCAACATAAAAGCCAGATACACCCTGTGGAGGCTGACAGACTGTGTGTAAAGGAATGTGATTTCAGCTCTGTATAGTGTGTGTGAGGGGGGGGGGGGGAGCTGTATAAAGTGCAGGGATGGGAAAGGAGCTCTGCCAAGTGACCTGTCAGGGGGTCTATGTCCTCTAATTCTTCAGCGGTGATTCCTGTCCTCTGATTCTCCAGCAGTGATTCTTGTCGTCTGATGTAGAGTAACTCTGGGAACTCAAAACTCAAAGCTACTTTGAGTATCTTGGTGTGCGGTGGGTGTATCAGCACGCACAGTGGAAGTGGGGGGTGGGGGGTCTAGGTCAATTTTTGCATCAGGGCCCACAAGCTTCAAGCTACGCCTCTGGTCAGAGCTGCAGGGTTTGCTTTTATCTACAGATGCACCTTATATGCATAGGCGGCTCTTTGGTAAAGGTGAACAAACCCTTTAAAGCAAATCTGAGCATTACCCTTTCAGGGTGAAGCAATGAGTTTGCTTGAGGCTACATGCACATGGACGTTTTTACAGCCACTTTTTTGAGCATTTTTTGCAGCTTAAAAACGTCTCTCCGTGTTAGTCTATGGCCTCATGCCCACCATGGCGTTTTTGATCTGTAAATGGCATAGCCGTTTTTAAGCTGCAAACAAAAACCCAGGACCAGTGCATTCTGAGGCTCCAGCGCTAGAGCTGTAAAAATGTCAGACACCGGCAAAAGGTGTTAAATGCGAATTAAGGAGGCTTAACGCTGTGTTAAGCCTCGTCCGGCGTTTCTGTCTCTATTCAAAATCAATGGTTCCCTATGGGAGCCCATTGACTTGAATAGAGGTCGCACCAGAAGTCGGATCAAGATGATACGACTTGCGGTGCGACTTGTGTGCTGAGTATCTTGAGAGGGGAAGCCCGCAAAAATAAAAAAAAAATTGCGTGAGGTCCCCCCCCCCAAGACGATACCAGACCCTTCAGTCTGGTATGGATCTTAAGGGGTACCCCCACACAAAAAAAATGGAGTGGGGGTTCCCCCAAGATCCATACCAGACCCTTATCCGAGCATGCAGCCCGGTAGGTCAGGAAAGGGGGGCGAGCGACCCTGCGGCCCCCACCCCAAAGCACCTTGTCCCCATGTTGATGAGGACAAGCTCCTCTTCCTGACAACCCTTGCCCGGTGGTTGTCGGGGTCTGCGGGCGGGGGATTATCGGAATCTGGGAGCCCCCTTTAATAAGGGGACCCCCAGATCCCGGCACCCCACCCTATGTGAATGAGTATGGGGTACATCATACCCCTACCTATTCACCTGGGGGAAAAGTGTCAATAAAAAAAACACACCACAGAGGTCTTTAAAGTAATTTATTAGGCAGCTCCGGGGGTCTCTTCCGACTTCGAGGGTCTCTTCCGACTTCTATCTTCTGCCGGGCTCCTCCGCTATCTTCTGCTCTTTTGCCTGCTCTTTTACTAGCATTAGCCCGGTCTCCTCCGTCGTCTTCTTCCGATGTTGACACGACGCTCTCTCCCACTCTAATGCCGTGTGTGCGGTGCGCAACAAATTATATAGGTATGGGGCGGGGTCACCGGGTGATGTCATCCGGTGACCCCGCCCCTTATGACGTCACAGTCCCATTATGCCCCGGGACTGTGACGTCCCCCCCTGCCCCAAAGCACCAACCCCCCCATGTTGAGGGCATGTGGCTTGGTATGGTCCAGGGTTGTTCCTATCATTTCAGCCAAGGAAGCTGCCATCTTGGCCTCTGTTTAATCTTCAACTGCCATGATGCTGCACATGTGATCAGTTATGACACCAGCCATTGGATGGTTTGACAGTTTGGTTGAGAGCACAACAAATGTAACAGCATTCCCAGAATGCCGGTAATGTAACAGTTTTTTGAAACTGTTAAATCAATTTGTTTACATCTGCTTTAACTACCACTTTGCTAGACAGCTTGGTCTGTTATCCGCTTAGCGACTGCCCACCGTAAATATATATTGCGGCAGGGCAGCCGCTTTGCGCCAGATCACGTACCTAGTAGATTACATACCTGGGGTGCGCACGTGTGCCATGAAAGTCAGAACGGTGGTCTGCCTATGTAAACAAGGCAGATCGTCATTCTGTGAGAGGGGAATGTGCTGACCCTATGTTCCTGCTAAGCAAAAGAAAGCTCTATTAGTGGGAAAAAAAAGAACATCAGTTTTATTTGTATGCAGCTTCGCACGACAGCACAATTGTCAGTTAAAATAACGCAGTGTTGTATCGCAAAAAATGGCCTGGTCATAAAGAGGGGTAAACCTTCCTGGGCTGAAGTGGTTAAGGAATGTTGAAAAACAACAGACTTACTAGTCGGATCACCAGGTAATAAACTATGTTACAGAAGGATGCAGAAAAACAAAGACTGCTGTGTTGATGTTATAGACAGATTGCATTATATATATCATTTTTAATTTTGACCATAGTTACACTTTAAAGCAGAAGTAAACCTATCGATTTAATGATTTAAAGATCTGTAACATTCCCAGTATGTAGTCGTCACATTTGCTTGTGCTCTCAACCAAACTGTCAAACGTCTGGTGTCATAACCAATCACATGTGCAGCACCGTGGCAGCTGCAGATCAAACAGAAGTTAAGATGGCAACTTCCTTGGTTAAAAGGGATAGGAGGGTTTAGTTCCACTTAAAGGTTGAAGGCAGTTAAAGCAGGCTAAAGCAGAGTAAAGCTGCTTTTAACTTTGCAGACCAGCTATTCATATTCAGCACTGAGTTTCTCTGTTTTTTTAGTTCCTTTTTATCTGCCTCTTTATTTCAGTAGAGAACACTCCGACATCTAGACAGTCTAGAACAGAAGGATCAAATTGAGAAGCAAGCTGCGTCTTGGTTTTTATAGTGTTGCAGCTATACAACAATTTAGGGGCATGAATAGTTATACCAACAAATGGCCTTCAATTACTCTTTATATTGGTTGCTTCAATTTAACTTGTCACCACTCAATAGTAAATTTCATTTATGTGCCTCACCATGTTACTATTGCTGTGCCACAGAGAGGTCAATGCATCTCAAAAGGTATTTCAGCTCATGTCAGTTCTCTTTGATGAAAATAACGGGCATTGTGGTAGGTAATAGCTTTGCGAATAGATTCTATATTTAGGGATGCACCTGAGAACTCACCGTTTATGTTAGAAATGTTAGGGTTTAATTAGTTACCCTCTGAGTATTACATTTTTTCGTGTCTTGTCTTCTTATTGATAATTGCCTAGATTTATCTAGATGTAAACTGCTTGTGTTACTGTTGTGTTTCGTTATGCTGTGTCTGGCACATACAAATGTAGCTCTTCAGAGGCATGGGTAAGTCTGGACGGCTGCTGAACCTTTTTAATGGAGTGGAGTAACCCTTTCTTTGTCTTCAATGTATTTATTATCATATATGTTCCAATTATGATACACTCATAGATTAGGGCAAAAATTGGAAAAGTCTGAGGTTTTAAATGATAACTTCACCTTTAAAAAAAATCTTAAATGCACATTTTTTTTGTAAAAAATGTGCATTTATTAATAATATATATATATTTTTTTTGTAGGAGCCTGTAAAGCATTGCACCCATGATCAGCAGATCAAAGGTGCAATACCAGGCTCCTGCGGACTGTCTGTGTGGCTGTCTGCCCCTACCTCTGATATGAGCAGACAGTTACTGAAAGAAAGAAAGATCAGTGAACTACCTAGAGCGCTCATCAGCACCTTGATAGTTCATTGAGAACTACAAGCCAACAGCCTCAAAGGCTGTTGGTACTGTTAAGTCATTGATTCACAGAACTCTGAATGAATGACATGTTGTGTGGACGGAGACCTGCACGGTCACAATCTTTTTGAATAGTGACAGATGTAAAAAAATTGGACTGCAGAAAATGGTCACCAGTACAAACAGAGAGGGTAAATATCCCCAATGAGAAAACAGAAAGCAATACAAACAGTAAAGGCTAAAGATTTTTCCTGCATTAAATTGTTACTAAACCCAGAAACTGCATTCACTATATCTGGTCTCCGACAGTACACAGAACATGGACATGCAATAGTTTCACTAAATATAAACTCAGTGGAGGCTGGTGCTCAAAATTTTTTGGAGGAGCGCAAACAAACTGAAATATTCTGAAAAAAACTCCATCACTGTGCCCATCAAACGCAGCCACTGTACCAAATGCAGCCACTGTACCAAATACAGCCACTGTGCCCATCAAACGCAGCCACTGTGCCCATTAAAAAACAGCCACTGTGCCCATTAAAACACAGCCACTGTGCCCATTAAAACACAGCCACTGTGCCCATCAAACGCAGCCACTGTGCCATCAAACGCAGTCACTTTGCCCATCAAACGCAGCCACTTTGCCCATACAGAGTAAGTATAATAAGACATATAAGTAATACGCAGTGCGAGGCAAGCTTTATTTCCTGTAAACAACAGAGACCTTACAATGTAATGGGGCTATTTATAAATGAAAATAGAAAAAAAAAAAAAAAAAAAACATAGAAAAAAGTGTGAGTTGTTCTTGCTTATAATGAACAACAGGTTTCACAATGTATCCTTCATGAAAATCACTCAAGCAATCCTTCTCCTTTTTTAAGTCCTCCAAATTGCACAGATACAGTGTAAAGCAGATACAGGTACATTACATTTTACTTTCTTTATATGTTTCTCAGTAAATTTTGTGCCACTCACTTTGTGTGTTTCTGTTGCATTCTGAATAATTTAAAATAAAGTGAAAAACCATCAACTGCATAGAACCTGAGAGCAAGATTTCCTTGTGACTCAGTTGCTTCAAAATAAAGCTGTCCCTGCAAAGAAGACCATAAATACATCTCCTACTGCACATGCTGCTGATCTCTGTGCCCCAAGTGCTGCCAATGTGCCCCCCGCCCGACACTTACCTTGTCTCGGGTGACAGCGGCAGCGGTGTCTGGTGTCCTCCATTTCTTCTTGGACGTCTTCTCCCGCCCGCTCCTCCTCTTATCCTCTGCTATGATTGGATGCCTGATAGGCGTTCAAACACAGCGCCTGTCATTTCAGCCAATCAGGGCACAGGTAACACAGACCCGTGCACCTGATTGGCTGAGGGGCGGTACAATATTAGCAAAGCGGATTCCTTCGGTTTGTTAACATGGATGACAAGGAACACACAGCGTTGCGCCCGCTTCTCACTTTTTTGGTTGCCTATTAGAGCCTCTGGCTCTAATCAGGTGCTTCCAAAAAACACCCCCACCGCTGCAATTCAGGTGCCCGGTGACCAAAAAAGGGGCCGAACACCTGACAGGAGAGGAGGGGCAGAGCTCCTGCGCCCTTTATAGACGCAGCGCCACTGTACTGCTAAATACCTTTTTTCATCAGCAATGTATAGCAGTCTTGTGACACTGTATCAGTGTTTGCTTAAGCTTGTAGGAGGAATTTTCATTCTCCTCTGACCCTTTGTATGGACAGTGCTGATTGGCCCTGTGCTGATCACATGCTCTCTCCCAAGAAAAGAAAAAAAACTCTCTAGCAATACACACCAAACTGAGCATGTGCAGCCTGACTCCTAACACTCTGATTTATCAAGAGATGGGTTGGAGTCAGGTAAAGAAGAGGAGGATCAGAAAAGACAGGATGACACAGCCTTTATACACAATGCAGAGGATTAACCCCTTAGGCTCCACAGTGAGTACAAGCATTTTTTACTGCATATATAGTGCCTTGAAAAAGTATTCATACCCCTTGACGTTTTACACATTTTGTCATGTTACAACCAAAAACGTAAATGAATTTTATTGGGATTTTATGTAATAGACCTACACAAAGTGGCACATAATTGTAAAGTGGAAGGAAAATTATAAATGGTTTTCAAAATGTTTTACAAATAAATAACTTAAAAGTATGGCGTGCATTTGTATTCAGCCCCCTTTATCCTGATACCCCTAACTAAAATCTAGTGGAGCCAATTGCCTTCAGAAGTCACCTAACTAGTATATAGAGTGCACCTGTGTGTATTTTAACCACTTAAGGACCGCCTCACGCCGATGTACGTCGGCAAGGCGGCACGGGCAGGCAAAATCACGTACATGTACGTGATTTGCCTCCCGCGGGTGGGGGGTCCGATCGGACCCTCCCCCGCCGCCCGAGGCGGTCCCGTTTTGTCCCCCGGCGATCGGAGACGAGGGGGAGGCCATCCGATCGTGGCCCCCCCCTCGCGATCGCCGCCGGCCAATAGGAACACTCCTTTGCTGCTGTATGCTAAACAGCAGCAAAGGAAGTGATGTCATCTCCCCTCGGGTTGGTATTTTCCGTTCCGGCCCGAGGAGAGACGACATGTGAGTGAGTGCACCAACACTACACACACAGTAGAACATGCCAGGCACACTAAACACCCCGATCCCCCCCCCGATCGCCCCCCGATCCCCCCCCAATCACCCCCCCCCCCCCCTGTCACAAACTGACACCAGCCGTTTTTTTTTTTTTTTTTTTTTTTTTCTGATTACTGCTGCTGTCAGTTTGTGACAGTTACTGTGTTAGCACAGTTACTGTTACCCCCCTGTAGGTCTAGGGTACCCCCCTAACCCCCCTAATAAAGTTTTAACCCCTTGATCACCCCCTGTCACCAGTGTCGCTAAGCGATCATTTTTCTGATCGCTGTATTAGTGTCGCTGGTGACGCTAGTTAGTGAGGTAAATATTTAGGTTCGCCGTCAGCGTTTTATAGCGTCAGGGACCCCCATATACTATCTAATAAATGTTTTAACCCCTTGATTGCCCCCTAGTTAACCCTTTCACCACTGATCACCGTATAACCGATACGGTTGACGCTGGTTAGTTTGTTTATTTTTTATAGTGTCAGGGCACCCGCCGTTTATTACCGAATAAAGGTTTAGCCCCCCGATCGCCCGGCGGTGATATGCGTCGCCCCAGGCAGCGTCAGATTATCGCCAGTACCGCTAACACCCACGCACGCAGCATACACCTCCCTTAGTGGTATAGTATCTGATCGGATCAATATCTGATCCGATCAAATCTATCCTAGCGTCCCCAGCAGTTTAGGGTTCCCAAAAACGCAGTGTTAGCGGGATCAGCCCAGATACCTGCTAGCACCTGCGTTTTGCGCCTCCGCCCAGCCCACCCAAGTGCAGTATCGATCGATCACTGACACAAAACACTAAACGCATAACTGCAGCGTTCGCAGCGTCAGGCCTGATCCCTGCGATCGCTAACAGTTTTTTTGGTAGCATTTTGGTGAACTGGCAAGCACCAGCCCCAGGCAGTGTCAGGTTAGCGCCAGTACCGCTAACACCCACGCACGCACCGTACACCTCCCTTAGTGGTATAGTATCTGAACGGATCAATATCTGATCCGATCAGATCTATACTAGCGTCACCAGCAGTTTAGGGTTCCCAAAAATCGCAGTGTTAGCGGGATCAGCCCAGATACCTGCTAGCACCTGCGTTTTGCCCCTCCGCCCAGCCCGGCCCAGCCCAGCCCATCTAAGTGCAGTATCGATCGATCACTGTCACTTACAGAACACTAAACGCATAACTGCAGCGTTCGCAGAGTCAGGCCTGATCCCTGTGATCGCTAACGGTTTTTTTGGTAGCGTTTTGGTGAACTGGCAAGCACCAGCCCCAGGCAGCGTCAGGTTAGCGCCAGTATCGCTAACACCCACGCACGCACCGTACACCTCCCTTAGTGGTATAGTATCTGATCGCATCAATATCTGATCTGATCAGATCTATACTAGTGTCACCAGCAGTTTAGGGTTCCCAAAAACGCAGTGTTAGCGGGATCAGCCCAGATACCTGCTAGCACCTGCGTTTTGCCCCTCCGCCCGGCCCAGCCCACCCAAGTGCAGTATCGATCGATCACTGTCACTTACAAAAGACTAAACGCATAACTGCAGCGTTCGCAGAGTCAGGCCTGATCCCTGCGATCGCTAACAGTTTTTTTGGTAGCGTTTTGGGGAACTGGCAAGCACCAGCGGCCTAGTACACCCCGGTCGTAGTCAAACCAGCACTGCAGTAACACGTGGTGACGTGGCGAGTCCCATAAGTGCAGTTCAAGCTGGTGAGGTGGCAAGCACAAGTAGTGTCCCGCTGCCACCAAGAAGACAAACACAGGCCCGTCGTGCCCATAGTGCCCTTCCTGCTGCATTCGCCAATCCTAATTGGGAACCCACCGCTTCTGCAGCGCCCGTACTTCCCCCATTCACATCCCCAACCAAATGCAGTCGGCTGCATGAGAGGCATTTATATATCCTCCCGAGTACCCCTACCCAACGAACCCCCCCAAAAAAAGATGTCGTGTCTGCAGCAAGCGCGGATATAGGCGTGACACCCGCTATTATTGTCCCTCCTGTCCTGATAATCCTGGCCTTTGCATTGGTGAATGTTTTGAACGCTACTATACACTAGTTGAGTAATAGCGTAGGGTACAGCATTGCACAGACTAGGCGCACTTTCACAGGGTCTCCCAAGATGCCATCGCATTTTGAGAGACCCGAACCTGGAACCGGTTACCGTTATAAAAGTTAGTTACAAAAAAAGTGTAAAAAAAAAAAATATATAAAATAAAAAAAAATAGTTGTCGTTTTATTGTTCTCTCTCTCTCTATTCTCTCTCTCTATTGTTCTGCTCTTTTTTTACTGTATTCTATTCTGCAATGTTTTATTGTTATTGTTATTGTTATTATGTTTTATCATGTTTGTTTTTCAGGTGTGTAATTATTTATACTTTACTGTTTACTGTGCTTTATTGTTAACCATTGTTAACCATTTTTTTGTCTTCAGGTACGCCATTCACGACTTTGAGTGGTTATACCAGAATGATGCCTGCAGGTTTAGGTATCATCTTGGTATCATTCTTTTCAGCCAGCGGTCGGCTTTCATGTAAAAGCAATCCTAGCGGCTAATTAGCCTCTAGACTGCTTTTACAAGCCGTGGGAGGGAATGCCCCCCCCCCCACCGTCTTTCGTGTTTTTCTCTGGCTCTCCTGTCTCAACAGGGAACCTGAGAATGCAGCCGGTGATTCAGCCAGCTGACCATAGAGCTGATCAGAGACCAGAGTGGCTCCAAACATCTCTATGGCCTAAGAAACCGGAAGCTACGAGCATTTCATGACTTAGATTTCGCCGGATGTAAATAGCGCCATTGGGAAATTGGGGAAGCATTTTATCACACCGATCTTGGTGTGGTCAGATGCTTCGAGGGCAGAGGAGAGATCTAGGGTCTAATAGACCCCAATTTTTTCAAAAAAGAGTACCTGTCACTACCTATTGCTATCATAGGGGATATTTACATTCCCCGAGATAACAATAAAAATGATTAAAAAAAAAAAATATGAAAGGAACAGTTTAAAAGTAAGATTAAAAAAGCAAAAAAATAATAAAGAAAAAAAAAAAAAAAAAAAAAAGCACCCCTGTCGCCCCCTGCTCTCGCGCTAAGGCGAGCGCAAGCGGCGGTCTGTCGTCAAACGTAAACAGCAATTGCACCATGCATGTGAGGTATCACCGCGAAGGCCAGATCGAGTGCAGTAATTTTTCCAGTAGACCTCCTCTGTAAATCTAAAGTGGTAACCTGTAAAGGCTTTTAAAGGCTTTTAAACATGTATTTATTTTGTTGCCACTGCACGTTTGTGCGCAATTTTAAAGCATGTCATGTTTGGTATCCATGTACTCGGCCTAAGATCATCTTTTTTATTTCATCAAACATTTGGGCAATATAGCGTGTTTTAGTGCATTAAAATTTAAAAAAGTGTGTTTTTTCCCCAAAAAATGCGTTTGAAAAATCGCTGCGCAATTACTGTGTGAAAAAAAAAAATGAAACACCCACCATTTTAATCTGTAGGGCATTTGCTTTAAAAAAATATATAATGTTTGGGGGTTCAAAGTAATTTTTTTGCAAAAAAAAATAACTTTTTCATGTAAACAATAAGTGTCAGAAAGGGCTTTGTCTTCAAGTGGTTAGAAGAGTGGGTGATGTGTGACATAAGCTTCTAAATGTTGTGCATAAAATGCCAGGACAGTTCAAAACCCCCCCAAATGACCCCATTTTGGAAAGTAGACACCCCAAGCTATTTGCTGAGAGGCATGTCGAGTCCATGGAATATTTTATATTGCGACACAAGTTGCGGGAAAGAGACAAATTTTTTTTTTTTTTTTTTTTTTTTGCACAAAGTTGTCACTAAATGATATATTGCTCAAACATGCCATGGAAATATGTGAAATTACACCCCAAAATACATTCTGCTGCTTCTCCTGAGTACGGGGATACCACATGTGTGAGACTTTTTGGGAGCCTAGCCGCGTACGGGACCCCGAAAACCAATCACCGCCTTCAGGCTTTCTAAGGGCGTGAATTTTTGATTTCACTCTTCACTGCCTATCACAGTTTCGGAGGCCATGGAATGCCCAGGTGGCACAAAACCCCCCCAAATGACCCCATTTTGGAAAGTAGACACCCCAAGCTATTTGCTGAGAGGTATAGTGAGTATTTTGCAGACCTCACTTTTTGTCACAAAGTTTTGAAAATTGAAAAAAGAAAAAAAAAAAATGTTTTTTCTTGTCTTTCTTCATTTTCAAAAACAAATGAGAGCTGCAAAATACTCACCATGCCTCTCAGCAAATAGCTTGGAGTGTCTACTTTCCAAAATGGGGTCATTTGGGGGGGGTTTGTGCCACCTGGGCATTCCATGGCCTCCGAAACTGTGATAGGCAGTAAAGAGTGAAATCAAAAATTTTCACCCTTAGAAATCCTGAAGGCAGTGATTGGTTTTCGGGGTCCAGTACGCGGCTAGGCTCCCAAAAAGTCCCACACATGTGGTATCCCCATACTCAGGAGAAGCAGCTAAATGTATTTTGGGGTGCAATTCCACATAGGCCCATGGCCTGTGTGAGCAATATATCATTTAGTGACAACTTTATGAAAAAAAAAAAAAAAAAAAAAAAAAGTGTCACTTTCCCGCAACTTGTGTCAAAATATAAAATATTCCATGGACTCAATATGCCTCTCAGCAAATAGCTTGGGGTGTCTACTTTCCAAAATGGGGTCATTTTGGGGGGTTTTGTGCCACCTGGGCATTCCATGGCCTCCGAAACTGTGATAGGCAGTAAAGAGTGAAATCAAAAATTTACACCCTTAGAAATCCTGAAGGCGGTGATTGGTTTTCGGGGCCCCGTACGCGGCTAGGCTCCCAAAAAGTCCCACACATGTGGTATCCCCATACTCAGGAGAAGCAGCTGAATGTATTTTGGGGTGCAATTCCACATAGGCCCATGGCCTGTGTGAGCAATATATCATTTAGTGACAACTTTTTGTAAATATTTTTTTTTTTTTTTTTTTTTGTCATTTTTCAATCACTTGGGACAAAAAAAATAAATATTCAATGGGTTCAACATGCCTCTCAGCAATTTCCTTGGGGTGTCTACTTTCCAAAATGGGGTCATTTGGGGGGGTTTTGTACTGCCCTGCCATTTTAGCACCTCAAGAAATGACATAGGCAGTCATAAACTAAAAGCTGTGTAAATTACAGAAAATGTACCCTAGTTTGTAGACGCTATAACTTTTGCGCAAACCAATAAATATACGCTTATTGACATTTTTTTTACCAAAGACATGTGGCCGAATACATTTTGGCCTAAATGTATGACTAAAATTTAGTTTATTGGATTTTTTTTATAACAAAAAGTAGAAAATATCATTTTTTTTCAAAATTTTCGGTCTTTTTCCGTTTATAGCGCAAAAAATAAAAACCGCAGAGGTGATCAAATACCATCAAAAGAAAGCTCTATTTGTGGGAAGAAAAGGACGCAAATTTCGTTTGGGTACAGCATTGCATGACCGCGCAATTAGCAGTTAAAGCGACGCAGTGCCAAATTGGAAAAAGACCTCTGGTCCTTAGGCAGCATAATGGTCCGGGGCTCAAGTGGTTAATCTTATTATGACTACAGCTGTTCTGTGAAGCCCTCAAAGGTTTGTTAGAGAACCTTAGTGCAAAAACAGCATTATGAAGGCTAAGGAACACACCAGACAGGTCAGGGATATATTTGTGGAGAAGTTTAAAGCAGGGTCAGGGTATAAAAAAATATCCCAAGCTTTGAACATCTCATGGAATACTGTTCAATCCATCATCTGAAAATGGAAAGAGTATGGCACAGCTCCAAACCCATCAAGACATGGCTGTCCACCTAAACTGACAGGCTGGGCAAGGAGAGCGTTACTCAGAGAAGCAGCCAAGAGGCCCATGGTAACTCTGGAGGAGCTGCAGAGATCCACAGCTCAGGTGGAAGAATCCGTCCACAGGACAACTATTAGTCGTGCACTCCACAAATCTGGCCTTTATAGAAGAGTGGCAAGAAGAAAGTCATTGTTGAAAGAAAGCCATAAGAAGTCCCGTTTGCAATTTGCAAGAAGCCATGTGGGGGACACAGCAAACATGTGGAAGAAGGTGCTCTAGTCAGATGAGGCCAAAGTTGAACTTTTTGGCCTAAAAGCAAAATGCTATGGGTGGCGGAAAATTAACACTGCACACCAACCTGAACACACCATCCCTACCGTTTAACATGGTGGTAGCAGCATCATGTTGTGGGGGTGCTTACCTTCGGGAGGGACAGGGAAGCTCGTCACAGTTGATGGGAAGATGGATGGAGTCAAATACAGGACAATCTTATGCCCCATACACACGGTCGGATTTTCCGATGGAAAATGTCCGATCGGAGCGTGTTGTCGGAAATTCCGACCATGTGTGGGCTCCATCGGACATTTTCCATTGGATTTTCCGACACACAATGTTGGAGAGCAGGAGATAAAATTTTCCGACAACAAAATCCGTTGTCGGAAATTCCGATCGTGTGTACACAAAGCCGACGGACAAAGCGCCACGCATGCTCAGAATAAATAAAGAGATGAAAGCTATTGGCCACTGCCCCGTTTATAGTCCCGACGTACGTGTTTTACGTCACCGCGTTCAGAACGATCGGATTTTCCGACAACTTTGTGTGACCGTGTGTATGCAAGACAAGTTTGAGCCAACATCCGTCGGAAAAAATCCTAGGATTTTGTTGTCGGAATGTCCGAACAAAGTCCGACCGTGTGTACGGGGCATTAGAAGAAAACCTGTTATGGGGCGTACACACGGTCTGACTTTTCGTCTACAAAAGTCTGACAGCCTGTCTGACAGACTTTCAACGGACTTTTGGCAGACTTTTGGCGGACTTGCGGTGGACTTGCGGCAGACTTTCTTACGAACGGACTTGCCTACATACGATCACACAAAAGTCCGACGGATTCGTACGTGATGACGTACACCGGACTAAAATGAGGAAGTTGATAGCCAGTAGCCAATAGCTGCCCTAGCGTGGGTTTTTGTCTGTCGGACTAACATACAGACGAGCGGATTTCTGGGTCCGGCGTAGTTACGACGTAAAGATTTGAAGCATGTTTCAAATCTAAAGTCCGTCAGATTTGAGGCTGGAAAAGTCCGCTGAAAGTCCGGGGAAGCCCACACACGATCGGATTGTCAGCCAGCTTTAGTCCGTCGGCGTCCGTCTGACTTTTGTAGCTGAAAAGTCCGACCATGTGTACGCGGCATTAGAGTCTGCAAAAGACTTGAGACTGGGACAGGGGTTCACCTTCCAGTAGGACAACGACCCTAAACATACAGCCAGAGCTACAATGGAATGGTTTCGATCAAAACATATTCATGTGTTAGAATGACCCAGTCAAAGTCCATCCAGTCTGACAGAGCTTGAGCTCTTTTGCAAAGAAGAATGGGCAAAAATGTCCCTGTCTAGATGTGAAAAGCTGGTAGAGACATACCCAAAAAGACTTGCAGCTGTAATTGCAGCGAGCGGTGGTTCTACAAAGTATTTACTCAGGGGGGCACAATACAAATGCACGCCACACTTTTCAGATATTTATTTGTAAAAAGTTTGGAAAGCCATTTATCATTGTCATTCCAATTCACAATTATGTGCCACTTTATCTTGGTCTATCACATAAAATCTCAATAAAATACATTAGATTTTTGATTGTAACATGACAAAATGTGGAAAATTTCAAGGGGTGTGAATACTTTTTCAAGGCTTATATATCTACAACACTTGTACGTTATTGGGTATGCAAAGTGAAATTTCACTGTCTTTACTAAGCTTTGGGAAAAATTCCCTTTCAAAGTGCAACTTTCCTTGTAAAGTGAACAGCCTATTTGCCTTTGATAAATCAACCACAGCCCAGATGATTTTACCCCCTTCCTGACCAGAGCACTTTTTACAATTTGGCACTGCGCCGCTTTAACTGACAATTGTGCAGTCATGCAATGCTGTACCCAAACAAAATTTGCTTCCTTTTTTACCACAAATAGAGCTTTCTTTTGGTGGTATTTGATCACCTCTGCGGTTTTTATCTTTTGCGCTATAAACAAAAAGAGTGACAATTTTGGTTAAAAAAAATAAATATTTTTTTTACTTTTTGCTATAATAAATATCCCCCAATTTTTTAAAAAAACAAAACAAATTTCTTCATCAGTTTAGGCCAATATGTATTCTTCTACAAATTTTTGGTAAAAAAAAAAAAAAAAATCACAATAAGTGTATATTGATTGGTTTGCGCAAAAGTTATAGTGTCTAGTAACTATGGGAAAGATTTATGGCATTTTTATGGAGTTTATATTATTTATTTTTTTACTAATAATGGCGGTGATTTGTGATTTTTAGCGGTATTGCCACATTGCGGCGGACAGATTGGACATTTTTGACACATTTTTGGGACCATTGACATTTATAGAGCTATCAGTGCTATAAATATGCACTGATTACTGTATAAATGTTACTGGCAGGGAAGGGGTTAACACTAGGGGGCGATCAAGGGGTTAACTGTGTGTTCCCTCACTGTGTTCTAACTGTGTGAAGATGGGACTTACTAGGAGAGATGACAGATCGCTGTTCCTACTTTGTAGGAACAACAATCTATCTCCTCTCCTCTGGCAGCACAGGGATTTGTGTGTTTACACACACAAATCCCCGTGCTGGCTCTCGGGCACGCGATCGCGCATGGCCAGTGGCGACCATGCCCACCTGCTGCGCGCATCGGGTCCCCCGCTGTGCAGTGGGCATGCGTGTCTCTAGCGGCGCTTGCGCACCCTCTGGTGGCTCTCATGGACAAAGTCGTATATGTACGTGATTTTTCGCCCAGGAGAGTCATTCTGCCGCAGTATATCTGCGTGAGCCGGTCGGGAACCGGTTAAGAAGATAAGGGTGACTATTGTAACTTAGCAATAAGGACAGCTAGGTGCAGAAGATGAATTCCAGGATAAACGTAGAGCCCTTTATCAGGCAGATTGCATTCCCCTGCATCATTTTAAAGTCAGTATTTTTATATCTGACAATTGTACCCTTGATGTGTTTTGAAATGTTAAAACACAAGACACAGTTTCAGTTAAAATTACTTTTATTTTTTGCATTTTCTATTTTGACATTTAAGTCTCTTCATAAACTCAAGACACAACACAATGTTAGACACAACTGTCACAATTATCCCTTGTCTCTTCAATATATAGATATTTATATATAAAAAAAGAACACCCCCAAAACATGATCTGATTTTAAAAAATATTTATATATTTACATATTAATAAAACTCTATATACAAAGGAAATTAAAACCTTTCCCAGTAAATATGGAATGATTATAAAATTATAAGCAATATGCAGCATTTATAGAAATACTTTAAACAGTAGTCATTGGTAACATAAGCCCAAAGCGAAAATTTAATGTTCTGGTCATATAGGTATATATTTATTTTTTTATTTATTATATTTTTAGTCTGAGGTCCCAGAACTACCAGAAACACATAAAAATGACACACAAAAAAAGAAAAACCTAAACAGTGCAAAATAAACATTTGTGTTAATACATACGAGGAACACCAGCAGTGTATGGCTACAATAACAGTCTCAAACAGAATTCAAACCCTTGTAATTTATGATAGCGAAATGATTAAAGAAAATAGGCTGTATATTTGTTTATTAAAGATAAAGCACTGTAACATTTTTTTGTTTTAGATTGGGGTAAAAAGAAAGCATATGTTTGTAAATGTATAATTAAATACATTGCTTTCAGAAATTAGGTTCTATAGCCCTATTTTTTTGTTGTTGTTGTAGTTCCCTAGTCTGATTACTAGGGCCATGATGAAAGAAAATGTGTTAAGGAATATTCAACAGAGTAGGATCATAGCACACTTGTAATTCAGTGGTAATCATAAGCTGTGAATAAGAAGGAAAATAAATGTAAGACACTGTAGTTCTTTGTAAATGCCCAACCTCAACTTTTCAACTGAAAAAAAAAAGAGACAGGGTCTTCCCTTACTACCTCCTTTGCACAGCGCTACTACAAAGCCACAGATACACCTTTTCTTTATGTTTTTTTGTCATGTAAGCTCTTGTCAGTGGAAAAAGAGCACAAGATCTCTGTATTCTGAAAGTAATGATGTTTGCTAACCTAACAGTATCCCACTTTTGTGGTCAGTTAGAATGACCACATTGCTTGGAAGACCTTGATGTGTACAGGAGGAATATTTGTTACATGCAGGTAAAGTGTTTTTCTAAGCTTGTTGCAGTTCTTTAGTATGTAATGGGTTCCTGCCACTGCTTATAGACACTAGCTGATAGTATCCCAATGCAGCCATTTTAAGTTGGATTAGGTGATGATCTAGTGTCTCTGTGACATCCTCAGGCACCATTGTCCAACCAAGTCTTTTCATAGACAACAATTATCGGACAGGTTGGAAAAACGTATCTCCTTGCTGTAGTTTTCCCACTTATAATCAGGTCTTGGAAGTGTCTGCAGCCTTTCCCTTGCTTTACTGGCTAAGCAGGAACAGCAGCCTCAGGCAATTATGTTTGGAGACCCAGCCACAGACACCTGAGGTTTTCAGATTGTTCTCGCTAGATTCTGCATTATTCCTGCAAGCCTAACTGCCCGTTAAGGTACTGGCTTAAAGCTGAATTACAGGAATTCATCTCCCTTGTAAAAAGTGAGGGCACACTATGTGTTAAGTCCAAGGAGGTGCATGACATTTCATGGACTTATCTTTATTATTTATATCTAACAGGTTTATAGTACTCCTGGAAGACAGCTATAGCTGTCTTCCAGGAGCCCGAGGCTGATCCTTCTGATCTCAGCATCTTCAACAGCAGACTGCTGCTATGCCTGCCCCTTCCCCTCCTTCTGCCCAATCAGAGAAGCATTGATATTATGTGAACACATTCACAAAATACAAAGGCTTCTGTGAATGGACACTAAAGGGAAGGGGCAGGCATTACTGCTCTGTGTGCTTCTCTCCTCTCACATCCTGGATCATCTCTACGGCAGAACAATAAACCTGTCAGATGTAAATAATAGCGAGAAGTCCAGGAGAAGTCATGCACTTCCTTGGACTTAGCTCACAGTGTACCTTCACTTTTTACAAAGTAGCTGAATACCTGGAATTCAGGGGTTGGCCAGGCGAGACTGTAAATCCTACATATTGCTGTACAAAATGGTGGTTGGAAGTACCATTTAGGGAATATTTATCATATCATAAAACCATGGGGAACATCGTGTTTTGTCAAAAACTAAAAAAGTTATCCCGTCAATAACCAAGATTGAAAAACAAACCAAATTGTCAAGGCATGTTCCCATGCCTAAACAGGTTTTCCAGACATATTTATTTATATTTTTAACTGTAGCCTATAATGACCAGCCCAACAGTAGAGCCAATCGTTTGTAGCAATGGACAAAGAGGAGCCTTGGGAGTGAAATAAGTTGCACCCTCTTGGGGGAGACTTATGCCCTGTACACACGGTCGGACTTTCCGACGGAATATGTGTGATCGGAGCTTGTTGTCGGAAATTCCGACCGTGTGTGGGCTCCATCGGACTTTTTCCATCGGAATTTCCGACACACAAAGTTTGAGAGCAGGCTATAAAATTTTCCGACAACAAAATCCGTTTGTATAAATTCCGACCGTGTGTGGACAATTCTGACGCAAAAAAGTGCCACGCATGCTCAGAATAAATTAAGAGACGAAAGCTATTGGCTACTGCCCTGTTTATAGTCCCGACGTACGTGTTTTATGTCACCGCGTTCAGAACGATCGGATTTTTCAACAACTTTGTGCAACCGTGTGTATGCAAAACACGTTTGAGCCAACATTCGTCTGAAAAAATCCATGGATTTTGTTGTCGGAATGTCCGATCAATGTCCGATCGTGTGTACAGGGCATAAGAGTTTTGATTAGGTATCCACCGTGTGTCCATGATGTTACAATAAAAAGTTAAAAAACAATAGATTATGTGTAACCAACTGGTTGGTGCTTGTTTGGCTTTACTTTATTTTTGCAATTCTGCATACAGCTAGAGGCACTGGCTGACTAACTTCATAATAATTTAAAGCTGCTTTGTCAACCTGATGCTTACACTGGCAACATTTCAAAAATATTAGTTGGCTGAACCAAAAGACTCTAACTACCAAGGCTGGCAGTAAACCATACAGTTTTCTGCAGCAGTGCAACTGGGCTGGGGTAACATTACTTATAGCTAACTGGCAAGGGGTCATATGTAATAACAGTCAAATGTATGAGTGTGTAGCCCAGTTTTTTACTGCAGTAACAAGGTGATGTCAGATTCTTCATCACCGTGATTAAAGAGTAGACAACTAAAAAGTTAGAAGAGTAGATAGCCTGCCTTACTTTTGAACATATAAATAAGGCAGGTATGAAACTCTAACTTGTTGAAAAAGCAGCACCAATAGAGGACTAAAAGAAGTGCAGCAGTTATTGACAAGATGCAATCACCAAGTTTGTCAGTACCTAGACCAGGGGTAGGCAATCTTTTGAGCACAGTGTGCTAAAAAATATTTTCAAAGAAATTGAGAGTGCCGATGTTATAACAAAAAAATGTCAACTTCACACTCTCAATCACAAAAAGGATTTTTTTATAAAGTAAATGCTGTAAACTACTTGAGTAGTAGTGAGAATTTAACACCCTGCACTCACGCCTCAGATCAGCCCCAATTCCTACAACTCCACACTTCAGATCAGCCTCAATTCATGCACCTTCAAACCTCAGATCACTGTACCCCCCCCTGCAAATATGTTTCACCTCTGTTCCCCCTGCTCATCTGTCCCACCAATACACCACCTTTCACATCAGCCCCACTGCTCTACCCCCCTGCTTCTCTGTCCCACCACTGAACACCCTTCTCATCTGCCCCAACACTGAACCCCCCTGCTCATCTGTTCCACCACTGTAACCCCCTTCTTATATGACCCATCACTGTACCCCCCTGCTCTTCTGTCCCACTGCTGAAGCCCCTTCTCATCTCTTCCACCACTGTACCTCCCTGCTCTTCTGTCCCACCTCTGAACCCCTTCTGCTCAATTTCCCCACAGCTGTACCCTCCTGCTCATCTGCTCCACCGCTGTACCCTCTTCTCATCTATAATATGTGTAATGTGCAGAGTGGTGAAAGGAAGCAGAGATGAGACACATCTACCTGTCCTGGCACACTCATCCTGCTGATCCACCTTTCGCATCCAGCCCACGTGCTTGTATGTGATGTCACAGACAAACATCTGGAATGAATGTGCAATGATGAGCTCAGGTCAGGGGCATTTTCTGAAAGCAGTGGGCCTGTGTGCAGGATCATAAGTTGGGCCCCCACAGCTGAGAAAAGTGCAGTGCTCTGCGCCACAGGAAAAGTTGGGTGTGATTTTCATTGCGCTGAATACTGGCTGTGGCTTAAACGGACACAGAATGCAGGGGTTCAGTAGTAAGTGATGCAAAGGTTCAGGAATAATTTCAACAAAGTTCCCAGAAGCTCAACAGTAATTCCACAAACTGTCTCCTGATTGTGGTTTTCTTAATCACAGTGAAATCCCTTCTTTCTGAGATTGGTAGTGGCAACCAAGTGAGTCATCTTCCTCCAGATGGTGGACGGGGCTAGCAGGACTGTGATTGGCTTTAGCAGTGATTGGCTTTAGCAGTGGCCAATGACAGTCCTCCTCCTCCTGGAAACACCCCCTCAGCAGAACTGCACCCAATCTCTTCCCCATCACAAAAGCTGACAATCACAGCTACAGCAAAGTTAGAGAACCAAACAATGTTTCCCATCTTTTACAATGTGTGGGGGCACAGTGCCTTCCCTCAGTGCAGGTGCGGCGTGGGGAATTATGAAATTGGAATGCATTAGTGTCTCACTGACACTTCCCTGTGCTGCTCTGCTCATGGGGAGGGAGTTGAGTGCCGGCAAAAGAGGCTTTGAGTGCCGGGGGTTGCCTACCCCTGATCTTGACCATCATTACAGCCGAGTAGTTACAGGGGTCCAGTAGCCTGCATTTAAACTGATGGCTGTCTTGTCAAAACCACATTACTAAAACAAGCAGCACTGCGCTATCAAACCCACATCATACATAACACCAATATATCAGGAGACTCGTATAAAAAAATATATAATTTAAAAATCTAGAATTTAAATTTAAATACAGTCTCGGTTTCACGTATGTTTCACAACCTCTGTTTCACGATTTTAACAGTCACAGCACATGTACTGGTATATCAACTACTAATGCTATGACTTTATTCATGAAGTGCTAAAAATTAACGTTTGGGGTCATCTATCCCTGTTCAACTAATTCTAAACTGACACTAAGGTCAATTATTTTCTTTCAAACACAGATAACTATTTTTGTGCAGAATACGACACTCAAGACTGCGAAAGAACCTCATGATTTTATTCAAAAGTGACTGAATGAGTAATAAGTGGGTTGGGTCATCAGCTGCAATTTTCTCAATGTTGTACTAGTCTGTAGCATGAAATTAGCCTAAAACCCTACTCACCTACAATCATGAGTTAAAGATGCAAATTCAAGTGTATATTGTGTAAATCTAGATTTTAAACAGGGAGCAGACTTATCCTCCATGATAATATGGAACTTTGGACAACTCAGGAGCATTTTGGAGCAAGGACAGGCTGAATTTTAATCCGTGCGTGGCCATTCCCATTCAATGGAAGTTAATCGCTAGATTGACTTCTGTCCAGCGGAGAAGCTGGAAAACTTCAGCCTGCAGCCGCAGGGCAGTGTATTCTGACAGTGGAGAGTCCCACTCTCCTCCATCAAACTTGTTTGTGTGGATGGAAGAATCTGTTCGCTTTTTTTTTTTCGTTCAGCCTACTGGCTAAATTAAACAAAAAGCTAGCCATCTCTGGCTAGCAAAGAAAAGAAAGTCTCTTGATTGATTTGACAAAAGGGTCAACCACGCCCCCTTGGACGCACTGACGTCATCCCTTTCACCGTCGAGTGCAGCCGATCCAAGCTGAGCCAGCTAAGGACCTCAGGAAGGTGGAAGCACTGTGTGATAACCTGTGTTCCATCTCTAAGCACAGCAGCGATTCTCTCTATCCACCATCCAGTCGCTTTCTAGCTGAGCTCTGTCTATACCAGCCGCTTGCCTACAGACCTCTGCATCAACCAGCCGCTTGCCTGTCGATTTGTGCTTTTCTCAGAGGGCTACATTCACACTCTGATCCTGACCCATAAGTGAGTGCATTTACCCTACTTTATTCCAAATAATAATACAGGTCACATTTAGATGGTGTGCCCCCGTCTCCTTATTTTTCTTTGCTTATGTGTATTAGGCTATCTCAGGACCTGATCCAGGGGAACTCCTGCCATCACCCTGAATTTCCTGTATTTACCCGCTAGGGATTCAGTTGCACCATAATTCTTATTTAATCTGTGGCCAGCTTGTTCTTTTAAGTGAACAGGTGAGAGTTGGCTTTATTTAGGTGTCTTGCACACTCACTACAAATCTGTTACTAGAAGATACACCAGAGTAGACCCAGAATACCCTAAATGGGTTTATATTTGCTGGAACGTACCAGAAAGGGCAGAGAGTACATAAACAGAAATCTGAGCTGATCTACTCTTTTACCCAAGCCCACACTACAAATAAGTGGATCAAATAAATGAGTGTGATTGACTGTAACCAGAATACAGTATATGGATGTTAACCCTTATGAATAATAAAGGGTCTCTTGTGTATTATAACATATGAATTACTGTTACTGCCTGCATATAAAACAGAGGAGATACAGAGAACAATGTTCTCATTGTGTACCACAATTCTTAATGATACTGTACCTTGACAATAGTGAAACACTGTATGAGACAGTTTACTTCATTACAAAACTATATTATTTTCTTGTACAAGCAAATAATTTAACAAAACAATTTACACTTGAATACAAGTTATTATGAGTGCTCTTATTGTAGGAAACCACTGAAGTTTAACATGGAAACATCAATTTAAACACTCCCCATTTCCCAAAGTTACTTGGCCTCCTATAGTTTGACATAAAAAGAATACCTTAGAATACCTTAGAAGCAGTCCCATTGACCTGTGTCAACTGGACAGCGTTTATAGACCCCAGCTCTGCAGTACGTTACAGTACATTCAGTACATTATGGCCACTGCTCTGTTGGTAACTATGACCCATAAGCGAGGGCTGCAGGGTACATATTCCAGTTTGCCAGAACTTGAGGCTGTAAATGCTGCACAACTCTGATCAGGCACAGAAGTGAGCCTGCAGGTGAGCGGCTAGCTATGGTGAGGGGTTCAGGGGAGTGGAGGTTGGGACGTTTGGGTATTCAAAACACTATTCAGATTTTAAAGAACCACTAAACTAATTTATTATACACAAACTTTTAATGTCAATTATCAAAATTTTTAAATGAATATGGATACATTTGCAAGCATATTTGTCAAAATGATCTGTAGTATTTTCATAGTATGCAACTTTTTTGTATTAATGTTAGTGGTCCATTAATATCTGTATAAGATGTACTGCTGCTAAGTTCCCTACAAAATTATTTGGTACTTATGTTTTTTTCCCTATTTGGCATACTTTTTTCTAGGATACAAACAGCCCTTTAGAATATTTATACATTTTACTTGTAGGTGTTTATTACAGGATTGGTCCATATGTAGCTGGCATATGAGAGGGGACATATGCAGCAATAAGGTGCAAGCTTGGTCATATTTTAAAACTAGTGGTTCCCAGAAACACCTAAATAGTAAGATCTTGTCACTAAATGTTATAGTATTAAATCGCTATTCATATTTTTTCACACGTCATTTATTCTTTCATAGATTTACAGACGTTCGTAGCAAACATATAATGTATCTGTAAGAAAATTTCCTATATGTACTCCATATAGATGGGTATAAACAGGTTAGATTCCAGGTCTATGAACAGAGGTCTGACCTTTAGTGTGAGAGAAAAGCCCTGGAAGAATACCACTGATCCAATCCCTAGGATTGGCACTGAGCTTTATCCATACAAGTGTCTGATGGAGGACACTCACATATCCTTAAAACCACTTTGAGGTTCCGTGACTCTTTCCTTCCAGTATCGGATGCCAGCAACGTCTGGGTCCCACCACTTTCCCACACTGTTTACATACCAAAGAAGTTAGGTTGCATGCCTGCTAATGTCTCACATACAAAAAGTTTACTGTGTCAGTAGTTACTTAGAAACTCCAACAATGGCCTCCCTCTCAGGCTTTACTATAGAGCTTCATGATTAAGCCCCAGTAGCAGGCAAAGGAGGAGGGTAGAGAGTCTCTCACTGCTGAAAGAATAACGTTTTTCTGTAAAAGGGATGACTGGTGTGTGGCCTAATTACTTTGGTATATCTGATGAAAGAATTGTTTGAATAGCCCCATAGTGACCAGACACAGTAAAATATGTTGTATTCTAGTAAACTAGCTTTACAACAGTAATGCACATACCCCCTCAACTGCACAACCAATATTAAAGTACAGCTGGTATGGTGGACTTTGGCGAAGTAACCCATCAAAACCCTTGGCTCAGTTCCTTTCTCAAATGACAGGGAAGCTCAATTCATGAGTTCAAGCCATGTTTTTTTATAAATACAGTATCTCACAAAAGTGAGTGCACCCCTCACATTTTTGTAAATATTTAATTATATCTTTTCATATGACAACACTGAAGAAATGACACTTTGCTACAATCTAAAGTAGTGAGTGTACAGCTTGTATAACAGTGTAAATTTGCTGTCCCCTCAAAATAACTCAACACACAGCCATTAATGTCTAAACCGCTGGCAACAAAAGTGAGTACACCCCTAAGTGAAAATGTCCAAATTGGGCCCAATTAGCCATTTTCCCTCCCAGGTGTAGTGTGACTCATTAGTGTGACAAGGTCTCAGGTGTGAATGAGGAGCAAGTGTGTTAAATTTTGGTGTTATTGCTCTCACTCTCTCATACTGGTTACTGAAAGTTCAACATGGCACCCCATGGCAAAGAACTCTCTGATGATCTGAAAAAAAGAATTGTTGCTCTACATAAAGATGGCCTAGGCTATAAGAAGATTGGCAAGATTTTGAATCTGAGCTGCAGCACGGTGGCCAACAGCGGTTGAACAGGACAGGTTCCACTCAGAACAGGCCTCTCTATGGTCGCCCAAAGAAGTTAAGTGAACATGCTCAGTGTCATATCCAGAGGTTGTCTTTGGGAAATAGACGTATGAGTGCTGCCAGCATTGCTGCAGAGGTTGAAGGGGTAGGCGGTCGGCCTGTCAGTGCTCAGACCATACGCCGCACACTGCATCAAATTGGTCTGCATGGCTGTCGTCCCAGAAGAAAGCCTCTTCTAAAGATGACGCACAAGAAAGCCCGCAAACAGTTTGCTGAAGACAAGCAGACTAAGGACATGGATTACCGGAACCATGTCCTGTGGTCTGATGAGACCAAGGTAAACCTATTTGGTTCGGATGGTGTGAAGCATGTGTGGCAGCAACCAGGTGAGGAGTACAAAGACAAGTGTGTCTTGCCTACAATCAAGCATGGCGGTGGGAGTGTCAAAGTCTGGGGCTGCATGAGTGCTGCCGGCACTGGGGAGCTACAGTTTATTGCGGTAACCATGAATGCCAACATGTACTGTGACATACTGAAGCAGAGCATGATCCCCTTCCTTTGGAGACTGGGCCGCAGGACAGTATTCCAATGTGATAACGACCCCAAACACCTCCAAGACGACCACTGCCTTGCTAAAGAAGCTGAGGGTAAAGCTGATGGACTGGCCAAGCAAGTCTCCAGATCTAAACCCTATTGAGCATCTGTGGGGCATCCTCAAATGGAAGGTGGAGGAGCACAAGGTCTCTAACATCCACAATCTCCATGATGTCGTCATGGAGGAGCGGAAGGGGACTCCGGTGGCAACCTGTGAAGCTCTGGTGAAGTCCATGCCCAAGAGGGTTAAGGCAGTGCTGGAAAATAATGGTGGCCACATAAAATATTGACACTTTTGGCCCTATTTGGACATTTTCACTTAGGGGTGTACTCACTTTTGTTGCCAGTGGTTTAGACATTAATGGCTGTGTGTTGAGTTGTTTTGAGGGAAAAGCAAATTTACACTGTTATACAAGCTGTACACTCACTACTTTACATTGTAGCAAAGTGTCATTTCTTCAATGTTGTCACATGAAAACATATAATAAAATATTTACAAAAATGTGAGGGGTGTACTCACTTTTGTGAGATACTGTATATATATCCCTGTGGTATTTTACATGATAAAACAAAATCACAAAAAAACCAACTATAAGAGTAAGAGCCTTTTTTAATAAGCTGCAGAGGCCGGATTAACCTACTATAGTACTGTAGCAGATCTTCCACCACTGGAGTCCCTAAGAGACAAATGAACTAACCAGTTGGCATCTACTCAAATCTAAAAAATGGGTGTTAGGTGGACTGCCCCTTTTTCTGCTTGAAGCTTACAGTCAGTTAAAGAGGAACTTCACCTGGGTTGCTAAAAAAAAATAAAAAAATAAAAAATGATACTCACTAGCCCATGGAGTCCAGAGCTATCTTCCCTGCAGCTATTTCTTCACTGGGCTTCGACTTTCCGGCGCCACCATCTTGGATTTGGGAGCTGGCTGTGACTTTGAGATGTCTAACAGCTGGCTCCCCACTGCACATGTACATGTCACAGCAGTGCAGCAAGACTAGTACTTGGAGACTGCAGCTGGGGGGAATGGAGGGTATGGGCCAAGCATACAAGTGTATGTAATTCTCACATAGATTGTGGAAGTACAAGGGGTGACCTAAGGCATCCACTTCCAAAAAATAAGGTACCCACTCCCTTAAAAAAACAAAAAAAAAGCTTCTGTAAACGTGTTAGAGGCAGGGAGAGGAAGAACAAGCTGAACTTTGGGTGAAGGTCCATTTAAAAGGGGGGAGAAGTGGAGGCAGGCACAGTAACTGGCATGTGATGAAAGTTTTAATGTAATTGTTAAAGCATTAATTATAAGGTTTGATTTAGTTATGTGTACTTTTTATACTGATTAAATGTTACTATGGCAATGCACCAAGGATAGGCTGTGAAAATATTAGATGTGACACAGGCACAGGGACACATGTTATTATAATTCAGAGGGGATAAGAATATTTATTATCAGATATGAGATCAGCAGGGGGGGTGGGGTTAACAAATGCTTTAACTTTACTCTGACTTTCCGAATCTCCATTAGTATTGAAGCCAAATGGTCATCATAACAGCCAGGCAACTAGCAATCTAAGAAGTAGTGGAAACCCTCACACTTCATACATATCCTAAAGCAGAGTTCTACCCAAAAATGGAACTCCCGCTGTCCGGATTCCCCCCCCCCCCCTCGGGTGTCACATTTGGCACCTTTCAAGGGGGAGGGGGGAGCAGATACCTGTCTAATCCAGGTATTTTCTCCCACTTCCAGCGAAAGATCATCGTAGTATCCGTGGCTATCTATGCCATGTCCGGCCCCTCCTCTGTCTCCCCCGCTGTCTTCTGGGAGACACACAGGTCCCAGAAGACAGCAGGGACCACTCAGAACGTGCACGTGACTCGCGTATGCGCAGTAGGGAACCAGGCTGTGAAGCTGAAAGGCTTCACTTCCTGATTCCCTTACTAGCAATGCAGGTGCTTCCACCCGGAGCTGAGGGACAGGTCGGCTTCGGGTGAGGACATTGCGTGCGCCCTGGACAGGCAAGTTTTTTAAGCAGAACCCCGCTTTAAAGCTTAACTCCAGGCAGATGTTAAAAAACACCAATTAATGCATTTACGTATTTACCTAAATTGATTTCAGCCTCTTTTAATTCCCTTTATAACAGCATTGTTTCTCAGAGCTTGGGGCCATACTTTGGGCCAATATGGTGTCCTGCATTTACAGATGCTGGTAAGGAACTTTCTCACAGAGGGCAGAGTAATACATTTATTAGTCTTTTGCTGCTTCTAATTATCCTATCACACTGAGGGCATGGAGGTGACCTAGCTTCCTCAGAGAAAAGCTTGGTCACCATGCTGGCTGTACTATGTAGTAGAACTGCGTAAATCGCAGGAATAGATAGACAGTAATACAAATCCTTTGGCAGGTAACACAGCCCTTAATTTGAATTTAAACTCTGTATTTGCCTTGAGTTCAGCTTTACATTGCTCATAACTGAACACGATAAATTGGAGAGCCTACTATTTGTAATTGCCATATTCCTAAGGACTATGGGAATACCTGGACAGCAACACATTCATCGTGTTTTCCAGCAAAGTACAAAAATAGAGTTATCCATAACTTTACTGTTTCTGTTAATGCAAGTTGTAAATTAAATGTAAATGTAAGGTAATGCTACCACTTCTTAACCGACAATAAGTGCCATCTCTGACAAATGTGCACTATGTTAAATATCTTGTAAGACATTTTCCCCATAAAGATTCTTATAACAACATAAATAAATGACTGCACAAATTGTTGCAGTTGGGATGAAATTTCGTATCACATAATGTATTCCTAATGGCTCTTAAAAAGAGCTAAGTGCGTTGATAGTTAAATGCCACAAAAATTCTTTTTTTTTTTTTGCCCTAAGTAGGGTATCTGTAGCTCTGCTAACAAGCCACCAAAACAACAACAGTTCTCCTCTGCTACACAGACCCATCTGTCCACACTGTCCATTTTCATTATACCAGTCCAACTATTTAAAGTGACATCCTTCATGACAGTACGAAATGCACTCTGCTGAAATTATCAGGAATTCATGCCCAGAGCATCTTCTCATGACACATACTTCATACATGTGACTTAATACCCAGTCTTAGAATGAAGCCACATTTCATTATCAGTGGTTTGCAGAGGATTTCCTGAAGAAATAAAAGAATTCAGAAAGAATATTACATTGAGTATACCTCCCAGCGATTTAAACAAGAGTTCATAAATAAACAGTTAATAAAAATGTTCAACTGCACTACTTCCAAAGTGCAGCCAGTTCTTTCATGCATGTTTAATAATTCTCTAATTGTTTAATTATTTTAAGTGCATTTAGGGAACTGCTCAATCCTGGATACATGCTTAACATAGGTAATAACATCTGCCTCCTGCATTGAACTAAGATCTGTCTCCAGATCCAGTTATCAATACTATATTTGCCACTGTGGCTCTTGCACTGGATTTCTAAATGGCAGAACACCATGGGGATGATTTACTTTTTTTTTATCTCAGATTTTATTATAAGGTTTTTATAGCACAACAACATATACACAAAAGACGTAAAGATCATGACACGGGCAATCATATCAAAGCAGAAACATGCAGGCACCCCCCCCCCCCACAAAAAAAAAAAAAATTCCCTTCCTTTATTATATCAATCAGCAATCCACCCATCATATAGATGAGACTTATTTTTACCCATACATCTATATCCAAACAATCATAACAACTAGCTCAATACCGTACCCATGTGATCTAGCCACAGTGTCCAGATAGAATCAAACCTCTTAGATGAATTTCTTATAAAGAAAGTATGTCTCTCAAAAGAAATGCATTTATTGAGATCAAATATCTAATCAGATAAAGTCAAAGGATGTGGGGAAGTCCACTTAAGAGCAATTTGTCTCCAAGCCACAAAAAGCGCACGTATGACAGTAATCCGCTTTGGTGAATTGAGCACTAAGTTGTCAAGATATCCCAATAAACATGTTAAAAGATCCACTAAAAGGGGTTGATTTACTAAAACTGGAGAGTGCAATATTTGGTGAAACTCTGCATAGAAGCCAATCAGCTTCCAGGTTTTTTTTTTTGCCAAAGCTTAACTGAACAAGGTGAAGTTAGAACCTGATTGGCTACCACGCAAAGCTGCACCAGATGTTGCACTCTCCAGGTTTAGTAAATCAACCCCACTGTGTTTGATAAAAACACAACATAATGAAAAGCAACCTATTTGATTGCTTGTGGCGCCGATCAATGTAGAGGTAAAAGCATATTTCTGTGTCCAAGAACATGGGGTTCAGGCTTGTCCTAATACCAATCCAGGGGGTTATGTCACTCAGATTTCATGCTTATATTCTGTCTCTGAGGTGGTCCATGTCATCTAGGATGGCTGCTACACATTTATCCTACAATGTTTCATTTTGATGCTGTTGTCAGTTCTCATGTATCTATTATACAAAATATCAATTTGCTGTTGTTACCAGTTTTATTTACAATGTTTTGTTAATGGATTTTTTAACATGTTATGCAATTACTACCAAAAAATAAACACTGTGTTTTTACACTGACTGTTTTCCTGCTGCCACACATACCTCATTAAGGCTATATTCACACCATGGCGTTCCGTTTTTTGGGCAGAATCGCTGCCATTCGGAAATACCGCAAACAGCGGGACACCCTTGCAATCCCCGTTACTTGGAATGGCAGCAAATTGCGGTGTGATTCCGCCACGATTGTGGCCCGTCGAATCGTGGTAAAATTGCACAAGCAGAATAGCGGAACACCCGACGCCCAAAAGAAGTTCTTGTACTTCTTTTGGGCTTTGGACATCCCGTAATTCTGCTTGCACGATTTTAAATTAAAAGTCTACTGTAGCCTCCCTGGCGGTATTCCCGAGTGTGACTCGGGGTTAAATTTCAGTACCATTAGCGGTAACCCCGAGCCACACTCGGGATTACATCTCAGGATCCTGGTGCAGTGTACTTACCTTGTCCCCAGGATCCTGCGATGTCCCCCTCTGGACCGCGGGCTCTGTCCTCCTCCCAAAGTCTCTCTGTGCCGGGCTCCGTTCCCTGCAAGCGCCGCGACGCATGGGGGCAGAGCCTGGCGACAAATTCAAAAAAGTGAAAATTCATAACACATACAGTACACTGTAATCTTACAGATTACATTACTGTATGAAATCATTTCACATCCCTTTTGTCCCCAGTGCTTTGTCCAGTGCCCTGCATGCAGTTTTATATGATATATACTGTTCTTTCTGCCTGGAAACTGGAGATTGTCCATAGCAACCAACAAGTGTCCCTTTACATCAAAAGTAAAGACCAGCTAGAAAACAGCGATAGTAAATTAGAACACTTGCACAATTGAGCGATAGTGAATTGTGGGGAAATTTATATTATTATTATATTATTATTTTTTATAATTATTTATATTTATTTATTATATTATAATTTATGATTTTGTGTTTCAAACTTCCTAATACCTGGGATATCTACTAGACTCTTGGTGGACAGATTTAAGTGTGTTATTGCTAAGAATGATTTCTCCAGCAACACATTCAGTGTCGATGGGGGAATCCTTACCGTGGAGCCATTGGGGGTTTATTTACTAAAGGCAAATCCACTTTGCACTTGGAAGTAAAGTCGCTGTAGATCCAAGGGGGACATGCAAGGAAAATAAAAAAACAGCATTTTAGCTTGCACATGATTGGATAATAAAATTAGCAGAGCTTCCCCTCATTTCATATCTTTCCCTCAGATCTGCAGCGACTGCACTTGAAAGTGCACTTGCAGTGCAGAGTGGATTTGCCTTTAGTAAATCAACCCCATTGTGTTCTTCCAACAGGCTGGTTGTACCCAAGTTGATCAATCGATCAAGCCTGCCCATACAGGGTTGGAAGCTTGACAGGTCCCTGCTGAACTGGCCAAGATTTGAAACGTCTATTTGAAACGTGCACATGAATGGTTGATGGAAGTGAGCAGAGCTTCATCTCAATAATTAAGCTCTGGGAATAATACAACTGCCCTTTACAAAGTGATCAGTCTTTTTGCTTTTAGTTAATCATCCCCGGTGTGTCATTCTTTGGTTCAGTAATAACAACGTTATTGCAAAACAGTTCCTTCTGTGAATAGTCAAAAACAAAATATTTGCTTTCACTAATTACTCACCTAGATCACAGCCTCTTTTTAATCTGCGCCGGGCAAGTTTGATCTGATCCTGGAGGATTTGTACCCAATGTCGTGGGCCAGGGACCTTTTCCACATTGTTAGCAGCACAGTATTTCTCTGTGAAAACTGAAGAAAAAACACAACATACTGTAAAGAAAAGCAGATTGATGGAATGCTGTCTCTTCTGTGAGAAGACAGTTTCTGGGAATAAGCCTAAATGTGTATAAAAACTGCATTAATAATGTTGGAGAAAAGTGTCTCAAACTGCTGCATATACAAAATGGTAATGAAGGCTCAATCACTCTGCAGATGAGATGTGTTTGTGCATCCTCATTTGAACTTGCTAATACAAAAGAGCAGAGACAATGCAGCACATACGAGTACTAGCTGCAAAGATCAGGAAAGACATGCTCTGCAGTGATTTTAAGATAAAAGACAAGTTATTCTGCCTATCACTGTAGAAAAACGTAAAACATTTTTGGGGGAGAATATGATTTTTCATGGTCTCAAACCTAATACAAATAAACAGGTAACAGGAATATTAGACTGCTAACCTTTCCTGCAGAAATCTCTGTTCTGGGTTCCCTGCAGTGCTAGAATAATGGTCCTTAGATCTTTGCTGGATGGGATTAAGCCCCTGTTCACATTGGAGTGACTTGTCATGCGATTTGACAGGTCAAATCGCATGACAAGTTGCATGCTATTGCCAGCAATTGCACTGTTCAAATCGGTGCGACACAGACTCTGCGATGCCATATCGATTTGAAAAAGTAGTACATGCACTACAGCAGAAGAACTGTGTTGTGAATAGACAAGCTGCCTGCTGAGCTCTCTCCTCCCGACACAAATTTTATCTCATGTGTCGGGAAAACTGCTCAGAAGTGACTCATGCTGATAACAGGGGAACGAAGCACCAGATAGAAACGACACGTAGAGATTTAGAGAGAGATAAGTAAACTCTACAGATATACTCTATGTGCTTTGCTTAGATTTCATGACTGAGGTTTACAACCACTTTAATGAACCATATTATTTGTAATAGCTGTCCTTTAATGAGATCACTATCACAAAAATACTGTATTGTATTCTGATATATTTATGGAGTTCAACAATGTAATAATTGTATTCAATATTTTACATGCCTTTATTTTTATTCTTTTTTCACGGTAATATGCCAATCAAGCTGTTCATTAACTTTGACAGTGGTTGGGACAAACTCTATTGCTCTGTACACACGGTCAGATTTTGCGACGGAAAATGTGTGATAGGACCTTGTTGTCTGAAATTCCGACCGTGTGTGGGCTCCATCACACATATTCCATCAGAATTTCCGACACACAAAGTTTGAGAGCAGGCTTTAAAATTTTCCTCCAACTAAAACCGTTGTCGGAAATTCCGATCGTGTGTATACAAATCTGACGCACAAAGTGCCACGCATGCTCAGAATAAATTAAGAGACGAAAGCTATTGGCTACTGCCACGTTTATAGTCCCGATGTACATGTTTTATGTCACCGTTTTCAGAACGATCGGATTTTCCGACAACTTTGTGTGACCGTGTGTATGCAAGACAAGTTTGAGCCAACATCCGTCGGAAAAGTTCCATGGATTTTGTTGTCGGAATGTCCGATCAATGTCCGTCCGTGTGTACAGGGCATAACACTGTTAGGTTTAGAGCGTTAGTAAACGCGTGAATGAAAAAGGAAATTGTGCCAATATACACCGCATACTAGCACACTATGACAAACTTACCTTACAAGGAACATTTTTAACAAGACCTTCTTACGAATAAATAGTAACACGAGTAAAACACATCTAAAAATGTTAACATTATAACACTGAAACTGGTCTGTAAGTGGTAGATTTTAAAGAATATACAGTACTGTATATTTTTACTTGACTTAAAGTGGTAGTAAAGTCTCAAGAAAAATGTTCCCCCTGCAAGTTAATGTAAGTTTACGTGCTAGTATGCCTAGCATGCATTACGGCAGACTTACCTTAAAGTGGATGTAAACTCTCACAAATACCCAGTGAAGTGAACAGCCTCAGATGATACACAGAGATGAAACAAATCTCCCTACATAAGTTTTACATGTACTATATATCTGCTGTCTTCAGCTTGCTATATTCTTTAGAAAGTGCACATCCTGTTAGAGATTTTTTATTCCTGTTCAGCACTGGGAGGGGAGTCTTGGCATACACTGTGTGACAGCTGATTGGAGGAAAAGGCACCCCCCCACTCCACAGAGGAAGGAATGTGCAGAGCTGTGCTGTGAATAGACCAGCTCTCTGTTAATCTATTAATCACACCCAACCCGACACAAATTTCAGGCTGGTTTTATCTTGGTTGTCAGAGAACTTGTCAGAAGTAATCATGATGATAACATAAGAATGGAGCAGTAGAAAGACACGGGACTTAGGGCTTTGGAGAGCGATAAGTAAACACTACAGATACAGTGCCTTGCAAAAGTATTCACAACCCTTGGCATTTTTCATGTTTTGTTGCCTCACAACCTGGAATTAACATGGATTGTTTGAGGATTTGCATCATTTAATTTACAGAACATGCCCACAACTTTGAAGATCTTTTTTTTTTATTGTGGAGCAAACAACAAATAAGACAAAATAACAGAAAAAGTCTATGTGCATAACTATTCACCCCCCTAAATTCAATACTTTGTAGAGCCACTTGTTGCGGCTATCACAGCTCCAAGTCGCTTTGGATAAGTCTCTATGAGCTTGCCACATCCTACCACTGGGATTTTTGCCAATTCCTCCTTGCAAAACTGCTCCAGATCCTTCAAGTTGGATGGTTTGTGCTTGTGAACAGCAATCTTTAAGTCTGACCAGATTTTCTATTGGATTGAGGTCTGGGCTTTGACTTGGCCATTCCAACACATTTACATGTTTCCCCTTAAACCACTCAAGTGTTGCTTTAGCAGTGTGTTTGGGGTCATTGTCCTGCTGGAAGGTGAACCTCCGTACTAGCCTCAAATACACACACAGAGTGGTACAGGTTTTACTCAAGAATATCCCTGTATTTAGCACCATCCATCTTTCCCTCAACTCTGACCAGTTTCCCAGTCCCGACTACTGAAAAACATCCCCACAGCATGATGCTGCCACCACCACCATTTTTCACTGTGGGGATGGTGTTCTTTGGGTGATGTGATGTGTTGGGTTTGCGCCAGACACAGCGTTTTCTTTGATGGCCAAAAAGTTCAATTGTAGTTTCACACATGCCTTTTCTCAAACTCAAAACGTGCCATTTTGTTTTTTTCTGAAAGTAATGGCCTTCTTCTACATGCTATAGTTCTTTCCTTTGATAAATTAACGAAAAGATACTTTGTTTCTACTTATCTGCGTGTTGTCATAAAATTTGGCAGGCTGCCTGGATTCTTTTTTTTCCAGCTGTGAGAACTCTCTGCACTTGTTAGAAAGATCATGACTTGCTGTTTTGAAGATCAGGAAGGGAAAAAGATTGCGATTTTGATTCTTAATGATTAATTGTGCAGCTCTAACTGCCACTATATACCTTTTTGGATGATCTATATACCACGGTTATATGATAAACTGCACAGTCTCTCCAGTGCTGAGAGTTCAGGTAGGAGGAGATTTCCACTGCAGCCTGTATACACGCCCACATGTGTGACGTCAATATCATGTGACCTGGCTAACTCTGATTAACAAGTAAATGTTCTCTCCAGCATAAAAGACACAACTGAGCATGTGCAGGTCAACTACTTTGCCTGTGTTAGCTGGCCTTCGCCCGGTTAGACAGCGCAGGAGGGAAAGATCTATGCATACTGGATAAAACAGCCTTTTTACACAATGCAGAGGATTAACCCCTTAAGTTCCACAGTTTGTATAACAAGCATGCTATGCTGCATATGCAGACTGATTTTACTGTTGTGGATTTTGTAACACTTTAAATTGTCAAATAAGTTTAACCCAATGTACTCTTTAAATACATTTCTGAAGCCACATTGAGCTAAATTTTAGTGGGGCAATAGGGTATGAATATTTTTTTAATAAGAGACATTTAAATTAGAAAAGGGCAGCTCTTGAGTGTGTATAACTGGAATAGGCATGTGTTATATGTATGTGATACCTGTTTTCATACAGGGAGAGCAGGAAACTCTGGACTTCCTGGCCTGTAAGCTAGCAGTCTAGGGAACAGGGCATTACATTTTACAACTGATCATAGTAATTTGCAGGGCCTGTTGCACAGAATTATTGCTATTATAAAACTTAAAGGTAATATGCGTGTTCTTTTTGAAAAGCAAACTTTTGTCCCTGTATGTTTTTCAAATTAATTATTCCTTGGTTATGACACTATATAAATACTTTCCATACAATCGGAAAACACATACCACATGACTCAGGAAAGGAAATCATGGATTATGATCTATGTGTACCTTTTATTGCTCCCACAATATTTTGATCCAGTCCTTGTCTGTTGTCATTGAGTCCACGCTTCCGTTTCCCATTGGGTAGTGATGTTGCCAAAGTTTTATCATCGAAAAAAGCACAGACAAGTTTTCTAAAGAGAAGGCTTCCTGACCTCTTGTAGTTGGATAGTATGGAGTCAAGCTGGGATTTCGGCATGAATACATCAAACCCTTCAGCCAACTGCACATCTGGCTATCAAAGTAAAATAATGCAATGAATAAAGATATCAACATGTGTAAAATTTACAATTATAAGGCAAAAAGCTGGAAGCAATTACTTCTTTTAAACATACTACGTGATTACATAAAATATGTTATTAATATGTTATATGTTATTATTAATATATGTTAAGACAAAAATCTGTAGAAAATCTAATAGTGTGTATGGGGCTTAAGTGATTGCAAAATTAATGTCCAGCATTGGTGTCAGTGACTGCAATAATAAGCCCCAGCATTGGTGTCAGTGAGTGCAATAATAACCCCCAGCATCAGTGTCAGTGAATTAAATAATAAACCCCATAATCTGTGTCAGTGAGTGCAATAATAACCCCCAACATCTGTGTCAGTGAGTTCAAAAATAACCCCCAACATGGGTGTCAGTGAGTGCAATAACACCCCCCCCCACACACACACACAATGGTGGTCAGTGACAATGCAATTTAACCCCCCTTGCATTGATGGTCAGTGACAGCGTGAGTTAACCCTCTCCTTGCATTGATGGTCAGTGACAGTGTGAGTTAACCCCCCTACCACAGAGGGCTGGTGCACCAGGGATCTACACAATCAAATTAACACTACCAACACATACTATCAAAAATGCATGAAAACAATACATATATTATCCTTGAAATCACATGATGTTGCTAGAGATAGCATGCTTTGTAATAATAAAGTGTGAAGTAAATATATTCCTATAATGTTCATGTATTAAGATGATGTGACAGTTTGCAAATGATTACATTTTCATAAGGCATCATTTGAATATCCATCATTTGAGTATTTATGAGAAAGAAAAATATATTCTGCAAAGGACAAATGCTAATGTTTTTAGGTTTGGTGTAATGAGAAGCTGTGTGAATTGCATTACTTTGATGAAGGCCAAAGCAATTAATTAACCTTTGAATTGCAACTTACGTCGGAAGATGACGAGTTGACAACAATACCGAATCCTGGCACATGATTCTCTTCTTTCTTGACATGCTCTGCTTGTAACAGACTAGCTCTTTCTGGAAGTACCACAGTTTTATGTTCTCTCACACTCATGCTGTGTACACTATGAACTGGTGTCACCACTGCACTCTTTGGAATGACTTTTTTCTTCATTATTCGTTTCCTTGACAGAACTGCCTTCTGGGAGCAAACACAAGACTGGGGAAGCTGCTGCCGACTTTGTGCCACTACAAAAAAATGCAAGAGAATAGATGAAAGATGAATGAAAGATGAAGGCTAATTTCCTAGCTCCACTATGTTGTAATAATAAAAAATGTATCAATATAATACTACCAGTTATCTTGCCATAGTAGACAAATTAATGTGGAGTGGCATGGAAATTGATAGTGAGAACATGGCTGGCAACAAAACCACCAACCAGTGTAGAATGGGAGAATGAGGTTAATATCACAATAAGGAATTGAAAAGTTTGTGTACAATAAGAGGGAAAATATTAAGGTGTTTGAAAAAAATATGGGAATGTTGGATTGGCAGATAAGGGTAAAGTGCAATGTATGGATAAAGGTGAAATGAATATGGTAAATGCTTTCTTTCTCTTTCTCCTCTGTTCTGGGTATGCTCTCTTTATTTTAAAGATAAAGATTGATATAGGTGATAAATAAAAATGGGATACTTTTGTAATAGATAGGGCAAATGTATTGTAGTGTATTGTACAAATTAAGGGTGTATGTTAAATGTTGAGTCATTGGGTTAAATGTGGATGTGAGAAGATGTATGTAAAAAATAATTTTTGAATAAAGATTATATGAGTTAAAAAAAGGAAAGAATGTTCCTAATTTCTAGTTACCAAAAACATACTGTTAATACTAGCCAGCTTCTGTGTAAAGATTACACTACATGCATGGCTCCTCCATTGTTCACCTGTGCAACCAAAATTTGAAGCTAAAATAAAGTGGATGTGAGCTGGTACATGGACCAAATAGCCCTGCAATAATGGGGATGATTGCAACATTAACCATGGATCCCTCACGTTACCTACCTACAAAATGCAAGATTTGGTCATTGGATCTTATTTGCAATCCTCATTCATGCAGCAGCAGGATTCTTAGATTCTCCCCTCACCAAGTCTTGCTTTAATATTTAATCTTTCAAATGCTAGACCATCTATTGCCCACTGAGCTATTGTCCACGGGTTCTTATATTTGACATTGAAATGATGGAGTGGGGCTTACTGCGGGAAAGGGTGGAATTATATCTTGACCTGGGCACTCGGGCAGAGGTTGAGGCTTCAGGCTCAGACTAGGTTTAGGATCCAAGAGGGCTCTTCAAGGACCCAGGGTTTGGTATGAAGATGTATACAGATATTTGCAGTTTGTACGCTCATAAATACAGCTGTTACTTTAAAAACTTTTTAGGCAAGATCAGGTTCACTTCACAGCTATAACCCATCAGATTATGGGCAGATATGCAAGCGCAAGCTGATGGCTTCAAACATAATTTGGATAAATTATCTTTCAGTAATAATGCATGTATGGGCTGGTTGAGTGTATGTTACATAGTTAATATTAGGGTTGTCCCGATACCGATACTAGCATCGGTATCGGCACCGATACCGAGCATTTGCCCAAGTACTTGTACTCAGGCAAATGCTCCCGATGCTTCCGCCGATACCTGGAAGTCAGCTGTGATCGGTGCGTGGGGGAGTTACAAGATTCTCCCACAGCGGCTTTCAGCGGCTTTAGTGACATACAGCGGTGATCGGTCACCGCTGACTGTCACTGCATCCTCCTCCGTGCCCCCTCCGTTCCTCTGTCCCCCTCCGCTGTCCCCCTCTGTTCCGCCGTTCCCCTCTCCTTATCTGTCCCCCTCCGCTGTCCCCTCCGTTCTGCTATCCCCCTCTCCTTCTCTGTCCCCTTCGTTCTGCTGTGCCTCTCCGCTGTCCCCTCCGTTCTCCTCTCCTTCTCTGTCCCCCTCCGCTGTCCCCTCCGTTCTGCTGTGCCTCTCCGCTGTCCCCTCCGTTCTGCTGTGCCTCTCCGCTGTCCCCTCTGTTCCCCTCTCCTTCTCTGTCCCCCTCCGCTGTCCCCTCCGTTCTGCTATCCCCTCTCCTTCTCTGTCCCCTCCGTTCTGCTGTGCCTCTCCGCTGTCCCCTCCGTTCCCCTCTCCTTCTCTGTCCCCCTCCGCTGTCCCCTCCGTTCTGCTGTGCCTCTCCGCTGTCCCCTCCGTTCTGCTGTGCCTCTCCGCTGTCCCCTCTGTTCCCCTCTCCTTCTCTGTCCCCTCCGTTCTGCTGTGCCTCTCCGCTGTCCCCTCCGTTCTGCTGTGCCTCTCCGCTGTCCCCTCTGTTCCCCTCTCCTTCTCTGTCCCCCTCCGCTGTCCCCTCCGTTCTGCTATCCCCTCTCCTTCTCTGTCCCCTCCGTTCTGCTGTGCCTCTCCGCTGTCCCCTCCGTTCCCCTCTCCTTCTCTGTCCCCCTCCGCTGTCCCCTCTGTTCTGCTGTGCCTCTCCGCTGTCCCCTCCGTTCTGCTGTGCCTCTCCGCTGTCCCCTCTGTTCCCCTCTCCTTCTCTGTCCCCTCCGTTCTGCTGTGCCTCTCCGCTGTCCCCTCCGTTCCCCTCTCCTTCTCTGTCCCCCTCCGCTGTCCCCTCCGTTCTGCTGTGCCTCTCCGCTGTCCCCTCCGTTCTGCTGTGCCTCTCCGCTGTCCCCTCCATTCTGCTGTGCCTCTCCGCTGTCCCCTCTGTTCCCCTCTCCTTCTCTGTCCCCCTCCGCTGTCCCCTCCGTTCTGCTGTGCCTCTCCGCTGTCCCCTCCATTCTGCTGTGCCTCTCCGCTGTCCCCTCTGTTCCCCTCTCCTTCTCTGTCCCCCTCCGCTGTCCCCTCCGTTCTGCTGTGCCTCTCCGCTGTCCCCTCCATTCTGCTGTGCCTCTCCGCTGTCCCCTCTGTTCCCCTCTCCTTCTCTGTCCCCCTCCGCTGTCCCCTCCGTTCTGCTATCCCCTCTCCTTCTCTGTCCCCTCCGTTCTGCTGTGCCTCTCCGCTGTCCCCTCCGTTCCCCTCTCCTTCTCTGTCCCCCTCCGCTGTCCCCTCCGTTCTGCTGTGCCTCTCTGCTGTCCCCTCCGTTCTGCTGTGCCTCTCCGCTGTCCCCTCTGTTCCCCTCTCCTTCTCTGTCCCCCTCCGCTGTCCCCTCCGTTCTGCTATCCCCTCTCCTTCTCTGTCCCCTCCTTTCTGCTGTGCCTCTCCGCTGTCCCCTCCGTTCCCCTCTCCTTCTCTGTCCCCCTCCGCTGTCCCCTCCGTTCTGCTGTGCCTCTCTGCTGTCCCCTCCGTTCTGCTGTGCCTCTCCGCTGTCCCCTCTGTTCCCCTCTCCTTCTCTGTCCCCCTCCGCTGTCCCCTCCGTTCTGCTATCCCCTCTCCTTCTCTGTCCCCTTTGTTCTGCTGTGCCTCTCCGCTGTCCCCTCCGTTCCCCTCTCCTTCTCTGTCCCCCTCCACTGTCCCCTCCGTTCTGCTGTGCCTCTCCGCTGTCCCCTCCGTTCTGCTGTGCCTCTCCGCTGTCCCCTCCGTTCTGCTGTGCCTCTCCGCTGTCCCCTCCGTTCTGCTGTCCCCCTCTCCTTCTCTGTCCCCTCCGTTCTGCTGTCCCTCTCCGCTGTCCCCCTCCGTTGTGCTGTCCTCCTCCTCCTTCCTTTGTGTATGGATAGAGTCAGCTGACTCTGTCCATTCACATAACTGAAACATTGTAATCTCCTGTGATTACGATGTGTCAGTTTATGAATGGAGAGGAGCCGCTGTCTCCTCTCCATTCATTCTCAGTGCAGCTGAGGCTGCAGAGAAAGGGACTGGGGAATCTCTATCCTCTGTCTCTTTCTCTGTCTCAAGGGGGAGATATCAGAGGTCTGTTAAGACCCCTGGTATCTCACCAAAGCCCCCCAACAGGGCTGATTAAAAAAAAAACAAAAAAAAAAAACACATTGCAATAAAGAATAAAAAAAATATTATTGTAAAAAATAAAAATTGTGAATAAAAAAACAACAACACACACACACCGTTCACCCCCTCCTCCTCCCCCCCCCGAAAAAAAAGAAAGCACTGTTAAAAAAAAAAACACTGTCACGTGACATTAAAAAAAAGTATCGGTAATCGGTATCGGCGAGTACTTGAAAAAAAGTATCGGTAATCGGTATCGGCGAGTACTTGAAAAAAAGTATCGGTACTTGTACTCGGTCCTAAAAAAGTGGTATCGGGACAACCCTAGTTAATATGGTTGAAAAAAATCTGTCCAGTTCAACCAACATAGAAAAAAAAACACACACAGATAGAAAACCTCCATATACACAATCCTATACCCACAGTTGATCTAAGAGAAGGCAACCCTCCCCCGCCCCCCCCCCCCCCCCTAATAAAGCATGATTCAATTTGCTCCAGCAGGGGAAAAAAATCCTTCCTAATCCCCCAAGAGGCAATTGGATATTCCCTGGATCAACTTTATCTAGAAATATTATTATCCAGTTATATTATGTGCATTTAGGAAAGAATCCAGACCTTTGTTAAAACAATCTACTGATCTGGCCAGAACCAGTTCTTGAGGGAGTCTATTCTACAATTTCACAGCTCTTACTGTGAAGAAGTCTTTCCGTATTTGGAAATTAAATCTCCTTTCCTCCAGAAGTAAAGAGTGCCCCCTTGACCTCTGTGATGACCTTAAGGTGAATAACTCTACACTGAGTTCACTATATAGACCACTTATGTATTTATACATGTTGACCATATCCCCCCTTAATCTCCTCTTCTCAAGAGAGAATAAATTCAGTTCCTCTAATCTTTCCTCATAGCTGAGCTCCTCCATGCTTCTTATCAGTTTGGTTGCCCCTTCTCGGCACTTTCTACGGTTCCTCTGTATCCTTTTTGTGAACTGGTGCCAAAACTGAACTGCATTCCAAATGAGGTCTTACTGACCACACCTCGTATATGTTTATTTCAATTGAGGATTAATAGGAAGAGCAGAAAGAAAATTCCCAGAGGCAGTTTACCTTCATATTTGGGAACTGGTATTCCCAAAAATGAGAATATAGTGGGGGGCAGGGCTAACCTGACGATTGCTCCACTGAGTGTCCTTGGATGGGGAGTAGGGTGGTAGATTACTGGCACCTTATACATACCCTGCAGGAAAGAATGAAATGTGTTCATATGCGCCACGCCGAATGGTAGGTGTGGCCATATATTCGCAAAAGTCTTTGCCCATGGGTAGATAGCAGGTAGGTACATCACTGACCTCCTAAATATACCCTGCAAGGAGGAATAGTGTATTCTGACCATTGACCTCCTGTATGTTGATGAATGGGGAGAAGGGTAGAGATCACGCTCCTGCTGTGTGTCTATGGATGGGGAATGGGATAGAGTTTATTGACCCTGCAGGCAGGAATTAGGTGTGTCTTGATCATTGCCTCCTGTGAGCCCATTGCTGACATCTCAGCTACCTGTGCCAGTGATTCTAGGCATGTCCTGGCGACTGTAGTTCAACCCCATCCAGCTGTTCTCAGGCTGCATTCCTCTTAGGAAACAGTCTCTGCTTTGCTCGGAGTGTCGCCCCCTTCACCTCCTGCTCACATCACACTGACTGGGCCTCTAACTGGGCCTCTAACTGGGCCTCTAACTGGCACCAGGAAAGCAGCGTAGCATGCGAGAAGACTGAGTTTAGGCAAGCATGTTTACAAACATTTCTTTACAAGTTGGCTGGCCCTGATATTTTTTACAGATCTGGCAATGACTCTGCAACATGAATAAAATTTTGGCCTTGCCAGTGAATTCCAGAAAGTCCTAGGAGAGAACAAAAGAGATTGGCTGGAAAAAAACCAACGCAGTCAGTCAATCCCTACTGTGAGGAGCACTGGAGAGGGGATGTCTGGAGAGATCAGGGATTGATGAAAGACATATACAATCACTTCTTTATTAACTAGAATTAGTTGAATGGCACAGCAAATATCCAGGCATGATTCTTTGTATTATATAGGGTAGGCAGAAAATGGAGTGATAAGTGACAAGTAATACTTTAATAGTGAATAATAATCAACCGACAACAGTGAGCTTTATAAGATACATACCATTAACGTTAGTAAGAGTTAATAGTTTTTATTAAAGTCACAAGTGTGCTACATCATGATGATTAATCCAACAGTTTTTATTAAAGTCATAAGTGTGCTATATCATGATGACTAATACATTCTGCAAACTGTAATATGTAAATAGATAAGTATGATTTAAAGAAACACCTACAAATAACATGCTGGTGGTTATGTAGTACAAAGTGCATTTAATGGCACAGCAAGATGGCTATAGACTAATACACTACATGACGAGACTGAAGGAGGAATAAATTGGATGATTTAGTACAAACAATAAGACCCCTTTCACACTGAGGCACTTTTCAGCCTCTTTCACGCTAATAAAAGAGCCTGAAAGGCTCACAAAAAACCTATTTCCAATAAAATCAATAAATGCTTTCACACTGGAGCAGTGCGCTGGCAGGGCGGTAAAAAAACGCCCCTCTCCATTGAAATGAATGAAAAGCTCTTCAAAAGCGCCTGAAAAGCTCTTCGAAAGAGCTTAGTGTTTTACTGTCAGTTTAGAAGCACCTCAGTGTGAAAGGGGTCTAAAGCTAGATTAAGGCTTGTCACATACATGGGATGATTTTCATTAGAAGATTCAGCAAACATTCTAATAACTAAACAATGATTACAGGCTAAGAATGATTGCTGACAACTGATTTCCTGGAAAATCATACTTTGCTGATGATCATTTTTGAGCTACGCTAAGTTATCTATACATGTGATCATTTACACACTGCTGCACTTGCAAAGTGGGGCCTATTTATATCAGTGTCCCCATAAAAGCTCAACCCTGGAAAAAAAAACATTTTGATGATTGTTTTCTAAGAATAAAATACCTCTAATGATTGTGGTCCCATTTTTAACTGCTGCTGGATTATTAGGTTAGCTCTTAGGCTACTTTCACAACAGGGCGGGCGGGCGCTGGCGGTAAAGCGGCCACTTTACCGTAGTTTTAGCGGTGCTATTCGGCCGCTAGCGGGGCAGTTTTAACCCCCCCACTAGCGGCCGAAAAAGGGTTAAAACAGCCCGCAAAGTGCCACTGCAGCGGCGCTATGCCGGCGGTTTAGTGGCACTGCCCCATTGTTTTCAATGGGAAGGGGCGCTTTAGGAGCGGTGAATACACCGCTCCTACAGCGCTGCAAAGATGCGGCTTGCAGGACTTTTCTGACCGTCCTGCAAGCGCACCGCTCCAGTGTAAAAGCTCTCGGGCTTTCACACTGGAGACACAGGAGAGGCTCTTTACAGGCACTATTTTTAGTTCTGTAATGCCTGTAAAGCGCCTGAGTGTGAAAGTAGCCTTACTGTCATAAATCTTGTTTAATAAAATAAAAAAAATAAAAAAAAAAAATTTTTAGTGTTACTGTCACTTTAAGGTTAGTCAGGACAGGACACAGGTTTTGCGAGCGGGAAAAACGTGACTTGAGGCGGGAAAAACACGTGTTTCAAAAGTAGTAACACGTGAGTAAGGGCTATATAAGACCCCCGCAGTAAGGCTCCTGTCAGAGTGTGACCCAGAGTGATTTGGCGAGCTCCCCTCCCTCCCACCCTGTCGCAGCACTTTTATGTGGTTTGTCACCCTTGGATCAAGGGGGGACTTTGATGTTGTTATTCAGTATACTCGCTCGAGTTCTATGACTGAGCGAGATATTATTTGATATTAAAAGTTTTTAATTTTAAATTATTTATGAATTAAAGGAATAAAGTAATTTATTTATTATTATACCAATAAAAGTGCTGCGGCCATTTGTATTACCAAAAAAAAAAAAAAAATTTTTATATATATTAACTGTATTTAATAAATATTTAAATAAAGATATATGAGTTAATTTTGTGTGGTTTATTATTATTTATATGGTTTACTAGTTATTTTATTTATACAGCCTACATTCCCATGACTGGGCCCGGGACAGCTGCTCCTTTTGCCCTTTGCTAAAGACGGCCCAGAGGCATGGTTTATACTGCATAGTAAAAAGTAGTGAATGCTAGGCTCAAAGTTCTGAGATGGTATTCGCACTCAAAAACCCCATTCAAAAGTGCAATGAAAAAACAAAAACCAGCGGGTTGAAAAAAAAAACCAAATGTGTCAATTCCCTCATCCACACATTCGAGGTGGCTAAGGGAATCACTCCTGCAGCGCCATTGTGTTCTGCCAGTAGGGAGCCTTCCTATATAGCTGGCGGAACTGATCATTTGGGAAAAATCCAACACCGGGTAGCCCATACATGAATCGAAAATACACTGGTCCCTGCTGGACTGGCCATATTTTAAGCCGTGTACGGCTGGCTTAAGATTGTGATTGTAGGAAGCTTGGAACTTTTCATGTTCACACCATAAAACTGAGGAAGTGGCGGAACAGCCATGAAACACATCTTTTTAAATGTATTCATTTTCATATAAATTAGCTTATTAATCACTTAAATTACGAGGACTCTAATTACCTTCATTAAATCACTATATACCACCACTGGAACCTCTGCTATATTAGTATTTGTACGTTTATTTTCTTTACACCTCTAATTAACACCAACCTGTTGTCCCCAATTAGGACCTAGGGCTGTGTTTTCTGAGGCATCAAGAGCAACCAATTTTTGCGGTGGAACAGGGGTAGTCTCCACACGCCAACTCGGCAGCTTGTGTTTACAACCACACCTGGTTATTCGCAACCTAACCAAATATATGTTAGATCTCTTTTATTGTTCTAAATCTCTATTATTATTGCATATCATCCCTGTGGAATTACTACACCTTAAAGTATAACTAAAGACAAAACTTTTTTTGCAGTTTTGGACAGAGTGGATTATTATTAGAACTAGTATTAGAACACTTGTCAGTTGGTATTGCTGTCTGTGCCCCCATTAAGGAGATTCACCCTCTCTATGTATCCTTTTACTGGTATCATTGAAAGTAGAAGTAAAAGAAATCCTAAATTTTGGGTTGTCCCCAGAAAAGTAACAAAGGGGAAATCTTCCAATGGGGGCACTATTTCTGGTGACCTGGGGGTCCCCAAAGAATTCCCTTAATTTACAGAGATTTCCTCTCACTTCCTTTTTGGCTATGGGACAAGAAGCAGCAGCCAGATATGGGACAGCAACCACTAGAGGTATTTTATTTTTACAAAGGAAATGTCAAAAGCTTTTAAGAAAGCTGGAAAATGAATGCTTGAAATGTAATAGATATGGACAACAGAGGGCACATCTGAGTGTAGTGGCTATTAACCACTTGACCGGGCCATTTTTTGTGATATGGCACATACGCTACTTTAACTGACAATTGCACAGTCCTGCAACACTGTACCCAAATAAAAGGTATGTCATTTTTTTCCCCACACAAATAGAGCTTTCTTTTGGTGGTATTCGATCACCTCTGCGTTTTTTATTTTTGCGCTATAAACAAAAAAAGACTGACAATTTTGAAAAAAAAAAAACTAATATTTTTTACCTTCTGCTATAAAACATATCCAATAATAAAATTGAAAAAAAAAAATAGAATTTCTTCATAAATTTAGGCCAATAAATAAATATAAATATCCCATTTTTGGGGACTAGTGACGCTAATCCAGTGATCAGTGCTAAAAATATGCACTACACTCAGGTGCACTCTCTATTGTCTATATCTGTTGCTCTAGAGCAGGGGTGTCAAACTTTCATCGCAGGCCACACGACTAGTATGGTTGCCCTCAAAGGGCCAGTTGTATTGGAGTTCAGGAGTGCACATTTCTTTATAAATGTAGGCCAATATGTATTCTGCTCCATATTTTTGGTAAAAAAAATCCCAACAAGCGTATATTGATTTGCCCAAAAGTTATAGCGTCTACAAAATGGGATATTTTTATTTCTTTTTACTAGTAATGGCAGCTATCAGTGTCTTATAGCGGGACTGCGATATTGCAGTGGACATTTTGACACTAACTGACACTTTTTGGGGACTATGGACGCTAATCCAGTGATCAGTGCTAAAAATATGCAGTGTTACTGTACTAATGACACAGGCTGGGAAAGGGTTAACAGGGGCAGTTAAATGTGTGCCTAGCCAGTGTTTTACTATACTGTGTGAGGTGCTTTTACTTTTGGAAGAGATGGAATTTATTCCCTGCATGCAGGGACAAAAACCCTATCCCTTCCCTCCTGTCAGAACGGTGATCTGCCTTATGTAGATCGCAGTTCTGTGTCTCTGCCTGACGATCGGCGGGTGCCGGAGGACAGAGAGTACTCTGCACCCACCGATCAGCTTCTCCTGTGTGTAATCACAGTGGAAGTGAGCCTCCTGCAGCGCGCATCCTACTTGGATGTGTCAGATCATGTATATATATATATATATATATATATATATATATATATGTATATATATATATATATATGTGATCCGGCACACAGTTGCTGCCCTGTAGCAGTAAAACTGCTATAGGGCGGACTTAATGCGGTTAAAAACATTTATTTAAGTAGACAATTTAGCAACTTACACAATACACATGGCATGTAAGTGTAAACACATGTCAGCCTCTGGGGGTGAATCCTCTCACAGTAGAATTTTCTCCTCTAGGACATCTACAGCAATCTAGCTGCTGTGGAACCCAGCCTGACCTTCCTGTTTTTGAAGAAGCTGAGAGACTAACAGATCCGTGTGAGGCTGACTCATCCATGTTTCCACAAGATTCCTTTGAGGAAGCATGTCCTGCTGTGAGAAGATTCACCCCCAGAGGCTTACATACAATTACACTCAGGTGCCCTTTCTGCTGTCTATATCTGTTGCTCTAGAGCAGGGGTGTCAAACTTTATTTTGTCGCAGGCCACACGACCAGTATGGTTGCCCTCAAAGGACCAGTTGTATTGGAGTTCAGGATTACACTGCGTAAAGACTGCAGAGTTCATGAATATGCAATGTACAGAGTGCAGAGTTCATGAGTGTGTAATGTACAGAGTACAGTGTTCAGGGGTGCACTATGTACAGAATGCAGAGTTTAGGGGTGCATTACATGCAGAGTTCAGGGGTGTGCTGTGTACAGAGTGCAGGGTGTGCAACCCCAAACCCCCTCTCCAAAGCTTCCTTGCATCTCCCTCTCCTACCTGGCCCGGCTCTAGTACCTCCTTGTGAGATTATTCTCTCCCACACATTCTAGAGATCTGTCCCCGGCTTGAGCACGTGCAGAGATCTGTTAGATCCGGGAGCTGCTGAGAGCAAAGCTCTGTCCTTTGTAAACACAGAAAGCTATGTTTACAAATCACAGCGGGGAGCAAGAGCAGATGTGAAAGCTGGAGGCGTAGAATTGAGTTCCGCCGCTTTCCGGCTGCAAAACAGTTTGAGGGCTACATGACAAGGCCTGTCAGGTCAGATTCGGCCCATGGGCCTTGTGTTTGATATATGTGCTCTAGAGAATCTTCAGTTTCCCAAGAGGTGCTGCACTAAAGTGTCTTGGAACTACGCCTGAACCATTCCATAATCTTCCATGGCCACTCTGCTTGAGACATAGATCTGTTTGCACCCCTGAACCATAATCTCCACTTATAGTTTAAAATGTATTGTCAGCTTCTTGGTTATAAAGACACACTGATATATAATGCCCATTTATTAATTAGCTCCTGTTACACTGCAACCAATCAATATTAAACTTCTTTATTTTTAACTATCCTTTTATCATAGAAGATTTGAATCTGAAATGTGTCAGCTTATCTCAGGGGAATCAATAGCAATCTGCTTTAAGGACACCGCCACTCGCTGGTTCTTTTTAAGGGCTTTGTTTGCCCATTTTTATTAAAAGAAAGTTTAGCAAACAAACATAGGTTTCCCTCGCAGGGGTTTTCAGCATTCCTTTTTCCAACAAAAAAATTACATTCAGCCATTCAGCAAACAAACATAGGTTTCCCTCGCAGGGGTTTTCAGCATTCCTTTTTCCAACAAAAAAATTACATTCAGCCATTCAGCAAACAAACATAGGTTTCCCTCGCAGGGGTTTTCAGCATTCCTTTTTCCAACAAAAAAATTACATTCAGCCTAATTGGCTCTCACTTGCAGCACTGCAGCTCTGGCGTTACACTCCAGGCCCTTGTCTGTCTCATACAGACTGTCTCGCCGACCAACTTGGTGCACAAGCTAGCAGCCTCTTGCTGCACTGGCTCCCACGTGGAGCCCTCCTCACTCCTGATACTCAGACTTCCTGTCTGCTGGGGGGGAGCCCAAAACTATAGTCAGGTTACTACTAAAAGCCCAGCACACACCTGACCAATCAGTATGCTGGCTGTTCTCAAAATCAGGACTGGGGATTTCATCCCACCCAGATCTCTCAGAAATCCCCGAGCTCCAGGTATATATATATATATATATATATATATATATATATATATATATATATATATACATACATATACAGTGGGTAAAATAAGTATTATACAAATCACCATTTTTCTAGGTAAATATATTTCTAAAGGTGCTATTGGTATGAAATTTTCCCCACATGTCGGTAACAACAACCCATGCAATCTATGCATACAAAAAAACTAAAACAAATAAATTCAAAAATTAAGTTATGTGTAATAAAATGGAATGACACAAGAAAAAAAGTACATGAAGAAAGGGAGGTGCAAAAAGACATGGAGAGCCAAGGCACCAGCTGAAATCTATTAGTAATTAGAAAGCAATCCTACCCTTTGTCAGTGTAAAATTAATCTCAACCGATGGCCTATAAAAAGGTCTCCCATTACCAAGGTGTCACACAAGAAACATCTCATGATGGGTAAAAGCAAAGAGCTCTATCAAGACCTTTGCAACCTTATTGTTGCAAAACATACTGATGGCATTGGTTACAGAAGGATTTCTGAATGTTCCAGTGAGCACTGTTGGGGCCATAATCTGGAAATGGAATTCACCATAAACCAGCCATGACCAGGTGCTCCTCACAAGATTTCTGACAGAGGAGTGAAAATAATTATCAGGAGAGTTTTACAAGACCAAGGACCACTTGTGGAGAGCTTCAGAAAGACCTAGAATTAAAAGGTACAATTGTTTCAAAGAAAACAATAAGTAATGCACTCAACCGCCATAGCCAGTATGTACGCTCACCACACAAGACTCCATTGCTGAAGAAAAAGCATGTTAAAGCTCATTTAAAGTTTTTTGCACAACATTTAGACAAGCCTGTGAAATACTGGGAGAAGATAGTCTAGTCATGAGACCAAAATTGAACTCTTTGGATCCAATAATACACACCATGTTTGAAGGTCAAATGGCACTGCACATCACCCCAAAAACACCCCAATACCAACAGTGAAGTTTGGAGGTGGGAACATCATAGTGTGGGGGCTGTTTTTCAGCATACAGTACTGGCAAACTTCATGTCATTGAAGGAAGGATGAACGGGAAAATTTACCAAGACATTCTTGATAAAAAACCTGCTGCCATCTACCAGGATGATGAAGATGAAACGAAGGCGGATATTTCAGCAAAACAATTATTCCAAACACAAAGCCAAAGAAACTCTCAATTGGTTTCAAAGAAAGAAAATAAAGCTACTAGAATGGCCCAGCCAATCACCTGACTTGAATCCAATAGAAAATCTATGGAAAGAACTAAAGATCAGAGTTCATAGAAGAAGCCCACAGAACCATCAAGATTTGAAGACTGTGTGGAAGAATGGGCCGAAATCACACCTAAGCAATGCATGCGACTAGTTTCTCCATAGAGGAGACTTCTTGAAGCTGTCATTACCAACAAATGATTTTATATGAAGTATTAAATAAATTTCAGTTATATATATATATATATATATATATATATATATATATATATATATATATATATATATATATACGTATACACACACTGTGTATACTAATCCCTAAATGTGGTGACTGCTTCACTGAGGAAGCTGAAAAGCTCAGATAGGCACGCTGACAGATGTCCGTATGGAGAGCTGCTAAATACCTTTTCTCATCAGCAGTTAGGCTGGATTCACACCTATGCATTTTTAGTGCTTTTTGCATTTTGCAGATTTACACTACAGAATGTGTTCCATAGGAAACCATGTTTAATGCACTTTAGTGCAAATCTGAAAAATGTAAAAATCACTAAAACTGCATAGGTGTAAACCCAGCCTTAAAACTTCTATCAGTGTCTAGCTGAGCACTGGTTAAAGCTAGTAGGAGGAGTTTTCATTCTCCCCCAATTGTCCTATGAGGCTGCATCACCCCTGACCCTCTGCCTGGAGAGTGCTGATTGGCCCTGTGCTAATCACATGCACTCTCCCAAGAAAAAAAAACCTCTTTAGCAATACACACCAAATTGAGCATGTGCAGCTTATCCCCAAGGCTCTGTTCTATCAGGAGATGGTTTGGGGAAGAAGGGGAGGATCAGAGAAGACAGTTTTAAACAGCCTTTTTACATAATGCAAAAGGATTAACCCCTTAGGTTCCACAGTGAGTATAACAAGTATGTTTTACTGCATATACAGACTGATTTTACTGTTGTGGGTTTAGCAACACTTTAAAGGAGTTGTAAAGGCAGAATGTTTCTTTATCTTAATGCATTCTTTGCACTAAGATAAAAAATCTTTTGTGTGCAGCAGCCTCCCCAGCACCCCTAATTATTTACCCGAGCCCCATCTCACTCCAGCGATGTTCACGAATGTCTAAGCCATCTGGGACACTCCTCCTGATTGGCTGAGACACAGCAGTGGTGCCATTGGCTCTTGCGGCTGTCAATCAAAGACAGTCACTCAATCAGGGGAGAGAGGGGGCGGGTCGGGGCTCCTGAATGGACACACGGAGCTGTGACTCGGCTCCAGTGCCCCCCATAGGAAGCTGCCGACTGGGGGCACTCGATAGAAGGGAGGGGCCAGGAGCAGAAAAGAGGTACCCAAGAAGAGGAGGATCTGGGCTGCCCTGTGCAAAACCAAGTAGAACATGTTTGTTATTTATTTTATTTTTAAAACAAGCCTTTACAATCACTTTAAGCAAAGGCTTACAAAGGCTGCAGATGGGGGTGTGCATACTGTATGCTGCAGTAAAAGTTATCCCCCATTTCAACTGAATAGGTCAATGCCACAAATGCCCTCCAAACGTGTGCAATGCATGCAGTTGTGGTGTGATGGTGTACAGGTTTTTAGTGGTTAAAACAAGCGCTAAGGAGAAAACATAACGCTTATGCTTATTGCTTTTGAGAGAGCAAAGCAATGTAAATGAGCTCTAGAACAAGAAGGGTGTTACTGGCCAGATCGCCATTTTTAAGGACTGGTAAGCTTCAGTATTAGTATCATCTGCGCAATGAAAAAGGAAGGAAACTACATTTCAAAAGTCAAAAATGTATTTATCAGTCTGTTTCACATAAATCTGAGCTGTAGCAGCAGTTCTAATGGTGTTAATATAATCACTGCACACTCCTGATTCATTTGATTTAATACTGGACACCATAACAAGCAATATGCAGTCGAGCTCAAGGAGCATTTGTTGCCAGGGCACCAGACGTATTTTTTTCTGACAAACACCTTATTATTGTTTGGCCTTGATGCAGTCCCTGGACCTTTTCGCAGATTTGCCCGACTTTATTGCAAATTGGTTTTACTTGCATTGAGGTTATTAGAATATGAGCGTTACAAATCTTGTAAGTGTAATAAAATACATGCTTTTCACAAGTTGTTTTTGGAATAGCTTTCTCCCTGGTTTTCAGCAATATTGATCTTATGCTGAGAAAAAAAAAAATCAAAAAACCGGAGATGGAGATTGCGGCTCAAACCTGCAGGATGTTTCTGTAGATAATAAATTGAGCATACATATAAAAAAAATCTTTATCTGTAATTAAATGAAACTTGTACAGCGGGGGCACTGATGGCCTCTCCTTGTAATAATGCTAGTTGCCTGAATATTATATTATTCAATACCTTTGTTTTTTGTGCCAATAACCTGTAACAAGTATGCAAATAAAGGATTATGAGTTTTCACTGATTATACTTCCTGCATCTTTGTTCTAGGTCAGTGAGTCATTGCATTGAAGGTGAAGGCAGCCAGGTAACTAGCATGTTAAGAAGGAGCTTAGCAATAGCATTATATACATTCACCGGCCACTTTATTAGGTACAAGCAGTGGCGGTGGGTCGTTAAGGGCGCTGCCCCCTCTCTCCTGCCACCACCTCTAGCACCAATAGATAGATTCATGCATTGCATGAATCTATCTATGGCCGCTGCTGCCACCCCCTATTCAGGCGCCCGGCGCCTGAATTACAGTGGCGGGGGGTGTTTTTATAGCACCAGATTAGAGCCATAGGCTCTAATAGGCGTCAAAAAAAGTGACCTGCGAGCGCCATGGTGGGCGCTCGCAGGTCACTCAGCTGTGTTAGAAAATGAATATTCGCTTTCCTAACACTAAACTGCCTCTCCGCCAATCATGTGCTCGGTTCAGTTACCCGTCACCTGATTGGCTGAAACAACAAGCGCTGTGATTGGACGCCTATCAGGCGTCCATTTATAGCAGAGGATGGGAAGAGAGGACGGGAGAAGACATAGAGGAGCATCGAGGAGTTGTCCCACCGAGACAGGGTAAGTGCAGACGATGGGTGGGAGGCATACTGGCAGCATTTGATATGGCACAGTGGGAACATTTGATGGGGCACAGTGGAAGCATTTGTTGGGGCACAGTGGCAGCATTTGATGGCACAGTGGAAGCATTTGATATGGCACAGTGGCAGCATTTGATGGCACAGTGGGAGCATTTGATATGGCACACTGGCTGCGTTTGATAGGCACAGTGGCTGAGTTTGATGGCACAGTGGCTGCATTTGATGGTACAGTGGCGGCAATTGATGGGCACAGTGGCTGCATTTGATGGGCACAGTGGCTGAGTTTGATGGCACAGTGACTGCGTTTAATGGTACAGTGGCGGCAATTGATGGCACAGTGGTGGCAATTGATGGGCACAGTGGCTGCGTTTGATGGCACAGTGGCTGTTTGATGGTACAGTGGCAGAAATTGATGGGCACAGTGGCTGCGTTTGATGCGTTTGATGGCACAGTGGTGGCAATTGATGGGCACAGTCTCTGTGTTTGATGGCCCAGTGGCTGCGTTTGATGGCATAGTGGCTGCGTTTGATGGGCACAGTGGCTGTGTTTGATGGCACAGTGGCGGCAATTCATGGGCACAGTGGCTGCGTTTGATGGCATAGTGGTTGTGTTTGATGGTAGATTGGCTGCAATTGATTGGAACAGTGGCTGCATTTGATGGTACAGTGGAGGCAAATGATGGGCACAGTGGCTGCGTTTGATGGCACAGTGGCTGCGATTGATGGTATAATGAGGCTGCAATTGATGGGGGTTTTTTCAGAATTTTTCAGTTTTCAGGTTGCTGACACCTCCAACTTACCAGAATAAAGTAAAGGGATGGTCGGCACTCAGGATGTCATCCAAAATAGTATTTCTTTATTTAATGCTGTAAAACAGCTTTGTACATGCATTTAATAAAGAAATACTATTTTGGATGTCATCCTGGGTGCCGACCATCCCTTTACTTTATTAGGTACACCTTGCTACAGTGAGGGAAAAAAGTATTTGATCCCCTGCTGATTTTGTACAATTGCCCATTGAAAAAGAAATGATCAGTCTATAATTTTAATGGTAGGTTTATTTTAACAGAGACAGAATAACAACAAAAATATCCAGAAAAACACATTTCAAAAAAGTTATAAATTGATTTGCATTTTAATGAGTGAAATAATTATTTGATCCCCTAACAATCAGCAAGATTTCTGGCTCCCAGGTGTTTTCTATACAGGTAATGAGCTGAGATTAGGAGCACTTACTTAAAGGGAGTGCTCCTAATCTCAGCTTGTTGCCTGTATAAAAGACACCTGTCCACAGAAGCAATCAAACAGATTCCAATCTCTCCACCACGGCCAAGACCAAAGAGCTATCCAAGGATGTCAGGGACAAGATTGTAGAGCCTGGATGACGTAATTTGTGATGAAACGTGACGTCACCGTGTTCGCGCAGGTCCCGGAGTGACGGGCTGCAGTTTTGAGCCAGCCGGCTTGTTTTTATGCTCAAATTGATCTGCATAATTGTAAGTGCATTACAGTTTTTTTTACTATTAAAACACCCAAAGATTTTATGCTATAGAAGCTTTTTTTTTCTTCATGGGGATCCTGTGTCATTGTGCTCTATATGAGGGATGGAAGCCTATGAAGACGCTGTGGCTGTTGCTGTGTCCATTAAAGGCCCTGGCTGGGTATTGAGCCAAAAGGGCTTGTGATCTCCCGTAATAGGAGATCATCGGGAGTCGGTAAGCGGCAGTGAATCTAGTTGTGGAAGTTATCCCTTTAGACCTCACGTTTCCTTGGGTGTAATATTTGTTATTGCCACGCTGATGTCACTTCATTGGATGGACTTTATTTGTTGTTATTACTCACTTATAATATTCACTTACATTTTTGGATCATTAGTGCAACTTATTTTTTGAAAAAATGTAGATCTACACAAGGCTGGAATGGGCTACAAGACCATTGCCAAGCAGCTTGGTGAGAGGGTGACAACAGTTGGTGTGATTATTCACAAATGGAAGAAACACAAAATAAATATCAATCTCCCTCAGTCTGGTGCTCCATGTAAGATCTCACCTTGTGGAGCTTCAATGATCATAAGAATGGTGAGGAATCAGCCCAGAACTACACAGGAGAATCTGGTCAATGATCTCAAGGCAGCTGGGACCATAGTCATCAAGAAAACAATTGGTAACATTATGCCGTGAAGGACTGAAATCCTACAGTGCTCGTAAGGTCCCTCTGCTCAAGAAAGCACATGTACAGGCCTGTCTGATAATGAACATCTGAATGATTCAGAGGAGAACTGGGTGAAAGTGTTGTGGTCAGATGAGACCAAAATCAAGGTCTTTTGCATCAACTCAACTCGCCGTGTTTGGAGGAGAAGGAATGCTGCCTATGACCCCCAAGAACACCATCTCAACCATCAAACATGGAGGTGGAAACATTATGCTTTAGGGGTGTTTTTCTGCTAAGGGGACAGGACAACTTCACCGCATCAAAGGGAAGATGGACAGAGCCATGTAATGTCAAATCTTGGGTGAGAACCTCCTTTCCTCAGCCAGGGCATTGAAAATGGGTCGTGGATGGGTATTCCAGCATAACAATGACGCAAAACATACTGCCAAGGAAACAAAGGACTGGCTCAGGAAGAAGCACATTAAGGTCCTGGAGTGTCCTCAATCCATAGAAAATATGTGGATCTGAAGGTTTGTGTTATCAAATGTCATCCTGGAAACCTTAATGACTTGTGGAGGAGCTGCAAAGAGGAGCAGGACAAAATCCTTCCTGAGATGTGTGCAAACCTGGTGGCCAACTACAAGAAACGCCTGACCTCTGTGACTGCCAACAAGGGTTTTGCTACAAAGTCATGTTTTGTGAAGGGGTCAAATACTTTCACTCATTAACCAGTTGCCGCCCGCTCACCGTCAAACGACGGCGGGGCGGTGCGGCTCTCATTCTGGGAAGACATCACATGATGCCATCCCAGAATGGCAGCTCTCGCACGTCCGCGGGGATGCACGCCCGCATTGATCGTGGCCGCGCCGTGTTGCTAGGACACGACACGACCCCAATCTCTGCAACATCCGCGGCTCTTTAACCATGTGATCAGCTGTGTCCATTCCTCAGAGATTTTGGTCCATAGTGACATGATGGCATCATGCAGTTGCTGCAGATTTGTCGGCTGCACATCCATAATGCAAATCTCCCGTTCCACCACATCCTAAAGGTGCTCTATTGGATTGAGATCTGGTGACTGTGGAGGCCATTGGAGTACAGTGAACTCATTGTCATGTTCAAGAAACCAGTTTGAGATGATTTGAGCTTTCTGACATGGTGCATTATCCTGCTGGAAGTGGCCATCAGAAGATGGGTACACTGTAGTCATAGAGGGATGGACATGGTCAGCAACAATACTCAGGTAGGCCGTGGGTTTTAACTGACGCTCAATTGGTGCTAAGGAGCCCAAAGTGTGCTGAGAAAATATCCCCCCACACCATTACACCACCACCCTGAACCATTGAAAGCCTGGATCCATCCTGCCTTGTATCATGTTGTTTACGGAAAATCCTGATCCTACCACCTGAATGTCGCAGATGAAATCAAACCTCATCAGACCAGGCAATGTTTTTCCAATCTTCTATTGTTCAGTTTTGGTGAGCCTGTGCAAATTGTATCCTCAGTTTCCTGTTCTTAGATGACAGGAGTGGCACCCGGTGTGGTCTTCTGCTGCTGTAGCACATCTGCTTCAAGGTTCGATGTGTTGTGCGTTAAGAGATGGTATGCTGCAAACCTTGGTTGTAATGAGTAGTTATTTGAATTACTGTTGCCTTTCTATAATCTCGAACGAGGCTGCCCATTCTCCTCTGACCTCTGACATCAACAAGGCATTTTCCCCCACACAACTGCCGCTCTCTGGATATTTTCTCTTGTTCGGACCATTCTCTGTAAACCCCAGAGATGGTTGTGCACACAAATCCCAGTAGATCAGCAGTTTTGGAAATACTCATAGCAGCCCGTCTGGCACCAACAACCATCCCACGTTCAAAGTCACTTTAATCCCTTTTCTTCCCCATTCTGATGCTCGGTTTGAATTTCAGCAAGTTGTCTTTACCACGTCTAGATGCCTAAATGCATTGAGGTGCTGCCATGTGATTAGCTGATTAGCAATCTGTGTTACCGAACGATTGAACACGTGTTCCTTAAATAAAGTGTCTGGTGAGTGGATATTTCTATTAGTACACATGTAATGAAAGGAGTTTCCATTTTTATGATGTGGTAAATAGATACATCATACATGAGACAGCTCTTTTAGGCTTCATTCACACAGCCGCATTTACAAGAGTTTTTTTATTTATGGATCTGAATGCAGCTGTACTGTTTTCAATGGAGACATTCACACAGGTGTGTGAACACGCACTGCGTTCAGATCCCTAACACAAGATCTAAAAATCTGCATCTAAGTGCATGTGTATACACATACCATGGATTCTCGTATAATAAAAAAAAAAGACAACTTTACGCATTTAAAATGGACCTAAAAGAAAGTATCATCTCAAGCAGGAAGTAAAACATCAGTAAAATGTTTACGGCCATGTGAATGTAGCCTACAGTGGGAGTTTATGTCTTCATATTTGATTTTCTCCAAAACAATATTCCTAATAGAAAAACGGAGAAAAATTTACAAAAAAGGATAGATGGAACAAAAAAGTAAGTGAAAAAAAAAAAAAAAGTTAAAACAAAGAGCTAAACTACAGCAATTAATGGATAGCAGTGCAATGGCAAACAAACGTTGAGTAGCCTGAATTCTGGAGCTGACAGTACAGTAGTGTGATACAGGAGGGCACTTCTAGCAGTACAGTTATAGAAGTGTGGTGCAATAACTCTCTAGGTATGGTGCTTTATAGGGTGCATTCTTGAAATATCTTACAGTTCATTTTCTTTCAAAAGCAGCCACAGCCCCAGTAGAAAAGCCTGTCTTTTGTCAGCAAATGCAGACTGAGGCTCTTGCTCTCTGTAGGAAGCAGCGGTCTCATAGCAGAGGTCTGACATGCCTCCTGCTGAGTCGAACCTATAGCTCTGTAATCGGCAAAGCTCACGTTCCTTGCTAAATGGAGAGCTCTGATTCTGGAGTGTCATACCTTTGCAAAGAGATCACTGCTTACCCACAAAAAGCACGGGTCACACTCTGTAGCATGCTGGCAGGTGACATGCTTTTCTACCCAGGTTGTGGCTGCTTTAGAAAGAAACAAACTGTTAGGCATGTAAGACATAGAACATCTTTTGTTTTCATGCACCTGCAATGTATTTAGCTGACAAAGTGACACATTAATTAGACTTTTTTTTTGGATGCAAGAATGCAGTTAATAAAAATGGCCACAACATTTGGCCAGTAGAACAATTAGACTGTAAAAAAAAAGAATGTAAACCCAGCATTCTATATTCCTGGTCTGCCTGCTGTACCATGTACTTTGGATTAAAAAGAATCCTGTTCTCTTTGTATTGCCTCCTTTGTGTGAAACCCCTAGTGTTATTGCCAGTCCCTCTACTTTCCTAATAAAAACTGACCACACTAGGCAAGAGAGCACTGCGTGGTCAGCTTTCTAGCTGCGCTGGGAACTCAGCCTGCTCTACTCCAATGATCAGAGTTCTCCTGACACGCACCCCCCCCTGCACAGCCATTCACTGGGAAGACCATGAATGAATAAATGACTGAATGAATGACTAGTATAGCTCTGCAAATGCGAACTGAATCACCTCAAGGCAGGGTATGTGATTACTTATAAAAATGGAAAAAAGGTATTTTTTTATATGTATATATAAATGTTCTGCCTTTCATTTCTATTTTAGCCCCTGTTCACACTGTTGCGACTTGTTATGGGATTTTGGGGGCACAATAGTATTGAACTACAGAAAATGTATTTAATAGGAATATTTTATTAGAAAAAAATATAAAAGACATTGAACACACATAGATTTAAAAACACTTCAGTTTAGATAAATCCTAGTAGTAGTACACCGTATGGATCTTATCCTGCAAATTTGTATAGCATAAGGAAGGCTATAAAGGTGTATAAATATCGCTTAGTCCATATATAGGAGGAATACTTCCCCTGAAGATTGAACAGAAGGCAAGCGCATAATTATAGCAGACAAGATGCAGCAGGTTTGGTGATCCACGGTGAGGTGTTCTCTAGTTGCTCTACATGTTTCGCGTTACACTGAACGCTTCCTCAGGAGCTAGAGATTCAATAGAGTGTGGTAGAATTGCAAAAATCAATCAATAGTGATTGTATGTAAATGGTCACAGTTTGATGATAAATATAAAGTATCTGAATTAAGTTGGGAACAGCAGTCGGCCACAACCTGGAATCTCTCAAAATAATGTAGCATCAGGTATCCATACAAAGGGAAAAGCAAAGACTTTGTCGTTGTAGTGCCTCAGGTAGATGGGAGAGAGCAAGCAGGGTTGTGCCGTCCGGTCTGTGTAGGGACCGATGCTGTGGCCGACTGCTGTTCCCAACTTAATTCAGATACTTTATATTTATCATCAAACTGTGACTATTTACATACAATCACTATTGATTGATTTTTGCAATTCTACCACACTCTATTGAATCTCTAGCTCCTGAGGAAGCGTTCAGTGTAACGCGAATTATGTAGAGCAACTAGAGAACACCTCACCGTGGATCACCAAACCTGCTGCATCTTGTCTGCTATAATTATGCGCTTGCCTTCTGTTCAATCTTCAGGGGAAGTATTCCTCCTATATATGGACTAAGCGATATTTATACACCTTTATAGCCTTCCTTATGCTATACAAATTTGCAGGATAAGATCCATACGGTGTACTACTACTAGGATTTATCTAAACTGAAGTGTTTTTAAATCTATGTGTGTTCAATGTCTTTTATATTTTTTTCTAATAAAATATTCCTATTAAATACATTTTCTGTAGTTCAATACTATTGTGCCCCCAAAGTCCCATATCTAGAGTTTTTTTTTTCTATATACAATTTGATTCCTGGGGACGTTGGCACAAATCGTTACTGAGTACCTGCAGAGTCACCCTGCTTATTGAGGTACTTCGGCACTAGGTTCTTTAATTTATGTTGTTATGGGATTTCACAGGTCCAAATTGAATGACAAGTCACATCCTATTGTTGGCAACGGAACTGTTCAAATCAGTGCGACGCCGGCTTTGTGGTGCTGCACTGATTTGAAAAAGAAGTTCCTGCCTTATTTTTGGCGATTTCAGGTGTGACTTGCATAGACATCTGTGCTTGAAGTCACACAGATGTCAGCCAAGTCGCACCTGAATTCACACTGACATACAGCATTGAAGTTGCATGATTTCAGTCGCATGATTCAGTGTGAATGGGGGTTTAAACTGATTGCATACCTCCCAACATTTTGAGATAGGAACAAAAGACACCTATTAGCAAAATAATGCAGGCATAGGACACACCCACTGACACGCCCTCTTTAAAGGTGAATTAAACAAAATAAAATTAGTTAAATCCACAAGTGCAAATGCAGCAATTTAGAAATTGGATTAAATGTTTAGCGCTGGGAAAAACGATTTGACAGATATATAGTGTATTTTTATACAACTATATAGATCAGACCAAAATGAGGGACAAATGAGGAGGAATGAGGGACTTTCCAAATCAGGGACAGTTGGATGCTGAATAGGTTGTTTTACAAGATGATGGTTTGTATATACTTTAAAGGATAGGTTCACCTTTAATAAAATAATACATTTGCAGGTAAAAAAATGTGCATTTACAATTTGTTTTTTAGGAGCCTGGAAAGCATTGCACCAGCAATCGGCAGACCGCTGGTGCAATGCAGGACGGTCCGTGTAAGCTGTCTGCTCATACATCGTACACATAGGCAATTTCACACTGACAGGAAGAATTAGTGAACTACCAGGCACTCAACAGCACCCTGGTAGTTCATTGTGAACTACAAGCCGACAGCTGCAAAGGATGTTGGTATTTGTGGTTCATTCTAAAACAGAACTCTGTGAATGAATGACAGCCGTGTGGGCAGAGCTCTTTTCAAAAAATGACAGCTGCGATGGGTAATGTCTCCCCGTACCGCTGTCACACAAAGGCAGTGGATCGCTGAGCGGATGCAGGATAGGGAACCGCCCCGTCACCTGCCATCTAATGCAGTTTGTTACTTGCCACGTCACCTGCCACCAGATTTAGTTTGTCACTTGCCACGGTACTTGTCACCAGATGCGGATTGTCACTTGCCATGTCGCCTGCCACCAGATGCAGCTTGTCACTTGCCACATCGCCTGCCACCAGATGCGGATTGTCGCTTGTCACGTCACCTGACTTCATATGCAACTTGTCACGTCACCTGCCTTCATATGCAACTTGTCACTTGCCACGTCACGTGTCTTCAGATGCGGATTGTCACTTGCCACATCACCTGCCAACAGATGCGGATTGTCACTTGTCATGTTGCCTGCCACCAGATGCAGCTTGTCACTCGCCACGTCGCCTGCCACCAGATGCGGATTGTCACTCGTCACGTCACCTGTCTTTATATGTCACTTGTCACGTCACCTACCTTAGTATGCAACTTGCACCAGATGCGGATTGTCACTTGTCATGTCACCTGCCACCAGATGCGGATTGTCACTTGCCACGTCGCCTGCCACAAGATGCGGATTGTCACTTGCCACGTCGCCTGCCACAAGATGCGGATTGTCACTTGCCACCAGATGTGGATTCTCACATGCAACGTCGCCTGCCACAAGATGCGGATTGTCACTTGCCACGTCACCTGCCACAAGATGCAGATTGTCACTTGCCACAAGATGCGGATTGTCACTTGCCAGTGGCTGTGTCCCAGAGTGAGGGTGGGCAGTGAGAGATGATGTAATCTCTCTGCTGCTGACAGCTGCAAAGTGAGGGTGAAACTGCAGTGGTGCAGGGCGGGCGGTGAGATATGATGTCCTGCCCACTCACTGGCCTGCCTGCCCGGTCACCCGCAGGCCTGCTTACTGGCCTGCCTGTCCACCCGCTCATTGGTCTGCCTGCCCATTCATTGGCCTGCCCACCCGCTCACCAGCCTGCCTGCCCACCCGCTCACTGGCCTACCCGTCTGCTCACCAATCGGCCCACTCACCCGCCAGCTCGTTTACTGGCCTGCCAGCTGGCCCGCCGCACTCGCGGCCTGGATGCAAAGAGGCCACAGCCCGGTACCAGGCCGCGGCCCGGTGGTTGGGGATCCCTGCTGTAAAGTGTGAGCTTACAAAAAACCACCTAACTTTGACAGTCAATCAGAGCAGCCGGGGTGAAAAAAGAAGGCAAGTATGCAAAGATGGGAAAGGTGATAGCTTAGAGAACTTGGTCATGAGCAAAGCACAGGTTCAATTTAAGGAATTCCATTTTGTGCCCATGTACTAAACTTGAAAACATAAAACATAATACATCTAGTGGTAGAAAAAACAAATAACAATACATTTCTTCCCTAGGATAACTGCAGTAAACGAAAATCAGATAGATTGCCATCTATTACTGCTTTTAACATGTCTTGAATCACTTTACACTGCCAAAAATGTAAAAAACATGTTGTCCTTTCAATGAAGGTGTCTTCACATTGACACAGTTGTGTTAGTATAGTGAGACATACCTGCTTGTACTTGCATAAACTTCCTCATAGCTTTGAGCTCTTGAAGGATGGCCTGCAGAGTAGGCTGACAGTTACACGTGCAACACTTGGTATCGGTCACAGAATTCACCAGTGGCAATTCACCTGTAAATAAGAGTTATTCCGTCAGTCTTTCTGCTCGATTTGATTAAATGTTTTTGAATCTTTAAATGAGAGCCCCAGGAATTATATTTGAAAAGGACAGCAGGATTTATGTGTTAATTACACTTACCTCTGTGCTGTCCTTTCTGAAATCCAGCTCTCCTAGAAATGCTTAAAGAGAGCAGCAAGTACCATCAGTTCAACGCTTATAGTCTGTGTGCTTTCTGCTTCTGGTCCCTGCTATTTTCCAAATGGAAACAGCAGCCACATAGACTTCTACTGTCACAACTATTCTCATTAAAACAGCAGGGAGAGGAAGTAGACAGTGCACAAGCCGAAATCATTGAGATAACAGTACCACTACAATCCAATTCCAGTTTTGGTGCATCTGTACCTGGAGAAAGGACATCATGGATGTAAGTATAACAATTAACAATTTACACTTAGCTCCTGCTGTCCTTTTCAGGTCTTATTTTTGGAGCTTTCCTTTAAGGTTCCATGCGCACTGGGCTTAAAAGAAACGCCAGTTCATTTGGCAGAAAAAAAAAATGCTTGTATAGTGTTTTTGTACACAGTTTAGGCGAGTTTAGGAGAGTTTAGCGTTTTATCTGCCATAAAAAGCTCAAATCAGTAACGCAAACCAGAAAGTTTTTCTTTTCTGCCTCTAAACATTGAGCTTAAAATATGCCTGTAATTGTCCTAATGTGCATGGACACAGTAAGTATGATTATTAAAGATGTATATTCTGTTTGTAAGAGAAAAACTCACCCAAGCTCAACTGCTATATAGTATAGTTGGTGAGTAGTCGGTGCTCTGGCTAATTAAGCTCACAAAAGATCCATAGAAAGTACAGGCCGGCAACTCGACAGCTTCTCCATAGAAAAGATTTATTTAAGCATTACAGCAATTACATCATCCAAAAATGCTGACGCGTTTCGGCCTTAGACTTTTGATGAAGGCCTAAAGCCGAAATGCGTCAAAATTTTTGGATAATGTTATTACTGTAATGCTTAAATAAATATTTTCTTTTACAAAGGGTTTTATTGATAATCATAGCAATTTCACAGTTTAACAGTGTAGATAATGCATCAGGAATAAACATAACAAAAGGTTTAGCATCTCATAAATAAAATAATTAAATAAATATTTTCTATGGAGAAACTGTCGAGTTGCCGGCCTGTACTTTCTATATTGTTTGTACTCTTGCATAGGGCTGTATTCACAAGTACTGCTCTTCAAGGTGTCGTAAATATGGTAAAGGGCCCTACCTTTCTCAACTACTATCTGGAGCCCTCTATAGAAGCCATGGGATTTGGTTGGTGCAGTATGTGCTGGCAACATCATAGAAGTGATAGTAAATAATGAGATGTAGTATGCAAGACCACAATACTGCTAGTATCTTGTGAATTCTTACTAAAGACTGGGTCTGGCAAGGTGGGCCCTATACCAAAGGATCCATATACAAAGCAACAAAGAGCATCAAAGGACTGTTTTTTGTACAGGAGCCTCCAGAAGTATATGTATGCCATGGCATAATATATGTAATATGTCACATGTTCACCAAATGAAAAAGTACCTCTATTTATACTGTAACCACACTTTCCATACAAGTACACAGGGCAAAAGTATAAACTGGAGCAATCTGAAAACCATTGCCAAGATGGAGTTCATGATCATGTTTAAAATGCCTGCTGTAAGGCATATTCCCATCATAAAATAAATGTAAGTCTATTAGTAAATGCTATGTTCTTCTAAGAAGCTGCTTGATGGTGATGCTTGCCTTTGGGATCTAAATTTCTTCAGCTTCCTTGCCGTTTCTACTAAGTTTTCTGTTGAATTTACTACATAGTTTTCATTTTCTTGTTAGATATACAAAAAAGTTTCACTTTTTCAAATTCAGCACTTTTACTATAGTATCACTTGCAAGTAGCAAGTTGTTTAATTCAATAAAAGTACTTTGTGTTACATTACATTGCACAAGGTTTGACAAGTAAATGGATAAATCAATATGACTAAACTGCCATTATTTAAATTCTGATAATAATGAGAAGAATTATTCTCAGGCAGAAATAAAATACTTGCAGTACATCATTATTTTTTTAGGAAAGGTGCATAGCAGCACTGTGTGTGTAGCACGATGTAACTGGTGAGTACCTAGTTTAAAAGAGGAGTATGGTCAAAGCTTTTTATGGTTACAGGAGTGCACTTACTTGTGACTTCACAGAGCTGCTCCAGGCTCTGTGAAGGATCCCAACCATATTGTCGGGATCTACCCAGCTGCCTGATTGACAGCTGGCTCCAGCCTGTCATCACACATTTCCGATCTGAAAATCCGATCGTGTGTACGAGGCTTAAGGGATACCTTACATGTGAGGTGCGATCACTGTTTACATATGCATGCGCGACCTACGTTTGCATTTGTGAGTGAACACAGGGGGGATGTAGGTATTTTTAAAAATGTTATTATTTATTTTTCTTAAAATTCTTTTCTTTCACTGTCACAAATTTTTTTTAAAATCAACTTTATTTGCTATGGCAATAAAAATACCTAGTTAAAACATCAAAAAACATTTGAAGGTGTACAAGGTGTACAATGCCTTTAAAGTGGTTGTAAAGGTTAAACCACTTCAGCTCCGGAAGGATTTACCCCCTTAATGACCGGGCCATTTTTTGAGATACGGCACTGCATGGCTTTAACTGACAATTGCGCGGTTGTGTGACCTTGTACCCAAACAAAATTGATTTTTTTTCCCCACAAATAGCTTTCTTTTGAAAGTGGTATTTGATCACCTCTGCTTTTTTTATTTTGTGCGCTATAAACAAAAAAAGATTGACAATTTTGAAAAAAAAAATAATATTGATAACTTTTTGCTATAATAAAAATCCAAATTAAAAAAAAAAAAAATTCTTCATCAGTTTAGGCCAATATGTATTCTTCTACATATTTTTGGTAAAAAAAATATCTTTTTACTAGTGATGGCGGTAATCAGCTATTTTTAGTGGGACTGCGACATTGCAGCGGACAGATTGGAAACTTTTGACACTTTTTCGGGACCAGTGACATTTATACAGCGATCAGTGCTATAAATATGCACTGATTACTGTATAAACGACAACACTGTCAGGGAAGGGGATAACACTAGGGGGCGATCAAGGGGTTAAGTGTTCCCTAGGGGGGTGTTTCTAACTGTGGGGGGAGTGGACTGACAGGGAGTACAGAGAGATCGCTGTTCCTGATCACTAGGAACATACGTTCTCTCTCTACTCCCCTGTCAGAACGGGGATCTGCTTTGTTTACACTGGCAGATCCCTGTTCTGGCTCTCTGTGCAGTGATCGCCGCTGGCCAGCGGACATCGGAGCAGATTTCCACACGCACAAATGCTATAGCTATTGCACGGAGCTCCGTACTAGTATGGCAAATTGCGCAATAGGGCCACCCTACGCCAAGTGGTTAAAGGTTTTTTTTTAACCTTAAAATGGTTGTTAACCTCAAATATGAAATATGAACAAAGTATATCCCTCTATACTGTGTGCTTGTCTCTATTGAGAGCATTACGTGTCATTTCTGTCTTTCTCCATGCATTACCTGAGGCCAGTCACTTTACAGGGTATATGCAGGGGTTTACAACCACTTTAATGTATTCTCTGCATTAAGGTTAAAAAAACTTCCATAATTAGTTCCCCCAAGCTTTTTTTTTTATCCAAGACACCCCTGCATATTTACCTGAGCCCGATCTCGATCCCGGCACTGTCCAGGACAGTGGCAAGGTCCGAAAAGACATGGATGAGCGAGTTTGGGGTGTGGGAACTTGACTGGCCTGCACAGAGTCCTGACCTCAACCTGATAGAATACCTTTGGGATAAATTAGAGCACAGACTGTGAGCCAGGCCCTCTTGTCCACATCAGTGCCTGACTTCAAAAATGTGCTTCTGGAAGAATGGTCTAACATTCTCATAGACATACTCCTAAACCTTGTGGACAGCCTTCCCAGAAGAGTTGAACCTGTTATATAGCTGCAAAGGGTGGGCTAACTCAATATTGAACCCTACGGACTAAAGCTGGATACACACTATACAATTTTCTGTTGACCTTTTCTTTTAGATTTACCAAAACCATATAATATGAGGTCAAACCTAAACACTTTCAATTTGCATGCAATCAGGTAGGCTCTTGCACTACATGGTTTTGGGAAATCAGACAACAAAAGTTGTATAGTGTGTCTGGGGTCTAAGACTGGGATGTCATTAAAGTTTATGTGTATGTAAAGTCAGACATCCCGATACTTTTGGTAATATAGTGTATATCACCTCGTACAAGATTTATAACAGCATTTAGGGACTTGGGGGGGTCAAAAACAGAGTGTTAAAGGAGAAGTTTGGGGTTTATAAAAAAAATAAACATTTAGGCTAAACTTTATGCTGCAGCATTGATGTGAACCTGAAACTGTCCAATGTCAGCTCTAAGACCGATAAACTGAGCAATCACATGGCTGCTGATCAATCTTGGTCAGCTCAGAGCAGAGAGTGGTGACTGTCAGTCATCGCTCTCCGATCTGTTCCTCCAGCACTCACCAGAGCACCAGGCAGATGAGGATGTGGGAGTGAGGCTGGCTTCCGCTATTAGCCACGAGCAGAGAGATGAAGCCAATCAGGCAGCTGGGTGGATCCCAAAAATATTTGCAGGATCCTTCCAAAACCTGAAGTGGCTCTGCCATGTCAGCTGACAGCAGGAAATAGCTGGCTCTCAGCTGAGTCACAGGAGCGCAAAAGTAAGTGCACTCCTGTGACCCACAAGAAAAGTATGGGCAAAAAAGTGCAAGGAATAGCAGGAGGTATAGTCAAACGTAGCAGAAGATAGAGTGACCAGCAGATGATCATAAAAAATGTTATTTTTGGAATAAGAAGGGAGGAACTATGGAGAAAAAAACATTTATGGACACTTTTATGAGTGCTAATTTAAAGGCAAAGACCCCATAAATAAACCAAAGGACCAATCAGTGCTGGAAGCTCCTCAGCCATGGGCTTGCATGCTTGTGTGAATGAATGTGCAAGGTACAATGAGGGTATGTCACCCCACACAGCCACGAGCAAGAGTTGGGAGGTCACGCCTGCATATTTTTCTGAGCCCGATCTCGATTCCCGGCACTGTCCAGGACAGTGGCAAGGTCCGAAAAGACATGGATGAGCGAGTTTGTGGTGGAGGAACTTGACTGGCCTGCACAGAGTTCAGACCTCAACCCGATAGAACACCTTTGGGATGAATTGGAGCAGAGACTGAGAGCCAGGCCTTCTCGTCTAACATGACCTCACAAATGCTCTTCTGGAAGAATGGTCAAACATTCCCATAGACACACTCCTAAACCTTGTGGAAAGCCTTTCCAGGAGAGTTGAAGCTGTTATAGCTGCAAAGGGTGGGCCAACTCAATATTGAACACTACGGATTGGCAGCACAGTGGTGTAGTGGATAGCACTCTCGCCTAGCAGTAAGAAGGGTTGCTGGTTCAAATCCCAACCACGACACTACCTGCCTGCAGTTTGCATGTTCTCCCTGTGCGGGTTTCCTCCGGGCACTCCGGTTTCCTCCCACACTCCAAAGACATGCTGGTAGGTTAATTGGCTACTTTAAAAAAAAAAAAAAAAATTGGCCCTATATGAATGTGAGTTGGGGACCTTGGATTATGGGCTCCTTGAGGGTAGGGACCGATGTGAGTGTGTGATATATGTGTGGAGTCCTGCGTAAATTGACAGTGCTATATGGGTGCCTTAAATAAATAGAGATAATTGTAGACACGCACCCACACTCACTCAGGTTGAACTGGATGGACTGGTGTCTTTATTCAACCTTACTAACTATGTAACTATGTAAGACTGGGATGCCATTAAAGTTCATGTGCGTGTAAAGGCTTTTGACATTATACGTAGTGTATATTAAACAACCAAAATGAAACAAGGCATACAGCAGATAATTCTACACCAGCCTATAGATACATTATCTGACTCTGGTGTCAGTTAACTGTCGTTTTTTATTATTCCATATACTGCTCTGCTAATGTGTTATACAATTTACTATGAATTAATTATAGTTTAACGTGTATCTGTATCTCATGTCCGCTCCTAGGGTCCTCAATGGGTAGCTGCCTCTTAAGTCTATAATGACTTGTAAAACATACATGGTTTACTGCAATCTTTGATTATCCCATTTACTCAATATAAATACCACACTTTAAACTGCACCACCCAGGTTCTCCAGGTTGCAGTGATGACAGTAATCCTATATTTCATTGTGGATTTATACGTCTGCATGCACCAAGGAAAAACACAAAATAATATAAAATGCTTACAAAATGTCAGACCATACATTTTAGATCCATTTTAGATCTACATAGATGTTACATACCATTGGATACCGGGCTTTTCACATGATTCTGCACAGTCTTAGAGCGAGTTCCATATTGCCCTGAAAATTCACTGGCTTGAATTGGCATGTTGTTCCATGGAGCCTGTGCCGGCTGAATGGGATCATCAGCAGCACATTGTGGGCTCAGGCTACCAGTCCAACTCATATCCAAGTCATGACGCTCCTCCTTAAGTTTCTCCCCTTCTTTGGCAACACGCTGGTAAACCCGCACAGTGCTGTCATTCAGTAGTCTCCTCATACCAGTGATCTGTTTCTTGATTTCCATACCTTCATCCCCTGTGTAAATAACATGAAAGATTAGACACGCTTTGGCACCCAAACCAACCATCCTCTGCCAGGATCATCACACAGAACACGTTTACGTGGTCAGTAGCACAGTAGGGAATTGAAGCAGGGAATACCCAAACACATAAGAAGCAAAGGCCTGACGAAGCCCATCAAGCTCAGCCTATAAATAAAACATCACTTTACAGTAGACTTATTTTAAACACATGTCCTAGTCCTAAAGAAATCAATTTACCATTTTTACTTTTTCATTTGAAGCGTAGTGGAGATTTTACTGATTTTACTCTTAATTATTTTCATTTTTTTTTAATTACCTTAGAAGGTTTTTACACAGTTACAAAGAGTCAAATATTGATAATGTTGATTTATTTTTTTTTACCTTTGATAGCTTTTCAATGAGATAAAAATAATTGTAGAATACCATGCACTCATCTTTATTTGTGGCAATTTTCACGACAATTTTCACGATAATAGTTAAGATCAGTTAAGACGATGATCCGACTTGGATGCGACTTACATTCAAATCAATGGGCTGAAATTGTGCCCAAGCCAGAGCAAAGTAGTGCAAGGAGCATTTTCAAAGTCGGACCGACACAAGTCGGAGCAGTTAAGACGGCTGTCATAGAGAACCATTCATTTTGACATGTCATGCAACTTGTGCTCTGGAAGTCGGAGCACATGACGGACCAGTGTGAACTGGCCCTAAGATATGATTGTCTATCTGCTGCCTTCCCTGTCCTTCCACTTGGTTTGTGAAAGCTAGTACAGTAAAACTTGGACTGCGAGCATAATTCGTTCCGGAACATATCAAAGCAAATTTCCCCATAAGAAATAATGGAAACTCAGATGATTTGTTCCACAACTATTTATTAAGAAGTCCTTCAGTTTATAGTCTATAGAAAAAGATTATAGCAATGTGATAGGTTGTGTAACCATAAAATGGCCATCCACAAATGGCCACCTCCACAAGGGGATTAGAAGCAAAATCCAGCAGGAGCTACAGAGTATAAAAGAGAAAAGAGGAGCCTCTAAGTGTAGCAATATGGTTACATTTAATGAAGGTACAACATTTAGTAACTCACATGGTTGATGAATAAAAGAGGCGCATCTAAGTATGCAAGCACCTGGGGTAAAGCTTTCCACATAGACCGTCCTCTGCACCGCTGGCTTTTACTGCTGTCAGTCTGCAATCGTGACTGGGAAGACTACCCTGCAGTAGAGCGATTTGAAAGTGAGGCTTGAAGCGCTCATGGAGCGCAGCGTGGAAGGGACGATGTCGATGGTGGTGTGGAGGATGGTCTATGTGGACAGCTTTACCCCGGATGCCTGCATACTTAGATGTGTCTGTTTTAATCAATAACTGTGTGAGTTGCCAAATGTTGTACATTCATTAAGACCCCTTTCACACTGGAGGTGTTTTTCAGGGGCTTTTGGGCTAACAATAGCGCCTGTAAAGCGCCTGAAAAACACACCTCCCCTACAGCCCCAGTGTGAGAGCCCAAGTGCTTTCACACTGGGGCGGTGCACTTGGGGCGGTGGAGGAGTGGTGTATACATCGCTCCCCCACCGCCCTTGCCCATTGAAATGAATGGGCAGCGCTGCCGAAACGCTTTGCAGGCGCTTCGGCAGCTTTTCGAGCACTATTAACCCTTTCTTCGGCCACTAGCGGGGGTTAAAAGTGCCCCGCTAGCGGCCGAAAAGCACCTCTAGAACGACAGTAAAGTGCCACTTTACCACTAACATGGCTGGCAGCCAATGTGAAAGAGCTCTAAATGTAACCATACACTTATGCCACGTACACACGGTCGGAGTTTTTGACTGGACTTGTCTGACGGACGCCGACGGACCAAATCCGGTGAACAATCTGATCGTGTGTGGGCTTCACCGGACCTTCAGTGGACTTTTCCAGTCGCAAATCTGACGGACTTTAGATTTGGAACATGCTTCAAATCTTTACGTCGTAACTCCGCCGGACCCAGAAATCCGCTCGTCTGTATGCTAGTCCGACGGACAAAAACAGGCGCTAGGGCAGCTATTGGCTCCTGGCTATCAACTTCCTTATTTTAGTCCGGTGTACGCCGTCACGTACGTATCCGTCGGACTTTGGTGTGATCGTGTGTACGCAAATCCGGTCATTAGAAAGTCCGTTGAAAGTCTGCCAAAAGTCTGTCGGACGGGCTGTCGGACTTTTGTAGCTGAAAAGTCCGACCGTGTGTATGCGGCATAAGAGGCGCCTCTGTTCTGTTTTATATTCAGTTGTGACATGACGCTACTTGTATATCAAGACAACGCTTGTATCAAGTCCAAGTCAAAATGTATTTTAATTTGCTCGTCATGCAAAACGCTCTCAAACCAAGGTTATACTGTACTGACGAACTGATTATACAGTATATAGTTATTCAGTAGTGGTTCTGCATTATGTTGTATGGTGAAGTCATATAAAAATAACTTGTTAATAAAAACAGCTGTGAAATGACATCCAATAGAAGGAAATATTGTTTTATATGATAATATTTCTATTAAGATAAACGTCATCCATAATAAATTCTGCATTTCCTTCCCCACATATCTGTGAGTATTGAATATTCATGAATTCAATTTTAATATTAAAAAGCTCTAAAAATGCATACTGTTAAAAATAATAGCAAAACTGATGAATAGCTTTTACTAGAGAACATTATTTTCTGGTTCTGGCCCATTACAGCCTCAAAGGAATGGAAACATGGCTGCTATGAAGCCAGTTATCTAAGTGAAATCCTACTACTACACATACTAATGCAAGATAATTATAAATTAGCAGAAAGTAGTACTTTTTCAGTTCAAAATAATAAAAGTAATTTAAAGTAATACCTTTCATAGTGAGCTATTCAATTACTGATGTTAATGAAAATTCAATAGACAAAAGAGCCTAGTGATTGGAATTTTTTCCACTTCAGAAGGTTAAGTCTCTTCTTTAATTTATTTCTGTTATTTTGACCCACAAAATGACCGTGCTGTTTGTTTAATGATGCATTCGATTTAACTCACCACTTCTGGGAGCCCACTACACACTTCACCAAGTTTCTTATCAGTGTCTTCTGTTTTGGGATGAGTATGCTTTTCCGAGGCACATAGGCCCCCTTCTTTTGTCTGAAACTAGATTCAGACACCTGACCTGTGTGCCTGTGACAACTCATTAGCGCTCTATTTAAAATCATCCCAGTGCACTGTATCAGTGCATAAGCAGAAGCGTTTACGAGTCCCTTATGAATTTCAGTATCCTGATTATTTATCCTGATTATCATTCAGGTTTGACCCCTATATATGTTTATCAATTTGCTGCCTTCCCTGACCTTCCATTAATTTCTGATTACACTGGTCTGACCTATGCTCTGACCTTCTGCCTGACTTTGACTACACATACATCCTAAAGTTTGATCCCTTCTTTACCTGTTGCCTGCTTGTCAGTTGCCACCAGTTTGGTAATTCCAAGGTTCACAGCCTTTGGCTGCCACAAAGTTTCCAACCTTCTTTGTTTTGGGTACTGGTAAAGAACAAGCTCTCCTTGGATTTGGTGAGATTCAGCGGTGGTTTCTTCATGGGTGCAATGCTTGCTGGCCACAGGGGCTCATTGTGCTCTCACACAGTGCCCAACAAGTGTGGGGAAATGGCATTCGGTTCTGTATTTATATCTATATCGCAGTTGCAGCATTGTAGGAAGATCCATCTAGCATTTGTGTATGCTGGGAAGGGGATTGGGTACTGATGTATTGCTGGGGGCAGGTCCCCATTTCCTGGGGTAGCCGGACTGTGATTGGCTGCTGCTGTGGTCTGGCCTACCAGAACTGGGGAAAAAAAGATGCCGGAGCCAGCAAGAACCATCATGAGTCCTGGGAGAACCATGATAAGCTGTGAGGGGGAGGGCTGTCTGGGTGTACTGTAAGAAAGAGAGTCACTTACTACTGACCACTGAACCCTCACTGTCAGGGCTGGGTTCCGTCTTACTTACCTGAGCCCCGCAATTCCCACACCCGAGACGCGCTGTCCCTCTCTGCACGGGGTCCGGGCTCTTGATGGGATAGATTGATAGCAGCGCAGCCATTGGCTCCCACTGCTGTCAATCAAATCCAATGACGGGGGAGCTGAGTCCGGCATTCGTGTCTATGGATGCCGAATGCTGGACTCAGGAGCAGGCCCGCAGTGTAACCCCCCCCCGGGACAGCGCTTCTCCTAGGGGGTTATCTGAATTGAGGAAGAGCCGCGAGAGCCACCCAGGGACCCCAGAAGTCGAGATTAGGGGCCACTCCGTGCAAAATGAGCTGCACAGTGGAGGTAAGTATGACAAGTTTGTTATTTTAAATTTAAAAAAAAACAAGCCTTTACAATCACTTAAAGCCGTCCAGCACAGATGATCTCTGCCTTCGCCTTGGTCAACATCACAGAGACTATCTCCTGCCTTCCTGTTAAAGACTTGCTTTGCTGACATTCCTTCTGGCTCCAGATCCTGCTTGCTGTTCATCTACGCTGATCTCTGGCTTCCTGAATTTCTGGCTTGTCTGACTATCCGTTCCAGTCACTGAATTTTGGCTATGTTTTGAATATGTTTGTTCTATTTACTTTTATTGTTAAACAAGTGTGATTTAACTGTACTTCTGTCTTGGTCTGATTCATGGTTTCTGACAATCACTTATTACTGATTCCTGAACTCTGCGCCACCTAGTACTGACCCCTGGACTCTGCATCACTTAGTACTAACCCCTAAACTCCACGTTACTTAGTACTGATCCCTGAACTCTTCATCACTTACTATTAACCCCTGACCTCTGAGTCACTTACTACTGAACCTCTTCATTCTGCATTACTACTGACCCCTGAACTCTGTGTCACTTACTACTGACCTTTGCACTCTGTTTTTAACTCTAATGCATAGAATGCATGAACTGTTAACAAAGGAGATGGCAGCTCCGTGATACCACCAGAGGCATTTTCTGAAAGTAGTGGGCCTGTGTGCAAGGTCATAAGTTGGGCTCCCTTGCTGAAATAAACTGGATGTAAAGGCTTTACAAATAAATTTAAAGTAAAAGTTTACCAATATTGTGCATTACTGTATATTTAACAATGCTACTGCTTTAATATAAAAAGATTTATATTCTCCCCCTCCACCCTTCATGTCTCTTCGTGTCTGACTCCCAGTTAAAATATCCTGTATATCCTACTTCTGGATATATATATATATATATATATATATATATATATATATATATATATATATATATATATATACACTTTATAGTGACTATATTATATTGCAGTCCTGACTGCAAAACAGTGTATTATGTCTTTTTTTCTTTCCGTATATTTACCACTGCATATAGATATTTAAGAATAATTAGTTTTTTTTAAACTTTTCATAGTTACATATTTACATAGTAGGTGAGGTTGAGAAAAGACACAGGTCCATCAAGTCCAACCTATGTGTGTGATTATATGTCAGTATTACATTGTATATCCCTGTATGTTGCAGTCATTCAGGTGCTTATCTAATAGTTTTTTTTAAACTATCGATGCCCCCCGCTGAGACCACCACCTGTGGAAGGTAAGTCCATATCCTTGCCACTCTTACAGTAAAGGACAGTCTACGCAGTTTAAGGTTAAACCTCTTTTCTTCTAATTTTAATGAGTGGCCATGTGTCTTGTTAAACTCCCTTCCGCAAAAAAGTTTTATCCCTATTGTGGGGTCACCAGTATGGCATTTGTAAATTTAAATCATATCCCCACTCAAGCATCTATCCTCCAGAGAGAATCAGTTCAGTGCTCGCAACCTTTCATAACTAATGTCCTACAGACCCTTCATTAGCTTTGTTGCCCTTCTTTGTACTCGCTCCATTTCCAGTACATCCTTCCTGAGGACTGGTGCCCAGAACTGGACAGCATACTCGAGGTGCGGCCGGACCAGAGTTTTGTAGAGTGGGAGAATTATCGCTTTATCCCTGGAGTTAATCCTTTTTTTAATGCATGCCAATATTCTGTTTGCTTTGTTAGCAGCAGCTTGGCATTGCATGCCATTGCCGAGCCTCCAGGTCCTTTTCCATCCTAGATTGCCCCAGAGATTCTGTCATGGTTGTGCAGTAATGTGTGTCTGTCAATTTACCTCTCTCCAGGTTTAGAGGCCAGCCACTCTCACCTGACTGCATATATAATCTTCCCTCAGCATAGCTCCACCTGTAATTAGGAACACTATATTAACCTGTGCATTGCAAGCCAACCTTGCTGATCAACCATTGCGTGTTTGGCTTCCTGTTTCCTGCTTGCCATGTGCTATACATTTGTCTCTGTTACCGACCTTGGCATGTTCTCGACTATTCCTGTCTGCTCGTGACCCTGACCTTTTGGCGTGTCCCCGACTATCCCTGTTTGCCTGTGTCCCTGAACCTTTGGCGTGTACTCTGTTGTCCTTGTCTGCTAGTTGCCCCGACCTTGGCTTATCCCTTACTATCCTTGTTGTTCCAGCCTGCTGCTTCCTTCCTTTATCTCCTGTAGTCTACCGTGAGAGTGAGCTGTGAGACCCTGGGGGCCGCGACCTGGAGTCAGACTGCAGCGCAGTCCATCCTCACCACTAGAGGCTCTGGTGAACACCTGCTGGCACTTATAGTCCGCGCCCTGGGGGAATCTATGCTCTAGCTCCCACTGAGATCTGTGTTAGTGATCTAGTAGACCTGCTTCCTGAACCTCCCAGGGTTCAACCCGCAGCAGTCAGTCCTAGTGTCCACTACCTTAAGGGTCCTTTCACACTGGGGCGGTTTGCAGGCGCTATTGCGCTAATAATAGCGCCTGCAAACCGACCCGAAAGTGCCGCTGCTTTAATTCCAGTGTGAAAGCCCCGAGCCCTTTCACACTGGAGCGGTGCGCTGGCAGGACGGGTATAAAAGTCCTGCCAGCAGCATCTTCGGAGCGGTGAAGGAGCGGAGTATATACCGCTCCTTCACCGCTCCTGCCCATTAAAATCAATGGGACGGCGCGGCTATACCGCCAGCAAAGCGCCTCCGCAGAGGTGCTTTACGGTGGTTATAACCCTTTCTCGGCCGCTAGCAGGGGGGTAAAACCGCCCCGCTATCGGCCGCATACCGACGGTAAAGCGCCGCTTACAATAGCGGTGCTTTACCACCGCCCCCGCCCCAGTGTGAAAGGGCCCTAACAGTGCACACCTTACTCCTACGGAGTGCATCTGTCACCTGGTCTCAGGTGACCTGACAGTTTCTCCCCCCAGTGTATAGATTGCATTAATATTTTTGCCACCCAAATGCATTATTTTACATTTTTCTACATTAAACTTCATTTGCCATGTAGTTGCCCACCCCATTAATTTGTTCATATCTTCTTGCAATGTTTCCACATCCTGCGGAGAAGTTATTGCCCTGCTTAGCTTAGTATCGTCCGCAAATACAGAGATTAAACTGTTTACCCCATCCTCCAGGTCATTTAGGAACAAATTAAATAGGATTGGTCCCAGCACAGAACCCTGTGGGACCCCACCCCTGACCATTTTGAGTATTTCCCATTTATCACCACCCTCTGAACTCGCCCTTGTAGCCAGTTTTCAATCCATGTACTCACCCTATGGTCCATGCCAACGCACCTTATTTTGTATAGTAAACGTCTATGGGGAACTGTGTAAAATGCTTTTGCAAAATCCAGATACACCACGTCTACGGGCCTTCCTTTATCTAGATGGCAACTCACCTGCTCATAGAAGGTTAATAGATTGGTTTGGCAAGAACGATTCTTCATGAATCTATGCTGATTACTGCTAATGATAACGTTTTCATTACTAAAATCTTAGTTCCTTATCCCCTCCAAGAGCTTGCATACTATTGATGTTAGGCTAACTCGTCTGTAATTCCCAGGGATGTATTGTGGGCCCTTTTTAAATATTGGAACTACATTGGCTTTTCTCCAATCAGCTTGTATCATTCCAGTCAGTAGTCTGTCAGTAAAAATTAGAAACAATGGTCTGGCAATTACTTGACTGAGTTCCCTAAGTATCTATTTTACGTAATAACTAAATTGCACACCACACTTTTTTTTTTAGATTTTTATCCGATTAATGGAAACAATAATCGGACAATGAATTGATTATGAAAATAATCGTTAGTTGCGGCCCTAGTATCAACTGTTTGATTGATTTTTAAATCCTGGTCTCAACTATTCATCTAGTTTTAGATCCTTGATCCATTGTTAGATATTTGGTCCCCACTGTTCAGTCTATTTTTAGATCCCGGCCTCAACAGTTTGATCTATTGTTAGATTCTAAATCTAATTTTAGATGCTGGTGTAAACATTTTGACCTAGTTTTAGCTCCTGGTATTAACTGTTCTTAATATTTTTAGATCTTTGATCTATTTTTAGATCCTGGTCTCAACTGTTCAATCTATTTTTAGATCCTGATCTATTTTTAGATCCTGGTCTCAATGGTTCAATCTATTTTTAGATCCTGGATCCATTTTTAGATCCTAGTCTCATCTGTTCAATCTATTTTTAGATACTTGATCTATTTTTAGATCCTGGTTTAAACTGTTCAATCTATTTTTAGATCTTGGTTTCAATTGTTCGATCTATTTTTAGATTCTAGTCTCAACTGTTCAATCTATTTTTTGATACTGAATCTATTTTTAGATCTTGGTCCCAACTGTTCAATCTATTTTTAGATCCTGGATACATTTTTACAGGAGGAAGGGGATTGAATTTGTGTCCCTGTCCCTTCTATCTCTTCCCCTAGTAAAAGCACCACACACAGTGTAGCAAAACACTGGCTAGGCACACAGTTAACCCTTTGATCGCCCCTGATGTTAACCCCTTCCCAGCCAGTGTAATTTGTACAGTGACAGTGCATTTTTTTTACTGTATTAGTGTCACTGGTCCTCAAAAAGTGTCAAAAGTGTCAGAATGTCAGCCGCAATATCACAGTCCCACTATAGGTCACTGATTGCCGCCATTACTAGTAAAAAATAAATGAATATATAAAAATAAGTAGAAATATCCCATAGTTTGTAGGCACTATAACTTTTGAATATATGATTATTGGGATTTTTACCAGAAATATGTAGCAGAATACATACTGACCTAAATTTATGAAGAAATTCGATTTTTTTATTGGATATGTTTTATAGCAGAAAGTAAAAAATATTGGGTTTTCTTTTCAAAATTGTTGACCTTTTTATGTTTATAGCACAAAAAATAAAACTGCAGAGGTGATCAAATACCACCAAAAGAAAGCTCTATTTGTGAGAAAAAAAGTACATACATTTTTTTTGGGTACAGTGTTGCACGGTCATCCAAATGTCAGTTAAAGTAAAGCAGTGCCATATCGCAAAAAATGGCCTACCTACTGTACCTGTTAAAATCTAGACTGAAAATTCAGGATGCACTTGGCCGAAACCGAAAATTACAGTTTTTTTAAAAATATATATATTTTTATATATAATTGTATTATATTGAACTCTGTAATTAATATCATGAATTTAAATTAATATGAATTTATTGCCGGCCATTATCGGCATCTTTAGCGCAAGAAAAGCTAAAAAAATGCATCCCTTTAAATTCTATGTATGTCTTCACACTGGCCTGTTGCACTTCCGTTGTGGTGTTAAAAATCCTGCTTGTCGCATTTTTGGTCAGTTAAAAGAACTGCACCAAAAACGCACCTTCCCATTGAAATGCTTTGAAAACACAGCAAGAACGCATCAATAACGCACCCGTGTTATATTTCTGTGAGTTGCCTCCGTTCGGAAATGCGCAGATGCAAACAAATGGTAACATAAGTATGCGCATTGCCGTGTGTTTTCAAAATGTGTGGAAAAGTGCGTGTTTTTGTATAGGTTGCCGTGCATGTGTTGCTATATGTTTTTGAAATGCACAACAAAGTGCGTGTTTTCTGTAAATGGGAACGCAGCCCTAAATGGTAACGTAAGCGTGACATACATTTCTGCTTATTTATTGCGGGTTTCCGTGCATTTGGAAACAGGCATATGCAAATGAATGGTAACGCAAATGTGATGTGCATTGCATGATGTGCATGTGCATTGCCACGCAAAGCGTGCATTTTCTTGTGGGTTGTCATGTGTTCAGAAACGCAGCCTAAATAGAAAGTGCGACGTGCATTGCCGCACATTTTAGAAAGGCACAGCAAAGCTTGTTTTCTGTTCGGGATGCCATGCATTTAGAAACACGCTGATGTGAACCCAGCCTGTGTGGCACCGTGAGAGCAATGCGAGTTTGGTATATGGTGCTACCTGCAGATCAGATCAGTTTAAACATAAAGAACTGCACGCACAATTAATAGGTGAGGGTGACCTTCACATTCTGCGCTAATAGCCAATTGCTTCAATTTACCAGATTCCTGGAAGCAATTAGGTTTCGTCACCTTCACTTCCTGGAATCCAGTGAATGAATGCAATCCATAAAATTCATTTTTAAGGTCAGCTTATAATATTACACAACTTTATCTGTAGTAATAGTTTAATTGGGCCCATACAGCTCTAAAGTGCAGAATATTAAACATGTAAAACTATTGATAGAATCCCTCATAAAAAAAAAAAGTTTTTTTCTCTTTTAAGACATAGTTCTCAAGAGAGCATCACGTTATACCTGTGTTAGTAATGAGAAAAAAAGCATTTTTGATGTTAATCTAACCACTTTTTACAAATGTGCTTCAAAATAAATGGATTGCACAGGATAATATCATGTTAATAGTTATAGACATATAATGATTTTTACAGGATTTGGCTGTATCAGGCAACAGTTCCTATGTTTTGATCTTTATCGGTAGAAACTTTCATTAGCTGGCTTGGAGTTTCCCTATCAGCTGCAGCTTTTCCTGCAAAAAAAGATGTTAGCAGGGTTATGTACCTAATTAATAAAGTTGTATGGCAGTTGAATCATGAACTCGAGAACTCTAGACCCAATGGTATTGAGCAACATTTCATACTAGGCAAAATGGAGCTTTAAAGGGCAGCTATACTTTTAATTTAAACATGCTGTTTGACCTCTGGTCTTTAATAAGCCTACATAGGGATACGGGGTCGATGCTGTTAAAGCGGAGTTCCACCCAAAAGTGGAACTCCGGTTTCACATTTGGCACCTTTCAGGGGGGAGGGGGGAACGGGGACCGGTTTTTGACTGGTCCCCTTCCCCACTTCAGGGAGACCAGGCCGCGGCAAAGTACATCAGCAGCTCGGCCCCCCTCCTCCCTCCCCTTCTGCCGGGCCAGTGAGAGAGCGCAGCGCGCTTCACCCATGAGCAGTAGGGACATGGCCATGAAGCTGGGAGGCTACGCTGCTGGGTTCCCTTACCAGCAATGGCGGCGGCAGCACCCGACCAGTTGATGTAAACGTCGGCTGCTGTGCCAACGTCGCTGGACCCTGGGACAGGTAAGTGTCCTAATGTTAAAAGTCAGCAGCTACAGTATGTGTAGCTGATGAATTTTAATTTTGAAAGGGGCGGGCAGAACTCCTCTTTAATAAATATTGTTCTCACACAGATTTATTCCCTGCCTTGACTTTCTTTACTGCTATAAAAAACTATGGAGCTAGCTCTCCCCGATTGTTTAAAAAATGCCTACAGGAGCATTTAATGTTACATTGTTACATATAGTTACTGTACATAGTTACATCATTGGTAAGGTTGAATAAAGACAATAGTCCATCCAGTTCAACCTGTGTAGGTGTACATGTGTCAGTGTCGATAATCATTCCCCACATCCCTGTATGTTGTGTTCTTTAAGCTTCATGTCCAAGAGTCTTTTAAAAATATCAATACTCTCCACTGACACCACCAATTGTGGAAGAGAGTTCCACATCCTCACCGCCCTGACAGTGAAAAAACCCCTACGCAGCTTAAGGTTAAGCCGCTTCCCTTCTAATCTCATTGTGTGGTCATGTGTCCTCTTATACTCTGTAAGACTGAATAGTTTTTTTTCCTATGCTGGGACCACCATTGAGGTATTTGTAAATCGCTATCAAGTCCCCTTCTCAAGCGTCTCTTCTCCAGCGATAATAAATGTATCCAATCCCCTTATTCATTTCAATCCCTTCTGAGGACTGGTGACCAGAACTGGATGAAATACCCCAGATGTGTCCTTACCAGAGTTTTATAAAGTGGCAGGAATATAGTTCTATCTCTGAAGTATATCCCCTGTTTTATACAAGCTAATATTCTGCTGGCTTTGGTAGCTGCAGCTTGACATCGCATGCTATTGCTCAGTCTGTCATTCACTGGGATCCCCAATTCTCTCTCCATCCTTGATTCCCCCAGAGGTTCTCCCCCTAGTGAGTAGTTTACCTTTATGTTTTTTGCCCCCAAGTGCATTACTTTACATTTTTCCACATTAAATCTCATTTGCCATGTACTTGCCCACTCCATTATTTTGTTCAGGTCTTTCTGAACAAAATTAAGTTATTGCCCTGCTTTTTTTGTGCCGGCCGCAAAAACTGAGATTGAGCTTTTTATCCCATCCTCTGTATCATTTATGAATAAGTTAAACAGAATTGGTCCCAACACCAATGTTCCTGCAGCAACAACAAACCTGCACATATCCCATTGGATGCAAAAATAATTCAGTAAACCGTATGTGCACCAGGGCTGGAGAAACCAAATAAACAACAATTACATCATCATGCTGCTATCAAACTATGTTTCTCGCTCAAAGTACTCTACCCGATGCTCCTCTGGCCGCTAGGTGCTGGATCCAAGTGGTTTGCTACCTGCTCCACAGTCATAACATGCCCACAAAGAAGAAGAAGCTGCTCTCCATCATAAAAGATTCGTATGAAATGTATAAAAGCTGTTCCACCTTCTTCTTGCCCTCTAATGCGTTTCACTCTGACAAAAGCGTAATCATATATTTAAATTATAACAAAAGGCAAACCTTTTTTTTTGTTTTGGATAGAGTGGAGAAGGACTAGTACACCTTTTAGGTTTTTATTGCTGTCTGTGTTCCTGTTAGGGATTTACATTCTCTATATGTCCTGTGACTGTATCACCAAGAGTGAAAGTAGAGGAAAATCACAATTTATGGAAAAGAGATTTCATCTCCAAATACAGAAAGGCTTCTTCACAGTAAGAGCTGTGAAAATATGGAATAGACTCCCTCAAAAGGTGGTTCTGGCCAGCTCAATAGGTCTGGATTCTTTCCTAAATGTACATAATATAACTGGATACTAATATTTATAGGTAAAGTTGATGCAGGGAATAACCGATTGCCTCTTAGGGGATCAGCAAGCATGTTTTTCCCCTGCTTGAGCAAATTGGATCATGTTTTGTTGGGGTTTCTTGCCTTCCTCTGGATCAACTGTGGGTATAGGAGTATGTATATAGTATTGTGTGTATGAATGTATGTGTGTGTGTGTATATATATATATATATATATATATATATATATATTCCCTTCTATTGGCTAAACTAGATCGACTTGTGTCTTTTTTCGAGCAGACTCGCCATGTAACTGTGTAACTGATGAGTTGTCACCAGTTCAAACACCAGTTCTGGTGACCTTGGTGACAACCTGAAATTTCCTTCAATTTAGAGGGATTTTCTCTCATTTCCTGTTGTGGTTTTGAGACAGGAAGTAAAAGGAAATCTCCCTAATGGTTCACAGACGGCAAATTAACTTGACAGGGGGCTATAACCCTCACTTGCTCTATCAAAAAATAAAAAAAACTTTGGACTTTAGTTCTAATTTAAAGTAATTGTAAAGCTTTACTTTTTTTACTTACCTGCTCTGTGCAATGTTTTTGCACAGAGCAGCCCCATTCCTTCTCTTCTGGGTTTTCCACTGGCACTGCTGGCTCCTCCTCTTTGGCGAGTGCCCCCATAGAAAGCCACTTTGTATGGGGGCACTTGTGCGGGCTTGATCCCGAGCTGCCCTGTCTGCGTCTATAGACAATTTTTTTTAGAATGAACATGTAAGTATATGCTATAATGTGTGTGTGTATATATGTTTGGAAGTGAAGTGGAGTATTGTTTGTACTGTCTATCTGCTATAAGGTTTAAAAATATTGAAAATTGAATCCTGAAGAAGCCCACACTGTGGGCGAAATATGTCAATCCAAATCTTGTGGGATCTATCTAGATGCAGATAATTGTATTGTATGGCGATGTATACAACATAACATATCTTTTATGAAAATGATCTATTTTCTGCGATTTTATTGTTTATGTGCAAAAATAAAAATATATTTATTTATGGTATATAATGATTGACTTTTGGGCACAATTAAAATCCCCATCTCCCAGGGTCCCCCCCCATCTGGGGAGACCTGGGACACACTTCTTTCCTCCCAATTATGTAGGGAATTGTTCCAGAATTTATTATACAGGCTTCACCCACCCAGTTATCTCCTAAAAATAAGGTAGGTGAGGTGAGGCCCTGTATCACCGAAGCGAAACTAAACTCATCAATTTAACGGTTTAAAAAAACAGTTACATTCCCAGCATGCCAGGAATACTAAGACCCCTTTCACACTAAGGCATTTTTCAGGCGCTAAAGGGCAGAAAATAATTCCTGTAGAGAGCCTGAAAAAGTCTCCCCTGCCACCCCAATGTGAAAGCCTGAGTGCTCTCACACTGGGGCGCTGCGCTGGCAGGATGTTAAAAAAAGTCAGGCATGCAGCATCTTTGGGACGGTGGAAGAGCTCCTAAAGTGCCCCTGCCCATTGAAATGAATGGGCACCACTGCTGAAGCGCCTGCTAAGCGCTTTGGCAGCGGCGCTACATGGGCGTATTTAACCCTTTCTTTGGCAGCTAGCGGGGGTTAAAAGCGCCCCGCTAGCGGCCGAATAGTGCCGCTAAAACAGTAATAAAGAACCGCTAAAACTAGCTAACGCTAACGATGCCTGCGGCTCAGTGTGAAAGGGCTCTAACTGTCATATTTGCTTGTACTCTCAACCAAATTGTCCAACCATCAGATGGCTGGTGTTATAACTGATCATATGTGCAGCTTCCTTGGCTGGAAAGGATAGGAGGGTTTAGTTCCGCTTTAAGGCTTTATAACCACTTTAAAAAGCTGAAGTTGAGCTCTGATTGTAATACAGTGTATTGCCATTCCTGACAACCTCATCGCTTGCAGGTGGAGAATAATTTAATTGGTTGCCACTGGATGTCTTATCTGTTATATAACCAATTATTGATTTGCAAGTTCTCTAAACAGATTCATAAAAGAGTTTCACAAACTAAAATGTGACCTCTCCTAAAATAAGGAAGAGTGTACTTCTCGTCTTCTTTTTAATCATTGACAGTTCACATACTAATTCCGATCCAGAAATGAAAAGCCCCTGGAGTGTTTTCAGCAGTGAGCATTTCATTTAAAGTTTGCTCTCCTGTGAGTGCCTTTTACTGCTGGCTCACTTTGTCAACCAGCTTTGAATTATTATTTTTTTTTATACAAGGAAAAAATTTACTAAAGTGTGCCAAAAAGATAATTAGTTCTGCAATTAATCCTTTGGACATACAGGTTTATTTAGTAGGGTTAATTAAAGACTATCAAACTGTTATATGATCGTGATACTACAGCAACTTATGAATGATGTATGCATTACATATTCAGAATAAAATATTATAATGAAGTTGTGTGACCACTAGAGCATGCAGGTAAGTCTGTCATTTTTATTCCAGTACAGTAAATTATAAGATGAATAGTCAACAGTGTATTGTAGGGCAGTGGTTCATAAGTCTTCCATTGTGAATTAATTTCCGTTGGCTTGTGGCCACCCGACCTTACTTGGATAAAAGGAATCTACGTTGTCGCTCAACTAATAAAAGTGGACCTAAGTTTGCACCAAAATCAAACAAACCTTTGCATACTAAACGGTCATAGTCCTACATAGCTTTGGCTTTGGCATCTCAAGATGTACTGTTACACTAAGGAGCTTACAAGGTCAACCAATATGAGTCCTCAGAAAAATCATCCACTTCAGCCCCGGACCATTTGGCTGGCCAAAGACCAGAGCACTTTTTGCGATTCGGCACTGCGTCGCTTTAACTGACAATTGCGCGGTCGTGAAACGTGGCTCCCAAACAAAACTGATGTCCTTTTTTTCCCACAAATAGAGCTTTCTTTTGGTGGTATTTGATCACCTCTGCGGTTTTTATTTTTTGCACTATAAACAAAAAAAGAGCGACAATTTTGAAAAAAACGCAATATTTTTTACTTTTTGCTATAATAAATATCCCCAAAAAACATATAAAAAAAGCTTAGGGCGCTACGTATTCTTACATATTTTTGGTAAAAAATCGCAATAAGCGTTTATTGATTGGTTTTCACAAAAGTTATAGCGTCTAAAAAATAGGGGATAGTTTTATCGCATTTTTATTAATATATTTTTTTTTTTTTTACTAGTAATGGCGCGATCAGCGATTTTTATCGTGACTGTGACATTATGGCGGACACATTGGACAATTTTGACACAGTTTTGGGACCATTCACATTTTTAAAGCGATCAACGCGATTAAAAATGCATTGATTACCGTGTAAATGTGACTGGCAGTAAAGGGGTTAACCACTAGGTGGTGCTGTAGGGGTTAAGTGTGTCCTAAGGAGTGATTCTAACTATGGGGGGGAGGGGCTACGTGTGACACATCACTGTTCACTGCTCCCAATTACAGGGAACTGTGATCAGTGACACTGTCACTAGGCAGAACGGGGAAATGCTTGTTTACATTAGCATTTCCCTGTTCTTCCTCTCCGTGAGACGATCACGAGTATCACTGCGGACATCGAGTCCGCGGCACCTGCGATCCTACCCGGCGGCGCGCATGCGATGGCAAATTCAAAGGGACGTACAGGTACACCCATTTGCGCAGCCGTGCCATTCTGTCGACGTAAATCTACATGCGGCGGTCAGGAACCGGTTAAAGGAGAAGTCCAGCCAAAGCTCGTTTGGGTTACTTCTCCACTCACAGGAGTGCAATTCATTTTGCACTCCTGTGACCCGTTTTCAGCAGAAAGTGGGCTGAAGTCCGCTCTCTGCTGATGTCACAGGTGTCAGTCCAGGCACAGCGTCATCATGACAATAAAGTCTGGATCCGCCAGGTGCCTGGACTGACACCTGTCTCAGCCTCTCAGACTACAGTTCTCTGCTCGGGGATCTCCGAAGACCGAGTGATCAGCGGTGTTCGATCGCTTGGTTCTCAGTGCAGAGGCGCTGGGGGCCAGATGCAGCATCGAGGTAAGTATGATTCGCAAAAAAAAAAAAGGTTTGATTTTTTTGTTCTGCCAGTGACACAAACCCTGACTAAAATACTTATACACTTAATGGCATTCTAAACTATCTTCTACCCCATTAGGACTATTAGTTGCACTCAGTTTGGTATTATTAGACTTCATTATTGTCACACTGGTAAAATGCAATACATTAAAGTGGTTGTAAACCTTAGACATGAAATGTGTGATTGTCTCAATTAAAAGCACTAAGTGTAATTTCTCTCTGCTGCCTCGTTCCTCTCCTATCTGCATAAATCACTTCTGACAAGTTATCCTAACACTAATAGGGCGTACACACGGTTGGACTTTGTTTGGACATTCCGACAACAAAATCCTAGGATTTTTTCCGACGGATGTTGGCTCAAACTTGTCTTGCATACACACGGTCACACAAAGTTGTCGGAAAATCCGACCATTCTGAACGCGGTGACGTAAAACACGTACGTCGGGACTATAAACGGGGCAGTGGCCAATAGCTTTCATCTCTTTATTTATTCTGAGCATGCGTGGCACTTTGTCCGTTGGTATTGTGTACACACGATCGGAATTTCCGACAACGGATTTTGTTGTTGGAAAATTTTATCTCCTGCTCTCCAACTTTGTGTGTCAGAAAATCCGATGGAAAATGTCCGATAGAGCCCACACATGGTCGGAATTTCCAACAACACGCTCCGATCGGACATTTTCCTTTGGAAAATCCGACCGTGTGTACTCGGCATAATGCCGCGTACACACGGTCGGAATTTCCGACAGAAAAAGTCCAATGGGAGCTTTTGGTCGGATAATCCGACCGTGTGTATGCCCCATCGGACTTTTTCTGTCTGCATTTTCGACAGACTTAGATAGAGAACATGCTCTAAATTTTTCCGTTGGAAATGCCGATGGAGCTTGTCCCCTTGGCAAGTCTGACCGTGTGTACGTGGCATAAGAGAAAAAAGGTGACAGGGGAGGGATCTCCAGCATACAGATTGTGATTGATAGCCTCAGCTCTGTTCCTGTGTGAAGTAGGAGGGAGGGGGGGGGGGGTTCCCTTTTTCCAATCAGTTCTCAGAGCGCTCCTAATTGGGCTCTGCAGTGTGTATTTCAGATCTCCACCCTTTTTCCTGACAGCTCAGACAAGCTTTATAAATTCTGGATTTTAAAAGCGGTAGAGAACAGAAGACTGCAAATAAAGAGGTACAACTTATGAAAGAGGATTTGTTTAATCTCTGTGTATCTCCTGAGGCCAGTCACTTCACTCTGTGTATGTATATATCTGTGTATTTTTACAGCTTACCAATCCTTAGATGTGGTGGCTGCATTCGTTTTCTGTTGTTATTTTTTCCCCCTTTATTTTCACCTGGTGCTCTGGCCAGTAACACACTTCCTGTCTTAAGGTGGCTTCCCTGTCTATGGAGGAGCAACAAAGACACCCTTGTACAGCAGCACTGTCTAGAGAGGGTTGTGTTAGATGGACTAATAGATTGGAATGGACTTTACATATGTGACTAATAAATTAAAACCTAACTCTTTAGGAAGTTACAAAAATATGTTTTTTTTTCCTTTTGGGATAAAGGATTAGATAAATGAATAAAAGCTGACTATTTTAAGCACCCCAGTCAGTGTTAAACGGTTTGTCTCAATCCTCAACGGACACTTTTGCTGGACTTGGTTTGCTAACCTCTCGATGCTGACCATACGCATATACCCGGTTGCTCGGTGGGTGGGCCTTAACGCCGAGCGGGCTCATATATGAGGTCCTGTTAAAACAACTTATCATGCTGAAAGCGCGCTACCAGCATGGTAGCCAGGGGCGATCGGTAAGCTCCCAATGCATACTTGTAATCGAGAGCTTTCTCATCACATCACCGCCAATCCCAGAAGTCACATAACCCGAATGCCTGACTCCACCTCCCGGCTTTTAGTACTCTCAAAGGGTCGGGAGGCGATTGGTGCGAAGGTACTGAAAACAAACAAGGCTAACAGCGCTCAAGAGCTGAGATAAGGATAGTGAATGGTGGCTGCAATAAACCACAATTGCTCATATATCAAAAATATAGTTTGGCCACTTCCAATATTAATTGCTCTCTTTATTTATTTTTTTTAATTAAATGTGTTTATTTCTTTTTTCCATTTTTGTATTCATTATTCTTATTATGATGTGTTTATAACAATTCATATATGTATTATTATCTATTTTTCACAAACATATATAAAACAGTTTTTATTATTTTTTTTTTTTATTTGTTCTTTTCTTCATTTTTATTGTTTTTCATATTTTCATAATTATTATGGTTCTCTTACACAAAATGTATATAATAGTTTATATGTTGTTTTCAATGGAAAGTATGGCAATGTATTGTAAAATCTTGGATGAGAACCTTCTTCCCTCAGCTAGAACACTGAAGATGGGTCGTGGATGGGTCTTCCAGCATGACAATGACCCAAAACATACCGCCAAGGCAAAAAGAAGTGGCTCAAGAAGAAGCAAATTAAGGTCATGGCGTGGCCTAGCCCAATGTTTCTCAACTCCAGTCCTCAAGTACTCCAACAGGTCATGTTTTCAATTTCCCAAGATAAAACGGCTGTAATAATTACTAAGGCAGTGAAACTGATCAAATCACCTGTGCAAAATAATGGAAAGCCTGAAAACATGACCTGTTGGGGATAGTTGAGGACTGGAGTTGAGAAATATTGGCCTAGCCAGTCTCCAGACAATAATCCTATAGAAAGTTTATGGAGGGAGCTGAAACTTCAAGTTGCAAGCAACAGCTAAGAAACCTTAAAGGAGAAGTACAACCCAAAATTTGGGTTGTCCCCAGAACAGCAATAGAGGGGAAATCTTCCAATGCAGAATCACCTTGGGATTGGATCTGTCTAATCTGCATCCAAGTATAGGGGTATTTGATCCTAAAATGATGGTAATTCTTTTATACATTCGGTAGGATGCTCATTATTAATATAATTTCATCAAATCACGATTTAAAGGAGAAGTCCAGCCAAAGCTCATTTGGCTGGACTTCTCCTGTGGATCACAGGAGTCCAGTTTATTTTGCACTCCTGTGACCTGTTTTCAGCAGAGAGTGGGTTGAAGTAAGCAGCTCTCTGCTCATGGAGCTGTGAGCACCGAGCAATCGGCGGTGTTCGATCGCTTGGTTCTCAGTGTTAGAGGCGCGGAGGGACAGATGCAGCAGCAGATCGATGCTGCATCCACCTACAGTGGGGAAAATGATTATTTTATCCCCTGCAGATTTTGTACGTTTTCCCACTTACAAAGAAATGAAGGGTCTATCATTTTTATCATAGGTGTATTTTAATTGATAGAGACAGAATATCAACCAAAAATCCAAAAAAAAACACATAATACAAATGTTATAAATTGAGTTGCAGTTCAGTGAATAAAATAAGCATTTGATCTCCTGCCAACCAACAATAATTCTGGCTTCCACAGACTGGCGACAGTATGTGCTCATGTGGTACACAGATTATTCCTGTCAATTTAAGAAGGTGCTATAAAAGACACCTGTCCACAGAATCTTTCTTCCATTCAAACCTCTCCGTCATGGGGAAGACCAAAGAGCTGTCAAATGACGTCAGGAACAAGATTGTAGACCTGCACAAGGCTGGAATGGGCTACAAGACCATCACCAAGAAGCTTGGTGAGAAGGCGACAACTGTTGGAGCGTTTTTTTGCAAATAGGAAAAAAAGAAAATAACCATCAATCGCCCTTGGTCTGGAGCTCCATGCAAGATTTTGTCTCATGGGGTAAGGATGATCATGAGAAAAGTGAGGGATCAGCCCAAAACTACATGGGAGGAGCTTGTGAATGAACTCAAGGCAGTTGGGACCACAGCCACCAAACAAACTATTGGTAACACAATACACTGCAATGGATTAAAATCCTGCAGTGCCCACAAGGTCCCCCTCCTCAAGAAGGCACATGTACATGCCCATCTGAAGCTTGCCAATGAACATCAAATGTTTCAGAGAAGGTTTGGGAGAAAGTGCTGTGATCACATGAGACCAAAATTGAGCTCTTTGGCATTAACTCGACTCGCCGTGAATGCTGACTATGACCCTAAGAACACCATCCCTACAATCAAGCACAGAGGTGGAAACCTTATGCTTTGGGGCTGTTTCTCTGCTAAAGGTACAGGCCAACTTTGCCACATTGAGGGGCCAATGGGCGGGGCCATGTATTGTATAATCTTGGATGAGAACCTTCTTCCCTAAGCCAGAACAATGAAGATGGCTTATGGATGGGTCTTCCAACATGACAATGACCCAAAACATAATGCCAAGGCAGGGCCGGTGTAAGGATTTTTGTCTACACAGGTAAGGTTGCATTTTGTTGCCCCCTCCCCCCACCATTGTCCTACTACCACCCACTTTCCCCTCCACAATGCAACCCCCTACTCCCATATGGCAACCCATCCACGGCTAACCCCACACTATACAATCTGATTGTACAATGCTCTTTTAGATTATTTAACAATTATGTAGTGTGATGGCCTGCCTGATTTGTTACTCATTTAAAAAAATGTTCAGGTTTGTCTTCATATGATTATTTTGGAGATTGTACAATCAGATTGTATAGTGTACGGATAAATTCCTCCATCCACACTAACAACGCAGATTTTAAGGCTTTTTAAGGCTTTTTCCCTCCATTTTCACCTGGTGATTTGGCCAGTAACACACCTCCTGTATTAAGCTGGATCCACACTATACAATTTTCTTTAGATTTACCAAAACCATATAATATGAGGTCACACCTAAGCTCTTTCAATTTATATACAATCAGTCAGGTCCTTTCACTACATAGTTGAAGATAAATCTAAAGGAAATTGAACAACAAAAGTTGCATAGTGTGTATCCAGGTTCAGAGTGCCCCCATTCTGGATGAAGGGGGCACCTTTTAGACAGCAGCATTGTCAGTCTGAGGGGAGGGGAGTGTCTGATGTACTAGCAGATTTAGATACCATAACAAATTGAAGACAAACTCCAGCTAACAGTTTTTTAATCAGTTAGACCAGTGGTTCTCAACTCCTGTCCTCGGGACCCACTAACAGGCCAGGTCTGCAAGATAACTGAAATACATCACAGGTGTTATCATTTGCTGCTCAGTAATTGCAGTACTCTAGTCTGCATATCCCCAAAGTAATACTTAAAATATGGCTTGTTAGTGGGCCCTGAGGACAGGAGTTGAGAACCATTGAGTTAGAGCAACAGGTTTTTTCCCTTTAGGGATAAAGTTTTTACATAAACAAAAGTTGATCATTGTAAGCACGCCTGTCAATAGTAAATGGTTTGTTTCATCCCCTGACTGCTACATCTGCAGGACAGCTTGTTCTGTTGAAAAACAGCCCACTAGCAGGTTAAACTAAAAAAACAAAAACAAAAAAAAAGCAAAAAAAAAACTGACAGATTGTATAGTGTAAGGCCACCTTTACAAACCTAAAATTAACAGTTTTGCTTTCAGTGCCATTAATTGTTAACAGCACACCAAACACAGAAGCAAACACACATTTTGCCATTGTGAAAAAACGAATGGCAAATGCTGTAAAACACAACATGTCCCATAAGCCACATATAGCACAGCTCATTTAAATCAATGGGCTGCCCTATGGGTGTTACAGGAAAAACAAGCCAAAAAACGTTCGCTCCCACTATGCTAGATGTCAATCAGACATAAAAGTGTAATTGGATAGCACAAGAACAATGAAGCTCCATACACATCTGTGTGTTTCCTTGCATTTCAGAAATGCGCTGCACCAAAAATCGCAGTAACAAAAGACACCAAGCCTCGCTCTAAAAAAAAAGTTCTGAAGCTTCTTTGGGGCGATTGCTGTGTGTAGGGCAGCACATTCAGGTGGATGGACTGCCCTATGTGTGATGAGTGAAAATGCTCCAAAACGCCTCCCCCCTTGCTAAAAAAAAAACGCATTTGGGAATGCGAGTTCCTGCTATGCAGACATGTAAACGAGGGTTGACGACTGAGTGTTTCTGTCCACTCCCTTCTATGTACTTGTATAAAGATGGCCATACACTATGCAATATGATTGTATATTGTGTATTTAGTGAGAAGGGTGATCACCGATTGATTGCATTTCATTTAAAAAAAGTGCAGCTGGGAATGGGAGGGCAGATGATGCAGGGTGTGTACTAATGAGATCAGCTGGTCAACTCCTTCCTGTGTTGTGACCTACAGTCTGATCAGGAAGTAAGACAGAAGCAATAGATACGTTTGGAAACATGGATGGAGGACAGTAAATTTGTGTCTGTAATTTTTTTCTGGAAAGCTTTGATAGTTTTGCAAAAAAAATACATGAATGCTATTTTGGTACATAGGGGAGCTGGAATTTAGAAGAAAAAAAAAGGTAACCTTAGCCTTTAAATCTTCTCTTTCTGGGGCAGACCTGGAGAGAATGTGATGTTCCTATTTTCCTAACCTATATACTGTGGACTAGCACATGAGCCAAATACATTTTGTTGGGTAACTGCTTATTCATATACAAACAACCTCCCCTGCATGGGTTTGAAGTTTGTAAAAAGTCTTTAATACTTTTATTAAAAAGAAAAAAAAAAGGACATAGAAAAGTGTGAAGTATTCCTTTTTTCATTAAGAAAGTGATGTTTTAGATTTACATACACTTAAAAAACACATAAAAACCTGAATACATTTGAATCTAGCTCTATCCATTCATACAATCTCCCGGGCCTATTATGGTCATCCTCAATCTCTCATACATCATTCGCCCATTTTAACATCTTGGTAGTGCAATCTCTCCATACCTGGAACCTGTATAAATACAAATACCACCTGGTCTCCTTGATCTCCCCGCTGACCTTGTTTCTGGGTGACCCTAGATGTGTCTCAGTCTTTGTCTCCTTTGGCATCTGCTCTTGGTGGAGGCAGAGTAAATTAACTGCCCTTTATGCCCTCCGAGAAAACTCTGCTTTTGTTACTTATGCTCGTCTTCAAGAATTTAAAATGATTGTAAAGTCACAACTCTTAATTACTTTGATCCTCTCTGTTTTAAGTCCATGCTTAGTGCAGTGTGTGTATTTTCCTAAAATTATGATGCTAAATACCGTACCTTCTTTGCACAGCGCTGCTGTGCAGTCATGTGTCCTCCCTCTGCTCTCCTTCCCGATCTAAGGGAGCACGGTGGGAGGGGCTGACATTCCCTTCTGATGTATGCAAGATGGCAGAGGGAGGACATGTGACTGCACAGCAGCACTGTGCAAAGAAGGCATGTAGCATTATAATTTTAAGAAACACACACACTGCACTAAACATGGACCTAAAACAGAGAGGATCACAGTAATTAATTAAATGTTTCTTTGCAACCACTGGAGCAGCTGCAGAGAATAGTATTACCCAAGCCAGGAGTGGAGGGGAGGAGATTGGCGCACACAAACTACGGAAATAATGGGCAGAGGGAGGGGAAGAGATGCAGAGATGCTGAACACACAGCAGGATCATGATGGGACATAAACTGACCATGCTTAATGGATCAGCAGCCATGATTAGAATGGTCAGTATACATAGTGGAACAGGCAGGATCAACCAGGTATTGAACAACATGGAATGGGACAAATGACACCGCAAAAGCACTATGTTATACATCATGCCATAAAGGGACAGAAGCTTTTTTGTTTTTGGGTTACAACCACTTTAAGGAGGTCCCAAATCAGGAAAAGCTTTGATATCTACAAATTAGCCATTTTTTTGCCGCTCGCTATTCTTTATGCCCTTTTGGAAATCCCAACTCTTATGATAGAATTTGTAAATTCTCTTCTAGGGGTAAAGGCCTAATCTCCACTCTATATGCTCTCCTAACGAATGATTCCATGTTACAAAAATGAATGTGGGAACACGATTGCAGGAGGCAATACTCTGTTGAGGAGTGGGACACTATGATATATAACCTTCGCAAATGCACTCGCTCCTTATCTGTCAGGGACAGATGCTAACCATTAAAGGTATAAAGGTATTATACACCGACCAGACTCCACGCTATATTTACTGGGGTTTCAGAGACTTACTTTCGTGGTTGCACCTCTCCCGGTTCCTCTTCCCACATACTCTGGGGCTGTGAGAAGTTACGTCCTATATGGCATAAGATTTCCAATATCTCCTCTCAGATGATAGGAAAACATACCACCCTTACCATGCCTATGTGTGTGCCGTTTGCCTGACACATCCTATCATATAGAAAAATTGATTGACGCTATTTGTGTAGCTACAGTCTGGCCAATAGCCCTTAACGGGAAATTCCTCACTATTGCCTTCACACAAATTTTAGATAAAATCAATGACTTAATGGTAATGGAAAGAATTTTCCACACTCTTTTTGATACAATGCCCCACTTTTCTGACAACTGGGATGTATGTTTTTTCAACCACCATAAATTTTTGTCCTAAATATACGGTATGTACAATGTTTTGTATACTTAGCACTGGTTCACACAGGGGCGACTTGTCAGGCGACTTAGCCGCCTGACAAGTCGCGTCCCGTTCTGTACTACGGAACCGTTCTAATAGGAGCGACGCAAGTCGCTCCGACTTAGAGAAAGGTTTCTGTACTATTTTTGGGGCGACTTCAGGCGACTTGCATAGACTTCTATACAGAAGTCGTTTTGTAAGTCGCCGCTGAAGTCGTGTGCAGGTCGCCTCGGTGAGTCGACCTGCAAGTCGTGTTGCCCCTGTGTGTACCAGCAGTTAGTTGTTTTGTTATTCCTTTAATTGTCTTTATACATTTAGACTACTTGGTTCACGCATTTCTCTGATATCAGTGTCCGATCAAGTCAAACATTGTCCATTGCGGTCTGTCTTTTATCATTTGTCTGTGTCAATAGATTTTTTTACATTGTATACTTTTTTGTAACTTATACACTCGATTCTTGGTTTCATACCACTTTTTTGACATGTTCTGGCTGTGTACATTTTGTATATGGATATTGAAATAAACAGTTTGTAAAAAAAAAAAAGCAAAAACCCATAAAAACCCTATGTGTAATACCTGGCAACACAAATGAGAAAGCCAGAAGGAAATTGAACAAATGAAAACAGGATTGAAACAAGATTAAGTCTGGGTTCACACCTATGTGAACTGCCAATTGGCAAGACAGGAGATTGTGACCAGCTCTCTATGGAGCCGGTTCACATTTCTCTGTTGCGGCTGCGGAGCGGCTTGCACAGGAATTCTGTGCGTCTTTGGCTCTGTTTCAGGCCTAAATTCCGGCAAAAATTCGGCCCTGATTTGTCCCCGAAATGGAGAACAGGGACGCACCGGACCCCTACTGTGAGCCGCATCCTTCGAAGGTGTGAACCCAGCCTGAAGTGGTTGAAAACCCTTACATATACCAAGTAATGTGACTAGCCTCAGGTGATCCACAGACAAATCCTTTCACAAAAGTTGTACCTGTTTGTCTGCAGCCATCTCTTCTTTACAGCCTCCTAAAACACACAATTCACACAGCATCTCTCTTAAAAGCAGAAGGTGGGGATCTGAAATCTGATACTACAGAGCTCAGTGAGGAGATCTCTGAGCCCCGATTGGAGGGTAGGGATACATCCCCCTCCTCCCAGTACACAGGGAACATGCATAGCTGTGGCTGTCAATCACAGGCTGTGTGCTGGAGCTGTCCAAAGTGACTCATGCAGATAACAGAGGAACAAGGCAGCATAGAAAAATCACAATCAGTTCTTTGGATAAATACAAGTGTACAGTACAGAGGGGGATGTTTTGTTCATATTTAATGTCTGAAGTTTATATTCCACTATAGGGCTATTATGGGTATATAAGATAAGGGTAGGACTTAACAGTGCTCCAAAATGGAAGAAAATTAATTCTTCATAGAAGCTCAAGGTATCTGCCCTCATTTTACTGATCTGGAGGCATTATAATGACAGCCATATTGTCTGTCTGTATACATATATTGTATATAGTGTATACAGTATTATATATGTAGTCGTATATACCATTGCACTGTTATCTAGTCTATTTGTCTATAGGATTGAATAAAAAAAAAAAATCAAGAAGAAAATATACTGATATAACCCAAAAGGTTTGTAAGCCAATTAAAACGGCATGGGTGCTGTGCAAGACTGGCTGCCAAAGTGACATGTAAGGATTTCTCATTGAGAAAAGCCTTGCCTTGTAACTACATTATGTGTGTGTGCAGCATCTGAATAATTACAATACAGCTACATTTTGCAACAGTTGGGCAAGCATTTTGTTTTCCATTTTCCATTCAGCCACATTAACTCTGGGCATTTAATTAGCTCGCTCCCTCATACATGCCGAATGCCTATTATCTGATGACAATTCATTTTTAACAAGGATGACAAACATTTCATTTCAGCAAGCTGAGGACAAATATATTAAGCAGAGCACATAATGCTACAGGTTATGAATATTAAATTAGCAAGTCAGACAACTAGCATTTGCTGTAATGCATGCTTGACATATTCCTGTGCTGATAACGCAGGTAATGGCTACCAAAATAAACCAGGAAACTGGAAGCTCACAAACAGATTTTTCTATAGAACAATTCCATCTGTGATGAACATTGTTTACAAAGTGCAATATCCGGTTTTTCTAGCTTAAAGAGTACGTAAACCCAACATTTTATATTCCTGATCTGTGCCTGCTGTATCATGTACTTGTACGAAAAAGTATCCTGTTCTCTGTATTGCTTCCTGTATGTGAAATCCCTGGTGGTCCTGCCAGTCCCTTTGCTCTCCTATAAAAAACTGACCACAATAAGCAGGAGAACACAGTGTAGTCAGTTTGCTAGCTATGTTGGGAACACTGCCTGCTCTCCTCCATGATCAGGCTTGTCCTGAAACGCCCCTACCCCCCCCCCCTGCACAACAGCCTTTCACTGGGAAGCTCAGTATTCTGTTGTTTCTCCTCCCCCCAGCTCTTATTCAGCTGAGAACCGAGGGAATGTGATCGCATAGAAAAAAGGGAAAAAAAAGGTATTTATAATGATATTAAATGCCTCGTTTCCACCGAGCGGATCGGTTCGGGTCGGATCGGTTTGGACGGCCTAGAATGGTCCGGCCTATTCAGGCGAGCGTTTCCACTGCAAGTCGTACCGACAGGGGCCATACGTGGGTTTAGAAAAAATGCCGTCATGGCGTCACACGTCCACCAATCAGTGTAAAGTATCGTAGCTCCGCCCTAACCGAACCGTTCCATTTTCTATGGCCCCACATCTGAAGCAGGACCCTGAATGGAACGGTTCTGTTCGGTTGTATGGGCCGCTTTCGTAATGGAAACACCGAAAATAGCGTACCGTACCGAACCGAACCGATCCGCTCGGTGGAAACGAGGCATTATATCTATGCACAAATGTTTTAACTTTCATTTCTATTTCAAACTGAATGGGATGTTTTACAAGGTGAGAATTTACATATACTTTAACTGTACTAGCTGTAAAACAAACTTTATTTTCTTAAAGCGGAGGTCCGCCAAAAAAAAATATATTAAAAGCCAGCAGCTACAAATACTGCAGCTGCTGACTTTTAATTTATGGACACTTACTTGTCCAGGGAGCCCTCGATGTCGGCAGCCGAAGCCGATCTGTCCGTTGACTCTCGGCTGCTGCCGCTGCCATCCTCGGTAAGGGAATCAGGAAGTGAAGCCGTGGGGAGGACAGAGTAGGCGCTGGGAGTGCCGTATGTCACCACGAACGCCGCGGTGATCTATGCCAGGAAGTGGGAGCAAATACCTGTATTAGAGAGAGAGGTATCTGCTCCCTCCCCACCCCTGAAAGGTGCCAAATGTGACACCGGAGGGGGGGAGGATTCCAAAAAGTGTAAGTTCCATTTTTGGGTGGAACTCCACTTTAAGTGGTCATTAAGGGACACAGGGTCAGAATGATTCTGAGATGTATGGGTTATACTGCTACCTTCAGGAGCATTGGACACTTGCAAATAAAACTGTTAATAGACCAGTATAACTCCTTCCTCTCCCATCATGCCTCAGTTTTCTGTTAGTATCCTAGGAGAATAGATACCTTTTTCCCCTCAGGGAAAAGCAACGCCATTTTACTTAAAGTGATTGTAAAGGCAGAAGGTTTTTTTATCTTAATGCATAGAATGCATTAAGATAAAAAGTCTTCTCTGTGCAGAAGCCCCCCTAATACTTACCTGAGCCCCATCTAGATCCAGCGATGTTGTAGGAGTGTCTTGGCTGCCCGGGACTCCCCTCCTCATTGGGTGAGACAGCAGTGCGGCGCCACTGGATCCCACTGCTGTCAATCAAAGTCAGTCAGCCAATGAGGAGAGAAAGGGGGTGGGACCAGGCCGCGGCTCCGTGTCTGAATGGACACACTGAGCTGCGGCTTGGGTGCCCCCATAGCAAGCTGCTTGCTGTGGGGACACTCAACAGGAGGGAGGGGCCAGGAGCACAAAAGAGGGACCTGAGAAGAGGAGGATTCAGGCTGCTCTGTGCAAATCCACCTCACACAGCAGGTAAGTATGACATGTTTGTTGTTTTTAACTAAAAAAAAAACCGAGACTTTACAATCACTTTAATAATTTTTTTTTCCAATATATTTTTTCTTCTATCAAGATTACGTTTTAGCTGACATGTACACTTGTCCCTATAGGGTTAACACTATGGCGTATGTGCTGCAACAAATTTTATGCTATACTACAGGTTGATGCCCTCCCCCTTGGCCTGTCCACTACACCTTGTGGATTTACATTGGTGCTAAACCCTGTGGTTGCTCTGCTGGGTACACAGGACATTTCTATGGTACGATATCTGGATGACCTCTTTCTAAGGGAACAGTTGATTCTTTAGTGAGTTGGTAGGATTCTAAACCTTCAGAGATTAGCAGTGGAACCAACTCATCAACTGGGGTATCTTGGTCTCCTCCTGTGTACTACTCAGTCCAGAGTGTTTCTGCCATGAGACAAACTCCTGAATCTCTGTTTCCATGTTCAGAATTGCAGCCGAGGACCTGTCCACTTTTGCATGACAGCTCTGGGCTTCCTTTGAGGCAGTCCTGTATGCCCAATTCCACTCCAGACTGTTGCAACTCTGTCTCTGGATTCGCATATTTGCATGACACCCTAAACTAGGATATCTCTTGTCCTGGTCGCTCCCGTATCCAGCCTTGGAGTCAGGGAAGTGCTACTGTCAGGTAGGGTTGCCACCTCATCCCTTTAAACCTGAACACATATTAATTACACAGGTTCTGTGGCTGATTAAGGTGGTAATTAAACTCACTTGGTGCCTTATCTGTATTTAATTAGCCTCAGAACCTGTGTAATTCAAAGGTGTTCGGGTTTAAAGGGATGAGGTGGCAACTCTACTGTCAGATCACCTTGAGGCTAGGTGACAGATGCACACCGTTGGGATCAGGAGTGCACCGCAAGGCAGTGGACCCTATGGCTGACTGCTGCGGATAGGAGTCCGGGTATAAGGAAGGCAGGGTCGATGGAACACCAACACGGATCCCACCGGGGTTAGAGCGTAGGATTCCCTGGGGCGCGGAGTCTAAGAGCCAGCAGGTTTTCACCAGAGCCTCTGATGGGGAGGATGGACTGGGCTGCAACTGGCTCCAGGTCGCGACCCCTGGGTCCCCCAGCTCACACCCACAGTAGTCAACAGAAGGATAAGAATAGTAAGGAATAAGCCAAGGTCAGGGCCACAAGCAGACAAGGACAACAGAGTACACGCCAAGGTTCAGGGTCACAGGCAAACAGGGATAGTCGGGGACACGCCAAAAGGTCAGGGTCACGAGCAGACAGGAATAGTATAGAACACGCTAAGGTCGGTAACAGAAATAAATGTAGAGCACACGGCAGGCAGGAACAGGAAGCCAAACACACAAAGGTTGATCAGCAGGGCTGACCTGCAGTGCAGAGGTTAATATAGAGTTCTCTGATAGGAGCTGGGGTGGAGCCATGCTAGAGGAGAGTTAATAAAAGCAGTCAGGTGAGAGACAGCTGGTCTTAGGAGATGAACACATAGAAACAGGTATGCTAACAAACAACCTCTATTGCATAACCATGACAGCTTCCTTACATTAATCTGAAAGATTCTCAAGATGGATGCCAGTCTGACAGGCTGGGTGGAGACCCAAACACACTACTGGTTCAGGGAATTTGGTCACCGGAGGAAGCTGGTCACCCATTCCAACAATGCCACAGCAGTGGAATACATCAACCATCAACCAACCATACATCAACCATGTGCTTTGGGTGGAATGTACCGTAATTTTCGTGCATATTCCAGGCATGGAAAACTGGCAAGCGAACTTTCTCAGTCAAAAAAGTCTAAACTCAAGGGAATGGTCCCCTGAGTCCAAGACCTCTGTAGCATGTGAAGAACACCAGACATGGATCTCCTAGCTTCTCAGTTTAACAATGAGCTGAGCAAGCTTGTTTTAAAAGGACCAGGGATGTTGTAGCCAAGGCAGTGGATGCTGCTGTGATCGCATAGGATCAGTTCAGCCTGATCTATGCTTTTCCTTCTCCACAACTTCATACTTGCCCTCTCTGCAGGATCTAGAAAGATGGCATGCTGAGGATACTCATTGCACTAAACTGGTGCTGGCAGATGTGGTACTAAAGCCGCGTACACACGGTCAGACTTTTCGTCTACAAAAGTCCAACGGACGCTGACGGACTAAAGCTGGCTGGTAATCCGATCGTGTGTGGGCTTCTCCGGACTTTCAACGTACTTTTTTAGCCTCAAATCCGACGTACTTTAGATTTGAAACATGCTTCAAATCTTTACGTCGTAACTACGACGGACCCCGAAATCCGCTCGTCTGTGTGCTAGTCCGACGGACAAAAAGCCACGCTAGGGCAGCTATTGGCTACTGGCTATCAACTTCCTTATTTTAGTCCGGTGTACGTCATCACGTACGAATCCGTTGGACTTTTGTGTGGTCGTGTGTAGGCAAGTCCGTTCGTTAGAAAGTCTGCAACAAGTCCGCCAAAAGTCCGCCAAAAGTCTGTCGGACAGGCTGTCGGACTTTTGTAGATGAAAAGTCCGACCGTGTGTACGCGGCATAAGACCTCATCAGTAATAATAATAATGTGAAGTATGCTGCTACATTTTTTAATGGAGGGTTTAATAACACTTTAACAAATGAATGTGTAAAACATTATATCCTGCTTACATATATTGAATTTTACAGATATTCCTCAAAGTGAACCTGTGTTGAGAACACCATTTTTCTGACCATTTTTTTTATAGTTGATTGGATTCAAGGCCGATCTAAATACTTCAGTGCTTCGCTGACCCAGAGCAAGTCACTGCACCTTCTCTGCATACTTGAGAAAGTCCAGCAGTTCAAGAAATACTAAGGACATTACAAATGCATGGCAACCAGGAAAATAGTATATTTTGAAGGAAATGATAGCAATGGCAGCCCC